>CM074721.1:246230427-247430427 GCA_037306005.1 Rhinophrynus dorsalis
CATGATAATTGGGCCGACCTGTTGCCAAGGGCAGAGTTCGCCAGGAACTGTGAGGTTAATTCATCACCTGGGAGCTCCCTGTTCCTCATCAACTACGGGTTCCAACCATGCTTGCTCCCAGACTCATTTCAGATGCAGCAGGTTCCAGCACTGGACGAGCATATCGAGCAACTCCGCTCCACCTGGGCACAGGTACAAAGGACCCTCAGTAAATCGTTCCAGCGTTATCAGCGCCATGCTAACCGTAGACGTTTGCCAGCAGTCTCCTTCCAGGTTGGGGATAGGGTATGGTTATCCTCTAGAAACCTCAATTTGCAAGTTCCCTGGACCGAGGCAGATCCACCACAAAGTCCATGGCAATGTGTGTCCAGGGAGATGATGGCACGGTAAGGGGCTGGAAAATGCCCACTGGCCGATAGCGAGGCAGTTTATGCCTGGTACAATGATGGCAGCCTTGAACAAAGTTTTTAACATCCTGTGGCAAAGAGGGCCCCCAAAACTGGCATTGTGCCAAATCCAAGGTGAACTCGATACCAGGGTGACCGTAGGTAGGCGGCTGATGTGCCCAAAGAGTCACCCTGTGGGGCAGGATGGGTCCAGGTCCTCCTGGGCGTGTTGGATTCTAGCCAGTGTTTTAGTGGACAGTGCCGAGAGGATCTTGCTCGATGGGAGGATGGGTTCAGGCATCGTATCGGAGGCAGTGACGGTGAAAAGCCGGGACAGAGACTGGGAGGCCGTAATAGCGAGGCCCAGGAAGCACTCAAATGCTGAGAAGTGCAACAAATGGGGACTAGCCCAGGAGGGTTGCTTGAGGCCCAGGAGGAGACACAGACTATAGTGATACCGCAACCTGAGGAATCACGGAACGCCCTGAATATATACCAACTGCAACCCACGGTAACGGTAACGGGTATTATCGTGATACGCACGGCTTGTTGGTAACTGCCATGTGACAGAGCCGATGGAGGCGCCCAGATACCAACCTTACTAATGGTGGAATGACAAGCCAGCGTAATAGTGCCACAGTAAAGCTCCTACCCAGGTGTATGAACGGAAGGCCCTGAGACCAACCCCAGTGATAACGGAACAAGCCAAGCGGATATGGATCAAACAGCGGAGCAACAACCCTGGGTATGGAGTAAGGAGGCAGCGAGGTACTAGTGGGTCGCAGTAGAGAATGGTAGTGCAGTATATGAAGCAACCGGCTGGGCTAGTACACCAGAGACCGAGCAACTTTCTACCGGATCTGGTAGTACAGGAGTCACGGGAGAGGAACGGACTCCGCAACGGTCAACACGGAGCAGGAACGTCAGCAAATCCAAGTCGATACACGGAGCAGAAACGTCAGCCAGCCCGGGTCGGTACAAGGAGCAGGAACGTCAGCCAATCCAAGTCGATACACGGAGCAGGAACGTCAGCCAGGCCGGGTTGGTACATGGAGCAGGAACGTCAGCCAATCCAAGTCGATACACAGAGCAGGAACGTCAGCCAGGCCGGGTCGGTACACTGAGCAGGAATAGGAACTGATAGAGAGTAGTCAGGCGAACCGGGTCATACACAGGAAATCACACGAATAACGGCAGCAAGGCACTAAGCAACGGAACACCACGAAAGGGCCCAGTAATAGTGACAGAGCAGAGTACTTAAAGGCTACCACTGGATTGAAGTGGTTGGAGATGGGAGGCAGGAATGCCAGACAGCAGAAGGTTGCAGTAGTCAATGCATGAGAGGATGAGTGCTTGCATAAGAATTTTCGCTGTGGAGGAACAGAGGAAGGGATGGAATTTAGCAATGTTAGCGATGGCATTAATATGAGGAGATAATGAGTGAGACGTGTCAATGATCACTCCTAGACACTGTACTTCTGATACTGGATTTATGGTAGTGCCGTTTACAGTCACCTGGATGGGTGCTACAGGGCCAGGCCTAGGTGGGATGAGGAGTAGCTCTGTTTTGGACAGCTCGACTTCGAGGTGCCTATGAGCCATCCGGTCTGAGATAGCCGAGAGGCAATCTTTGACTTTAGCCTGAATATCAGAAGTCAGTCGAGGTGCAGATAAATAAATCTGCCTAGAGGTGATATTTGAGACCAAAGATTTAATAAGATCACCAAGTGTTATTGTGTAAAGAGACAACAGAAGCGGTCCTAGAACAGAACCATGAGGAACACCAACAAAGAGGTGGACAGGAGAGGATGAAGAGGGGCCAGAGGAGATGCTGAAGGGTCGCTTAGTTAGATAAGAGGAGAGCCAGTCCAGTGCTATGTTACAGATTCCTAAGGAGTGAAGACTTTGGAGGAGGAGAGCATGATCAGCAGTGTCAAAAGCCGCTGAGAGATCAAGCAGGATAAGTATTGAATAGTGACCTTGCGATTTGACAATGGGAAGATCATTGACCACTCTTGTAAGAGCAGTTTCAGTGGAGTGAGCAGTACGAAATACAGATCGTAAAAGGTCGAGCAGGTTGTGCGTGTTAAGGTAGTAGCTAGGCGTTCCAAGAGTTTAGAGGCAAAAGGCAGGAGAGAAATGGGTCGATCGCTAGACGGTGTGTTCCTGTCAGAGGAGATGTGTCTGAGGATGGGTCTTACTTAGGCATGTTTGAAGTTGTCAGGAAAGGTAGACGTGGCAAAGAGGAGTTAAAGATCTGTAATAGGGAAAGAGATTAGTGTAGGGGAGAGGGACTAGACGAGGTGAGAGGGGAGCGGACCAAGTTCGCATGTAGTGGAGGGAGCGGAGGGTAGCAGGTTAGTTAGAGTGCTGGGAGGGGAACGAGGGAGGCTAGGAGGGGATATACAAGGTGGCATATTATCCCGGGTGGAGTCCACCTTGGCTTTGAAGAAGTCAACAAAGTCTTCTGGCTGTATGGAGGCAGATGGAGGGTAGAGGAGGGAGTCAAAGGCAGTGAAAATGTGTGTTAATTAGTTGTGAAGACTAATGCTGTTTAGCTACGGCCAGACATGCGTTAAAGCAAGAAAGGAGGAACCTGAAGTCTGACAGAGAACTACACTTTCTCCAGAGTTGTTCAGCTGAACGGGTACAGGAGTGGAGGAAGCTGGCATCCTTATTTTTATACGGGTACATTGGAGACAGGCGCGTGCAGGTTCAAAGAGGAGGATAAGATTAAGTTGTACATTTTGACAAGGCTGTTAGTGTCAGGATTAATGGGAATAGATGAAAGTTCAGTAGCCAGAGAGGACTGGAGAATAGGGAAATTAAGTGATTGGAGGTTACGGGTCAAGCGGTGAGAGGAATCGGGTATTGCAGAAGATGTAGAAGTAGTGCTGAATGTTCGAAGATGGTAATCGGATAGTGGAAGAGGAGAGATATTAAAATTAGAACTTGCACAGCGTCTAGTAAACACAAGGTCTAGGAAAGGACCAACCTTGTGAGTATTAGTATTTCTCCACTGGTTTAGTCCAAATGCACATGTTAGAGAAAGAAAACGGGATGCCTAGGAGACAGAGGGATCATCCACCTGGCAGTTCAAGTCCCCCAGAGGAAAAGAAGGTGTGTCTGATGACAGGAAGAAGGAAAGCCATGATCCAAAGTCAGGCAAGAAATGTGAAGGTGTATATGTGGAGGTAAGTGGGAGACAGATAACCGCAACTTGTAGAGAAATGGGAGCAAAAATATGGACAACATGCCACTCAAAAAGGAGAAGCTGAGGTGGGGGGAGAAACTGGTTTGTAACAGCAGTGTTTAGAGAGCAGCAATTCCACGTCCAGTTGGGTATGGAGTGTGAGAGAAGGAAAGACCACCATAGGAGATTGCTGTTTCTAAAGAAAAAAAGAGATCAAGCACAGGGTTATATTTGCTAGTAAGGGTGGGAGCGCTCCACAGAGCACAGGACAAGGGAAGAAATTGAGGGTGAAGGCAGGAAATGCTGATTAGGTTTGAACTGTTCCATGCTGACTGTAGGGAGAGTGTTTGTGAATGGCGATGGGGCCAGGGTTTGGCGAGGTACCTCCAGCTGCCATTAACAGAAGAAAAGAGAGTCAGGAGATGAGATTGCAAAAGTCGACTCCAGCCTGCGAATTGGTGGTAAAGTGCTCTTCTGCTGTGCAAAGAATGGTAAGTCATGGGTTCAAGCCTTCAAAGATCATAATAATAATAATAATAATAATACACTAAGCATGAGAAAACAAACTGGATGGGCAATATCGTCACACGAACTGTTCCTGACCTGTGTCAGTATATGTATTGCTATCTGATATATGTATACTGGACCCGTGTGGGTTAATGTTATTTAATAACCTGTCCTGTGTCAGTACTGTTTGTTAACTATTGCTGGACCCACGAGGGTTACTTTATTCTATCTGGTTTCAATAAAACTGTGTTTTACCAAATTGCCTGCCTCTGAGTGTACTGAAAACCGTAACAAGAAGACTCCTCCGACAAGGGTTGGAAGGGTGAATGCTAGTGTGTGATGCTAGGGTGCATTGCTTGTATACGTAGGCCCCTTGTGGTGGGTTGTGCTGCGGACTCGGCCCTATAAAGTTGCTGGCCACGAAGCAACATGACCTCCTTCTGTTGAGCCGAAGAGGCCAAGGATAACCCACTACAATAAGGTCTAACCCCACCAACCCCAGGGAGGATAATTCCAAATATATAAATGAATGAGTAGGAGACTCACCAGGGTAGAAAATCAGAAGGCAGTGGAATGGTCAGTCAGGCTAGGTCGGCATCTGGCAGGCAGCATAGGGTCCAAAATCAGGAGGCAGTAGAATGGTCAGTCAGGCTGGGTCAGCTTCTAGCAGGCAGCAAAGGGTCAGAATGAGCAGGAAGAAAGAATGGTCAGACAGGCTAGGTCGGCATCTGGCAGGCAGCAAAGGGTCCAAAATCAAGAGGCAGTAGAATGGTCAGACAAGCTGGGTCACTTACAGGCTGGACAAAGGAAGTACCACAACTGGCAGACAGAAGAAGGGTTAGACTTGGCAGGGTTCGGCAATGGTTAGGGTCAGGACTGCGATTCAGGACACTGGAGCAGACAAGCTGAACACCGCACAGAACTGAGGAACAGAACGCTATAATCGCATGCTGGGTCCTATAACAAGGCCTGAACTGGAAGTTCGTGTCCGGAACGAGGCTGGGAGACACGTCATAGGCTCAGAGGAAGAAAGAGATGAACATCCGGCCAGGAAGAGCCGCAACGCGACCCCCCAGTGATTTTCCCTATTTATGATTGTCCCCTAATTCATTTCTCTATTTTCTATTATCCCCTAATTAATTTTCTATTGTAACCCTCTAGTCAATGTACCAATTTACTATTGTCTCCCCAGTCAATTTCTCTATTTTCCCTCCTAATTGATTTCCCTATTCTCTATTGACCCCTCCAGCCAATTTTCCTATTTTCTTTTGTCCCCGCTAATTTCCTTATTTTCTACTGTTCCCCAAAAATAGATCCCCCCTCTATTAATTTCCCATTTTGCCCCCCTAGTCAAGTTCTCTATTTTCTATTGCCCCCTAATTATTTTTCCTTTTTTCTATTACGCCCTCAAATTAATTCCCCTAAGGTCCTCCTTTTTTATCTCCTTCCAGTTAATTGACCTATTGTGCTACTCCTCTCTTTTATACCTTCCTCTATTGTGCTCCCCTATCTATCTAATCCCCTATGGTGTCAGACCCCCTATGTTAGCCCATCCCATTAATTTGCAATTCTACCAATGCCCCCTCTTTTTTCCCCTCCCCTATTTTATCCCCTCCCCATTCATTCCCCTAGGGTTCCTCCCCCTTCTTTTATCCCCTCCCCATTAAATCCCCTCTGGTGCTAACCCCTACATTTATCACCTCCCCGTTAATTTCCCTCTGGTGCCACCCCCACATTCTTCCCTCGCCTAGTGAGCTCCCTTCTTTTATCCCCCTTTAACTCCCCTATGGTGTCACTTCCCCTTCTTTTAACCCCTCCCCATTACTCCTCTATGGTGCAACCCCCCTATATTATTCCCTCCCCATTATTTAACCTATAGTGCCACCCCCCACATTATCCCCTCCCTTATTGTGCTCCCCTATGTTATCCACTCCTTGTTAATCCTCCTAGGGTGCCACCCCCCATTCTTTTATCCCCTCCCCATTAATTCTCCTAGGTTGCCACCTACATTAACCCCTCCCTGTTAATTCCCCTATGATGCCACCCTCCCTTCTTTTATCCTCTCCCCTACAATTTCCATCCCATTCACTCCCCTCTATGCCATCCAACCTATTTTATCCCCTCCCTATTAATTCCGCTATGTTTTCACCCCCACACATTAACCCCTCCCCTATTCTGTGTAACGGTTTTGTAAGACACTCAGACTAGGAGGTTAGAATAAAACACAGTTTTATTGAAAAAACAAGGAACACTGCCCACTACAGGCTAGTTTGCAATTACAGGTAAATGGATAAGGAACTATGAATGCCCTCTCAGGCCCAGTATAGAGCAAGAACATACACTGTCACAGGACAGGCATAAATATGAAACAGCAGTAGCAAAAGGGTTAACGTCCTAGGTAGGCAATCAGTCTCTGTTGTGGTGTGTTTAGACAACGCCCAGTAGATGGTAAAAGCAGCAAGAGACTGTGGTGCAAGGTATGGAAGCACCTTAGCAGTGAGGCAGAACTAATACACTCCCAAGACAGGCAATGAGCGGAGATACCCAACACTCTGAAAGAGCTGAATGGAACTAGAGCCAATAGCACCCTTCTGGTGCGATAATGGAGTCACAAACACTGCAAGAGCTAAATGGAACCAGAGCAAATAGCACCCTTCCAGTGCGGTAACGGAGTCTCAAACACTGCCTGAGCTGAATAGTACCAGAGCCAATAGCACCCTTCCGGTGTAGTAACGGAGTTTCAAACACTGAAAGAGCTAAATGGAACCAGAGCCAATAGCACCCTTCTGGTGCGGTAACAGAAACCTGTACACTGTGAGAGCAGATGGAATCGCCCAATAGCACCACCCGGTGCGGTGACTGATACACTGTGCAATAAGGTGTTAAGCGGAAGCACAGGTTAACGGAGGCCACAATGCTCTGCAAGTGTAACCAGGAGGCTCGGTATAGCAGAAGCTGCATTGCTCAGCAAGTGTAAACGGACAGGCTCGGTATAACGGAGGCAACAGAGCTCAGCAAGTGTTAACGGAAAGGCTCGGTGTAGCGGAGGCAACAGTGCTCAGCAAGTGTTAACGGACAGGCTCAGTATAACGGAGGCAACAGTGGTCTGCAAATGTACCGGAAGGCCCAGTGTATGGAGGCAACAGGCACTGCAAGAGTAAACTGAATGTTCAGTCTGCACAACACTGCACACAAAAGTCCAAAATGGTGCCAGGTGACAGTCAGGATCTTCAGTAGGTACACTCTCAGGATGACAGGATAGCCGGAATCAGGTCACGGAGCAGGAACGTCAGACAAGCCGGGTCAATCACAGAGCAGGAATGTCAGCCAAGCCGGGTCAATCACGGAGCAGGAAAGTCAGCCAAGCCAGGTCAATCACTGAGCAGGAACAAATAAGAATTAGACGGGCCAAGTCGGTACACAGGAATGCAGGAACACAGCAATGGTAGTACTGGTACAGGAACACCACGAATGGGCACCTGACAGGTGCCAGAGGCCCGGTATATGAAGGCCATACTGGACGGGCCAACCAAGCTCAGCCAATGGGAGCGCGCCACAGCAGAGAGTGACAGAGAGATCACGGGAACCGTGATATTCTGCTCATCTATTTTTTTCCCCTGGCCGTTAAACTCCTCTATGGTGCCACACCCTTCTTTTATTCCCTCTCCATTAAATCCCCTCTGTGCCACACACCCTATTTTTCCCCTCCCCATTAATTCCCCTATGGTTCCACCCCTACTTACATTATGCCCTCTCCATTAATCCCCCTAGGTTGCCTCCCCCCTTCTTTTATCGCCTCCCTGCTAAATCCCCTAGGGTGCCCCCCTACATTATCCCCTCTACATTAATACCCCTAGGATGCATCCCACCCCTCTTTAATCCCCTCCCTGCTAATTCCCCTAGGGTGCCTCCCCCTTCTTTTATTCCCCCCCATACATTAACTCCTTTCCTGTTGTGCTCTCCTATTTTATCCCCTCCCCATTAATCCCTCTAGGGTACCTCCCCACCTTCTTTTATTCCTTCCCTGTTAATCCACCTAGGGTGCCATCCCCCCTTCTTTTATCCCCTCCCTGTTAATTTCTCTCAGGTGCCACCCCCCACACATCAATCCCTCTCCTGTTGTGCTCCCCCATTTTATCCCCTCCCCTTTAATTGTCCTATGGTGCCACTCCCCCTACATTATCCCCTTCCCTATTGCACTCCCCTATGTTATCCACTCCCCATTAATTCCCCTCTGGTGCCACCCCCATTTCGTATACCCCTTCCCCTTTGTTATCAAACCCCGCTCTTACCAAATTTTATTCTCAGGTCAATTTTAGATCACAGGCTCGTGGATTGGAGTACACTAGAACCCAGAGCTCACTGTACTCTCCACTTAACAGACAGATGCCTTAACCACACCACCACAGGCTGGAGACAATACTGGAGGCTGCTCCACAATAATTTCATTGGCAATGCATTACAGTGTTATGATTAATCCATAAAATCATAATAGAGCAGCCTTAAAGTATTGTCTCCAGCCTGTTGTCATGTGGTTAACGCACATGTCTGCCTGTGATCTAACATTAACCTGAGAATAAAATGGCACATTTATAAGAGGGGTGGATATAATTGGAAAACTGTGTAATATGATGGGCATTAACTGGGAGGAGCTAAAGTAGGGGTGGGATCATAAAGGGGAGGGGATAAAATGGGGGGTGGCACCAGAGGAGAAATAACTGGGAGGGGATAAAAGAAGGAGGAGTGGCACGCCTGGGGGCTTAATGGAGAGGGGATAATAGAGGGGGGGTGGTAGCACATGGGAATTAATGGGAAGGGATAAAAGAAGGGTGTCTTAGGTGAATAAATTTGAGGGGGTAATAAAACTAGGGAAAATAATTAGGGGGTGGGAAACAATGGGAAATTGATAAGGGAGGGACACAAGGAAATTGACTAAGGGTAGATGGGAAATTAATTAGGGGGAGGAATAGAAATTCTATATTTTTGAGAAAATTAACCGGTGGGGTGGGGGAAGAAAACAGGGATATTAATTAGGGGGAAACAATAGAAACATAGGTATATTAATTGGGGATGGGGGAAGGAAACAATAGAAATGAGGGTAATTAACTAAGGGGGGAATAATAGAAAAATAAGAACATTAATTAGGGTAACAATTGAAAGTAGAGAAATTAACGGGGGTACAATAAAAAATAGGGAAATCAATTAGGAGGACAAAAGAAAATAGGGAGATTGACTAGGAGGAAAAGGAAAATAGGTAAATTAATTAAGGGGAACAATAGAAACTAGGGAAATACACTGGGGTGGACAATATAAAATATTGAAATCAATTAGGGGGAACAAAACAAAATAAGGAGATGACTAGGGCGGACGAAAGAAAATAGGAAGATGATTAGGACAGACAAAAGAAAATAGGGAATCAATTAAGGGGGAAAAAAGAAAATAGGGAGATGACTAGGGTGGACAACAGAAAATAGGGAAATGACTAGGGAGGAATATATAAAATAGGGAAATCAGTTAGGGGGACAAAAGAAAATAGGAGATTGTCTAGGGGGGACAATAGAAAATATTGAAACTGAATGGGGGATAATAGAAAATAGGGACATTGACAAGGCGGACAATAGCAAATAGGGAAATTAATTAGGGGGTACAAAAGAAAATAGGAAGATTGGGGGACAATAGAAAATAGGGAAATCAATTGTGGGCGGACAAAAGAAAATAGGGAGATGACTAGGGCGGACAATAGGAAATAGGGAAATCAATTAGCGGGACAAAAGAAAATAGGATGTCAAGGGGGACAATAGAAAATATTGAAATTGACACAGGGATAATAGAAAATAGGGAAACTGACTGGGGTAGAATAGCAAACAGGGAAATTGACTGGCGGGACAAAGGAAAATAGGGAAATTAATTAGGGGGAGAATGGAAATTAGGGAAACTGACTGCGAGGAGAATAGAAAATAGGGAAATTAAAAAAGAAAAGAGGGAGATTGACTAGAGGGACAAAGGATAATAGGGAAATTAATCAGGGGGAGAAATGAAAATAGGGACATTGTATCGGCTCACCCGCAAGAGGGTGTTTTGTGCCCTGCAAGTAACCCCACTAGGTGCAGAGAGGGCTACAGCAAGTATGAGGAAGGCCCTGAGGGGGCTGAAATGTCCATGATGTGATAAAAAATAAAAGATGCTTTTTATTGTATCTAGACCCTAGTGTGCGCTTGTTGTCTATATCTATCTATCTTCTATATATATATATATATAAAAGAATAAGCCTCATTGCATAATTTATGGTACCTCACACACCGAATATAATTTGTGTCTCCTCAGAAAACAAACACACATTGAACAGAATGCCTCATTACATAATTTATGTCTCATTAGGAGACACAACTCCCATTGGGTGATTCAATGGGGACATTACTGCTCCCATTGGGTGATTCAATGGGGGTGTGTTTATCATACAGGGAGTTGACCCACCCCCTCCAGCCCTCCCACCACTATCCAACTGACAAAAAAAATATAGCTGCCACTTGCTCCTGAAGTAGGGGATATCAATAATATAATACACTCGGTTTCACCTCCCACAGATAACTGTAACCCTCCATACACACTCTGTATCACCTCCCACAGATAATTGTAACCCTCCATACACTCTTTTTCAGTACAAGGGTGTAATGTTTCCATAAAATAAAAACTCAAGGATTAACTTAATAGCAACTCTTATTTAACCCTTTTAGTGCCAGAGGGGTACGCAACGCATTGCTTTGCAATGCGTTGCGTACCCCTCTGGCACTCAAAGAGTTAACTCTTCATCTCTTCAGTCACCTCACTGTCTGTTTTCAACTGTCACTCCTCCACTTCCTGCTTCCCGCCCTTTCTCCTTAAAGGGAGAGAGATGCTTTGCTGTATGTTACAGACGGCAAGCCTCAAACACCACTTTCTATTTGATCCCTCAGCATATTGCTACATTGCCTCAACTGAAGAGCCACTGTGTGTAACATTGCTATGTTACCTCAGCTTAAGTAAGGAGTTACTGTTTCCATTGGGTGATTCAATGGAGGAGTGATTTAAATCATTCAGGGAGTTAGCCTGCCCCCACTATCCAGCCCGCCCACCACTATCCAAGTGACTGAAAAAACAAAATGGCTGCCACTCGCTCCTATACCACAGACTCTCACACACACAAAAGCCACACACACACACACACACACACACAAAAGCCACACACACACAAAGAGTCCCCTGGGTTCCCTCCACCAACCTGAGGCACACAATGAGCTGATCCAACAAAGAGAGGGCGGGATAGGCTCCAGTGTACCTTCATTTCTGGTATCCGCAACACAACAATGCTTTCGGCTCCTGGTGCACAATGTGCTTCTGCTGCAGGAAGCCCAGCTGCTTCATGTAGCTTGGAGGCAGGCAGGCCCAGTACCAAATCCTTCATGGTCCCCCTTCATGAAGCACAACACTCCACCCTGCAACAGCCCGGTCATCCGGCCCTTCAAGGAGCTCTCTACAAGCAGCATCTGGATGTGGCTATTACCCGTGGCTGAGGGGCTGGAGACAGACCATGATGGGGCCACTCTGTAGTACACACTCTTACACACAAGCTTCTTCACCACCGCTCTCTGCCCGCTGTCACACACCAGCACTGTGTAAGTACCCTGGAACAAAAAAAATACATGCTGCACTATAGCTACTCCAACAACACACACCATCCCTGCTCCAACCACACACACCATTCCTCCTCAGTTCCCGCTTTCGGTGCCCGGGCTGCGTCCCTAGTAACGCTCTTGGCTGAGGAGTCTTCCTGGCCAGGGAGCCGGGCCGGCGGTTGTCTGGCAGCCTCTGAGTGTGCATGTACAGAGTCCACTTCAGGGACTGTGGACTCCATGACTCTTGCTACATACTGGGACAGCTGGTTAACCCTTTCAATGCCAGAGGATTAAGCAACACAATAAGCAATGCCTTGCCTATCCCTCTGGCACTTACAGGACCATAATAATATCTGTATGTGTGTGTGTGTGTACGCATGTATGTACGTGTGTATGTATGATCAATGTCTGTATATGTCACTGTATCTGTGTGTGTCTGTGTATGTGTGCAATATGATTCTTTCTGCTTCACACAGTACACAAAAAAACATCATCAGTCAATACAGCTAAATGAAATGTACAATACAAACACAAAAAATCTTACAAAATACCTTCAACATGCCACCTACAACATTTCAAACAAAAAAATGCTACATACCCTACTACAATGAAGGGCAACGCCATCACATATTGCTAGTATTATATATTTTATATATATATATATATATATATATATATATATATATATATATATATATATATACATATATATATATATACATATACATATATATATATATATATATATATATATATATATATATATGTATGTCACGGCTGTGACTTACCTCGAGGCCGGCAGCTGGTAGACGGGCGCATCCGTGCCTCTTCTCCTAATGCGGCTACTTCCGCATTCCTTGCCCCTAGTGCGGGCGAGCGTCAGAGGGGGTCTCTAGTGATGCATGCACCGCATTTACCTCTCAGGGCTTGTCGTGTTCTCCTTTTCTCATCCAGGACATGGTCTTTATTAACAGCCTGGGCACCTGGCTCATTCGCCCTTATGTTGGTGTCCAGTGCAATAGTTTAGTGTATCCTGTGTTGATCTGTGTTCTGACCCTTGCCTGGCTGATTATCTGTACTGTGTTTGATCTTTGGCTAAGTCTGACTATCCATTCTGGTGCTGACCTGTGGCTCTGGCTGACTATCTACTCTGTGTACAACCTCTTGCTAAGTCTGACTATCCCTTCTGTGCAGACCAGTAGCTTCAGCACAGAACGTCTCCTGGTCTCTAGGTATTGCCGTTACCTAGTCTTGTACTCAGAATTAATTTAAAAAAGTGGGAGTAGGCACTGGCTAAACGCTTTATAATGGCCCTATAGTATACTACCCTAATAGTGGGGTGCTCTCTTAGATTTAACCAACACGACTCACTAGAAAAAACCTGAATCAGCAAGACTGAAAATGTCTTAGCCTCAAGAGGAAAAATAAATCTACTAACAGAGGCACTCAAGTATAGGAAAAAGCATATGAAAAACTAATAGTTTATTGGTACAAAAACATAATACACATAATGACAGAATATATAAAAACAATTAAAAAAACAAAAGGAGTCAATAATATAGCTCGTCCATATTACAACACTTGCCATGCATTGAAACCTCACACAGTTAATTCACAGTCCCCAACAATATTATAAAATATAAACTAGGAGGATCAGTTATATACTAGACAAGTGCTCATAATCTGCTGCCCATATGTAAGCGTATAATCAAAGTGATTGTATAGTGTGATCACAAAAAAGACATGTGAAATACATGCTAATCCCTACATGATCAAACGTGTCACCAATATAAGAAAAAGTATGTGAATAATGTGAAAAAAAGTATAGAATAAGAATACTTATCAATATAGGATCAGCTGAAATGAAGACGAGCAACCTAGATTGACTCCTGTGTACACAACCCAACGCATATTGCCTACTACAGGCTTACTCAGGGGATAAGCGTACATTACCGAAACAAGACTTTTGAATTCATCTGGGCCCAATCAAAATGACATATGCCGGTCACCTGACTTAAACATCACCTGATACTGAATATCTATGCGCATGCGCTCAACAGAGTAAACATCATCTGATTCTAAATATCTATGTGCATGCGCTCAATAGAGTAAACAGAGACTCTGATACAATCAACTAGCATTCCGGTCACGTGACGTATGCACTGCGTCCCGTGACCTGAAGATACGTATAGATTTTCTTTGGCCACATAAAATAAGTCACCATAAATCACTATAAATACAGACGCAACTAGATGAAAAATAATCACGCCGATTATTATCAGTTGTAAGAAAAACACTGGACAATTTTTCTGTCCATGCTAATTTTTTTTTTTACGCAAGCGCATTTATATTTTCATATATATATTTATTGGCGTCATCTTTTATGTAATTGCGTCAATATATGTATGGTGACTTTCTTTGGCCACGAAAAATTATACATAGGAGGTCACGGGATGTATTAGAGCTTCAGTTTATTTATATACTCATAATCGGTGTGATTATTTTTCATCTAGTTGCGTCATTGTATTTATAGTGATTTATGGTGACTTATTTTATGTGGCCAAAGAAAATCTATACGTATCTTCAGGTCACGGGACACAGTGCATACGTCACATGACCGGAATGCTAGTTGATTGTATCAGAGTCTCTGTTTACTCTATTGAGCGCATGCGCATAGATATTTAGAATCAGGTGATGTTTACTCTATTGAGCGCATGCGCATAGATATTCCGTATCAGGTGATGTTTAAGTCAGGTGACCGGCATATGTCATTTTGATTGGGCCCAGATGAATTCAAAAGGCTTGTTTCGGTAATGTACGCTTATCCCCTGACGAAGCCTGTAGTAGGCGATACGCGTTGGGTTGTGTACACAGGAGTCTATCTAGGTTGCTCATCTTCATTTCAGCTGATCCTATATTGATAAGTATTCTTATTCTATACTTTTTTTCACATTATTCACATTATTTATATACTTTTTCTTATATTGGTGACACGTTTGATCATGTAGGGATTAGCATGTATTTCACGTCTTGTTTGTGATCACACTATACGATCACTTTGATTATACACTTACATATGGGCAGCAGATTATGAGCACTTGTCTAGTATATAATTGAACCTCCTAGTTTATATTTTATAATATTGTTGGGGACTGTGAATTAACTGTGTGAGGTTTCAATGCATGGCAAATGTAAGGCTATTGGTTAGCCTGGAGTTGTGGGAGGGCCGGTTGGAGACATTTATACCAACCTCAATTCTTTCCTCGGGACTGCGCAGAGCTCCGACTGAGCTCTGTGTTAGACCAAGTCATGTTCACGTCATCACTACGCGACCATGTGTACAGCCACGCTCAGTCAAGCACGGGATCACCCCAAGTGCTCCTCTTGCAGGCTGGTTTTCCTTCCACAAGCATTGAACTTTACTGCAGTTAAGACCGGTTTGATTTCATATGTCTACTTACTCCTCTGGTTTATACTACAATGTAATCTTGCTCGTACAGCTGCTCAGGCATCCGCTACGACAGCCATTCACTTGTCTTACTGTAATGTATTTTTTTGTATTTAGTTTCTGACGTTCGATTAATTGCAAGCGAGATAGGTTGTCTAGGCCAGCATATTACTTATCAGTTAAATGTTTTAGTGTCTCCTATTATGTCCAATTATGGATACGTCTCTCAATTTCCCCTGGGATGGAGGTGAGGGTAGAGTTAGAACTAGGATAAGCTTAGCGGGATAGGAATTATTTAAGACGGTCCGGTCTTTGGGGAAGGTTGTATGGTTCAGCAACTGTTTATCAGTACTTTGTTATAATCACTAGTCCTAGGTACAGGTTGACCGTGTAGGTACTGATGTTTTTCAGGTTTAGCATATGGGGCAATCTGTTAATCTTGCATTCTTAGGCTTGTCTAAGACACACGAAGGCGGTCTCAAGCATCAAAGGTAAGGTATTTTAATTTGAAGCTTTCATGTTGCCGTTTAGTGTGTATGAGTACGTTTACTAACTTATGTTGTCATCCAATATGTAATCTGGATATAGCATGTATTTAGGACAGATCTGGTGTCCCAATATCAGAGGTGTTAAGATATCAGAAGTTGGGGGCATTAGCTACTTCTGGGATAAGGGCAGGTATGGAGCTCCATCATTTAGGGAGCTCCTACGTTCAGGTCACTCCCGAGGATCTCTTTAGTCATTTTGCTATGATACTTCCCGATTAGGTTTATAGGGTATTCTTGGTTATGTTCTTGTACGTTCTGAACTAGGTATTCTACTAAGGAATCACATAGGGGTATTTCCCATAGAGATACTGTTTATCATTCAACTTAGTATCTCGTGTATCATTTCAGTCTCCTTATTTCAGAGACAGGCATACAGCTTCGAGCGTGATCTTTATCCTGTTCAGTAGGTCCCTATTGTTATAGTTAAGTTCTACATCTTGACTTTTGGGGCTAGGGCATCTAGACCAAGCATTACGGGTCTCAAATCTCAGAGGTATCTAGATAATCTGATGTTGGAGATGTAGCTACTTCAGTTACAGAGGCAGGAAGGGAGCTCTGGCATTTATGAAGCTGACTCTACTAAGATTAGGTAGGGCAGGTTTTTATGTTTCTAAAGTCTGTCGGTCTTTGTCTTTTAGGGTAGGAATGGAGGAGTAGTCCAGTCCCCCCGGAAATCTTGTGTATTTCCCCTCAGCCCAACACATAGTTAGCATACCTCCTCCTGGTCTCTTTTAGGTAGGGCGTCACGGGCAGCCAGGTTTTTATTTTGAGATAGATAACACCGCCAGTCACGTTCCCGCCTACCGCTTAGGCAATTGCCCCTCGGTCCAAATCATAGGTAGTTTTGGTTGGTGTTTATATTTTAGGGCCTCACCTTCCCCACATATATAGCTCAGTTAGGTTGCTTTTGATCTATCCTTTTCTCTAGTCAGTTAGGCTTTCAGGTGACCGACAGCAAATAAGTAATGTTGGCAGAACTTTTCAGTTATTCCTATGTTGATAGTCGCACACGGAGATCTTCATGTTTTTTTCACCATCATTCTTTACGGTTAGGTTCCTAGGGTTATATTGGTACGTTTTTGTATGTTCTTAAACTAGGTAGTCTACAATTAAATCTATTTGGTTTTATCTCACACCGAGATACTGTTTGTCATTAAACTCGGTATCTTGTATATCTTATTCAGTCTCCTCATTTCAGAGACACGCATACAGGCTCGAGCAAGTTACTTTCAGAGGCAGAGGTAGGTTTAGGTTGTGTTAAGAATGCTGGTTCGTCTTTTAGGATAGTTAGGGGAAGGCTACAGCTTAGTCCCGTCCCTCGTTTCTCTCGGCCCAACTCATAGACAGAGCCTTCTTCCTAGTTTTCTTGATAGACAGGGCTTCACCTGTCACACCCACTCTATAGACATAGGGTCTTATACTGCTTAAGATTATTTGTCACCGCGAGACCAACACCCCTCAGCCTATCGCATAGGCCTCACGCCCATCGGTCCAAACCATAGGTAGCGTCTCGCATCAGCCGCTTGGCACTAGAGAGGGACTCACCAGTCACCATATACAAGTTATTCTTTTCTCTATTTTTCACTAGGCAGGGAGTCACGAACCAGCAGCATTATAGGAATATATTAAGTATCATGAATCAGTTTTGTTTACAGGATCATCATATGTAAGGAAGATCCCTCACAACGGAACCAGTGGCATTACCGGAAGAATTTATATAATCAAATCCGGTAGCGGAACATGCAGGTAAGATACTGCCATGACACCGCTCTATGGCTTTACAGGGTGTCTGGGGAGATAGGATTGTATTTGCCTTATGTTCGGGGCTAAGGCAGTCAAATTTTGAATTAATTTGGCAGAGACGTTGCATTGGTGTCATGGCAAGACAGACTACCACCTTCAGACGTACATGTGTTACATACCTGGCCCTGATGTTATGACGTGTGCCATGTTTATGAAGCTACATATGGAAGGTAGTATTTCAGGATTCTCACCGTTTTCACCATACACGTCAACTATTGACTGGGCTAGCTGTTCTGTGGTAGGGTGCCACATGTATTCTGCCTTTACATCTTTTTGGCCATTTATATACTAGTTATGAATATTTTACCTTATTTTGCTAATACGTCTTGGCAGGGATTAAACATCTTTATCAACACAACTTCTACACTAAGTTACACTGTCACACACTCCTACGATTGATCATGTGAGGTATTGTAAGTAGTCTTTCACTTGACACCTTTGATTGTATATTTTTGGAGCAGTTGGGTAGACAGCTCACTACCCTTCGGTTATCAGCCCTCCTTTTTAGTTACATTTGCTCCACCTTTCTTATGGCTTCTGTTAGATTTCAGGGGTCACCAGGCGGGGGGGGGTTATCCAGTATCAGGTTATGTCAGTACCCATTCTTTATTCACGTTGGATATAGTTCTACGGTCATGATCCCTGTGGATTCATGGTCCTTTTTGGCCACTCTTAGACCTACCTTACAGGTCGGAATGGGCAATAGGCATCCGACATGCACCTTATCATCATAGTCTCTCCTAGGCCCAACCACAAATGTAAGGCTATTGGTTAGCCTGGAGTTGTGGGAGGGCCGGTTGGAGACATTTATACCAACCTCAATCCTTTCCTCGGGACTGCGTAGAGCTCCGACTGAGCTCTGTGTTACCCACCCAACGCATACCCCTTTTCTCAGCTCTATCAATTTAATTCTTTTTGTTATACTCGTGGGCCCACTTTTAGGCCTACCTTACAGGTCGGAATGGGCAATAGGCATCCGACATGCACCTTATCATCATAGTCTCTCCTAGGCCCGACCGCAAGTGTTGTAATATGGACGAGCTATATGATTGACTCCTTTTGTGTTTTTAATTGTTTTTATGTATTCTGTCATTATGTGTATTATGTTTTTGTACCAATAAACTATTAGTTTTTCATATGCTTTTTCCTATACTTGAGTGCCTCTGTTAGTAGATTTCTTTTTCCTCTTGAGGCTAAGACATTTTCAGTCTTGCTGATTCAGGTTTTTTCTAGTGAGTTGTACTCAGAATTGGCTGGCTCATAACCCTTGTACTCACTATCTGTTCCTATCCTAGTATCTGGCTGGGTCATATCCACGGTTCTTGGCCATCTCCAGTGAGACCCTCCTGAGCAGTCTCCTATTTCTGGTAGGAACCTCTTGCTCGGGGTCCGGGTCCGTTCTCACTCTAGGATAGGTCTGCTGTGTTATTCTTGTTACCTGTGCTTATTGAATTAAGGTGGAGTCCAATTTGTGTACTTGTCTCTTCCATCTTCATTGACTCTCGTGACAATATACAAACAAGCTGGGGTACCTGGAGTTCACAGGGAGCAGAGTTCTCAGCCTGATGAGACAGGAACAGCCAGAACTGAACTAGCAGGAGTGAGTCCACAGGGAGCAGAGTTCTCAGCTATATAATGACAGGAACCGCAGGAGAGCACGAGGCTCCAGAAGGAGGGTCAAGTGTCCAGAAAACAGGTCAGGGCAGGTGGCTCAAGTAGCAGGGTCAGAATCCAGGCCAGTGGTCAGGGAAGGCTGCTCAAGTAGCAGGGTCCACTAGGCAGAATACAGGTCAGGGCAGGCGGCACAAGTAGCAAGGTACAGTAGAGCAGCCAAGGTCATACACAGTAAACACAGGAATAAGTAGGTGAAAATACACTTGGGAAGGACTCTAAGAACTGAGCACTGGCTCTACTGCAGCGCCACGTTATATACTAGAGGCGACTGACGTCACAACCGTGTGATGTGAGGAAGGGTGAAAATGCCGACGTGGTTTCCCAGCAATGCCCCAACCGTACCTGCCGAAGCACTGACAGATTGACTAGGTGGGACAATAGATAGTAGACAAATCAATTAGGGGACGAAAGAAAATAGGGAGATTGACTGGGGACAATAGCAAATAGGGAGATTGACTAGGGGGCACAACAGAAATTAGGGGTGAGCTGAGGCAGATCTAATAAAGGTATCATAGATAGAAGAGGAGATGTATTAAGTTATCAAAAGTAAGGCAGATGTGGTGGGATTATGATAAAGAGAAGCTATAACTAGTAGGATAAATGTCGAAGTAGAGAGAAGCAGACTGGTGCTTCAGGTTTCACCACTGCCAGAGATCTGGCCCATGATGATGATCACTTTTTCAGTTTTTATTCCCCCATAGGAACAAAGCTAAAAAACTCAATGAAGCTAGCAGGCTAGCTGAGCAGAAACAATTTACTATATCAACAAAGCAATAAATAAAGCAAACAAAAAAATAAATTGGAACATTGGACATAACATAAGCAGACAGAGTCAATAACATTATACCACAGGCTGCTGAAGTCTTGAATGCAACAAAGTGTACTTATCATATTGAATCCTTGTATCTTGATTCAAGCCGAGCACACTGAATTCTGGTTTCATGCCATCATTTAACTCTTTGCATGCCAGGGGCTTATACCACTTCGTTACCTGTGGAGGCCGGTCACATTTTCAGCATTTTTGCTATTCATCTGTTTAGCTATGATTTCCACAGTTACCTTTCTAGTTGTGTAGTATACGGCCTTTTACACTAGTATGTATATAGACAGATGGATGTTTATTTTACTAATAAGCTTTTGCAGGGTGAATTAATGAATATGTTTATTTATATAACGCCACTAGTGTACGCAGTGCTTTAAAATGTAATGCTTTAGACAATATAGGGTTAAAAGTGCTTTGTAGAGTGAAACACTGGGTGCAAGGTCCCTGCCCGAAAGCTTAAAGTCTATAGTGGTAATGGGAAACATACAGAGTACATAAGGGTGAAGTGCTGAATACAGTGCTAGAGCTCTGATGAGGATAGGGGACACAAGTAAAGTAAATAATTTATTTGTTGCACATCAGTACCTTCTAGCAAGTTGAGGATTTATTCAGGAGGTGTATTTTCAAGTGTGACTTGAAGACCATCAGAGAGGTGGAGTGGCACAGGATGGGAGGTAGACCATTCCATAGATACAGAGCAATTAGAGAAAAAGCTTTGATACTTGAGAGGGCTGAACGTAAGTGGCAGGAGATCAGAGTGGAAATGTAAGATGGAGTAGAGGAGAGAAGGGTCTTGAGTGAGAGATAAGATTTTGTAAGATATCTGGCATTTGATAGGCAGCCATTGGAGAGATTTGAGGAGGATTGAGGCAGGGAAAAACCTAGGTGACAAAAGACTAATTCGTGCTGCAGCATTCTGTATGGATTGAAGTGGATGGAATGGGAGGCAGGAATGTCAGACAGCAGAAGGTTGCAGTAGTCCATGTGTGAGAGAATGAGTGCTTGTATAAGAATTTTAGCTGTGGAGGAAGAGGAAGGGATGGATTTTAGCAATGTTACGCAACAGAAAGCGACAAGAGTTAGCAATAGCGTTAATATGAGGAGAAAATGAGAGAGAAGTGTCAATTATCAGCCCTAGACAATGTGCTTCTGATACTGGATTTATGGTAGTGCAATTTACAGTCACCTGGAAGGGCGATACAAGGCAAGGCCTAGGTGGGAGGAGGAGTAGCTCTGTTTTGGACATATTGAGTTCGAGGTGCCTTGAGCCATCCATCTCAGATAGTCAAGAGGCAATAGGTGACTTTAGCCTGAACATCAGGGGTCAGTCGATGTGCAGATAAATAAATCTGGGTGTCATCTGCTGTTATGGACACAGATAAATTGCAGCAATTTGCAGCAAAACTGTATCCATTGCATGGTTATGTTCTCATGTCATACATCCCACATTTGGCTCACCACCATTTTCCTTTGTTTTCCCTGGTCTGTTTGGGTGGGAAAATGACAAAGACCAAATCCTCTGTGTTTCCCTTGTTCTTGGAGAGGGGAGGAGGGGTGTGTCAATCAGGTAAAGTGGGCTGGTGATGAGCGGGGCCTGCCAACAATAAGAGAGGTGTGCAGAGAGTCAAAGGAGCAGTCTTGGCAGTCTTTTGGAAGAAGGGTCTTGGAGCAGAAGAGCCATGGAGAGGGAGATGTGACCAGCAGCAAGGGGGCCATGCCTTGCCTAGGCCCCAAGAACTGTTCCAGGATCCTGACCTGTTGTTTTTTTTCCCTGCGGCACCATCCTCATTGTTCCAGATAGATGAGTATAGAAAGTAAGTATCTCTCTATTTTTTCATACTATACTATAATATGTCCAGGAAAAATACCTTGGTAACCAACGTATAGTGTTTTCTACTATAATTGTTGTATTATGTGTTTTATTTGCACTGCAGTAAGTAATTGTCTAGTTAATATTATTAGATGTTTTAGCTAGAATATATTTGATGATATACAGTATATTTTTTGTTATTAAATATTATTGCTTATTGCTAGTACTGGGGTGTTATTGTGTTAATTGTGGTATTGGTCATTAGGACAAATTTCTCTGGATATATCCTTTAATTAAAGGGTTGGCTTTTTGGGTGTGGGCAAATTCATATTGCTTCTAACAGCTGTGTTGGGGTTTGTGTGGTGTGAGCAAGTTGTAGGCCCTGGCCTTGCCTTTGTTCATAGATTTTATCTCAGCGCAAACACATGGTCTGACTCCATCTTGCTAGGCCCCAGCCTGTCTCCATATGGTTGAGGACGCCATTTTGTAAAAAGCACATGGAGTGAGTTTGCAGTTTCTTCACAACTACACTGATTTTAACACAGCTGCTATTGTGCAACCTTTTGCGCCAAATTAATTCACCCAAAGCCACGAACTTGAAACAAATGGCGTAGTTGGCAGGATATTCGCAGAAATTATTAATATTATTGATTAATAACCATTATTTACATATTTCCTAGAAATTAATATTTTGTTAAAAATTAAAATTTTTTATTAATTTTTTTTCCTGGGCAATAGTCAGTAAGCCTCCCAAGTTATTTTTGTGTGCCAGTACCACGCTGCGACAAGAGTGGTGGGTTTTAGTATTGTCACATTGCATGGGGCTTATTCACTAAAAGAGGATTTGTGTGCTGGAATACTCTTGAATTGTAATAAGTGTACTTTGCATGCTCTGATTATAGACTTGTGGGGCCCTCTAAGTGGTCATATTTGTAACGGTTTACAGGACACTCAGACCAGCAGGTTAGAATAAAACACAGTTTTATTAAAACAAAACAAGAAAGACCACCCTCTATAGGCAATACAGAATAACAGAGAGATAGTGGCTTACAGATGCCTTCTCAGGCCCAATATACAGATGCAATGAATATACATATACTGTCACAGGACAGGCATAGAAACAAGGGTACTCAATGGTTAAAGTACATGTAAATCAATCAGTCTCTGTTGCGGTGTTTGACACGCCCAAGGTGGTTATGAAGCAGCAAGTGGTGCTAGATGTAAATACACCGTCAGTCTATTGACCAGAGATAGCTGCTTAGGCTGAGCAGGAACGGAGGCCAGAACACTGCAGAGTTGAGCTAGAGCCAATAGCCCCCGCGGGCGTAGCAATGGAGACCAACTGCACTGCAATAGCTTGAGCCAATAGCCCCCACGGGCGTAGTAACGGAGACAAACTACACTGCAAGAGCTTGAGCCAATAGCCCCCACGGGCGTAGTAACGGAGACAAACTACACTGCAAGAGCTTGAGCCAATAGCCCCACCGGGCATGTAACGGAGAACAAACACTGTACAAGCTAGAGCCGATAATGCCTCCCGCGGGCGCGGTAACGGAGACCGACTACACTGTAAGATTGACAGGATGAGCCGTCGCCTATACAAGGCTCTGAAACGTAACCGGCTCAGCAAGTGTAGAGGAATATCAGCAACGGCTCTGCAAGTGTTAATGGAGGCTCAGTGAATGAAGACAGCAGCTCTGCAAGTGTATAGGAGGCTCAGTGAACGGAGACAACGGCTCTGCAGGTGTTAACGGAGGCTCAGGGAACGGACACACAGCGCTGCAAGTGTAAAGAGAGACTCAGGGAATGGACACACAGCTCTGCAAGTGTAAACGAAGGCCCAGGGAATGGAGATAACAGCTCTGCAAGTACAAAAGGAGGCTCAGCAAACAGGCACAGCTCTGCTAGGGTTAATGGAGGCTATGACACGATCAGCCCTGCCACAAGCACAGCGGCAGTTAGAATGTCGCCTCGGCGACACCAAACAACAGAACGGTAGCAGGGTCAGCAGTAAGCCGGTTCAGGCCACGGAGCAGGAAGTCAGCCAGGCTGGGTCAGATCACGGAGCAGGGTTCTGAGACAAACCAGATCAAGTCACAAGCAGGAACGTCAGCCAGGCCGGGTCAGATCACGAGCAGGTATCACAGTGCCTGTGATTATCCTGTCACTCATCTGTGGCAGACTTTGATTTGTTCAGTTGGTTTGGCCCGCCCCCTGGTGACCTTTTTATACCTGACTCTCACATCTGTCAGATGCCCTTTCGTGGTGTTTCTGAGCCAGTCTTGCTGTTGCTGTGTTCCTGTATCCGGATTCCTGTGTACCGACTTTGGCCTGTCCTGACTACTCTCCAGTGTTCCTGATCGTGTATCACCCGGCTTGTCTGAGAACCTTCTACGTGCTACGACCCGGCTTGTCTGAGAAACTTCTATGTGCTACGACCTGGCTGGCTGACTTCCTGCTTCGTGATCACCATGGCCTGTTCCAGCAACCTGCTTTGGCCTGTTGTCGCCGCCGCGACATTCTGACTCCTGCGTTGCAGTGCTGACCTAGTGTGACCATTACACTCCTGTGTAACCCATCTCTCAGTGCAGAGTTCCTTGTTGACTTGCATAAGCTGTGCTCCTTGTACCGAGCCTCTATACACTGCAGAGCTAAGTTACCATACCGAGCCTGGGAGATTCAAACGTACCTTTTAACCCTTGCAGTGCCGCTTCTCTCTTGCCGAACCTCCTTTCTGATTACCGAGCCTTTACCTTGTAAGTCTACTGCTGCTGAGTTGGCCGCTACTTGGACGGCGACTCCTATTTACATCTGCAGAGTAGTCTAATCCTGTTGGTCCGGTTGGGCATCTTAGGCTCTTGGTATCACAGTTATTACCGGAGGTATCCAGTGCGGCTATTGGTTCTGAGAGGTAGCAAGATTAGGCTCCAAGCTCTTGCAGGATCCGAAGGTGAACGCCCGTGGGGGCTATTGGCACATGTTGTGCTCACGTTGGTCTCCGGTTATACGCCGGTGGGGGCTAAAACGCCAGCTTTGCATCTCAGGCTAGTCTACGATTACGCCCGTATTTTGGGTCACTGTTCTGCTAAAGCTCATGTTGGTCACTGAACTACTACCCATCATTGCTTGAACTCTGTGCTGTGCACATTTGCTCAGTTTATTACTACACCTTACGGGCGTGCCAAACCCCCACAGCTGAGACGGACAGATTATTCTCATTGACCCTTTAGGGACCAGTTCCCTATTAGCAGTACCAATAGTGTGTGCCTTCTATCCATTATAGTGAATCTATGTGTACTGTGTATTCACTTGCAATTGTTGCTGTCAACTGTAGAGGGCGATCATTTGTATTTATTTTCTTTCAATAAAAGTTGTTTTATTTTACCTACTGGTCTGAGTGTCAAAACAAACCGTTACAGTACGAAAGGGCCATGACCTCAGACAGTAAGGGTGAAAGTAACACACAGAACATCCACTGGAGAATGGATGTCCATGAGCAGCACCTACATCAATTGCCACTGGCTCTACAGACCCTACTTGAGCGTACGGTACACCTAGACAAGCCTAATCCGAATCCGGTGGTCTCCCCAGTCTTGACACCGGATAATCCGCCTCTAGCCCCTCCTACTTGTGCCAGAGGCTTAACGGCAGCGGCGCCGTTACCATTGAGATATGATGGCGAGCCTTCCTTATGCAGGGGCATTATCAATCAGTTGGAGATCTATTTGGAATTAACACCCCAGGCATTTCCTAACGACCGAAGCAAGTTCGGATTCATGATATCGCTACTAACAGGCAAAGCTTTGGCTTGGGCGAACCCATTGTGGGAAAGTACCAAACCTTGCACGCTGAACTTTAACGAGTTCGTAAAGAAGTTCCGCCGTGTGTTTGAGGTCCCTGGCAGAGTTGCCTCCGCTGCCAAAAGGCTAATGGAGATACAGCAGGGCGAATGTACATTGGGCGATTATGCGATAGAATTCCGGACCCTGGCAGCGGAGGTGGGCTGGAACAATGAGGCGTTATTGGCAGCTTTTGCTAAGGGGCTCTCTAAACCAATGAATGAAGGATGAAATAGCTGCCCGAGATGTACTTAGTGACCTGGACGAATTCATTGATTATGTAATGCTCGTTGACTTTCGTATCCGGGAAAGACGGTTGGCAAGAAGGGCAACTTCCAGAAACCATGGGCAGGACAGTTCCTTTGACCCACCCTCTCCACCCTTTCCTACTGAGCGTCCAGGAAAGGCAGCAGAGCCAATGCAGCTGGGTTTCACTAGACTCTCCAAAGACGAGAGGTCGTTTCGTAAGAGGCAAGGCCTATGTTTATATTGTGGCAAACAGGGGCACCTTTTGCGCAATTGTCTGGTTAGGCCGGGAAACGCACGCACCTAGCGTACCTTGGGGGACAGGCCCTAGGTGGTGTACAACAGTCCCTAGATTCAAATATCGTTAAACCCACCATCCAGGTGGCGTTCTCTTGGGCTGACAAGGGCGTAGAAGCCTTGGCGCTGGTAGACTCTGTCGCAGCCGGGTACTTTATGGACCAATCTTTTGCGGCTTTGCAAAATATTCCTCTATGCAAAAAGGAATCTCCGTTGGCAGTAGAGGCCATTGATGGCAGACCATTGGAACCCACCTTTATTACGATGGAAACCATCCCTATTTCTATGTCAGTTGGGGCACTCCACAAGGAGGAGGTATGGTTTCAAATTATTCGCTCACTTCACCATGCAGTCATTTTGGGGTTTCCATGGTTACTTCTGCACAATCCTCAATTTGATTGGCAAAAATGTGAGGTTAGTTCCTGGTCCGATTACTGTAAAAAGAACTGCCTATCTCTTCCTGTCAAAATTATGTGTACCTCTTCTGCTGTGCCAGTTGAATATGGGTAATTCAGGGACGTATTCAGCAAGGGGGAGGCTAGCGCATTGCCCGAGCATAGACCCTATGATTGCGCTATTGATTTGCCTCCAGGTGTGGTTCCCCCGAGAGGACGTACTTACCCACTGTCTTGCGAGGAGAACAGGGCAATGGAGGAGTACATTGAGGACGCTCTTAATAGGGGAATTATTCGCAAATCCACTTCCCCGGTTGGTGCCGGATTCTTCTTTGTAAAAAAGAAAAATGGCGAATTAAGGCCATGTATTGATTACCGGGGTCTTAATAAGCTTATGCCCAAGAACGCATACCCTGTTCCACTCATCACCGAGTTATTTGACAGATTGAAGGGCTCTTCTGTTTTCACTAAACTTGACTTGCGGGCTGCCTACAATCTAATTAGAATCAGAGAAGGTGATCAGTGGAAAAAGGCATTTAATACCAGAACTGGGCACTACGAATATCTGGTAATGCCTTTTGGCTTATGTAATGCACCTGCGGTATTCCAGAAGCTGATTAATGATATCTTGCGTGACATGCTTCAGTCCTGCGTGGTGGTATATCTGGACGATATATTGATTCATTCCGTCACTCTCTCCCAACATATTAAAGATGTCACGGAAGTCTTGCTGCGACTCTGGGAGAATAAGCTGTTTTGTAAATTGGAAAAATGCGAATTCCATGTGTCTCAAGTACCATTTTTGGGGTTCGTAATCTCCAAAGATGGAATGGCTATGGACCAGGATAAGTTGGCAGCAGTATTACAATGGCCTCGCCCTAAAGGGTTAAAAGCGATCCAGCGCTTCCTGGGGTTTGCCAACCATTACAGAAAATTCATACGTAACTTTTCCACAATTGTGAAACCTTTGTCTGATTTGACACATAAGGGCGCTACTCCCTCTCAGTGGTCCGAGGCCGCTGATAATGCGTTTGAGACCTTAAAATCTGACTTTGCGTCTGCCCCAGTGCTGTCCCATCCCAATCCCTCCCTGCCATTTACCTTGGAAGTTGACGCCTCTGAGGTTGGGGTTGGGGCAGAACTCTCCCAGCGTCCTGTGGGAGGTGGTACCTTGAAACCCTGTGGGTTTTTTCTAAGAAGTTGTCCAGCGCACAGAGCCACTATGAGATTGGCGACAGGGAGTTATTGGCTATTATTCTGGCACTGAAGGAGTGGCGTCACCTGTTGGAAGGTACCAAGAACCCAGTACTGATCCTTACCGATCACAAGAACTTGACATATCTCTCTGAGGCTAAGAGGTTGTCTTCTCGACAGGCCAGGTGGGCACTCTTTTTGTCCCGGTTTAACTTTATAGTATCGTACCTCCCGGGTTCTAAGAATGTGAGGGCAGACGCATTGTCTCGACAGTTCACGTCGGACACTGAGAGGGAGGAAGCACCGGTACCTATTATTCAGCCCGACCGTATTATGGCTACTATTCGCACTAGTATAACTTCGCCACTGGGAGAGGAGATTTTGGGGTCTCAGTCTAAGGCTCCACCTGAGACTCCAGTTGGTAAATGCTTTGTGGATGAGCCATTTCGTACCCGTCTATTGGAGACCTATCATTCGTCTAGGGCGGCTGGGCACATCGGCAGGGATCAGCTGGTATGGTCTCTTTCGCAATTATTCTGGTGGCCGACGCTCAGAGCCGATTGCTCCGCTTTTACTGCCGCTTGTGCCACCTGTGCCCGTGCTAAGACCCCCAGGCATCTCCCAGTGGGCCTGCTTCAACCTGTGCCTAATGGAGAACGGCCCTGGTCTCATATATCTATCGATTTTCTGGGAGAATTGCCAATCTCTAGGGGGTATACATTTATCCTTATGGTGGTTGATAGGTTCTCCAAAATGGCTCATTTTGTGCCGCTCAAGGGGCTTCCATTGGCTCAGGAATTGGCAAAGGTCTTTGCTAGAGAAGTGTTTAGTTTGCACGGGGTACCCAGAGTGGTGGTCTCTGACCGTGGGAGTCAATTCGTGTCCAGGTTTTGGAGGGCATTCTGTGGCATGATGGGCATTCAATTGTCCTTCTCCTCCGCCTACCATCCCCAGACCAACGGAGCCGCTGAGCGTGCCAATCAGGGACTGGAACAGTTCCTGCGCCGTTTTATTACTGATTATCATGACAATTGGGCCGACCTGTTACCATGGGCGGAGTTTGCCAGAAACTGTGCAGTTAACTCATCGTCCGGGAGCTCCCCGTTCTTAATCAATTATGGGTTCCAGCCAGGTTTGCTCCCGGACTCGTTCCAGTCACAACAGATTCTGGCTTTGGATAAGCATATGGAGCAGCTCCGTTCCACCTGGGCACAGGTGCAAAGGACCCTCAGTCAGTCTTTCCAGCGGCATCAGCGATTAGCCGATCGTAGACGGCTGCCAGCGGTCTCTTTCCAGGTTGGGGACAGGGCATGGCTCTCCTCCAGAAACCTCAATCTGCAGGTCCCCTCGAATAAGCTGGCTCCCCGGTTTATTGGTCCGTTTAAAATCATTCGCAAAATTAATCCTGTCTCCTATGCATTGCAACTTCCACAGTCTATGCATATTCACAATGTGTTCAATGTGTCTTTGTTTGGTTTGCAATCGTTACACTACTACTCCGGTAGTTCCTGGGCCGGTGGACGTCCAGGGGCAAGAGGAATATGAGGTTCAGAGCATTGTTGATTCTAGGCGACTTAGAGGGAAGTTGCAATACTTGGTCCACTGGAAGAGCTATGGCCCGGAGGAGCGCTCTTGGGTTGACCAGAAGGACCTCCATGCGCCCAGACTTGTGCGCAACTTCCACTCTAAATACCCTCAGAAACCTAAGCCTCCGGCAGGGAGAGGGGGTCTTTGAGAGGGGGGCACTATCACAGTGCCTGTGATTATCCTGTCACTCTCATCTGTGGCAGACTTTGATTTGTTCAGTTGGTTTGGCCCGCCCCCTGGTGACCTTTTTATACCTGACTCTCACATCTGTCAGATGCCCTTTCGTGGTGTTTCTGAGCCAGTCTTGCTGTTGCTGTGTTCCTGTATCCGGATTCCTGTGTACCAACTTTGGCCTGTCCTGACTACGCTCCAGTGTTCCTGATCGTGTATGACCCGGCTTGTCTGAGAACCTTCTACGTGCTACGACCCGGCTTGTCTGAGAAACTTCTACGTGCTACGACCCGGCTGGCTGACTTCTGGCTTCGTGATCACCGCGGCCTGTTCCAGCGACCTGCTTTGGCCTGTTGTCGCCGCCGCGACATTCTGACTCCTGCGTTGCCGTGCTGACCTAGTGTGACCATTACACTCCTGTGTAACCCATCTCTCAGTGTAGAGTTCCTTGCTGACTAGCATAAGCTGTGCTCCTTGTACCGAGCCTCTATACGCTGCAGAGCTAAGTTACCATACCGAGCCTGGGAGATTCAAACGTACCTTTTAACCCTTGCAGTGCCGCTTCTCTCTTGCCGAACCTCCTTTCTGATTACCGAGCCTTTACCTTGTAAGTCTACTGCTGCTGAGTTGGCCGCTACTTGGACGGCGACTCCTATTTACATCTGCAGAGTAGTCTAATCCTGTTGGGCGTCTTAGGCTCTCGGTATCACGGTTATTACCGGAGGTATCCAGTGCGGCTATTGGTTCTGAGAGGTAGCAAGTTTAGGCTCCAAGCTCTTGCAGGATCCGAAGGTGAACGCCCGTGGGGGCTATTGGCTCGTGTTGTGCTCACGTTGGTCTCCGGTTATACGCCCGTGGGGGCTAAAACGCCAGCTTTGCATCTCAGGCTAGTCTACAATTACGCCCGTGGGGGCTACATACTCTTGCACTTGCAGTCTCAGTGGCCTCCTGGTGAACGCCCGCGGGGGCTATTTTGGGTCACTGTTCTGCTAAAGCTCATGTTGGTCACTGAACATCTACTACACATCATTGCTTGAACTCTGTGCTGTGCACATTTGCTCAGTTTATTACTACACCTTACGGGTGTGCCAAACCCCCACAGCTGAGACGGACAGATTGTTCTCATTGACCCTTTAGGGACCAGTTCCCTATTATCAGTACCAATAGTGTGTGCCTTCTATCCATTATAGTGAATCTATGTGTACTGTGTATTCACTTGCAATTGTTGCTGTCAACTGTAGAGGGCGATCATTTGTATTTATTTTCTTTCAATAAAAGTTGTTTTATTTTACCTACTGGTCTGAGTGTCAAAACAAACCGTTACAGCAGGGTTCTCAGACAAGCCAGATCAGGTCACAAGCAGGAACGTCAGCCAAGACGGGTCAGATCACGGAGCAGGAAACCAGGAGCGTCGTCAAAACAGGCCAAATCGGTACACAGGAATCAGGAACACAGCAACAGCAACACTGGCTCAGGAACACCACGAAAGGGCACCTGACAGGTGCCAAAGGCCAGCTATAAAAAGGCCACAATGGGCGGGTCAAACAGGCTCAGCCAATGGGAGCGCCCACAACCGAGATTGACAGAAAGAATCACAGGCACCGTGATAGTATTACAGTTAACTGTATTGCATATATGCATACGTGTGTGTGTATATATATATATATATATATATATATATATATATATATATATATTAGGTGAATACTTATATATGTGCCTGGGTATTGTGATGTGTATGTCTGGGTATTGTGTATGGGTATAGATATATACAGAGGCAAGAGGGAACGTTTACAATTACACTGCTTCAATTAACCCTTATGTGCTCTCATTAGAGGAGTGCTAACTTTGAGGCATTTTAACTGTAACCGTTCAGGTCAAGGTTCTGCAATTGCCGGACGTGATATTTCTAGTGTGGCTAGATTTATTGCGCATATGCGTACCTCTGTACTGTCAAGATTTCCTATTAAAGGGACTTTAATTAACCCTTGTGCACTCTCTCTGTAGAGTGTAACTAACTCTGAAGCCCTACTTCAGTTAAATCCTTGAGTGCCTCTGCAGAGAAGTGGCTAACTTTAAAGTCACGCTTCAATTATAGACTTGTGTGCTTTCCATAGAGGGTAACTACATTGGACAATTGACTAGTCACTAGCACTTGTACCTAGACAGGTGACTTGAGCGCTTGTTCCCTAGGCAGGTGACTAACTAGCAGTTGTACCATTTGCCTTTGTGGAGATGTCACTAACTTTGAAGTAGTGCTTCAATTAGAAAACTTGTGTGCCTTTTCATTAGGAGAACTAACTTTGAAGCCTAATAGGAAATCACCTGACGTGCAGGTGTGTGCATATGAGTTTGTTTTCTTGAAAGGCATAAAAACATTCAACAGTTTGTGTGTTCTGTAACTTTCATAGTGATTTGCGTGTTTTCTCCCTGTGTGAAAGTAAAAACATACGTGTGCCTGCTAACCTGTGTTCAGGTACTTGGTTAAACACGCATATCTGTTCTGCTGTTAAATTGCTTTAATTAGAAACACTTGTGTATTGTTTACAATACTAACTTTAAAGTATATTTAACGGACAGCATGAATTACTGAGTGCTTTGATGGGGGATTAATTCTATACTGCCCAAAGTAATATGTCTGGATAAACTGGATTATTACCTACATAACATCATACTGTATCGGGTGACTTTGAGCGCTTGTTCCCTAGGCAGGTGACTAACTAGCATTGTACCATTGCAGTGGACAATTGACTAGTCACTAGCACTTGTACCTAGACAGGTGTCTTCAAATACTTGTACTAAAATTCCCAAGATTTATGCATGTGTTATATATGAGTGTTTGTTTGTTTTCTAGAAGGGCAGGAAAAAAACATTCAACAGTTTGTGTGTTCTGTGACTTTCACTGTTAGTTTGAGTGTTTTCCCATGAGTGAAAATAAAAACACATAAGTGCGGCCTGAGTGTGTATGTGTGTTAGTGGTACAACACATACTAGTAAGGCTCACTACAAACACATGATTGTCCTACCGTCTGATTGCGCTTGAGATTCTGACTGAGAGAATGGGTTTCTTTAAGAAGTTGAGTGCATTGACTGGAGGCAAAAGACCCAAATTTGGTGCTGTACCACATTGGGCTACTGCTATGGGTAGATGGAATGCCATAGCAGATGAACTAGTACGTCACTGTGCTCCAGTGTACCCAGAAGTTGGGGAAGAGATAGGAGGTATGGCACTTAAGCTTGATGTAGGGGTCTATTCTAAACATGAGAGCAGAGCTGCTGCAGAAGTGGGGTGGATTATTTTACATGCCTTAAAAAATGAGGTAGTAAAGAGACAAGCCCTAGAAAGAGATTTAGCTGATGTAAAACAAAAATTGTTAATATCAAATGAATGCTTGGAAAATAACAAAGCCCGTAAGACGGAATTACAGGAGACTAATACTCTGCTAATTAATAAACTTGACCGTAGACGCTCTCACAGGGGTAAAGTGCCAAACACCACCAGAAAGGTGAGAACACTGACTAAAGGGCCCTGCAGGGACCCAGAGTCACTTTTCTCATCCTCCTCTGAAGAAAAGGAGTACTCAAAATACTCATAAGTTTCCTCCTCTGATGGTGACAAAAGGGTGGACAGCTTCAAAGTCGCCCACTCATCGCCCAGCAGAGAAAACGAAGGGTACACAGGGACTGTGACAGACATGAGTCTGTAAATGCTAAAAGAGGGTCCCCTTTGTCAATGATAAATGGTACAGCAGAAAATGGTCAGATTTTTGTGAGTACAAAAAGGTTAGCAGAATTGAGGGAATACAAAACAGAGGAAAAGGTTAATCAGAAAAGGGGTGTCTCCATGGCTAGCAAGCCAGAAAGGAAGGATGAAGGGAAACCACCTATTGATAAAGCTAAGAGGAATAATAAACAGGATGCTTCCACACACACAAAGGTGTCAAGGAAAGAAATGATGGTAGATCTTGTTAAAGCTGGTGTCCATGTAGATGAGCTAAAAAAAGGTCAAATCATGTCTTGTTCAAAAGGTGGAAAGCTTTTAAGAGAAAGGTACATATTAATGTATCTATTTCTAAAACTCTCACTAATGAAGCAAATCTGATATACACTCCATCTGAATTTAAAATTCCTGTTGCTAACTCCTGTCTTCCTGTTCCCCATCCTAGGAAAACAAAATCCCTGTACCTATCAGCTGAATTATGTGCCATAGCGGACAATGACGGAATGGACCCATGGGACGGCCAATCCCCAGCACAAAGTTACCCATCACGGCTGGGGATCAACAGCCCCATGTTCCTTTGACTGTAGGGTGGGGAAGGAAACCAACCACACGTAGGTTTTAACCTTAGTATACACTGGGGCTGAGGTAACAGTGTTACAGGTAACCCTTCCAAAAATGTAGGCCCCATCATTTCACAGAGAGGATCTAGGGGAAAGAGTAACTAAGGCTATACAAACCACAGTCACATATTCCATAAACAAAAGGCCCCTGGGTTTATGGCTAATATTTTGAGTTTCCAATTTCCTGACAATATCTTGGGGGTAGATATATTGTTAGGACGCATAATAGAGATGCAGTTGAGAGGTGTTCAGATTTTGGCTTTCCTCACAAACCCTCTTATGTTCATGCGGCATGGGAGGTGGTGAGAGGAAATACAAACTGGACACCTGTTGTCATTCTCTCTCCCTGTAGTCCAACAAGGGCTGCCAGGAGGGTTGAAAGAAATCAGATTAGTCAGTTTTAGTTCATCCTGCAATTTTGCTCTTTAAACGCTCCTGTGATTCCTGTTATGAAGTCAGATGGTTTCTTGGTGTGGAACGATAGATTATTGGGGACTCAACAGAGTGGCACCGCCATTGAGCTCTGCAGTCCCCAGTATCGTCCCTGTCATTTATGACAGCCAAACAGACACAGGGGTGGCATGCAGCGATTGATATAGTGGATACTTTCTTTTCCAATTCTCATTGCACCTGAGTCACAAAATTCCATTTGCATTCACTTGGTAAGGAAGCTAATATACCTTTGATGTCCCAACACTATCTACACTCCCCCTCGCCACATGCCATGATCTGGTTGCCAGAGAATCAAGCCAACTTCCAATACCTTTTAGAGACTGTGACATTAAAGGCCCCAACCACTTGGGGTGAAGAGGCCTACCTATCCGTGCAGAGGTGGACAAGGAGTCCAACTCTCATGAAGTGGAAAATAGTACGCACAAGAGCAAGGTGGATTAACAAAGCTTCAATGGTCTCGCGACATATGTATTCTTGCCACATCCAAATACTTGGAAGATACCTGCGTTACAGCTTTCTCCAATCAAGTCAACTTTGCCATATGAGGAATTATACTCTGCAAAGAACAAAAGACGCTGGACTGTTGTAACATGCAATCCGTATGGAGAGGTGGTGATACAAGAGCAAGATACAGGTGATTCAAATTACTAGAAGTATGCTGATATAAAGAGACTACCTTTGGCTTATTACATGGAACATTAGTGTGGGGAGGTACAGAAATTTAGGAGAAGATTTGGGCAGCCGCCTGAACAAGACTAATGCCAAGAGTTGTGGGGGAAATGAACCTCAATAAAACTACGGAAGTACTGACTCAAATAAGGAACCTGAAGACCAAAATGAAGACTTCCTGTAGATATAGTTTTCAAAACTGACACCGGTACTCGCTTTGCTGGTCAGTCCAACAATGGGAGCAGGCTATCCCATATCACTCCAAGCCTCGGGGTTGATTAAAAGGTGCAATGGGCTTTTGAAAGGACAGATTCATACACTATCCCCAAGTATGTCATAGAAGGGGTGGGATAGAACTTTTACACAGGCTCTTAGGATTTTACATGATTGACCAACAGAACATATCTCTATATGCCCGGTTTACATGTAATAACAATCCATTTGTTAGTTTACGGGTTGACATGTACTGGTAGCCACCCCATATTTCAATTTAAACTAACATTTGATTTTATATTTTCTCTTGGTAGTGGGAGAGGTTAACAGAAGTTAGTCTTTTCCATAGGAGGCAATATGCCTCCAGGAACAGAGGTAACCTTAGCACTCACTAAAAAACTGACCAAAGAGGGGTGGAGCACAACAGGGAGTGTGAGTGTAGATGGATGAATGCATCTCTGTCTAGGAATGACCCAAGTAGGTTAATTGCTGGTACAATCCTAGGAGAGGTGGCAGCCTGGGTACCCCATAAAATCTTGTTATCCTGGGATGAGGATAAACAAGTGCACATGGGGTCCAAAGTGTGGGTGTTACCACGATCCACTGATCAGCACAAGCAGAAAGGAGAGGTTATTTCAGATGGCCCTGGTAATACTAAAGTTGTATTATGAAATGGTGATTCTGTACCTGTCTTCTTTTCCTCAAATAGATTGGTGGCCGGCTAGCCCCTCTGAACCCTTGATCGTCCAACACATTCCTGAACCCCTTGGCCAGCTATGCAAGAGTGGACAACTCCTCTGACTGTTGCAGCACCATCCCCATCAGTGAGGAAGGAGTGTACCCATTCCTTGGAGTTCACAGTGAGAAATGAGACAACTCTCTGGACACAACTCTGGACTCTACTACCAAACTGTCTTATAAGCGGCTACAAATCAGGGCGATAGCTCTCCAAAATCGCCTAGCCCTGGATTGTTCTTTCTGCCAAAGAAGGAGTTTGCGGGCTGTAGGAAAATAATGCTGCAGTTACATTGTGAACTATGAAGGCGAAACCAATTATGATACATCGAAACTGACAGCTATAATAGACAAACTCCAGGAAACACCAGACGTTGGACTATTTGAGCAATTTGGGAAGTCAGCAACCTACCTATCCAGTGAAGCGACTTTAGTGTGGTTTATGACATGGGACCAAGAGGTGGAATGTTATGGACACAGATAAACTGCAGAAATTTGCAGCAAAACTGTATCCATTGCATGGTAATGTTCTCATGTCATACATCCCACATTTGGTTCACCACCATTTTCCTTTGTTTTCCCTGGTCAGTTTGGGTGGGAAAATGACAAAGACCAGATCCTCTTTGTTTCCCTTGTTCTAGGAGAGGGGAGGAGGGGTGTGTCAATCAGGTAAAGTGGGCTGGTGATAGACGGGGCTTGCCAACAATAAGAGAGGTGTGCAGAGAGTCAAAGGAGCAGTCTTGGCAGTCTTTTGGAAGAAGGGTCTTGGAGCAGGAGAGCCATGGAGAGGGAGATGTGACCAGCAGCAAGGGGGCCATGCCTTGCCTAGGCCCCAAGAACTGTTACAGGATCCTGGCCTGTTTTTTTTTTCCCTGCGGCACCATCCTCATTGTTCCAGATAGATGAGTATAGAAAGTAAGTATCTCTCTATTTTTTTCATACTATCTATAACATGTCCAGGAAAAATACCTTAGTAACCAACGTATAGTGTTTTCTACTATAATTGTTGTATTATGTGTTTTATTTGCACTGCAGTAAGTATTATTATTAGATGTTTTAGCTAGAATATATTTGATGATATACAGTATATTGTTAATATTATTGTTTGTTATTAAATATTATTGCTAGTACTGGGGTGTTATCGTGTTAACTGTGGTCTTGGTCATTAGGACAAATTTCTCTGGATATATCCTTTAATTAAAGGGTTGGCTTTTTGGGTGTGGGCAAAGTCATATTGCTTCTAATAGCTGTGTTGGGGTTTGTATGGTGTGAGCAAGTTGTAGGCTCTGGCCTTGCCTTTGTTCATAGATTTTATCTCAGCGCAAACACATGGTCTGACTCCATCTTGCTAGGCCCCAGCCTGTCTCCACATGGTTGAGGACGCCATTTTGTAAAAAGCACATGGTGTGAGTTTGCAGTTTCTTCACAACTACATTGATTTTAACACAGCTGCTATTGTGCAACCTTTTGCGCCAAATTAATTCACCCAAAGCCACGAACTTGAAACATCTGCATAGCGGTGATATTTGAGACCAAAGGAGTTAATAAGATCACCAAGTGTTATTGTGTAAAGAAAGAACAAAAGCGGTCCTAGAACAGAACTTTGAGGAACACCAACAGAGAAGTGGATGGGAGAGTAGGGGTGGATGAAAAGTGGGGAAAATTAACCACATGACTTAACGAAAACTTGACGATTCTTTGCTTTTCACACAAAATTTGTCTCCTTTTTGCCTATTTTACCAAATTATCTACCTATATTTCCTATGGTAATACATTTCCCACTACCATATTACTTCTTCTGAGGGCTGTAGTGGAGAAATAAGTAACTTGAAAGTTAAAGTTTTGAATCCTACAGGAACATATGCCTTGAAAAATGTGTTAGCATGCAAAGTGCATTTGTCCTTTGCCCACAACACTAACTTCCTTCTTAAGTGACACTGGCACATATTCATGGTGACGTGAAGAGATTAAAAAAGAAAATAATACATCCTACAATGTGGCAGATATATGTTGTAGTGGTGGAAGTTGGGGACTGGCTGGTATGGTGTGATTTGTTTATGTATATAGTTTTTACTATTGTCATGTTTGCATCAAATAGCTATCCTCTTTCTCAGATTACTGACACACATTACTTTTCGGTCATAGCAGTGGTCCCAAGTGGGGTAGTGTAACGGTTTGTTCGACACACAGACACAGTGGTTTAGGCTAAAACACAGGTCCTGTAGTATACAGGCAGTATAATACAGACACACAACAGGTTAACAATATATATGCCTACACAGGTTCAGTATAACCATAAGGTACATAGCAGTCTATACGGACACAGGTCAGGCAGAATATGTTGGATTCCCAGGACAAAGGTACTGCATGGGTTAAAGGTCTTCAAGGAGTGTGAACAGTCCCATGTGTTGAGAGTTCTGTGATAGAGCTCTTTCCATATAGAGAGCTTCAGGATGCTTAACGCTCAGGAACAGGCTAGCAGAACAAACGTGAACTGCCAGAGTACTTTAACGTAGAACACTGCCGTAGCACTAATGGAGACTGACACCTGCACTCTGCAGGAGCAGTAACGGAGACTAGATATCACGGTGCCGTGATTGATGGCTTTTGTTGTCAGTCAGTTGTAAGAGCTCTCCACTGGCTGCCTGTCATTAGTCCGCCCAGTATTGCCTATAGACTGAGCTCAGACACCCTTTGGCTGCCCTTTCGTGGTGTCTGTCAGTGGTCACCTGCCCTTGGTTCCTGTGTCTATAGGCTCGCTTATGCTACCTATTGCCAGTGTCAGTGTCTGTGCCCAGACGTCATCGTCACTCCTGAGTGGTACCTGTTCTGTTCCTGATCCGGTTTGGCTGCCGTTCCTGCTTCCGTTCCTGATCCGGTGTGGCTGACGTTCCTGCTTCCGTTCCTGATCCGGTTTGGCTGTCGCTACTGCCCCAGTATCCTGTTCTGGCCTGACTGTCATTCCTGCTCCTGGATCCGGACTGACATTCTCCTACTGACTATGGTCGCCTGGGCGACATTCTGACTACTGGATTCTCCTTAGGCTGCCTTCTGAGTCTCTCAGGGCCTCCGTGTTGTCTAGTACGTGGTACTGGTTTACTCCATTCACCGGTTGCTAGCTGCCTCCATTACAGCACCGGTAGGGCTTTCGTGTTGTCCAGTACGAGGTACTGGTTTACTTTCTTCAACGGTTGCTAGCTGCCTCCATTACAGCACCGGTAGGGCTTCCGTGTTGTCCAGTACGCGGTACTGGTTTACTCCATTCACCGGTTGCTAGCTGCCTCCATTACAGCACCGGTAGGGCCTCCATGTTGTCCAGTACACTGTGCTGGTTTACTCCAGGTGACAAGTCCAGTGGCAAAGAGCATGAAATATTGCCCGAAGCTCCAAGACATTCATAAGAAGGAGCGATTCCTCCAGAGACCACCAACCCTGGGCATTGCTGTGACCCAGGACCACTCTCCCCAGCTGGAGTGGCTGGCATCCGTTGTCACGTTAGTCCAGAAGGATATGAGGAAGGGACAGACCTTCAGCAGTGTAACGGTTTGTTTTGACACTCAGACCAGTAGGTAAACTAAAACAACGTTTATTGAATGAAAATAAGTACAAATAATCGCCCTCTACAGGTGACAGCAGCAATTGCAAGTGAATACACAGTACACATAGATTCACTATAATGAATAGAAGGCACACACAAAATGGTACAGATAATAGGGAACTGATCACTAAAGGGTAAATGAGAACAATCAGTTGTCTCAGCTGTGGGGTTTGGCACGCCCGAATGGTGTAGTGATAAACTGAGCATATGTGCACAGCACAGAGTTCATGCAATGGAGGATAGTAGGTGTTCACTGACCAGCATAAGCTTAGCAGAACAGTGACCCAAATATAGCCCCCGCGGGCGTTCCCAAAGAGACCACTGATACTGCAAGTGCGAGAGTATGTAGCCCCCACGGGCGTAATCGGAGAATAGCCTGAGAAGCAAAGCTGGCGTTTAGCCCCCACGGGCGTATAACCGGAGACCAAAGTGAGCACAACACGAGCCAATAGCCCCCAAGGGCGTAGACCTTCGGAACCTGCAAGAGCTTGGAGCCTAACCTTGCTACCACTCAGAACCAATAGCCGCAATGTATACCTCCGGTAATATCGGAGTCGCCGTCCACGTTACCGGCCAACTCAGCAGAAGTAGACCAATAAGGTAAAGGCTCTATGAATTGAATGGAGGTTCGGCAAGAGAGAAGCGGCACTGCAAGGGTTAAAGGGTATGTTTAAATCTCCCAGGCTCGGTATGGTAACTAAGCTCTGCAAGCGTATGGAGGCTCGGTACAAGGAGCACAGCTCTGCAAGTCAGCAAGGAACTCTGCACTGGAGAAGGGTTACACCGGAGTGTAATGGTCACACTGCGTCAGCACTAGCACAGCAGGAGTCAGAATCTCGCGGCGGCGACAACAGGCAAACACAGGTCGCTGGAACATGCCATGGTTGATTACGAAGCAGGAAGTCAGACAAGCCGGGTCGTAGCACGTAGGAGGTTCTCAGACAAGCCGGGTCGTAGCACGTAGGAGGTTCTCAGACAAGCCGGGTCAAACACGATCAGGAACACTGGAGCGTAGTCAGGACAGGCCAAAGTCGGTACACAGGAATCCGGATACAGGAACACAGCAACAGCAAGACTGGCTCAGAAACACCACGAAAGGGCATTTGACAGATGTGATAGTCAGGTATAAAAAGGTCACCAGGGGGCGGACCAAACCAACTCAGCAAATCAGAGTATGCCACAAATGAGAGTGACAGGAGGATCACAGGCACTGTGATAGTACCCCCCCTCTCAAAGACCCCCTCTCCCTGCCGGAAGCTTAGGTTTCTGAGGGTATTTAGAGTGGAAGTTGTGCACAAGTCTGGACGCATGGAGGTCCTTCTGGTCAACCCAAGAGCGCTCCTCCGGGCCATAACCCTTCCAGTGGACCAAGTATTGCAACTTCCCTCTGAGTCGCCTAGAATCAACAATGCTCTGAACCTCGTATTCCTCTTGCCCCTGGACATCCACCGGCCCAGGAATTACTGGAGTGGTAGTGTAACGATTGCAAACCAGGGGTTTTAACAGAGACACATGGAACACATTATGAATATGCATAGATGGTGGAAGTTCCAATGCATAGGAGACAGGATTAATTTTGCTAATGATTTTAAAAGGACCAATGAACCGAGGAGCCAGCTTATTAGAGGGGACCTGCAGACTGAGGTTTCTGGAGGAGAGCCATACCCTGTCCCCAACCTGGAAAGAGACCGCTGGCAGCCGTCTACGATTGGCATAGCGCTGATGACGCTGGAAAGACTGACTGAGGGTCCTTTGCACCTGTGCCCAAGTGGAACGGAGCTGCGCCATATGCTCATCCAAAGCAGGAATCTGTTGTGACTGGAACGAGTCTGGGAGCAAACACGGCTGGAACCCATAATTGATTAAGAACGGGGAGCTCCCGGACGATGAGTTAACTGCACAATTCCTGGCAAACTCCGCCCATGGCAAAAGGTCGGCCCAATTGTTGTGATGATCAGTAATAAAACAGCGCAGGAACTGTTCCAGTCCCTGACTGGCATGCTCAGCGGCTCCGTTGGTCTGGGGATGGTAGGCGGAAGAGAAGGACAATTGAATGCCCATCATGCCACAGAATGCCCTCCAGAACCTGGACACGAATTGACTCCCACGGTCGGAGACCACAACTCTGGGTACCCTGTGCAAGCAAAACACTTCTCTAGCAAAGACTATTGCCAATTTCTGAGCCGATGGAAGCCCCTTGAGAGGCACAAAATAAGCCATCTTAGAGAACCTATCAACAACCATAAGGATAAACGTATACCCCCTCGAGACTGGCAATTCTCCCAGAAAGTCGATAGATATATGAGACCAGGGCCGTTCTCCATTAGGCACAGGTTGAAGCAGGCCCACTGGGAGATGCCTGGGGGTCTTAGCACGGACACAGGTGGCACAAGCGGCAGTAAAAGCGGAGCAATCGGCTCTGAGCGTCGGCCACCAGAATAACTGTGAAAGAGACCATACCAGTTGATCCCTGCCGGTGTGCCTAGCCGCTTTTGACGAGTGATAGGTCTCCAATAGACGGGTACGGAATGGCTCATCCAAAAAGCATTTACCAACTGGAGTCTCAGGTGGAGCCCTAGACTGAGAACCCAAAATCTCCTCTCCCAGTGGCGAAGTTATACTAGTGCGAATAGTAGCCATAATACGGTCGGGCTGAATGATAGGTACTGGTTCTTCCTCCCTCTCAGTGTCCGACGCGAACTGTCGGGGCAAGGCGTCTGCCCTCACGTTCTTAGAACCCGGGAGGTAGGATACTATAAAGTTAAACCGGGACAAAAAGAGTGCCCATCTGGCCTGTCGAGAAGTCAATCTCTTAGCCTCAGAGAGATATGTCAGATTCTTGTGATCGGTAAGGATCAGTACTGGGTTCTTGGTACCTTCCAACAGGTGACGCCACTCCTTCAGTGCCAGAATAATGGCCAATAACTCCCTGTCGCCAATCTCATAGTGGCTCTGTGCGCTGGACAACTTCTTAGAGAAAAACCCACACGGTTTCAAGGTACCATCTCCCACAGGACGCTGGGAGAGTACTGCCCCAACCCCAACCTCAGAGGCGTCAACTTCCAAGGTAAATGGCAGGGAGGGATTGGGATGGGACAGCACTGGGGCAGACGCAAAGGCAGATTTTAAGGTCTCAAACGCATTTTCAGCAGCCTCGGACCACAGAGGGAGTAGCGCCCTTATGTGTCAAATCCAACAAAGGTTTCACAATTGTAGAAAAGTTACGTATGAATTTTCTGTAATAGTTGGCAAACCCTAGAAAGAGCTGAATCGCCTTTAACCCTTTAGGGCGAGGCCATTGTAATACTGCTGCCAACTTATCCTGGTCCATAGCGATTTCATCTCTAGAGATTACGAACCCCAAGAATGGTACTTGAGACACATGGAATTCGCATTTTTCTAATTTACAAAACAGTTTATTCTCACAAAGTCGCAGCAAGACTTCCGTGACATCTTTAATATGTTGGGAGAGGGTGGCGGAATGAATCAATATATCGTCCAGATATACCACCACGCAGGACTGAAGCATGTCACGCAAGATATCATTAATAAGCGCCTGGAATACCGCAGGTGCATTACATAAGCCAAAAGGCATTACCAGATATTTGTAGTGCCCAGTTCTGGTATTAAATGCCGTTTTCCACTCATCACCTTCTCTGATTCTAATTAGATTGTAGGCGGCCCGCAAATCAAGTTTAGTGAAGATAGAAGAGCCCTTCAATCTGTCAAATAACTCGGTATTGAGTGGAATAGGGTATGCGTTCTTGGGCATCAGCTTATTAAGCCCCCGGTAATCTATACATGGCCTTAGTTCGCCACTTTTCTTCTTTACAAAGAAGAATCCGGCGCCAGCCAGGGAGGTAGATTTGTGAATAATTCCCCTCCTAAGGGCGTCCTCAATGTATTCCTCCATTGCCCTGTTCTCCTCACATGACAGTGGGTAAGAGCGTCCTCTCGGGGGAACCGCACCTGGAGGCAAATCAATAGCGCGATCATAGGGTCTATGTTCGGGCAATGCGCTAGCCTCCCCCTTGCTGAATACGTCACTGAATTCCCCATATTCAACTGGCACAGAGGGAGAGGTACACATAATCTTGACAGGAAAAGATAGACAGTTCTTTTTACAATATTCGGACCAGGAACTAACCTCACATTTTTGCCAAAGCAAATTGAGGATTGTGCAGAAGTAACCATGGAAACCCTAAAATGACTGCATGGTGAGGTCAACGAATAATTTGAAACCGTACCTCCTCCTTGTGGAGTGCCCCAACTGACAGAAATAGGAATGGTTTCCATCGTAATAAATGCGGGTTCCGATGGTCTGCAATCAATGGCCTCTACTGCCAAAGGAGACTCCTTTTTGCATAGAGGAATATTATGCAATACAGCAAAAGATTGGTCCATAAATTACCCGGCTGCACCAGAGTCTACTAGTGCCAATGTTTCTACGCCCTTGTCAGCCAAAAAGAATACCACCTGGATGGTGGGTTTAACAGTATTCGGATCTAGGGACTGTTGTACACCACCTAGGGCCTGTCCCCCAAGGTACCCTAGGTGAGTGCGTTTCCCGGCCTCACCGGACAATTCCGCAAAAGGTGCCCCTGTTTGCCACAATATAAACATAGGTCTTGCCTTTTCGGAAAGACCTCTCCTCTTTTGAGAGTCTAGTGAAACCCAGCTGCATTGGCTCTGCTGCCTCTCCTGGACGCTCAGTAGGAGAGGGTGGAGAGGGTGGGTCAAAGGAACTGCCCTGCCCATGGTTTCTGGAACTTGCCCTTTTTGCCAACCGTCTCTCACGGATACGAGAGTCAATGAGCATTACATAATCAATGAATTCGTCCAGGTCACTAGGTACATCTCGGGCAGCTATTTCATCCTTAATTGGTTCAGAGAGCCCCTTAGCAAATGCTGCCAATAACGCCTCATCATTCCAGCCCACCTCTGCTGCCAGGGTCCGGAATTCTATTGCACAGTCGCCCAGTGTACGTTCGCCCTGCTGTATCTCCATTAGCCTTTTAGCAGCGGAGGCAGCTCTGCCAGGAACCTCAAACACACGGCGGAACTTTTTCACAAACTCATTAAAGTTCAGCGTGCAAGGTTTGGCACTCTCCCACAATGGGTTCGCCCAAGCCAATGCTTTGCCTGTTAGTAGCGATATCATGAATCCGACATTGCTCCAGTCCTTAGGAAATGCGTGGGGCGTTAATTCCAAATAGATCTCCAACTGATTGATAAAGCCCCTGCATAGGGAAGGCTCGCCATCATATCTCAATGGTAACAGCGCCGCTGCCGTTAAGCCTCTGGCACAAGTAGGAGGAGCTAGAGGCGGATTATCCGGTGTCAAGACTGGGGAGACCACCGGATTTGGACTAGGCTTATCTAGGTGTACCGTACGCTCAAGTAGGGTCTGTAGAGCCAGTGCAAATTGATCTAAGCGCTGCTTATGGACATCCATTCTCCAGTGGATGTTTTGTGTGTTACTTTCACCCTTACTGTCTGAGGTCATGGCCCTTTCGTACTGTAACGGTTTGTTTTGACACTCAGACCAGTAGCTAAAATAAAACAACATTTATTGAATGAAAATAAGTACAAATAATCGCCCTCTACAGGTGACAGCAGCAATTGCAAGTGAATACACAGTACACATAGATTCACTATAATGAATAGAAGGCACACACAAAATGGTACAGATAATAGTGAACCGGTCAATAAAGGGTAAATGAGAACAATCAGTCCGTCTCAGCTGTGGGGTTTGGCACGCCCGAATGGTGTAGTGATAAACTGAGAATATGTGCACAGCACAGAGTTCATGCAATGGAGGATAGTAGGTGTTCAATGACCAGCATAAGCTTAGCAGAACAGTGACCCAAACATAGCCCCCGCGGACGTTCCCAAAGAAACCACTGATACTGCAAGTGCGAGAGTATGTAGCCCCCACGGGCGTAATCGGAGAATAGCCTGAGATGCAAAGGTGACGTTTAGCCCCCACAGGCGTATAACCGGAGAGACCAAAGTGAGCACAACACGAGCCAATAGCCCCCACGGGCGTAGGCCTTCGGAACCTGCAAGAGCTTGGAGCCTAACCTTGCTACCACTCAGAACCAATAGCCGCAATGTATACCTCCGGTAATTAACGTGATACCGAGAGCCTAAGGCGCCCAACTGGACCGACAGGACTTGACTACTCTACAGTAGTATATCGGAGTCGCAGTCCACGTTAGCGGCCAACTCAGCAGAAGTAGACCAATAAGGTAAAGGCTCTATGAACTGAATGGAGGTTCGGCAAGAGAGAAGCGGCACTGCAAGGGTTAAAGGGTACGTTTAAATCTCCCAGGCTCGGTATGGTAACTTAGCTCTGCAAGCGTATGGAGGCTCGGTACAAGGAGCACAGCTATGCAAGTCAGCAAGGAACTCCGCACTGGAGAAGAGTTACACCGGAGTGTTATGGTCACACTGCGTCAGCACTAGCACAGCAGGAGTCAGAATGTCGTGGCGGCGACAACAGGCAAACACAGGTCGCTGGAACAGGCCGTGGTCGATTACGAAGCAGGAAGTCAGACAAGCCGGGTCGTAGCACGTAGGAGGTTCTCAGACAATCCGGGTCGTAGCACGTAGGAGGTTCTCAGACAAGCCGGGTCAAACACGATCAGGAACACTGGAGCGTAGTCAGGACAGGCCAAAGTCGGTATACAGGAATTCGGATACAGGAACACAGCAACAGCAAGACTGGCTCAGAAACACCACGAAAGGGCATCTGACAGATGTGATAGTCAGGTATAAAAAGGTCACCAGGGGGCGGACCAAATCAACTCAGCAAATCACAGTATGCCACAGATGAGAGTGACAGGAGGATCACAGGCACTGTGATAAGCAGATTGGAGAGGCTGAGCCACAACGACAAGCTCAGCTACACGTGACGGGGAAGAAACATCGAAATCTTCAATAGATCTTGCTGACCCCTGCACACATGGATCACAAACCTCTGAAGTTCCCTGGTGTGAGCCATGGAAAACGGAACCGCTTCTATGGTGAAAATGAACTTCCCCACTAGGGAGGTCAGCTTTTTGGCTGGAACTAGATTGTGAGCCAGAACAGCAGACACCTTGTGGACGATCTGTTGAGCCACCTCGTCTGTGAGAAACACCATGGCCTGTTTGGTGTCGAAGAGGAGACCCAGGAAGACTAGTCTCTGAGATGGTACAAGGCCCGACTTGTCCATGTTGAGTTTCCATCCGTGATGGGCTAGTGCATGAATGCAGTCTCTGACCTGCTGATGAAGGAGTTCCGGAGAGAGGGCTATCCACAGGGATTCCTGGTGGTAATGAGTCTTGACCACAAAGGAACCGAGGTCCTTTAGATCCAAAATTGGACGACAGCCACCGTCTTTCTTGGAGACCACAAACAGGATGGAGTAAAAACCCAAACCCATTTCCGGTGCTGGAACTGGTTCCAGAATCTCCTTGTCCAAAAGATTCTGGACAGCACTGTGGAACAAACGGCGCTTCTACGCTCCCTGAGGAGTGTGAGAAGGAAAACACCTAAATTGGGAAGAGAGGCGAAAGATATTATGTACTCCTCTGACACAACCTGAAAAACACACAGATCCGCCATGGTGTCTGTCCAGACACTGAGGAAGTGGCGCAAATGGCCACCCACTGGCGTGTGGGGACAGGGGTTTGGTGAGTCATGCTGAAGCAGGTTTGGAAGCCTTGGGCTTGAAGGAGGGCTGCTTGGCTCTTCATTGTTGTTTGGGCTTGGAGGAGGAGTGCGGAGCCTGGGGAACCACCTGGTTCACGGCATGCGCCTCAGCCTGAAAGGAACGAAAAAGCCAATTCCTCTTCACTGGAGGCTTCTTCCTAGGCACTAAAGGCAGAAAAGTACTCTTTCCCCCTGTGGCCTCACTAATGAGGGCCTTAAGCTCCGGCCTATACAAGTACCCTGAAAAATACAAGAGAAGAAGGGCGCAGAACCCTCTAAGAGCACAAACTGTTTGTAGGAGTATTATTAAAAAATGCTTACCAGATTCAAACATATGTATACTTCATAATCCACCTCTTAAAAGCCATACACTTTCAGATTCTCAAGTCCATCGAGGTTCCAAAAGTATTTATTATATATAATTTAAAACAAGTTTTAAATCAATTATTTGTTTACTAAATTAATCACAGAACGCGTTTCGTGTTAGAATAACACTTTCTCAAGGGTCAAAGTAAGTTAAAAGCATAAACATATTTCTTAAGATAAAACTTAACATTATCGGGGGTTTATTTGTACCTTTCTTTTGGGGTATTCCAGTACACACCCTCTAACGCTCCTTCGTGGGACTCCCTATGCCGACGTCTCCTGCGTTCTGGTGGACCCGCCTTGTCCACCCGGAAATGATATTTGTGCGTTCCACTTCTGAAGCGCATAGATCTCATGCTATTGGAGTGTCCCAGTATCTTACTTGGGACTCTCCATTCCGATGCCTCCTGCGTCTCGACAGACCTGTTTCACCAAAACAGAAGTGGCGTTATGCGTTCCATCAATGAGACGCACAGGCATCATACAATTGTAGATAAAATTAAATTAACTACCTGATTAACATTACTTGATGGAAAATTTTTTTAGAACAAATGAACCTAAATATTTATACTTAAAATATTTAAAACATTTAAAATATTTAAAAAAAACACAGAAACTAGGCGCTCACTCATATCTCCCATATATGGGGTGGTATACATATACCGCTGAAAAACTAAGCGATAACAACAAATGTATCAAAAATACTCCGGGATAAAAGAAAAAGAAAAACAGGCAGATTCTTCTTGGGGATTCTTTAACCCCTTAGCGACCCTTGACGTACCAGGACCGTCAAGGGTAAATGTGACCGAACGACCCTTGACGGTCCTGGTACGTCAAGGGTTAAACTCTTCCATCGCGGCCGCACGGAGCGATGGAAGAGTTCAAGCCGCTTGTTACTAAGTGTCCCGGTATCGGGACACTTAGTAACAAGCGGCTGAAACATTGTTGCAACATGCGATTCGCTTCAAAAGCGAATCACATGTTGCAAAACCTGAATGACAGGGACAGTATTTGTAAATACTGTCCCTGTCAGATCTCTCTGCCTCCCTCCACCTTGCATACTGCTGAGGTGGAGAGAGACAGAGAGGCATGCTGTTCCAGTGTGCCTGTAAAAAAAAAAGTAAAAAAAAATGTTTAAATAAAGAAAATTAACCCTTTGATCACTGTTCTGCAGTGATCAATAAGTGCCCCCCCATCTGATCACTCTTGGAGTGATCAATTTGCTACAGATCAGTGTTTTCTGATCTGTGGGACACCCCTCATCCCCCTTGAATTTTTTTAGATTTTTTAAAAATGTTAAAAAAAATTTTTAAATTTTTTTTTTTTTTTTATAATAAATATAGTTTAGGTATTTTGGTAGGTAGTTGGGTAGGTTTAGTGTAGACGTGTGTTAGGGAAAGTTTTAGGGATATATTTAGGTTTAGGGGAGAAAAAAAAACAAAAAAAAACCAAACTCCCCCCCCCCCAAAAAAAAAAAAAATATATAATAAGCGCAGTTTAGATAGGTAGTTCAATTGGGTTAGGTAGGTTCAGGATATACGTAGGTTAGGGTAAGTTTTAGGGTTAGATTTAGGTTTAGGGATAGCGTAAGAAAAATAAAAAACCCAAAAAACCCCAACCCCCCCCCCCCAAAAAAAAAAAAATATATATAATAAGTGCAGTTTAGATAGGTAGTTCACTTGGGTTAGGTAGGTTCAGGATATACGTAGGTTAGGGTAAGTTTTAGGGTTAGATTTAGGTTTAGGGATATCGTACGAAAAAAAAAAAACCCAAAAAACCCCAAACCCCCCCCCAAAAAAAAAAAAAAAATAAATAAAAAAAATAAAAAAATATATATATATATATATATATATATATATATATATATTAAGTGCAGTTTAGATAGGTAGGTTCAGGATATACGTAGGCTAGGGTAAGTTTTAGGGTTAGATTTAGGTTTAGGGATAGCGTAAGAAAAAAAAAAAAAGCTTTTTTAGTGGGCAAAATGCAGCGCAGGTACAGCGTTGAAGAGGCATATGCCTTTTTGGCGTCTGACTCTGAGGCAACAGACACTGCGTCAGATTTTGACATAGCGCAGTTTTCAGAAAGTGAGAGCAGCTCTAGTGATGACGCTGGGCCTTCTGTCAAGAAAAGACGCACTGCCCCAAAAGCTGCTCTGGCAACTGCCCCAGCACCTGCCAAAAGAACTGCCCAAAGACCTACCAAAATACCTACCCAAAGAAATGCCCCAAGTGCTGCCCCAAGAGCTGCCCTGGCAACTGCCCCAGCACCTGCCAAAAGATCTGCCCAAAGACCTACCAAAGAAATGCCCCAAGTGCTGCCCCAAGAGCTGCCCTGGCAACTGCCCCAGCACCTGCCAAAAGATCTGCCCAAAGACCTGCCAAAAGACCTGCCCAAAGTAATGCCCCAACACCTGCCACTCCGGATCCTAATGAATGGGTATCAATTTATGCCCACAAATCTCAGAATTCACAGGCAACCCAGGGATTCAAATTGATGTGGAAGGATTTACCCATGATCATTTTTTTGATTTGTTTTTGGGGGAAGACATTTTAGGTGAAATTGTTTCCCAAACCAATTTGTATGCAGCCCAGTATACTGCCGCCAACCCTAAGTGTGAAAAACGCTGTTTTTTTTTTTTTGTTTTTTACTTACGTCAAATTTTCACAGGATTGGTGGTAAAATGGCAGTGTATAAAATTGGAAAACACACCTAAAACGAGAGCCTGGGGTGTCTACTTTCCAAAAATATACACTTTTGGGGGGAAATCTTAAAAAAAGAGCACTGTTACACAGCCCCAAATGAGACATGGCACCAGTAACGCAAGCTGTGAAGATTCAAAGTGTGAACCTGGAAACGCGCATGTTCCAATTTGGCCCACGTAGCTCCCCCAAACCATGAGAAAGCTATGCATATGGGGTATTGCCGTACTCAGAAGAAGGAGCTGAACACTATTCAATTCAGTTTATAAAATCTTCACCTATTCTGTGCTTGAAATTCACATCAAAATTGAAGGCAAAGTGTGAAAAATGCTGAATTTTTTTTACTTGTGTCAAATTTTCACAGGATTGGTGGTAAAATGGCAGTGTATAAAATTGGAAAACACACCTAAAACGAGAGCCTGGGGTGTCTACTTTCCAAAAATATAAACTTTTGGGGGGAAATCTTAAAAAAAGAGCACTGTTACACAGCCCCAAATGAGACATGGCACCAGTAACGCAAGCTGTGAAGATTCAAAGTGTGAACCTGGAAACGCGCATGTTCCAATTTGGCCCCCGTAGCTCCCCCAAACCATGAGAAAGCTACGCATATGGGGTATTGCTGTACTAAGAAGAAGGAGCTGAACACTATTCAATTCAGTTTATAAAATATTCACCTATTCTGTGCTTGAAATTCACATCAAAATTGAAGGCAAAGTGTGAAAAATGCTGAATTTTTTTTACTTACGTCAAATTTTCACAGGATTGGTGGTAAAATGGCAGAGTATAAAATTGGAAAACACACCTAAAACGAGAGCTTGGGGTGTCTACTTTCCAAAAATATACACTTTTGGGGGGAAATCTTAAAAAAAGAGCACTGTTACACAGCCCCAAATGAGACATGGCACCAGTAATGCAAGCTGTGAAGATTCAAAGTGTGAACCTGGAAACTTGCATGTTCCAATTTGGCCCCCATAGCTCCCCCAAACCATGAGAAAGCTACGCATATGGGGTATTGCCGTACTCAGAAGAAGGAGCTGAACACTAATCAATTCAGTTTATAAAATCTTCACCTATTCTGTGCTTGAAATTCACATCAACATTGAAGGCAAAGTGTGAAAAACGCTGTTTTTTTACTTGCGTCAAGTTTATGAGAAAGTGGTGGTAAAATGGCCGTGTAAAAAATTTGAAAACACACCTAAAATGAAAGCTGGGGGTGTCTACATTCCAAAAATATACACTTTTGGGGGAAATTCTAAAGTGCAGCACTGGAACATAGCCCAAAATGAGTAATGGCATCAGTTAACCAAAATGTGAAAATTCAATATTTGTTCAAAATTGGGCCCCGTAGCTCCCCCAAACCTTGAGAAACCTATGCATATGGGGTATTGCTGTACTCAGAAGAAGGAGCTGAACACTAAACAATGCATTTTTAAAAATCTTCACCTATCATGTGCTTGAAATTCACATCAACATTGAAGTGCAAGTGTGAAAAACGCTGTTTTTTTAACTTACGTCAAGATTTACGAGCGATTGGTGGTAAAATGGCTGCGTAAAAAAAATTGAACACATACATAAAATGAAAGCCTGGGGTGTCTACTTTCCAAAAATATATACTTTTGGGGGGAAATCTTAGAGTGGAGCACTGTTACACAGCCCCAAATGAGACATGGCACCAGTGATGCAAGCTGTGAAAATTCAAAGTGTGAAACTGGAAACGCGCATGTTCCAATTTGGGCCCCGTAGCTCTCCCAAACCTTGAGAAACCTATGCATATGGGGTATTGCCGTACTCAGAAGAAGGAGCTGAACACTAAACAATGCATTTTTAAAAATCTTCACCTATCATGTGCTTGAAATTCACATCAACATTGAAGTGCAAGTGTGAAAAACGATGTTTTTTTAACTTACGTCAAGATTTACGAGCGATTGGTGGTAAAATGGCTGCGTAAAAAAATTGAAAACATACATAAAATGAAAGCCTGGGGTGTCTACTTTCCAAAAATATATACTTTTGGGGGGAAATCTTAGAGTGGAGCACTGTTACACAGCCCCAAATGAGACATGGCACCAGTGATGCAAGCTGTGAAAATTCAAAGTGTGAAACTGGAAACGCGCATGTTCCAATTTGGGCCCCGTAGCTCTCCCAAACCTTGAGAAACCTATGCATATGGGGTATTGCCGTACTCAGAAGAAGGAGCTGAACACTAAACAATGCATTTTTAAAAATCTTCACCTATCATGTGCTTGAAATTCACATCAACATTGAAGTGCAAGTGTGAAAAACGCTGTTTTTTTAACTTACGTCAAGATTTACGAGCGTTTGGTGGTAAAATGGCTGCGTAAAAAAATTGAAAACATACATAAAATGAAAGCCTGGGGTGTCTACTTTCCAAAAATATATACTTTTGGGGGGAAATCTTAGAGTGGAGCACTGTTACACAGCCCCAAATGAGACATGGCACCAGTGATGCAAGCTGTGAAAATTCAAACTGTGAAACTGGAAACGCGCATGTTCCAATTTGGGCCCCGTAGCTCTCCCAAACCTTGAGAAACCTATGCATATGGGGTATTGCCGTACTCAGAAGAAGGAGCTGAACACTAAACAATGCATTTTTAAAAATCTTCACCTATCATGTGCTTGATATCAACAGTAGTATTGAAATGTAAGTGTGAAAACTGCAAAAAAACAAAATATTACCACAATGTTGAAATTTTTTTCTGGAAAAATAGCTGCATGAAAAACTCCAAAATTCTCCTGATTATTTACCTTATGTTGTGTAGTTTTCAGAAACATATACCTTTGTGGGACATTTTTGGTTCTGGCACCGTCAGCTAAGCTATGATGCTCACATGCCAATTGTTGAGAAATTACAAGTTGGAAATAATGGCATCCATCTTGTAATATTTACCTTGTAAATGTGAGGAAGTGATTGAAATACTAGGCATATGGGGTATTCTTATATTCAGGAGAAGCAAATGAATATATTTAGGGGTATTTTTTTGTCATAAACTAATTGTATGCAAATCCTGACACGAAAATATAAGCAAAATGTTGTTTTTTTTCAATTTTTTTCCTCTTTTTTTCTATTTTAATCAAATTAAACAATGAGGTATTCATATAATTGTGGTATCAAAAGAAAGCCCTACTTGTGCTTAAAAAAACAGTATATAATTTATGTGGGTGCACAAAAGGAATTAAAGAGAAAATATGGTTGAACAAAGACATAGTCAAAAAAGTCAAAATTGCTCCGGTCCTTAAGTCAAATCAAACTCAGATTTTCCCGGTCCTTAAGGGGTTAAAGAAAGTCCAAAGCACTCAGGTTCCAGGAATGCAGCTAGTTTGGCAAAGATGCCGGACAGGTTCTTCGAATATACATGCAAGACAAAAAAGAAAAACAGCACAATCCTCTAAGTGCAGTATGTACAACAAAGTGCCATACTACAAAATTCACTTCCCCTCAGGGTACTCACATATTACAGAGGCCGACTCGCCTCTGAGTTTGTTCACATTGACTGGATCAATACCCCCAGTCTCGGTATACACCACTCGATCCTCTGTTCTCCCGCTTATATCTGGTCCTCTGGATACACCTTTAAAACCCTTCACCTCTGATCTCCATGGGCTCAATAGAAACAAGCCTCCATATATAGGAGCTATAAGGGTCTATTCTAGGGTTATCAGTTACCAGGCCCAGTATATATTTAACAAACAGGAGACAGGGACATAGAGTATATATCGCAATTCTAAGAATTTAATACAATTAATTGAACAATGTTCTTAAAAATAAAATACAATAAAATCAAATGTCTTACTCACAATTCATACATGAAGATGTCATTGTAAAAATACACATGTACATTAATATAAAAGAATATATATTTATATATATATTAATACAAGAGACCACAAGACATGGATCTTATGGAAATTCTTTCTTCAAGGACTACAAGACACAATAGATATCAATACAACCATTAAGAAGACACACACTTGGGGACCTATGCATATAAGTACATCCATAATGGAAATGGGAACTAGTATCTCTCCTTAAAAGAGGTGTACAGATATATTGATATTATTCTGAACCTTATATGCATATCTACACACACAAGGATAAGGAGAAATGCAGTATAATTATATATATATATATATATATATATATATATATATATATATAAGCATATTTAAATATATACTGAAGAAATTGATCTTGGGCAACTCACCACATTTTTAGTGAGATCCTGCCCTCTGATATTCAAAATACCTCCCAATATCCAAATGTGAATATTTGAAAAGATGATAAATTATACCTCTATACAGATTGTTTCATACTGGCATTATAGATCTGAAGAAAGATAAGAGTTCTTCAAACTAGATGACATAAATCTGTTTCTTCATTTAGACCCATAGGCAACATAGTTCCCAATTTAAAGATCCAAAAAATAGGATTTTAGTCTTACCTGTTAAATCCTTTTCACTTAGTCCATACAGGTTACTGGTAACACTGGGAGGTGTCAGTCCCCTTTAAGTAGGCAGTAACATTCTCTAAATGTATGAAGGGAGGTGGAGCCTCCCTTTCCCTCTCAGGCTGCTGTACACTTAGCCTGCTCAGAATTGTTTGAGAACTAACCAGACTAGATAGTAGAAGGAAAGAAGACTCCTGTGAGCATGCCCCGAAGGATTCCCACGTATTGCCACAGGAAAGCCAAGCCTGGGCCCTTGACAGGATGGGAGACCAGTAACCTGTATGGACTAAGTGAAAAGGATTTAACAGGTAAGACTAAAATCTTATTTTCGTCGTCCAATACAGGTTACTGGTAACACTGGGATGTCCAAACACTGAGTTGCCCAGAGATGGGAATAAGGCAAGGACCAGGCTTAAGGCCCCCAGCGTCACCAGGACCCCTATGACCAACCGGTCAGAGATCCCAACAAAACAGAAGTGTCAATGGACACCAACTAGGGGTAAAGCAGACCCCAAGAACTAAACACAGCACACTGAACCAGGGACAACGGGTTTCAACAGTAAGGAAGCACTGAGAACATCAGAAGAAGACGACCCTAGACAGGCAAAACTGCCTCCAGGACCTTCCTCCCAAAGCTGGCATCAGCCGAGGCCAGCACATCCACACGGTAGTGCTTCGAAAATGTGTGCACAGGGGACCGCGTGGCTGCCCGGCACAGCTGATCAGCAGACGCTTGATTCTTAGAGGCCCAAGGGGCCCCAATTGATCTGGTAGAATGAGCAGTAACCCGAAAGGGAACATGTTTATTCCTCAATTCGTAAACCTTACGAATAGTAGACTGAATCCAAGATGCAATGGTTACCCTGGATGCCTGTCTCCCTGCCCTAGGACCCTCAGGAATGACGAACAGAGCGTCAGACTTCCTAATGGACTCAGTGCGATGAACATAAAACTTGAGACATCGCACAACACTCAACAAGTGGAGATTCCTCTAAGTGTCAGAGGAAGGATTAGGGCAAAAAGAGGACACCACAATCTGCTGATTGATGTGGAACTCGGAGACCACCTTAGGCAAGAACTCCGTAGAAATACGAAGCATGGCCTTATCCTTGTGGAACACTAGATAAGGCGGTTTGTAATTCCGCCACTCGGCGAACAGAAACACTAGCCAAAAGGAAGGCCATCTTCCAAGACAAAGGCGCAAAGGAATAGTGGCCAAGGACTCAAAGGGGGGCACTGAAGAACCCCCAAAACCAGATTAAGGTCCCACTGAGGAGCCAGACTCCTAAAAGCAGGACGAACATGACCCACACCTTGGAAGAAAATCCTGACATCAGGAAGAACAGCAAAACGCTCCTGGAAAAAGACAGAGAGTGCCAAAGTCTGGACCTTCAGAGAACTCAGACTGAGCCCCTTATCGACACCGTCCTGCAAAAAGGCCAGGACAGTAGGAAGATGAAAGGCATGAGACAGATCCCTGTCAGCACACCACGACACAAAGGTCGACCAGACTCAGTGATAGATCTTGGAAGAAACAGGCTTACGAGCGTGTAGCATAGTAGACACCACAGCAGAAGAAAACCCTTTCTTCCTTAAAATCGAGGATTCAACATATAGGCCAAAAAATTGAGCCGAAAAACATAGTCTTCCACAGATAACCCTGTAGAAGAAGAGCTGGACGAAAGGAGAGCCAAGATGACTCCACCACAGATAGGGTCAAAACCCCAGAGACCATGGTTGACAATGTCAATCCAGAACAATCAAAATTACCGGACAACATACCAATTACAATTTCTGTAACGCCCATATTAACATAGGGAGAGGAGAAAAAATGGCCAGAGAGGAGTCCAGGGATGGACATTGCATCAGGATCAGAGTTAAAGTGTCTCTCCACAGAGAGCAAGACGGCGGAACCTTCCTGTTGTGTCCCATTGCCATCAGATCCACTGAGAGATTCCCCATCTCAAACTAGGAGTTGAAACACGTCCTGATGTAGTTCCCACTTGCAAGTCGGCTGCGTGACTACTGAGGAAGTCTGCCATAACGTCGTGTACGCCTGGAATGATCACTGCGGAAATGACAGAACAGGAACCTCTGCCCAGGACAGAATGGCCTTGCCCTCTAACCAAGCGGCGAGACTTCGTGTCCCGCCCTGACTGATGAAGTAAGCCACTGCCGTGTCATTGTCGGACTCGTCTACCAGGTGAGACCCCCGATGATGGTAAGAAGAGACTCTTCCATGAATCACTTCCCCTGAGCGCTAAAGCGACCTAAAACAGCTCCCCAGGCCAGGAGGATGGCATCCGATGTGACCTCGGTCCAGTAGGGAATCAGGAAGGATCTTCCCAGAGGAGATTGGAAAGGCCCATCCACCAATCCAAGCTCGACTCAACATGAAGAGGGAGAGAGAGATCGATAGCTTCTGAAGATCTGGTCTGTCCCTGCATGTCCATATCACAAACCTCGAAGTTCCCTGGCATGAACCATGGCAAATGGAACCGCCTCAATCGTGGAGATGGACTACCCCACCGGAACAAGGTCCGACTGGACCTATTTCACAATCCAACCGTGAAGGAAGGAATTGAATACAGGTCTGGACCTGCTGAAGAAGGTGGTCTGCAGCTGATGCTTGCATAAGGCAAGTGGTCCGCGACGAAGAACTCTGATGCCGTCTCGATGGAGGATGGATATCAAGGCCCCCAGCCCCGTTGAAGACCTGGGGCTGTTGACAGACCAATGGAAGGCTAAAACTGAAAATTACCTCTGGCGCAGGCAAACCCGAATACTGCCTGCTCTCTAGAAGGACTGGGAAGAGCAATACGCATCCTAAGGTCCAGAGAAGCAAGAAACTCCCCTGCAGCGAATACTGTGAGCAGATACTCCTGACAATAGTGAGACTGCACTACAAAGTGAAGATCTTTCAGATCCAAAATAGGGCGGCATCCGATAACCCTTTTATTTATTTATGTATTTTTTTTTGTTGTTGTTGGTCATCACAAAGAGGCTTGAATAGAATCTCGAACCCCTGATCGCAGGGGGGACCTGTTCCAGGACATCCTTGTCCAGAAGAACCTGAAAAGCGTCTTAGAACAGACGGCTGCTCACGACTTCCTGAGGAGAACGAGAAAGATAAAGACGAAAAGGTGGGAGGGAAAGGGATCTAGTATCCCTCAAACACCACCAGAAAAACTCACAAGTCCGACACTGAATCATCCCACGGTGTCGAGAGTCATTCCAAAGCAGTCACGAAGTCTTGGGCTTGTATGCGGCCCAGGGCCGCAATTGCTGCATGGTCCAGGAGGAACGCGGAACAGATGGAACCACCTGGTTCGTTGTACGTGACTGAGAGAAAAGGAACGAAAAGACCGGTTACACGTAAACGGCAACCCTTTTATTTATTCATTATTTTGAAACCAAGGGTAGAAGAGACTCTAACCCCTGAGGCCCCTCTAATCAGTTCCTTAAGTTTGGATCCAAACAAGGAAGTACCCACAAAAGGCAAAAAAAGGAAAACTTTCCTGGAAGCAGAGAGAGCAGACCAATCTAAAGTCAAAGCGCCCGCCAAGCCACTACAGAAGTAGTGGAGGCCCTTGCCACCATGCGGGTGGCATCAAGGGCAGCAGCAAAAACATAGCGTTGATCTACAGAGAGAATAGCAAGTAGACACAATGTCTCCAAAATAGGCGCATTCTGACAGACCACCAGTGGGTTGCACAGTCCAGACTGCAACAGCCTGGTTAGCCCATGCAACAACAAAGGCTGGACGCATAGCGGAACCAAAAGAAGCGAAAATGGACTTGAGGGGAACCTCAAGTTACTTGTCAGTCCAATCTTGCAGCGTCAGAAACATGTAGACAGTAAGTTGAGACGGTCTAGATATGGGTGCGTCCACCTTAGGGGGATGAACCCATGTAGTCATTTCTGTTTGAATAAAGGGAAAAGGTTTAGCAAACTTTCTAGACACTGAAGAGGACTTGTCTGGAGTAGTCCATGGTCAAGAGTTGGGTTAGGAGGAAAATGAGTAAGGGGCTTTACAGGCACCTGAAAAACATCAGGGGGAACAGAGTGAACCTCCTGAACCGATGGAATGTTGAGAGTGGGCAATACAGACCTGATCAGGCCCTCAGTAGAGGTTTCAGGATCAGCTACAAATGGGTCCCTTAAGAGACCTGGAAGATTCCAAAAGAGCACCAACCTCAACATTCCAAACCAGCAACAATTCTTCCTCAGAAGAATCTAACACATCAGGTGCTCCCTAAGGTTGAGGCAGGGAGGATCTGATAATAGAGGGGGGTCTGCCATAACTGAAGTGCCCCCTGTATCTGGGATGCAAAGAGCTGTAAAGATCTCCAGTTGCAGCCTTAAACTCTTGCACCCAAGCTGGCTCAATAGCATGGCTGGAAGGCCCTGGGTTGCTGCCAGTAACCTCAGAAATTGCTGGGCAGAAATTACCAGAGAACACTCTAGGTTAGCCCTGTGTGACAGGAAGAGCAGTGCGCAATGGGAGATACTGAAACCCAGCTTCCTTAGTCTTAGGTCTAGTCCCTAGCTCCAGCGGTATAGACATTCATACATTGTCAAAATAACCAACTGTACAATGAATCACCCAATTGTAGTGTGTAAGATTGAAATTTCACCCCAGAAACGCTAAATATAGACTGTTCTGGCAGGTGAAGGGTCAATCTGTAGAGGAGCAAAGGATTGTCCAAGCGCTGTATAGGATACTCATTGAGAAAAGTGCCCAAAATGGCCGCCGCGACGGGAGCTAATCAGAAATTAGGCGCGAATCAAGCGCTCATGGGAAATGTAGTTTTTTCCCCAAAAAGTACCCCAAAACAGTGCCCGAAGCCCCACAACACACAAACTATAAACCGGATGATAGAGCAAGGGTAGACAAGAAAAATGAGCCCACTCTGAAGTTGCTGTGTGAAGCGGTTCCAGAGATACGTCCCAAACAGTGTCAGCCCATTAAAAGTAAAGGAGCAATGGCGTCCGTGTGGTAAAGCGTGCCTTAAAGCCGCAGTACATAATTTTAAATAAAATTAACCCCCAAAGAGAAAAGGTTAAGAATACATAGTAAACACATGTACAACATAAGAAAACACTACCCTATAAAGGAAGTGTCCCAAAACCCCATTAAACTAGTCAAACCAGCAGAGAAAGGGTTAATATGCCATATAAACTGCTCCAAAACTACAGACATACACTTATATATATACTACATATATATATATATATATATATATATATATATATATATATATATATATATATATATATATATATATATATATACACATATACATAAACACCCAATGAGTGCTGGAGTGCGCAATGAGAACTCCCAAATACAATCCCAGTTAAGGGACACTGTGGGACAAGTGGACCTTCAGCACTCAAAGGGTGGCTCACCTTTCTGCAGATCTTCTGTCTTCGGGTCACCAGGGAAAGAGGAGTACCTCAGAGAGGAATCCCCAGGGAATCACTTGAAATCAAGATTATTCCCTCTTCAGAGCTTAAGGTCCACCAAACTGCTCTGGCCACTGAAACCAGCCACTTTGTAGAGGGCATTGTCAGTCCTGGTAACCCGCCTAATGGTGGTATTCCATATTTGACAGAAAATAACAAACAACTAAAACTGAAGAGAGATGTTCTCCACCTGTGTGTCTTACACAGGAACAAACAATTCTGAGCAGGCTAAGTGTACAGCAGCCTGAGAGGGAAAGGGAGGCTCCACCCCCCTGCATACATTTAGAGAATGTTCCTGCCTACTTAAAGGGGACTGACGCCTACCAGTGTTACCAGTAACCTGTATTGGACGACAGTGAAAGACTCCTTCTTGCAAAGAGCACTAAATCTATCCCTGTTCATACGTGGTATATAATCAATTCCCATGACCCGAAAGTTCTCTATTCCTCCCTGTGGACAGTTATTAAAGTGTTTAGGTACACTGTGCATTTTGAATTTTTGTAATATAGATCTTCTATGCTCCCCTAGTCTCTCTCTGAGGGTTCTGGTGGTCCGGCCTACGTAAAGTTTATTACATCCACACTAGATAAGATAAATCACGTAGGACATCCCACGATTAATAAAATGTTGTATAGTTTACTCTCTGGAGGAATCATAATTATAAAAAAGGGTCTCACTATGTTTCATGAACCTGCAGTTTAAGCACCTGCTCTAGTTGCATCTAAAATTTCCATTGATGCTCTTAAATGGTGCATTTTCCAATAATTTTATACTATTATCTTTGTTGTTTTCCTCAAGTTCTTTAGGTTTACTTGGTGCTATTACTCCTCTGATGTTATTGGCCTTTCTATAGATAACCTTTCCTTTTTCTGGAAGTTCTTCTGATAATAGAGGGTCTTCCTTCAGTATATTCCAGTTTTTCTGGATGATCGATGAGATAGTTGGAGCTAAGGAGCTATATTGAGTTATAAAAGCTGATGATAATTTCTTTTTTTATTTTGTTTTTTCCGATTTTTTGGAATTAGTAGATTTTCTCTATCTAGTTCCTGTGCCCTTCTAATGGTTTCATTTAAAATACTTTCTTTATAGCCCCTTTCCAAATATTTTTGTTTCATTTTTGCTCTTTCTACATCAAAATCTCGTATAGCACTACAATTTCTTCTCAGTTGGTTGAATTGTCCATAAGGTATATTAGTCTTCCATCTTTTTTGATGGCAACTGGAAGAATGCAAATATGTATTGTTCGTTACTGGTTTAATATATACCGAGCTCTCAATTTGACCCTCTTTTGCTAATAATTTAAAGTCTAAGAAATTGATTTGTTCAGTGAATTGTATACATTTTTCATTTCTGTTGAAGGATTCAATCAATAACAGATCCTCCTCCCTACCTCTCCGCATAATAATAATATCATCTATAAACCTGCCATAGTAGACCAGGTTCGTTCTCCAAGGATTGTTTCGCCACACCCGTTCCTCCTCTCACAATCCCATAAACAGGTTGGCATTACTGGGAGCGAACCTGGTCCCCATGGCGCTCCTTTGTTTGAAGGTAGTATTGGCCTTGATATAAAAAGAAATTGTGACATAGTATGAATTGGACTCCCTTCAACAGAAATTCTTTTTGTAGAGGTGGTAGATCTTTATCTTGACCCAGAAAATGTGCTACTGCCAGCAACCCTAAGTGATGTTGAATCGAGGCGCATAAGGCTGTAACATCTAGGTTAACCCATAGATATTCCTTATGGTCCCAAGTAATATTGGAAAATCTCTGCAGGACATGTTGGGAATCCCTAATGCACGATGGTAGTGTACTACATATTTTTGTTGAAAATAGTCTACAAATGCTGAGAGGTGGCCAGTCATGTTATTCATGCCAGAAATAATCGGGCATCCAGGAGGATTAATAACCCTTTTATGAACTTTCGGAAGATGGTAGAAGGTGGCCACATCAGGTATAGGGATAAAAATAAAATCGTGCTCTTCTCGACTTATGATATTTTTCTGTAAGGCTTCTCCCAGGAGTTCTTTGAACGGTTTTAAAAATATGGAACTAGGATTAAAATCTAACTTTTGGTATGATTCTGTGTCTGCCAGAAGTCTATAACCTTCCCCAAGGTATTCACTGGCATTTTGTACAATCAGACCTCACCCTTTGTCCGCCTCCCTAATTGTTACCCGTGAATTTTCTCTTTGTTCTTGGAGCGCTAGATGTTCACCTTTAGTTAGATTATCTTTCCTGATTTTTTCTTTCTTAACTATATTGTGATATTCCCTCATAACCACACTATAAATGGCCTCAATATACGGTCCCTTATAGTTAGAGGGAAAAAAATTAGATTTCTTTTTAAAATCTGTCCCACTAAATGGCGGGGAATGGGGGTTCTGAGATCCTGATGGCATCTCAGCTGCACCTTGACTATCCACAATACTTTCTTTTTTAAGTTCTTCAAGAATTTCAAGAACAGTAGGTTGTGATTCCAATTTTAAATATTCACAAGTCTCTAAATCTTTTAGTCTTTCTTCTGTTTTGCTCTTAAAGGGATAGTAATACTTTGTTTTATCTTTATTTTATTTTGTAGGCATTAAAAAAAACATGAAGAAAGATGTAAGTTATCTCTCAAACCTTTATGGTTTGAGAGATATTCACAAGCAAAGTTTCCCCCTCCCGCCCCTTTTACCTAATGTAAGCAATCTCTTCTCAGATGTGGAATGCAGTCCATAGACCAGACAGATAACAGCAAGGGACAATATTCTTCCTATCAGAACAATGAAAGCCCTGCCCCCCTTGACAAGCTTTTCAGCTTTTTCCCTTATCTGCATTGAAGACTGTCTATCTCTGCAGTCTACCTGGGCACCTCCCTTCTGCTCTGGCTGAGCAGTGTTACATCAGTAAAAGGGGTGGGAGGGGGGCACTTTGTCATTGAATTACTCTTGAACTATAACACTGACAGTATTGAAATAACACTCTCCAAAGTCCAAATACTATGATGATTAATTAGAGCTGCTTTTATTATGAAACATTACTATCCCTTTAAATTATCTTTTAAGGGTCAGCTTCCTAATAAATTTGTTAAGGTCTATAAAAAAATGAAAGTGATTAGGTTTTTGACTTGAAGCAAAAGATAAACCTTTTCTCAATAAAGAGACTTGATTCATTGTAAGCGTTATATCAGATTGATTAATTATTCCATTACTACTGGTTCTTGGTTCAATTGCTGTATCCATGCACTTTTTGCTTTTGGATTTTCCTCCCCTACATCTTCTAAATTTCCTTCTTCTCTTTTCCTTCGTGGAGTTGCATTCTCCCAAAGTTGTTGAATTGGGTTCTTCATTTTGACCCCCTTCCCCATTTTTTCTAAAAAAGGTGGTGGTGATGGGGGTGAGTTGGTATTAGATGAAATAGTAGACGAATGTGAGGATACATGACTATCAGTTACAACTGGTTGTCTCAACATTTCATTAATTTGTAAAGTCTGTGGATCATTTCTTTTCTCCTCAATATTTTTCTTTTTATCCTTATGTTTCTTTGTTCCCTTCCCTTCTTTTTCCACAAGAATTTTTTTTTGGCCTATTTCTTCAATCTCCAAGACCTGATATGGATTGGTATTTGCTGCAATAAGTCCAGATGTTACGTTGTTTTCATTTAATGGACTAGAAGCACTAGTTTCATCTATTCTCTCTCTTTCGGGCTGTATTCCCAAGGTCTTGGGGCCCCTCAAATTGGGATATCCCCTTTGAATATGGTTCCTTTTGTTTCTTCCATTGTATCTCCTACCTTGATAGCCACTGTTATTCTTGTTCCTATTTCCAGTGTATTTTACCCCTTCTTTATAATCTCCTTCATCTCTTATAAACTTGTTTTGTTTTCATTCTTTTAATTCTCTCTCTAATTTATTTACATTATTATTAGTATATGTATCTAATTCCTTGAAACTTTGATTCCCAGTATATTGATTTATCTCCTCATATAAAGTAGCAATCTCTCCTTCCAATCTTATTAAAATAGTCTCCCAATGTTGACTAATGTGACTAATTAGGTTAAAGGAACAGGCTTCTAGAATTTGATTCCACTTTTCATCAAAAACTTGATCTTGAAAAGATGATTGCTTTTGGATCCGTAGACCCCGTGGGATTATCTTTTTGTCCATATAATTCTGTAATAAGATAATATCCCACCAATGTCTTAAATCATCTTTAAGGAGCTTCTCTAACTTATGAAACTTTTGTTTTAATTGGGCCCCCTCAGAGGTGGAATTTTCACTAGATGTAGTTTGAGTTTTAATGCCTGTAATAAATTCCCTAATATTTGCTTAATGTTTCGCTGATTTTTTGAGATAAATGACATTATCTCAAACAAATAATAAAGAAGGGGAGGAGGACTTCAAACTTAGTCATGTGTAAATCTTCACAAAGAATCAGGGAAGTACCCTGAAAAGGCAACGAAAGCAAGGCTTTCTTAGAGTTAGTGTCTACAGACCAGATCTTGAGCCAAAGAGCCCGTCTGGCTACCACAGATGTGGCAGAAACCCTAGCCACCAAATGGATGGAGTCAAAAATAGCAGCAGAAACATAATGCTGAGCCTTGGAAATGGTGGCAAGTAGTCTCAACATATCAGCAGTTGAAGCATCCTAACGGACAGCCACAGTGAGCTGTTCAGTCCAAACTGCAATGGCCCTATTCACCCAAGCAGCAGCAAACGCCTGGTGCAAGGAAGTACCGGCCATAGCAAAGATGGTCTTCAGGGATGTCTCAAGCTTCCTGTCAGTCCAGTCCTTGAGGACAGATGCATCTGCCACAGGTAAGGCAGTAGACTTAGAAAGCCTAGAGACTGGAGCATCCACCTTAGGTGAATGAGCCCATTGAGCTAATGCCGCTTCAGAAAAGGGGGATAACATGGCAAGATTCTTAGAAACAGAAGGCTTCTTGTCAGGAGCTTTCCGCTTGTCAGACACCAGAAGGTCAAGAGTGGGGGTTAGGTGGAAACCAGGTAGATTGCTTCTTAGGCTCCTGAAACACAGCAGAGGGATCAATGGGGGCCTCAGGAACCAAGGGAATGTTCAGAGTGTTTAGCACTGCCCTGATCAGGCCCTCAGCAGAGGGATCAGGATCAGCCTCAAAGGGGTCCCAAAAGAATTGGGAAGAGACCACCGCGGAACATTTCCCCTCATTAGAATCCACCAGTAGTTCCTCTTCAGAGGAGTAAGAGACATCAGGTACGCCCTGCGATTTTGGTAGGGAAGACCTGATATGAGTAGGGGGCTGCCAAGACTGGAAGACCCCCTGCAATTGGGATGTAAGGAGTTGTAAGGTAGACCTTAGTTCTCTAGTAGTGGCCTTAAACACTTGCATCCAAATTGGCTCCCTGGGGGAGACGCAGGGGCAGCAGCGCATGCTGGGCATAAATGACCTGAGTATTCTCTAGGTAACCCTGATTGACATGAGGAGCAGTGCGCAATGGGGAACACAGGCACCCTAGTATCCTTAGTCTTAGGTCAAGCCCAAAGTTCCAACGGAGTTGACATCCTTAAGGTGTCAAAACGTCCCAAGTATAAGGAAACAACCCAACACAGTGTGTAAGAAAAATTTCAGCCCAGAAATCACTAATTTGCACTTATCTGGCTGGCGAAGGGTTATTCTGATGAGAAGAGAAGGAGAGAGTCCAAGACCTGTGTAGGATACTCATGAAGGTAAAGCAGAAAAAGGCTGCCATGACGGGAGACAATCAGAAACGAGCGAGCAAAGCAAGCACTCATGGGAAATATAGTTTTCCCTAAAAAAAGTACCCCAACAGTACCCAAAGCCCCCTGAGCCCCCCAAAACACTCAGAATGTTGATCAGATGATAGAGCAAGGGCAGACAAACAAAATGAGCCATCTTTGAAGTTGCTACATTGAGCGATTGCAGAGATATATCCCAAACTGTGAAGTCCCATAGAGGTGAATGGAGCATGGCTTCTATGAGGTAAAGCAGAACTCAAATTTGCTAAATTTTACAGTGAGGTAAAAAAAAGTTGTCAAAACACCAGAAAACATGTTAAAGTCAAATAAACACTACCCTGAAGGGAAAAGTGAGAAACCCCCAAAAAGATATCAATATGGCAGACAAAAGGTTACATTTACCACAGAAACTCTGCTCCAAACCCCCAACAGACATACAGACAAACCCAATGAATTCAGGAGTATGTAGTAGGAACTCCAAAGGAGACCTCTATGTGGACAGGAAAGTTGGGACAAGTGGACCTCAGCACTCAAAGGGTTGCTCACCTTTTCAGCAGGTCTTCAGTCTTCAGATTACCATGTGTAAAGAAGAAGCCTCAGTGGGCAAATCCTAGGGAAAGAACTTGCCAAACAAGATTTTCCCCCCAAGGGCTAAGAGGTCCACCATAGCACCTGGAAATGGAGATATCCACTAGGGAATGTCAGTAATGGTAATCTGCCTAATGGTGGTATTCCATATCTAACAGAAAACAAAAAATAAGCTAAAATTATAGCAGAACTGTTCTCTTGCCTTGTTTCTTCATCAAGGAACAAATCTTTCTGGAGCGGAAGTGGCTAGATGCAGCTAAGGAGAGGAGATATGCTCCACCCAGCATTCTCTTCAAGAATTGTTCCTGCCTACTTAAAGGGGTGGTCGCCTACCCAAAGTTACCAGTAACCTATATTGGACAACAGAAAAAAAATCTTTTAAGCTTCTATAAAAGAAGTAAGCAACAACCTAGATAATGGTTAAGTGGTAGATGCAAAGGCATTTCATACAGTGCCCCTCAGAAGGCTGATGTATAAAATAAGGAAACTGGAAAAAGAGGACAAACTTTCCAACAGGACAGAAAACTGGTTGAAGGATAAGGAACAGTGTGTTGTTGTAAATGGAAAAGAGGGGACAAGGAGCAATAACAACTGGGTATTATCCCACTCAGCATAAAACATTTCGCAGACAGAACATTGTCCCACGTATAGTAGTGGTGTTGACCATCATCAGCCTATGATTTGGGGAATACATCAGTAAAGTCCAGTTCCCCAGGCAACCTATAATCTAAAGGGAGCAAAATATGAACCCCATGGAGAGAACCACCAGTCCAGTGGTGGTAAGAGGGAGGAAGAAGGCCGTAGGAAAAACCTACCAATCTAAGGCAAGTATCACAGTGCGTGTGATCTTCCTGTCACTGTCGTCTGTGGCATACTCTGATTTGCTGAGTTGGTTTGGCCCGCCCCCTGGTGACCTTTTTATACCTATCACATCTGTCAGATGCCCTTTCGTGGTGTTTCTGAGCCAGTCTTGCTGTTGCTGTGTTCCTGTATCTGGATTCCTGTGTACCGACTTTGGCCTGTCCTGACTACGCTCCAGTGTTCCTGATAGTGTTTGACCCGGCTTGTCTGAGAACCTCCTACGTGCTACGACCCGGCCTGGCTGACTTCCTGCTTCGTGATCGACTACGGCCTGTTCCAGCGACCTGTGTTTGCCTGTTGTCGCCGAAGCGACATTCTGACTCTTGCTGTGCTGAGTACTGACGCAGTGTGACCATTACACTCCGGTGTAACCCTTCTCCAGTGCAGAGTTCCTTGCTGACTTGCAGAGCTGTGCTCCTTGTACCGAGCCTCCATACGCTTGCAGAGCTTAGTTACCATACCGAGCCTGGGAGATTTAAACGTACTCTTTAACCCTTGCAGTGCCGTCTCTCTTGCCGAGCCTCCATTCCAGTCATAGAGCCTTTACCTTATTGGTCTACGTCTGCTGAGTTGGCCGCTAGCGTGGACGGCGATTCATATATACAACTGCAGAGTAGTCAAGTCTTGTCGGTCCGGTTGGGCGCCGTAGGCTCTCAGTATTACGTTGATTACCGGAGGTATCCATTGCGGCTATTGGTTCTGAGAGAAAGCAAGGTTAGGCTCCAAGCTCTTGCACGTTCCGAAGGCCTACGCCCGTGGGGGCTATTGGCTCGTGTTGTGCTCACTTTGGTCTCCGGTTATACGCCCGTGGGGGCTAAACACAAGCTTTGCATCTCAGGCTATTCTCCGATTACGCCCGTGGGGGCTACATACTCTTGCACTTGCAGTATCAGTTGTCTCATTGGGTACGCCCGCAGGGACTATATTGGGTCACTGTTCTGCTAAGCTTATGCTGGTTACTGAACACCTACTATCCTCCGTCGCATGAACTCTGTGTTGTGCACATATTCTCAGTACATCACTACACCATTTGGGCGTGCCAAACCCCACAGCTGAGACGGACAGATTGTTCTCATTTACCCTTTAGTGTCCAGCTCGCTATTATCTGTACCGTTTGAGTGTGCCTTCGATACAGTATAGTGAATCTCTGTGTACTATTGTATTCACTTTGCAATTGCTGCTGTCACCTGTAGAGGGAGATTATTTGTACATATTTTCATTCAATAAACGTTGTTTTATTTTACCTACTGGCCTGAGTGTCCTATTAACCGTTACAGTACGAAAGGGCCATGACCTCAGACAGTAAGGGTGAAAGTAACACACAAAACATCCACTGGAGAATGGATGTCCATGAGCAGCGCCTAGATCAATTGGCACTGGCTTTACAGACCCTACTTGAGCGTACGGTACACCTTGATAAGCCTAGTCCGAATCCGGTGGTCCCCCCAGTCTTGACACCAGATAATCCGCCTGTAGCTCCTCCTACTTGTGCCAGAGGCTTAACGGCAGCGGCGCCGTTACCATTGAGATATGATGGCGAACCTTACCTATGCAGGGGCTTTATCAATCAGTTGGAGATCTATTTGGAATTGACGCCCCAGGCATTTCCTAACGACCGGAGTAAGGTCGGATTCATGATATCGCTACTAACAGGCAAAGCGATGGCTTGGGCGAACCCATTGTGGGAGATTGCCAAACCTTGCACTCTGAACTTTAATGAGTTTGTGAAAAAGTTCCGCCGAGTGTTTGAGGTTCCTGGCAGAGCTGCCTCCGCTGCTAAGAGGCTAATGGAGATACAGCAGGGCGAACGCACACTGGGCGACTACGCAATAGAATTTCGGACCCTGGCAGCGGAGGTGGGCTGGAATAATGAAGCGTTATTGGCAGCTTTTGCTAAGGGGCTCTCAGAACCAATTAAAGATGAAATAGCTGCCCGAGATGTACCTAGTGACCTGAACGAATTAATTGATTATGTCATGCTCATTGATTCTCGTATCCGCGAGAGATGGTTGGCAAAAAGGGCGAGTTCCAGAAACCATGGGCAAGGCAGTTCCTTTAACCCACCCTCTCCACCCTTTCCTACTGAGCGTCCAGCAGAGGCAGCAGAGCCAATGCAGCTGGGTTTCACTAGACTCTCAAAAGAGGAGAGGTCTTTCCGCAAGAGGCAAAGGCCTATGTTTATATTGTGGCAAACCGGGGCACCTTTTGCGCAATTGTCTTTTACAGCCGGGAAACGCACGCACCTAGGGTACCTTGGGGGACAGGCCCTAGGTGGTGTACAACAGTCCCTAGATCCGAATACTGTTAAACCCACCATCCAGGTGGTATTCTTTTTGGCCGACAAGGTCGAAGAGACATTGGCACTGGTAGACTCTGGTGCAGCCGGGTACTTTATGGACCAATCTTTTACTGTATTGCATAATATTCCTCTATGCAAGAAGGAGTCTCCTTTGGCAGTGGAGGCCATTGATGGCAGACCATTGGAACTCGCATTTATTACGATGAAACCATTCCTATTTCAATGTCAGTTGGGGCTCTCCACAAGGAGGAGGTACGGTTCCAAATTATTTGTTCACCTCACCATGCAGGCATTTTGGGGTCCCCATGGTTACTTCTGCATAATCCTCAATTTGATTGGCAAAAATGTGAGGTTAGTTCCTGATCCGAATACTGTAATAAGAACGGTCTATCATTTCCTGTCAAGATTATGTGTACCTCCCCCTCTGTGCCAGCTGAATATGGGGAATTCAGTGACGTATTCAGCAAGGGGGAGGCTAGCGCATTGCCCGAACATAGACCCTATGATTGCGCTATTGATTTGCCTCCAGGTGCGGTTCCCCCGAGAGGACGCACTTACCCACTGTCTTGCGAGGAGAACAGGGCAATGGAGGAGTACATTGAGGACGCCCTTAGGAGGGGAATTATTCACAAATCTACCTCCCCGGCTGGTGCCGGATTCTTCTTTGTAAAGAAAAAAAGTGGCGAACTCAGGCCATGTATAGATTACCGGGGGCTTAATAAGCTGATGCCCAAGAACGCATACCCTATTCCACTCATTACCAAGTTATTTGACAGATTGAAGGGCTCTTCTATCTTCACTAAACTTGATTTGCGGGCTGCCTACAATCTAATTAGAATCAAGGAAGGTGAGGAGTGGAAAACGGCATTTAATACCAGAACAGGGCACTACGAATATCTGGTAATGCCTTTTGGCTTATGTAACGCACCTGCAGTATTCCAGGAGCTTATTAATGATATCTTGCGTGACATGCTTCAGTCCTGCGTGGTGGTATATCTGGACAATATATTGATTCATTCCGCCACCCTCTCCCAACATATTAAAGATGTCACGGAAGTCTTGCGTTGACTTCGTTAAATAAGCTGTTTTGTAAATTAGAAAAATGCGAATTTCATATGTCTCGAGTACCATTCTTGGGGTTCATAATCTCTAAAGATGGAATCGCTATGGACCAAGATAAGTTGGCAGCAGTATTACAATGGCCTCGCCCTAAAGGGTTAAAAGCGATTCAGCGCTTTCTAGGGTTTGCCAACTATTACAGAAAATTCATACGTAACTTTTCCACAATTGTGAAACCTTTGTTGGATCTGACACAAAAGGGCGCTACTCCCTCTCAGTGGTCCGAGGCTGCTGAAAATGCGTTTGAGACCTTAAAATCTGCCTTTGCGTCTGCCCCAGTGCTGTCCCATCCCAATCCCTCCTTGCCATTTACCTTGGAAGTTGACGCCTCTGAGGTTGGGGTTGGGGCAGTACTCTCCCAGCGTCCTGTGGGAGGTGGTACCTTGAAACCTTGTGGGTTTTTCTCTAAGAAGTTGTCCAGCGAACAAAGCCACTATGAGATTGGCGACAGGGAGCTACTGGCCATTATTCTGGCACTGAAGGAGTGGCGCCACCTGTTGGAAGGCACCAAGAACCCAGTACTAATCCTTACCGATCACAAGAATCTGACATATCTCTCTGAGGCTAAGAGATTGTCTTCTCGACAAGCCAGATGGGCACTCTTTTTGTCCCGATTTAACTTTATAGTATCCTACCTTCCGGGTTCTAAGAACGTGAGGGCAGACGACTTGTCCCGACAGTTCGCGTCGGACACTGCCGCTTGTGCCCATGCTAAGACCCCCAGGCATCTCCCAGTAGGCCTGCTTCAACCTGTGCCTAATGGAGAACGGACCTGGTCTCATATATCTATCGACTTTCTGGGAGAATTGCCAGTCTCTAGGGGGTATACGTTTAACCTCATGGTGGTTGATAGGTTCTCCAAGATGGCTCATTTTGTGCCCCTCAAGGGGCTTCCATCGGCTCAGGAATTGGCAATAGTATTTGCTAGAGAAGTGTTTCGCTTGCATGGGGTACCCAGAGTTGTGGTCTCTGACCGTGGGAGTCAATTCGTGTCCAGGTTCTGGAGGGCATTCTGTGGCATGATGGGCATCCAACTATCCTTCTCTTCCGCCTACCATCCCCAGACCAACGAAGCCGCTGAGCGTGCCAATCAGGGACTGGAACAGTTCCTGCGCTGTTTTATTACCGATCATCATGACAATTGGGCCGACCTGTTGCCACGGGCGGAGTTTGCCAGGAATTGTGCCGTCAACTCATCGTCCGGGAGCTCCCCATTCTTAATCAATTATGGGTTTCAGCCGTGTTTGCTCCCGGACTCGTTCCAGTCACAACAGATTCCTGCCTTGGATGAGCATATGGCGCAGCTCCGTTCCACTTGGGCACAGGTGCAAAGGACCCTCAGTCAGTCTTTCCAGCGTCATCAGCAATATGCCAATCGTAGACGGCTGCCAGCGGTCTCATTCCAGGTTGGTGACAGGGTATGGCTCTCCTCCAGAAACCTCAATCTGCAGGTACCCTCCAATAAGCTGGCTCCTCAGTTCATTGGTCCCTTTAAAATCATCCTAAAAATTAATCCCGTCTCCTATGCATTGGAACTTCCACCATCTATGCATATTCATAATGTGTTCCATGTGTCTCTGTTAAAAACCCTGGTTTGCAATCGTTACACTACCACTCCGGTAGTTCCTGGGCCGGTGGACATCCAGGGCCAAGAGGAATACGAGGTTCAGAGCATTATTGATTCTAGGCGACTCAGAGGGAAGTTGCAATATTTGGTCCACTGTAAGGGTTATGGCCAGGAAGAGCGCTCTTGGGTTGACCAGAAGGACCTCCATGCGCCCAGACTTGTGCGCAACTTTCACTCTAAATACCCTCATAAACCTAAACCTCTGGCAGGAAGAGGGGGTCTTTGAGAGGGGGGTACTATCACAGTGCCTGTGATCTTCCTGTCACTCTCGTCTGTGGCATATTCTGATTTGCTGAGTTGGTTTTGCCCGCCCCCTGGTGACCTTTTTATACCTGACTATCACATCTGTCAGAGGCCCTTTCGTGGTGTTTCTGAGCCAGTCTTGCTGTTGCTGTGTTCCTGTATCCGGATTCCTGTGTACCGACTTTGGCCTGTCCTGACTACACTCCAGTGTTCCTGATCGTGTTTGACCCGGCTTGTCTGAGAACCTCCTACGTGCTACGACCCGGCCTGGCTGACTTCCTGCTTCGTGATCGACTACGGCCTGTTCCAGCGACCTGTGTTTGCCTGTTGTCGCCGCAGCGACATTCTGACTCCTGCTGTGCTGAGTACTGACGCAGTGTGACCATTACACTCCGGTGTAACCCTTCTCCAGTGCAGAGTTCCTTGCTGACTTGCAGAGCTGTGCTCCTTGTACCGAGCCTCCATACGCTTGCAGAGCTTAGTTACCATACCGAGCCTGGGAGATTTAAACATACTCTCTAACCTTTGCAGTGCCGTCTCTCTCTTGCCGAGCCTCCATTCCAGTCATAGAGCCTTTACCTTATTGGTCTACGTCTGCTGAGTTGGCCGCTAGCATGGACGGCGATTCATATATACAACTGCAGAGTAGTCAAGTCTTGTCGGTCCGGTTGGGCGCCGTAGGCTCTCGGTATTACGTTGATTACCGGAGGTATCCATTGCGGCTATTGGTTCTGAGAGAAAGCAAGGTTAGGCTCCAAGCTCTTGCAGGTTCCGAAGGCCTACGCCCGTGGGGGCAATTGGCTCATGTTGTGCTCACTTTGGTCTCCGGTTATACGCCCGTGGGGGCTAAACACAAGCTTTGCATCTCAGGCTATTCTCCGATTACGCCCGTGGGGGCTACATACTCTCGCACTTGCAGTATCAGTTGTCTCATTGGGTACGCCCGCTGGGGCTATATTGGGTCACTGTTCTGCTAAGCTTATGCTGGTTACTGAACACCTACTATCCTCCATCGCATGAACTCTGTGTTGTGCACATATTCTCAGTACATCACTACACCATTTGGGCGTGCCAAACCCCACAGCTGAGACGGACTGATTGTTCTCATTTACCCTTTAGTGTCCAGCTCGCTATTATCTTGTCACGGTTTATTATGACTCTCAGACACAAGTTTTAGGTAAAAATCAATTTTATTGAAATAATAAATTGATAACTTAGGATGGTCAACACCTACATATATATATATTGAGAATATAGCACAGACAGAAGGCAGACTCTACTTGTCCTGTCAATATACCGGACAGGACAGTCTGAGGACATAGAATGTTAGGCTCTACCGGCCTTGCCAATACCGGGTAAGGCAACCTGCAGATGGGATAGCATAACGGTTCTACCGGCCTTACCAAATTACCGGGCAAGGCAGCCACAATAGATACACAATGTAGGCTCTACCGGCCCTGCCAATACCGGGTAAGGCAACCTCAGATGGAATGTGGCAAAAAGGTTCTACCGGCCTTACCAATACCGGGCAGGGCAGCCCAGAGATAGTAGCAGCAGTCAAATGAAAATGGCAAATTGACAGAATCGTTAAGCGGCAAGGCTTTGGAGCAAACCAGCGTCCGCACGCTGGGACCAACACTGGATAGTATAGCCGTTAGGCTTTGGGAGCCAACCAGTGTCCGCACACCGGAGTAACAAGTGAGTATGTATAGCCGCGAGGCTAGGAGCAAACCAGCGTCCGCACGCTGGGACCAACACAAAATTGTATGGCCGATAGGCTTTGGAGCAAACCAGTGACCGCACACTGGTGTAACAAGCGAGTTTGTATAGCCGCAAGGCTTAGGAGCAAACCAGCGTCCGCATGCTGGGACCAACACAGAATTGTATAGCCGATAGGCTTTGGAGCAAACCAGTGACCACACACTGGTGTAACAAGCAAGTTTGTATAGCCGATAGGCTTTGGAGCAAACCAGTGACCGCACACTGGTGTAACAAGCGAGTTTGTATAGCCGCAAGGCTCAGGAGCAAACCAGCGTCCGCACGCTGGGACCAACACAGAATTGTATAGCCGATAGGCTTTGGAGCAAACCAGTGACCGCACACTGGTGTAACAAGTGAGTTTGTATAGCCGCAAGGCTTAGGAGCAAACCAGCGTCCGCACGCTGGGACCAACACAGAATTGTATAGCCGATAGGCTTTGGAGCAAACCAGTGACCGCACACTGGTGTAACAAGCGAGTTTGTATAGCCACAAGGCTCAGGAGCAAACCAGCGTCCGCACGCTGGGACCAACACAGAATTGTATAGCTGATAGGCTCTACCGGCCCTGCCAATACCGGGTAAGGCAACCTCAGATGGAATGTGGCAAAAAGGTTCTACCGGCCTTACCAATACCGGGCAGGGCAGCCCAGAGATAGTAGCAGCAGTCAAATGAAAATGGCAAATTGACAGAATCGTTAAGCGGCAAGGCTTTGGAGCAAACCAGCGTCCGCACGCTGGGACCAACACTGGATAGTATAGCCGTTAGGCTTTGGGAGCCAACCAGTGTCCGCACACCGGAGTAACAAGTGAGTATGTATAGCCGCGAGGCTAGGAGCAAACCAGCGTCTGCACGCTGGGACCAACACAGAATTGTATAGCTGATAGGCTTTGGAGCAAATCAGTGACCGCACACTGGTGTAACAAGCAAGTTTGTATAGCCGCAAGGCTCAGGAGCAAACCAGTGTCCGTACGCTGGGACCAACACAGAATTGTATAGCCGATAGGCTTTGGAGCAAACCAGTGACCGCACACTGGTGTAACAAGCGAGTTTGTATAGCCGCAAGGCTCAGGAGCAAACCAGCATCCGCACGCTGGGACCAACACAAAATTGTATGGCCGATAGGCTTTGGAGCAAACCAGTGACCGCACACTGGTGTAACAAGCGAGTTTGTATAGCCGCAAGGCTCAGGAGCAAACCAGCGTCCGCACGCTGGGACCAACACAGAATTGTATAGCTGATAGGCTTTGGAGCAAATCAGTGACCGCACACTGGTGTAACAAGCAAGTTTGTATAGCCGCAAGGCTCAGGAGTAAACCAGTGTCCGCACGCTGGGACCAACACAGAATTGTATAGCCGATAGGCTTTGGGAGCCAACCAGTGTCCGCACACCGGAGTAACAAGTGAGTATGTATAGCCGCGAGGCTAGGAGCAAACCAGCGTCCGCACGCTGGGACCAACACAAAATTGTATGGTCGATAGGCTTTGGAGCAAACCAGTGACCGCACACTGGTGTAACAAGCGAGTTTGTATAGCCGCAAGGCTTAGGAGCAAACCAGCGTCCGCATGCTGGGACCAACACAGAATTGTATAGCCGATAGGCTTTGGAGCAAACCAGTGACCGCACACTGGTGTAACAAGCAAGTTTGTATAGCCGATAGGCTTTGGAGCAAACCAGTGACCGCACACTGGTGTAACAAGCGAGTTTGTATAGCCGCAAGGCTCAGGAGCAAACCAGCGTCCGCACGCTGGGACCAACACAGAATTGTATAGCCGATAGGCTTTGGAGCAAACCAGTGACCGCACACTGGTGTAAGAAGTGAGTTTGTATAGCCGCAAGGCTTAGGAGCAAACCAGCGTCCGCACGCTGGGACCAACACAGAATTGTATAGCCGATAGGCTTTGGAGCAAACCAGTGACCGCACACTGGTGTAACAAGCGAGTTTGTATAGCCGCAAGGCTCAGGAGCAAACCAGCGTCCGCACGCTGGGACCAACACAGAATTGTATAGCTGATAGGCTTTGGAGCAAATCAGTGACCGCACACTGGTGTAACAAGCAAGTTTGTATAGCCGCAAGGCTCAGGAGCAAACCAGTGTCCGCACGCTGGGACCAACACAGAATTGTATAGCCGATAGGCTTTGGAGCAAACCAGTGACCGCACACTGGTGTAACAAGCAATGTCGACAATGCGACCAGGCAGAAGGTCGCCAGGATACTGGAGACAGGCGATGAGGTGACAGGAACCAGCAACTATCAGTCAGGTCAGGAAACAGCAGAGAAGAAGTTCAGCAGTAACTGCATCACCAGAGACTAGGCCGGAATCAGGACTGGAACAACTCAGCATGCAGGAAACACTGGAACAGTAGAGAGCAGGAACTCAGGAACACATGAGAACAGGAACTCAGGAACACTGGAACAGAGGCCCAGCTATCACTGGCATAGTGATAGCAAGAAGGTCAGAAACAACACGAAAGGGCACTCAAAGGGTGCCCAATCCAGGTTTAAATAGGCAATAAGAGGCGGGCTATCTGCAGACAGCCAATAGAAGCCCCCTACTGGTTACAGACAAGGAACTGCAGCAATCACGGGCACCGTGATATATCTGTACCGTTTGAGTGTGCCTTCTATACAGTATAGTGAATCTCTGTGTACTATTGTATTCACTTTGCAATTGCTGCTGTCACCTGTAGAGGGCGATCATTTGCATTTATTTTCATTCAATAAACGTTGTTTTATTTTACCTACTGGTCTGAGTGTCCTATTAACCGTTACACTGGGCTGACTGGAGAATCTGGTTGAGTAGGGGCACCCACTTTAGCAGAGGCATGAGTTTCGTCAACTGAGCTAGTACCTGGGGCATCAGCCAAGAGGTCAACAGGATTTCATTGTGGGAAAAAGTCCTCTATATCTTTACCAGTATTTCTCTGACCCCTTTGCACACTCATCTTCCAGACAGTAGAGCTTAAGAAGAGCAGTAAAGAATGCGCTAAGGTAGGTTTGCAAAGTTGTTAGGCACTTTATGATTTAGGTTGACATAATCGTGTGTCCATAATCAAAGGACAGGGAGTATAAGTCCAGGGTAACATAAAAGAGAACTGCCCATAGGACCCCAGGTAAATAGATTCAGAACCCAGGCTCAAAATTACATTCAGAAGGTAACTGAGCAGGCCGTAGGGGCGAAGCAGCCCAACACAAACAACTCACCAAATGTCTTGGCTTAGGGCCTAGTGTAACAGAGTAATCTTAGTGGCCCAGATGTGACCTCGCTGAGCAAGGCCTCAGTAATCAGGTGCAAAAGGGGTAGGGCTTGGAGGTAGCATCCACAAAAGAGGCAATATAATCCTATGGCAGGCCCTGGAAATCAAATGTTGTGTCAAGGCATCCACCAAAGCCTCCTTTCGCTAGTAAGGGGCCTGGGGAAAAAAAGTAACCACTCCTTTGGGAGCTGTCTAAAGTCTAATGGAAGGGAAGGGAAACTGGGGGATATAATAATAAATGGAGGGCAAGCTAAGGGGGGATGCTACTGGCCGACCAGCAGACAATAATATAAATGTGCACTACCAGTTTAGGGGTACTCAAGTTTGAGCCGAAGGGACGGCAGACTTGCCTCATCCATGATTCTTTACAGTGCAATGCGCTCAACAGTGGGATGGGCTATCAAGAGCGCAATCAAGTGGACCAGACCATCACCAACTGGAGACACTGCTGGGGCACGATGGTACTGTTGGCCTGATAAGGGGTGGGAGAACAGCCGGGTCCAGGTCCCCAAGCAGAGCCTCTCCGCGTGGCCGAGACTCAAGGCAGCGGCATTGTGGCATAACCTCCACCAGTCCAGATTAGAAGCAAGCGCACCACAAAAAGGATATCGGTAGTTGAGGGTGTGTAGAGTGCAATCCACTTGTTGTACAGCTCCAAAAGTCCATATAGAAAGCAGGTGGCAGTGGATAAAGTATCTTCGATGCAGAGAGCTCCACTAGCCCGTCTGCTCACTGTGCCAGCCAGGCCATGCCCCCCTCAGGTTTAGTGCTTTTTAATATGTTTATAAATGACCTGTAAATCGATATAGAAAGCAAAATGTTATCCACTCTTGCTTCAATGCCCCTTTTTATGCAAGACAGGACTTTGTTTGCTTTTGCCACTTCTGTTCACTGACACTGACAAATAAACTGGTCATTGTTTCCAAGTTTGTAGTTTACAAGGACTCCCAGATCTTCTCTAGCAAAGAGTCTCCTAAAATGATTCCATTATGGCCATAAGTAGCATTGGAATTTTTTCTTCCTAAAAACATAATGTTACACATTCTCATATTCCATTTGTTTGCACAGTCTGCCATTTTATGTAAATTCCTCTTTACAGAACAAACATCCTTTTCTGAATTTATTACCCTGCATAATTTAGTGTCATCTGCAAATACGGAGATTTTGAACTGTATAAATCATTGGTAAGACTTCACCTTTTGTCATAATTACCTAGGTAGTCTGAGCTCAACAGAGGCAATGGTGGGGAAGAAGGTTCAAATTTCATCAAGGGCAAAAGCACTGAATGTGAAAGTACCCCCCTCACAAGGAAAAGCGCAAAGGGTGACCAGGCTTGTCGGGATGGGACTGATGAAAAGCTGTAACTAGGGCAGGGGCATGTGCATGACGGGCTGGAACCCAGGTATGATCTTCTGGTCAATAACCTTTCCAATCGATGATGTCATGAATAGATCTGCACACTAGACAAGAGTCTAGAATGTGTTCAATCTCAAATTCGGGTTCTCTGTCCCCTACCATATATTCAAACCCAAATGAAAAGCCTACAGAGAGTTTTTTCTGTCTCAGCTCAGGATAAACTCTCTGCAGGCTTTTCAGTTGGGTTTGAGTATATGCTTTCTCCCAACCACTGATTATTGTGAGTATATAAAATATTAATTTACAGTTTGTTGGTGTCATACTGATCAGGCACGATTGGGCTCCCCTATCTCTTTTTGCTTTTATATATTACCTCCTTGTGGAAGTCTTGGAAGCTGCCTGTTATGGGAACCGAAAGATACTACTGTTGGGACAGTGAGAATCCCTCCTGCACATATTTCCAGCTAACACATAATTGTGGTGCAACTGCCAGAGTAAGGTAGGTTGACAACAAAATCCATGGCAAGATGTGTCCATGGGGAAGCGGGAATGGGTAATGGGCACAAAAGCCTTGCTGGTCATTGACGAGGAGTCTTATGACGAGCAAAGACAGAACAAGCCAGTACAAGTAATGTACATCATTGCCATGATGACCACCAAAACTGTCTGGCCACCAAATCTTGGGTCTTTCGAATCCTGGGATGACCTGCAACAACTGAAGAGTGGGACCAGTGCAGGATCTCCAGGTGCAAACGTGGAGGGGGGGCATTTAGGGTATTTGTTGGTTGCTGGGCTGTAAGGGGGACTTGAGTTTTGATGTGGTCCAATGTAGCTGTGGAAAGGGTGTCCAAGATGGAGTGAGGTGGAAGAATAGGCTCGGATATAAGAATAAGGCTGGGTTCAAATAGTCTAGAAAGTGCATCCACTTTCGCATTCTTCGATCCGGGGCGGTATGAAATAATAAAATTAAATATGTTGAAAAATAATGCGTATCAGGCTTGGCGTATGTTCAATCTTTTGCCCAATTTCAGATACTGTACATTTTTATGGTTAGTCAGAATCAACACAGGGATATTAGAACCGTTCAGAAGATGCCTCCACTGTTTGAGAGATATTTTTATGGTTAGCAATTCTCAATTACCCACGTTGTAGTTGCACTCTGCGTTGGAAAATAGGATTTTAGTCTTACCTGTTAAATCCTTTTCACTTACTCCATACAGGTTACTGGTACACTGGGAGGCGATCCGCCCCTTTAAGTAGGCAGGAACATTCTCTAAATGTATGCAGGGGATGGAGCCTCCCCTCCCTCCTAGGCTGCTCCTCAGTCAGCACAAGCCAGAATGATCTGAGACACTAACACTGACCAGAGATAGAAGAGAAGAAGAAGAGCCCTGTGAGCATGCCCCAAAGGACTCCCACAGAATGCCACAGGACAGCCAAGCATGGTCTCTTGACAGGGTGGGAGACCAGTAACCTGTATGGACTAAGTGAAAAGGATTTAACAGGTAAGACTAAAATCCTATTTTCACTGTCGTCCAATACAGGTTACTGGTACACTGGGATGTCCAAACATTGAGTTTCCCAGTGGTGGGAAGAAGGCAAGGACCAGGCGCAAGGCCCCTAGAGTCACCAGAACCTCTATGAACCAACCGGTCAGAGATCCCAACAATCAGAAGTGTCAACGGACACCAACTAGGGGTAAGAACAGACACCAAACAAAACACAGCACACTGAACCAGAGCCAATAGGGCTCAACAGTAAAGAAGCACTGAAAACCTCAGAAGAAGAAGATCCTAGACAGGCAAAACTGCCTCCAGGACCTTCCTCCCAAAGCTGGCATCAGCCGAGGCCAACACATCCACACGGTAGTGCTTCGAAAATGTGTGCACAGAGGACCAAGTGGCCGCCCGGCACAGCTGATCAGCAGACCCTTGATTTTTATAGGCCCAAGAGGCCCCAATTGATCTGGTAGAATGAGCAGTGACTCGAAAGGGCACATGTTTATTCCGCAATACGTAAGCCTTACGAATAGTAGATTTTATCCAAGATGCAATGGTCACCTTGGATGCCTGTCTCCCTGCCCTAGGCCCCTCAGGAATGACAAACAGAGCGTCAGACTTCCTGATAGACTCAGTGCGATGAACATAAAATTTGAGACAACGCACGACATCCAACAAATGACGATCCCTCTCCTTGTCAGAGGAAGGGTTAGGGCAGAAAGAGGGCACCACAATCTCCTGATTGATGTGAAATTCGGAGACAACCTTAGGCAAAAACTCCTTGGAAGTGCGAAGCACAGCCTTATCCTTATGGAGCACCAGATAAGGCGGTTTACAAGACAAAGCTTGTAATTCTGCCACCCGGCGAACTGATACAATAGCCAAAAGGAAAGCCATCTTCCAAGACAAGAGGCGCAAAGGAATAGTAGCCAAGGACTCAAAGGGGGGTCGTTGGAGAACCCCCAAAACCAGACTGAGATCCCACTGAGGAACCGGACTCCTGAAAGCGGGACGAACATGAGCCACACCTTGGAAGAAAACTTTGACGTTAGGAATAACAGCAATGTGCTCCTGGAAAAAGACAGAGAGCACTGAAGTCTGAACCTTAAGAGAACTCAGACTGAGTCCCTTATCAACACTGTCCTGTAAAAAGGCCAGGACAGTAGGAAGATGAAAATCATGTGATAGATCTCTATCAGCACACCATGCTACAAAGGTCGACAAGACTCTGTGATAAATCTTGGAAGACACAGGTTTACGAGCACGTAGCATCGTAGACACCATAGCAGAGGAAAAACCCTTTTTCTTCAAAATTGAGGATTCAACCTCCAAGCCATCAAATGAAGACAATGAACATCCTCCTTTCACAGATAGCCTTGTAGCAGAAGATCTGGACGAGAGGGAAGCGGAAAGGGCTCCGCCGCAGACATTGCCATCAGATCCGGATACCAGGACTGACGAGGCCAATTCGGAGCGATCAGAATAACTCGACAACGCTCCATCTTCAGCTTTTGGATGACTCTGATCAACAGTGGAAGAGGAGGAAAGATGTAAGCTAGGGAGAATTCCCAAGGGATTGACAAGACGTCCACTGCCAGGGCCAGTGGATCCCTCCACCGAGAGCAGAACACTGAAACCTTCCTGTTGTGTCTGGTTGCCATCAGATCCACCACAGGAACCCCCCACATCTGAGTGAGAAGTTGGAACACCTCCGGATGAAGAGCCCACTCTCCGCTGTCGACTGTGTGACGACTGAGAAAGTCTGCCATGACGTTGTCTACGCCTGGAATGTGAACTGCTGAACTGACGGGAACATGATATTCCGCCCAAGACAAAATGGCCTTGACCTCTAACCAGGCAGCGAGACTTCTTGTTCCGCCTTGCCTGTTGATGTAAGCCACTGCGGTGGCGTTGTCGGACTCTACCCTGACTGGACAACCCTCCAGTTGAGATTCCCAATGTTGTAGGGCAAGGAAGATCGCACGGAGTTCCAGAATGTTAATGGAGAGAAGAGATTCCTCCAGTCCCCACTTCCCCTGGGCACTGAAGCGACCCAACACCGCCCCCCGTCCCAGGAGGCTGGCATCCATCGTGACCGTGGTCCAATAAGGGATCTGGAAGGATCTCCCTTTCAGGAGATGAGAAAGATCCAACCACCATTCCAAGCTCAACTCGACATGAGGCGGTAGAGAGACAAATAGCTTCAGATGGTCTGGACGATTCCTGCACGTCTGGATCACGAACCTCTGAAGTTCCCTGGTGTGTGCCATAGCAAACGGCACCGCCTCTATCGTGGAAATTAATTTCCCCACCAGAGAAGTCAATTTCGGTACTGGAATCCGCTCGAGAGCCAGAATCTTTGATACCCGGAGAGCAATCTGATGAGCCACCTCCTCCGGCAGAAACACCATGCACCGCTGGGTGTCGAACAGAAGACCCAGGAAGATTATCCGCTGAGATGGAACCAAGTCTGACTTGTCCAGATTCACAATCCATCCATGGCGAGTGAGTGTCTGAATGCAAGCCTGAACCTGCTGGTGAAGGATCTCTGCTGATGTAGCTTTCAAGAGTAAGTCGTCCATGTATGGAGTCACTCTGATGCCATCCCGATGGATTACTGCTATCAATGCTCCCAGGACTCGTTGAAAAACCTGTGGAGCTGTCGTCAGCCCAAAGGGAAGAGCCGAAAACTGAAAATGACCTCTGTGGCAGGCAAACCTGAGATACAGTCTGCTCTCTAGATGGATAGGGATATGCAGATATGCATTCTGAAAATCCAGGGAAGCAAGGAATTTCCCCGGAGACATAGCAGCTATCACAGTGCGCAGAGATTCCTGTTGATAGTGGGTACTCACAACAAAGGAGTTGAGATCTTTGAGGTCCAAAATAGGACGAGCTCCACTGTCCTTTTTGGCCACAACGAACAGGTTGGAATAAAATCCTGAACCTATGTCCTCTTGAGAAACTGGTTCCAGGACGTCCTTGTCCAAAAGATCCTGAATAGCTTCGTCGAATAGACGCCTTTTTGTGGAGTCCTGAGAAGGACGAGTAAAATGGAAGCGGAAGGGAAAAGAAAGGGATCCTGTATCCCTCCGACACCACCTGAAGAACCCAAGGGTCCGCCACTAAATCCTCCCAAACCCGGCGAAAGAGGTGAAGCCTCCCACCTACAGCCGGATGCGGACCTGGGTTCGGCGAGTCATGCCAAAGCAGTCTTGGAAGTCTTGGCCTTGGGGGAAACTTTGGGCTTCCAGGACTGTTTGGGCTTGGAGGAGGCATGCGGAGCAGGCGGAACCGCCTGGGACGTGGGGCGTGTTTCAGTTTGGAAGGAACGAAAGGACCGATAGCGCTTAGCTGGGAATTTCTTCTTAAAGACTGAGGGTAGAAGAGTACTTTTACCTCCAGTAGCCTCGCTAATCAATTCCTTTAGCTCAGATACAAACAGGGAAGTCCCTTGAAAGGGTAAAGAAAGCAAAACTTTCTTGGAAGTGGTGTCAGCAGACCAAATTTTTAGGCAAAGAGTGCGTCTAGCCACCACGGAAGTGGAGACCCTCGCCATCATGAGAACTGCGTCAAAAGCAGCGTCAGAAACATAATTCTGAGCTTCAGAAATATTAGCAAGTAGTTGCAGCTGCTCTGACACTGGCGCATCTTGGCGGACCGCCACAGTAAGCTGTTCAGTCCAAACCGCAATGGCCCGGTTAACCCACGCCACAGCAAAAGGTTGGACGCATGGCAGTACCAATAGAGGCAAAAATAGACTTAAGACAGGTCTCTAACTTTTTGTCAGTCCAATCCTGTAAAGCAGAAGCATCAGATACAGCCAGAGCAGTGGATTTAGACAACCTAGAAACCGGAGCATCCACCTTAGAAGGATGAACCCATTTAGCCAATTCAGTCTCAGGAAAAGGATAAAGTTTGGCAAACTTTTTTGAGACTGAAGAGGACTTATCAGGATTTTTCCACGCATCAGAAACTAGACGTTCAAGAGTAGGATTAGTAGGAAAACAGGTAACAGCCTTTGAAGGTTTCTGAAACACGTCCGTTGGGTCAAGAGGAGACTCCTGGCACAAGGGAAGATTGAGGGTGGTCAGCACAGCCCTGATCAAACCCTCAGCAGAGAGTTCAGGATCACATTCAAAAGGGTCCCCAGCCGATCTGGTAGACTCAATAACTGTACCATCCTCAACATCAGAATCCTGCAACAATTCTTCCTCAGAAGAATCAGAGACGTCAGGAGCTCCCTGTGGCTTGGGCAGGGAGGTCCTGACAGAGGAGGGGGTCTGCCATACTTGAAGAGCCCCCTGAACCTGAGAGGGAAAAAGCTGAAGAGTGGATCTGAGATCCCTAGTTGCAGCCTTGAACTCTTTCACCCATGTTGGCTCAATAGTGTGACTGGAAGGCCCTGGGTTGTTGCCATGACCTTCCGCACAAGTTGGGCATAAATGACCAGAAAATTCTCTAGGTAGCCCTGAATGACAGGAGGAGCAAAACGCAATGGGGGAAACAGATACCCCAGCCTCCTTTGTCTTAGGTCTAGTCCCAGGCTCCAGTGGAGTAGACATACAGTGTCAGATATACCCCACAGATAGAAATCACCCAATTAAAGTGTGAAAGATTAAGTATTCACCCAGAAACTTTTAAAACTAAACTTATCTGGCAAGCGAAGGGTTAATCAGCAGAGGAGAGGGAGAAGGTCCGGTCCCTGCATAGTATACTCGATGAGAAGAACTCACAAAATGGCTGCCACAACGGGAGCCAATCAGAAAAAGGGGCGCGAACCGAGCGCTCATGGGAAGCATAGTTTTTCTCACCAAGTACCCCAAACAGTGCCTGAAGCCCCCCAAGTCCCCCAACACACTCAAACGTAAAACCAGGTGATAGAGCAAGGGAAGACAAACAAAATGAGCCCTCTCTGAAGTCGCTACGTGAAGCGGTTCCAGAGATACGTCCCACACAGTGTAATCCCATAGAGAGTAAAGGAGCAATGGCGTCTATGCGGGAAAAGCGCGCTTAAAGGCGCGTAACATAACTTCTAATAAAATTATCGCTTAAATTAAAAGTACCATAACACATAGCAAACACATGTTCTATGTAAGCAAACATTACCCAGCCAAGGCAAAAACTGAAAATACCCATAAAACTGGAAAACCCAGCAGATAAAGGGTTAAATACCACATAAACTGCTCCAAACTCAAGACATACACACATACATTGCATTAGCAAGATATAGAAAAACACCCAATGAGTGCTGGAGTGCACAATGAGAACTCCCAAGTACAAGCCCAATGAAGGGACACTGAGGGACAAGTGGACCTTCGGCACTCAAAGGGTGGCTCACCTTTCTGCTGGACTTCTGTCTTCAGGTTACCAAGATAAGTAAAGAATTACCACAGAGGATAATCCCCAGGGATGTACTTGAAATCAAGTTGTTCCCTCATCAGGGCAAAAGGTCCACCAGAAGTACCCTGGAAGCTGTGCTATCCACTTTAAAGAGGGCATTTGACAGCCTTGGTAACCCGCCTAATGGTGGTATTCCATATTTGTAAAAATAACAAAGAAACTAAAGTTTGAAGAGAAATGTTCTCCACCTGGTGTGAACACACCGAGGAACAAATCATTCTGGCTTGTGCTGACTGAGGAGCAGCCTAGGAGGGAGGGGAGGCTCCACCCCCTGCATACATTTAGAGAATGTTCCTGCCTACTTAAAGGGGCGGATCGCCTCCCAGTGTACCAGTAACCTGTATTGGACGACAGTGAAATTATTTTAGAAAATATAAGAACGTGGGTGAAAACTGGAAGAATCTGGATGTCTTTGGGACAAAACCGCTGTCACGGTCTGCCCCTGACTAGGCAGACTGCCAGGCGTAGCTACCTATCTGACGGGTCATGGTGGGCTTGAACTGGAGTCCACATATACTCTGGTCCTGCTTTCTTGCCTTTGAGCCCCTGCTGAACCTCTTCTATCAGTTTGGTTCTAGCCCTGTATCCTTGCCTTGCAGCACTAGGGGGCTGGACTGATGCTATCAGATTTCTACCCGTCATTCAAAGTCCACCTCAGGCAGCTTGCAAATTAAGCTGCTCATTACCTGGGTAAAAAACACTGCCTTTCCCTGAGGGCTGGGTCAGTTCATTGTTCCTGTTTATTTCCTACATTCCCAGACTGACTTGGCTTCTGACTCCTGCTTTTGGATATTCATTCTTGCCTGTTCGCTGCCTGCCCTGACCTATGGTACCGTGCCTGACTACTCCCTTGGATTTGTCCTTCTCTGATTCTACGTACCTGGTTATTGTTCCTGCAAAGCCCCTGTGCACAGATTCACAGCTCAGGTGGCTCTTTACCTGGTCACCTTGGGCTCTGTTTATCTGCAAGGGAGTGAACATCTCTGCACTACGGACTCCAACCAAGGTAAACAGTTACAGAATGAACTGACCAATATGGAGTCCGCAGAGATGTGCAAGTCACTTACCATCCTTACCCAGCAATTGTCCAGCCTGACCCAGACTGTTTTGGAGCTGCAGCAAGATTTTTTTTTTTCTTAAAGGGACAGTACACCTAGCCCCGGAACCAGCATATCCTGAGCTGGTTTTTGTAATGCCCGAGAGATTCGAAGTTAACCATGCCTTCTTTCAGTGCTTTAAGGTGGATTGTGAGCTGTTATTTGCCTTAAAGCCTTGGACATATGCCACTGACTATATCATGGTCTGCACGGCTATCAACTGGCTGTCTGGACGGATCAAGACATGGGCACCCCAGATGTTGCTGGCAAAGAGTCCTGTCCTCAACAGCTGGGGGGCCTTCATGACTGCAATGGACTCGCAGTGCACGACTTCTGGAAAAATCACTGTTCCAAGGTCTGTTCCACGTTCACGTGGATCACGGCTTCCCCAAGAAAGAGATACCCCGTACCTGAGCAACACCTCCATGTTGCCACTATATGAACAGGTTCCAAGAGACACTCCTGAGGTATCCTATGCTCCTTCCTTGGACACTGAGGAACCAATGGAGACAGGACTCGTTCTGACTCACTAGTCTCCTGGTGAAAGAGACCAGAGGAGAGGCTGTGGCCTCTGTTTTTACTGTGGAGAAAGAGGGCACTTCATTTCCCTCTGCCCTACACATCCATGTAGAACTACACGTGTAGGCACAGTCTATGTCTGCCCTGCCAAGCCAGCTGACAACTCCATCAGGCATCAAGGGTGCTGTTGCACTGGAGAATGTTTGACACCTCAAAGTAGTACTTGTATCATCACTGACTCTCAGCCTGTAAGTTGCCAGTGCTGCTGCCATATCTGTCCACTTTCATCTACATCAGTGGGTACTCAAACTACTGAAGCCAAAACTCCTTGTGTCCTTCAGGAACCTGCACCCAGGACCCCTGAGATACCCCTACCTTGTGATCCAGAGGCTTCTTCTATACCTTCTGACGAGACGCCCATTCCAGAAACCATAACCACCTCTGCAGTGCCAAGCACTAACACCACTACCTGCCCTGCAGAAAAAGTTCTGCCACCTGATTGTACTTATGCCTCAAACGGCACTATTGTCTGCAAGCAGGATCTTGAGATATTCGAAAAAGCATTACAAGTTGCGAATAACTCCCCTGTGAGTTCTTTGAAAACGTCCAAGACCGAAAAGAATAGGAAGAAGGCTACTAAGGACACTGTTGGTGCTGTGATCCCCAGGAGTTTAGAGGACAACTAAGTAACAGGCTTGGATGGCTACGGGAGAGATATCATCTTTGACTTCTTCGAGGCTGAGGGTGACTTTGATTTAGAAGCCGATGTGGCATCAAACCAATCTGGTTTCGCTCAGAGGGTGTTTTTGAGGAGGGGGTACTGTCAAGGTCTGCCGTTGACTAGGCAGACTGCCAGGCGTGGCCACCTCTCTGACGGGTCACAGTGGGCTTGAACCAGAGTCACATATATTCTGGTCCTGCTCTCTTGCCTTTGAGTCACTGCTGAGCCTGTTCTATCAGTGTGGTTCTAGCCCTGTATCCTTGTCTTGCAGCACTAGGGGCCTGGACTGATGCTATCCAATTTCTACCTGTCATTCAAAGTCCATCTCAGGCAGCTTGCAAATTAAGCTGCTAATTACCTAGGTATAAAACACTGCCTCTCCTGTTGTTTATTTCCTAGATTCCCAGACTGACTTGGCTTCTGACTCCTGCTTTTGGATATTCATTCTTGCCTGTTCGCTGCCTGCCCTGACCTATAGTACCATGCCTGACTACTCTCTTGGATTTGCCCTTGTCTGATTCTATGTACCTGGTTATTGTTCCTGCTAAGCCCCCGTACATAGATTCACAGCCCAGGTGGCTTTTTACCTGGTCACCTTGGGCTGTGTTTATCTGCAAGGGAGAGCGAACATCTCTGCACTACGGACTCCAACCAAGGTAAACCGTTACAACCGCCCTGCCGATTGTTAGGATGCATCTACCACCAGGGTGAATTGTCTGGAAGGATCTGAAACCCGGAGAATCAGGGCAGAGGTAAATGAGGATTTGAGGGAAGAAAAGGCTTGCAGAGCAGTAGTAGGCCAGTTCCGAGCGTTGGTGTCACGGTTTGTTTTGACTCACAGAGTGAAGATAAAAACACAACTTTATTGAAAAGTTTAATAAGAACCCTCACAGGTCCTGAACATACACATGTTACAAACACACGACAGATTCAAGTAGCATAGTATACAATGATACAATAGATATATAGGCTCTACCGGCCTTGCCAATATACCAGGTAAGGCAGCCTGGAGACTGGCACAACGAGATGAAGGAGGCTCTACCGGCCTTACCAAAATACCGGGCAAGGCAGCCTAGAAGTAGCACGAGAGGACTTAGGAGGCTCTACCGGCCTTGCCAATATACCGGGCAAGGCAGCCTGTAAACTGGCACAACGAGATGAAGAAGGCTCTACTGGCCTTACCAATGTACCAGGCAAGGAAGCCTAGAAATAGCACTGAGGATAGAGGAGGCTTTACCGGCCCTACCAATACACCGGGTAAGGCAGCCTATGACAAAAGTGACACAGAGTCTAGAAAGCACCACCGGTGCAATAACAGATGTAGCATCTGCAACCGGTGATAGAGTGGAGCGAACCAGTACCGTGTACTGGACAACACGGAGGCCCTACCGGTGCTATAATGGTGGTGACAAAAGCAACCGGTGTAGAGTGGAGCGAACCAGTACCGCGTACTGGACAACATGGAGGCCCTACTGGTGCTATAATGGTGGTAACACAAGCAACCGGTGTAGAGTGCAGCAAACTAGTACCGCGTTCTGGACAAACACAGAGGCCCTACTGGTGCTATAATGGAGACAGCAAGCAACCGGTGTAAGAGTGGAGCAAACCAGTACCGCGTACTGGACAACACGGAGGCCTTACCGATGTTATAACGGAGGCAGCAAGCCACCGGTTAAAGAGTGGAGCAAACCAGTACTGCGTACTGGACAACACGGAGGCCCTACCGGTGCTATAATGGTGGTAACAAAAGCAACCGGTGTAGAGTGGAGCGAACCAGTACCGCATACTGGACAACATGGAGGCCCTACTGGTGCTATAATGGTGGTAACACAAGCAACCGGTGTAGAGTGGAGCAAACCAGTACTGCGTACTGGACAAACACAGAGGCCCTACTGGTGCTATAATGGAGACAGCAAGCAACCGGTGTAAGAGTGGAGCAAACCAGTACCGCATACTGGACAACACGGAGGCCTTACCGATGTTATAACGGAGGCAGCAAGCCACCGGTTAAAGAGTGGAGCAAACCAGTACTGAGTACTGGACAGCACGGAGGCCCTACCGGTGCTATAACGGAGGCAGCAAGCAACCGGTTAAAGAGTGGAGCAAACCAGTACCGCCTACTGGACAACACAGAGGCCTTACCGGTGCTATAACGGAGGCAGAAAGCCACCGGTTAAAGAGTGGAGCAAACCAGTACCGCGTACTGGACAACATGGAGGCCCTACCAGTGCTATAACGGAGGCAGCAAGCAACCGGTGTAAGTGGGGTAACCCAACATAGACAGTCAGTGCAAACTCGGAGGCCAGATGCCTGGAATCAGCGGTACTACCATAGGAGGAACCCAGCAGTCAGAATGTCGCCGAGGCCACTGAAATCTTGCAGAATGCATCCAAATCAGGATCCAAGAACAGGAGCGACAGCCAGGCCGGAAGAGGATGACGGAACAGCAACGACAGCCAAACCAGGTCAGGAACGGAAGCAGGAACGTCAGCCAAACCGAATCAGGAACGGAGGCAGGAAAGTCAGCCAAACCGGATCAGCTCACAGGAACAACTCTGGAGTGTATACTGGTTCTCTGGGTAGGTACACCGACGCTGGAACAGCAGAAGATTCAAGCAGGCCCCAGTTGACACAGGAATCCATATGCAGGCGATCACTGACATAGAGACACCACGAAAGGGCAGTGAAAGGGTGCAGGAACCCAGTCTATATAGGCAATACTGGGCGGACTAATCACAGGCAACCAATGGAACGCCCCCACAGCTAACTGACAGAAAAAGCCAGCAATCACAAGCACCGTGATAGTTGGCACTGTTTAATGAAGGCCGTTATTGGAGAGACAATAAAAAAAATATTTGATAAACGTTCTATAGTAGTTGGAAAAACCTATAATTCTTTGGATGGCTTGGATGCCTCTGGGAATGGGCCATTGAGATACTGCTTGAATCTTGGCAGGGTCCATTTCCAATCCCATGGTAAATAGGATGTATCCTAGAAAGGAAAGATGTGGTTTTTCAAACTAGCATTTCTATAGTTTGATGAAATGGTAATCCCCTCTGAGGTGCTGTAGGACACTTTGTACTTGAGAGTGATGGAGCTGAAGTGAAGGAGAGTAGATGAGCATGTCATCTAAGTAAATTACCACATGAAATACAAACATGTCTCTGAACATCCTGTTAATAAACCCTTGGAAAATGGCCAGGGTATTACAAAGCCCGAATGGCATAACTAGATATTCAAAGTGACCATATAGTGAGTTAAAGGCTGTTTTCTACTCATTCCCTGTTTTTTTTTTTTTGTTTTTTTTTTAATTCAAATTTTATTGAAATCAAATGGAAGTACAAACAAAATGTAGCAGTACACTGATATTTAAACAAAGTAAACTGTGGGATAGGGAAAAAACAGTAAACTTGGAGTAGTACTGTGGGTCTCCCATAATTTCCACCTCAGTGTCCGCACAGCTCTGTCTGGAGGTGGGCGTAAAAAGGCCCTACGGGTAAGGAAATTCCTATTGAAGGAAAGGTAGAGAAGGAAGAAAGAAAAAAGGGGGGGAGAGGGAAATCTCAGCTCCAGAGATCTATCTCGTCGTCTCCGGGGGGGGGGGGGGGGAGGTCTGTCTCGGATCGGCCGTCACCCCACCGCCAAGTCCTCACAGAGTCAAGAGAGCGCGGCAAAAGTCAGGGGGTAACACGTTCATTACCCACGGAGTCCAAATGCGTAGGTAGGAAGAAGAAGATGCGCGAGAATATGCGGTCAGTTTCTCCATATGTAATAAGCGCCAAATCCTACCATCCAACTGCTCCAGACCCGGAGGTATTGACTTCCAGTGATAGGCCACATGACAGTGTACCGCTGCACAAATCCTATATATAAGCTTATGTTCAGAGCCCGAAAAAGTCAGAGCTCTATAGGGGCGGTTCAATAGACCCGTCCAAGGATCAGGATCCATAGTAATGCCGAGCGCCAAACTCAATTGACGGAAAGCATAGCTCCATAGGGATCTCACTGAAGGGCATTCCCACCACATATGCAGAAACGTTCCACGAGAACCACATCCACGGAAACATTGATCTGAAGATGACGGAAAAATATGTGAGAGTCTAGTGGGGCATAAGTACCAACGAGAGAGGACCTTATAGCTATTTTCCTTAATCATTACACACGGTGTCAAACTAGCTGTATTCTCTGTGATCTGAGACCATTCGTCAGAATCCAGTGTTTCACCCAGATCAGTTTCCCATTTTGAGCGATAGGATGGGGGTTGAGACATAGAGGTTATTGTTAGATGAGCGTAAAGTTTAGAGATAGCGCCCTTACCACGGGGAAGAGAATTACAGAGAACTTCAAACAGGGTTCTTCGGAGTGGAGCTGAACCTCTGAGAAGGGAACGAACGAAGTGGTGAACTTGGAAGAATCGTAAGAATTCTCCATAGGGTGCATCATATCGAGTCCGAAAGGACTCCCAAGACATCAAAGAAGAGGTCTGTATCACATCTTGTAGTCTCATTATCCCCTTCCCAATCCACCAGGAAAATGAACCAGGGTCCAATCCCGGCAGGAAATCAGGATGATACAGGAATGATTGCATCAATTAAATCGGGGCAGTAAGAGCGTCTTTGATTTTATGACGATTCCATAAAAGACATAAATGTGATAGAGTCAGACTGGATAAGCATAAACCAGGATGCGACTGAGAGATCCAAAAAAAATGTTGAAGTAGGGAGCGTAGAATCGTTATTACTCTCCAACAACACCCAGCGTGGTGGATCTGTCATATTATGAAAATGCAATATTTTTGCGAATTGAGCAGCTTTATAGTAGGTCCAAAGATGAGGCAAGGCCAAGCCACCAGAATGCCGGGAGCGGTATAGAATCTCTGGTTTAAGCCGTGGTCATTTGGAAGCCCAAACAAACTTTAAAATACTTTGCTGTAGAGAGTCAAGGTCCGAGCGCCGGATCGGAATGCATAAGGAACTGAACAGGTACAAAAGTCTGGGAAGAATATTCATCTTGACAGCATTGACTTGACCCATCCACGAGAGGTGAAACCTATCCCATCTGTACAAATCCGCTCGAATGGATTGGAACAATGGCAGAAAGTTAACACTATACAACGTGGAAAAAGAAGCAGGAAATTTGATCCCCAGTACAGAAAGCGAATTGGTATCCCATTTAAAATCAAAATTAAGGGACAAAAGTTTCACCAGGTCGTGAGGCAGAGAGACATTTAGCGCTTCACATTTGGAGTGATTGATACGAAAGCCCTACAGAGCCGAGAAAGTAGTCAATAAAGAGTACAAATTGGGAAGAGAGGTCATGGGTGAGGACAAGGTCAGAAGAATATCATCCGCGAAAAGGCTCACTTTATAAACCTCACTTCCAACAGTCATGCCGCGGATATCTGGATGGAGGCGTATGGCATTTGCTAAAGGTTCTATACAAAGTGCAAAAAGCAATGGGGAAAGCAGGCATCCTTGACGTGTGCCATTCCGGACTTGAAATTGCTGCGAAAGAGCTCCGGAAGCAAGAACAGCTGCCGTGGGAGATGAATAAAGGGACTGTATGCCCGAAAGTATAGTCCCCTCGAAACCAAACGCACGTAGTACCGCCCACATGTAGTTCCAATCTACTCGGTCGAATTCTTTCTCTGCATCTAAGGAGAGAACCATCATGGGAGGTACGCCCGAGCGCCCCACTTGTATCAGATTTAAGAGACGTCTCGTATTGTCGGGCGCCTCCCTACCCGGGATAAAGCCCACCTGATCATAATGTACCAGGGTGCCAAGCACCGAGGCCAGACGTCGTGCCAACACTTTCGCATACAGCTTAATATCGGTATTAATAAGTGAGATAGGTCTATAGCTTGCACAAGAAGAGGGATCCTTATTTTCCTTAGGAATCACAACAATCTTAGCCTCCAGCATCTCTGTAGGAGGAGCGGAACCGGAGAGAAAGTCATTAAACAAAGTTGTCAAGTGCGGAAGTAAGATGGGGGAAAAAGACTTAAGATAGGACATCGTAAACCCATCTGGTCCTGGAGCTTTCGAAGAGTTCAGGGTCTTAAGCGCTTGTTCAATTTCTCCATCTGTAATCGTCGCATTTAAAGACGAAAGAGCTGCTGCAGATAAGCGCGGGAGAGTGCAGCGGTCTAAAAATGCGGCAAGATCTGAACGAGCCGACACGGACTGCCGCACTTTACAACCATCATAGAGGCCGGCATAAAACGATTCGAAGGCTGAGGCAATTTGCTTCGACTTATATAGCAAAGGACCTTTGCCAGACCGGATGGCCCGAACTGTCCTAAAAGTCGTCTGGGCACGTAGTTTAGCCGCTAATATAGCATCTGGTTTATTTGCTTTCTCAAAAAATTTCTGGTCAGTCCATTGCATGGCGCGCAGGACCTCTTTAGATAACAAAAGATTCAGTTCACCTCGAAGCCTGGTAACCGTCAAAAGATTAGTGGGAGAAGGTATAAGCTTATGAGCTCGCTCTGCCGCATGTAGACATGTCTGTAAACTAAGTCTCTCCGCGTTTCGCTGCTTTTTAAGATTAGATGCAGTACTAATAAGCTTGCCCCGAATTACCGCTTTATGAGCAGTCCAAAGAAGGGCGGGAGATATCTCCTGCGATTGATTCAGTTCAAAATAAGTTTCAAGCGTATGAGCTACGTCGTTCTTGACTTTAGGGTCCAAAAGAATGGTGGCATTGAAACGCCAGAAGGACGAGGGGGAAGAACCCAAAGGGTTCAGGAATACACATTCCACAATGGCGTGATCAGACCAAGTAAGATCATGAATCTTAGAGACCTGCAAATCCCCAAGAAGTGAATTAGATGTGAAGATATAATCAGTTCGCGAATACAGATTATGTGGGGGGGAAAAAAGGTATAATCACAAACTGTCGGATGTTGTAAGCGCCAACAATCGAAAAGAGCGTGAGAGTGGACCAAATCAACTAGCAATTTAGATTTCTGAGGTCCAGAGGAGCCAGGAGGAGGAACCGACCGATCTATATAAGGGTCCAGAAGCGCATTGAAGTCCCCCCCAATTAAAAGAGAAGTCACTGGGTAGCCATCCAAAAGAGCAGACAATCTCATGAAGAAGTCCGGGTCTGGGACAGTAGGAGTATAGACATTGAGCAAGGTAAGGGGGGATCCCTGGATGGAACCATGCAACAACAAGAAACGCCCCTGAGAGTCACGGACCGACTTCTCAAGAACAAAGCCCAATGCATTACGTAAAAGAATGGAGACACCATTCTTCTTAACAGGACCGGAGGCATGGAAATGCGCATGATATCTCTTATCCCAATACTTCGTCTCTGACCCAGATTTGAAGTGGGTTTCCTGCAAAAAGATAATGTCAGCATGTAAAGAGGCATAATTCCTCATAGCTTTACGACGTTTAAAAGGAGCATTCAACCCCTTGACATTGTGAGAGAGAACCACCCAAGACTGGAACCCCGGAAACGAGGAATCCATATCACAGCTTTAGGAAAAAAAAAAGAAAAAAAAAAAAAAAAAAAGGGGGAAGGGGAAGGGAGGAATAAAAAGGTCAAAAAATAGGGAGAGAAGGAAAGTAAGGAAAGACAGTAGAGAAAAAGTAGAAAAAGACAGAAAACAGAGATCTAAAGATGGGGACACCAAAGGGTGTCAAGGTGATCGTCCCCGAATAGATCAGGGGGAGGTACTGCAGAGCAGGGGAATAAGAAAAACACTACTCCTACCAAACCGCCAATACACTCGTCCAAACCAGAGTGTTCCCAGGAAACTCAGGTGGAAATCAAATTACAATAGCGCCAGGGGGGGCTAAATAAGAAACAGCATGATAAAAGGGTGGTACAAAAAAAAACCAAAAAAAAAAAACCCATATAATAGATAAACGAGTCAAAACAATCAACATGTAATTAGTGCTTCAAATAGGTCCCAGTAAGGCAGAGTAGGATTACAAATAGCATCAGATGGGAAGGAATGAGGAATGGCTCAGAAAGTGCTTCCCAATGAGTCTATAAAAAACAATGCATGCCCAAACCATCCCCGCCACACACACAAAAAAAAAAAACCCAAACACACCCCCACATCTCCCCCTCGTAAGCAAATGACCTCATAAATTTCCACATACTAAATCTTGACCTCTGAGAAAATCCCACCCCGGCAGTCAAGGAGGAGGCCAAAAGATCCCCCCCAGGACAACAGGAGTAAGGATCTCCCAGCAACAACCATAAATGGCTTTCCCACCTACATACATGAGGCCTACTCGACCGCAGGCGAAGAGGCATCCCTGGGCAATCCCCATTGGGGGGCCCCCGAATGCCCCACCAGCCACGACCGAGTCCCATGCAAGGTTCCCCTCAACATATTAATCTCCTATGACACCGACCCAGTGGGGGTCCCCGTGGCAGACCAGGCCTCTATCAAACCCAGGCCCCGGAACAAACACAGAGGCCCCCACCATGAAGCGGTTCTCCCCTCACCCCCAGGCCCCCCAAGTAACAACATATATATACTATTAGCTATCCATTCAAAGAAAAAACATGGGTAGGCGACTTTTTTTAAAAACATCACTTGAAAAAGAGATATCGGGAGGAATGACCCCAGGAGTCTGTGTAACAGTCCCGTTAGTTTTCATCGGACTGATGCTGCAGGGAGTGCAGGAGGACCACAGCTCCTAGGTAGTCCCAAAATCCAACATATAGTCTCAGACATGTGAAACAATCACGGCTTCAGGGAGTCATTCCCTTTTTAATAAGAATGCGTTTGTACACCTCGTGCAGATCCAACTTGGTAGAAATAGAAGACCCTTTAAGCTGATCCAGAAGTTCTGCAATCGGAGGGGATAACTATTCATGACCGTGACTTTATTGAGACCCCTGTAATCAATACTGGGGAGCAGAGATGCATCTTTTTTTCTGGACAAAGAAAATCCCACTTCCACAGGTAGAGATAATGGGCGAATAAAGCCTCTGGCCAAACTTTCCTGAATGTACAGGGTCAAGGCTTTATTTTTGGGGGGAACAAAAAAAAAGTATGTGTTTAGGAGGTATGGTACCTGGGAGAATCTCAATAGCGCACTCAGATGTCCTGTGGGGAGGTAAGGTCTGGTTATGACCAAAGGAAAATGCATCAAGAAAGCTCTCATAAAGAGGAGGAATCACTCTCTTATGAGTGTCTGGAGTAATTTTCAATAGGACTGCCACAGGTCTGATGGTTCGAACACAGGAGAAGAAGAAGGAAGACATAATCTGACCAATGTGCCAGTCGATTTGTGGGTTGTGTGTCCTTAGCCAAGGGAGACCTAATATGACTGGAGTTTGAGAAGCTACGATGACATCAAAGATTGCCTTCTCTGAATGGAGCAGACTGATAGCAAAAGAGATAGACAGTGTCTCAAAAAGAACTAGGCCAGCACCTAAGGGTTTAACATCAATGGTGGAGACCAGAAGAGGAGCGGGTTTAGGACAGAGACGAATGTTTTGCAAAAGCTGCCCACTCTTTATCCATGAACATCCTTGCAGCTCCGGAATGAATAAATGCAGAGTTCTGCACAGGCATTGTGGCCCAACTGAGTGAGACTGGCACCAACAGACAGAATGGGATATGGGGAAGCATGGAAGAATAACTCAGATATTTCCCCCCGATAATCTCTAAGTTACGGAGTTTCCCGACTTAGTCATAGGGAGTTTGAGACAGAAGCTAGCATGCTACGCTCCTGACCGTGGCTTAATAAAGGAGATGGTAAACCCAAATTCTTGCTGCAGCTCCAGCCAGAACATGAAGTTGCTGGCAATGAAGCCAGATGTTTGATCCCAGTGGAGCTGGGAACCTGACCAGGACGGAAGTTTGTTGAACCGTGCACCCACACTCCTAGGCAAGAGGATCTCAATGCAGATAAGTCGGATATCCTTCTGTGAGGTATCAGGACGAACACAGGGAGCAGGCAACAAAGAGGTCACTCCTGAAACAGCTAGCACCAGAAGTCGGTATAACCTAGTCGATGTCAGAAAGGACACTCTATGACAACGAACAATGAAAAAGTACGACTGATAGTTGAAGAGAGAATGACAAGAATTACTAGTGTGCTGGATAAAATCATGGTTCAGAATAACACTGAAATAATCAACAACTGTCATAACCCCCCCACACACAGATACAACAGAGAGGAGCACTACCGCCACCTAGTGATTGATAAGCAACTATACGACTCACACAAACTAGAACCCAAGGTCATATAGGGTTAACCAAGATAAGGTAAGTGATCAACCAGGAGGATAATAATGACTCACCCCTGTAAACTCTGACTACAAGCCCTGGAACCCTGCTATTGTCGGACATTCTGCAATTCAGAGAGATGGGACCGCTGAGAAATGCAAAACTCCTGCCTTTGACTTCTCCTGCAATGAAACACACTGTCAAGCAGATAACCAAGTCGAAGGTAATGACAGGGTGACAGCAGGTACATACAAAAGGTAGCGACAGTAGACTGGGTCCAAGAGTGAACAGGGAACACAGATATAATAGTGAGTGCAATATAACTCCTTGGACCGAAGGTCCAAGGTACGAACCAACCTGTCTATGTACAGGAGCCAAGCAGCAGAATAGTCAAACAAACCAAGGTCACCAGAAGTATCAGAGATAAGCAAAATCTGTAGTCAGTAAATTTAAGCCAAGGAATAAAGAACCAGGAACACAATCTAAAGAATACACAAGCCAAGGTTGAACTGCAATAAAATCTGGTTAAGCAACAAACTCAAATAATCGGGCAAGGTTCAGGTGAAAATCCAGCCCTTTAAAAGTCTCAAGAACCAATAGCAGCAGGGCTGAGATCAACAAAGGCAATGGTGGATAAGAAGATTCAAATTTCGACAAGGGCAAAAGCACTGAACCTGACCCCTCTTATATGCATTGCAGTTTTACGGATGTACTAATTGTGTACAAATCACAAAATCAAATTTTTCAATTTCTTACACTTTTATAAAAATATTATATTCAAGGTAAATGAGTTATTATCACGGTGCCCGTGATCCCTGTCACTCTCGCTTGTGGTGCACTCTGATTAGCTGAGTCTGTTTGGCCTGCCCCTGGTGACTTTTTTATGCCTGGCCATTGACACCTGTCAGGCGCCCTTTCGTGGTGTTCCAGAGCCAGTGTTGCTATTGCTGTGTTCGTGCGTTCCCGATTCCTGTGTACCGATTTGGCCTGTCTTGACTACTCTCCTGTGTTCCTGCTCTGTGATCCAGCCTGGCTTGGCGGACGTTCCTGCTCGTGACTGATCTGGCTTGTCTGAGGACCACCTCCGTGTACCGACCCAGCCTGGCTGAGGTTCCTGCTCGTGACTGATCTGGCTTGTCTGAGAACCACCTCCGTGTACCGATCCAGCCTGGCTGACTTCCTGCTCCGTGACCTGAACCGGCTTGTTCCAGTGACCTGCTTGTTCCTGCTGCTAGTGTCACCGTAGTGACATTCTGACTTTCGCTGAGCCCGCTTACCGGGCTGACTGTTCGCCTCTGTACTCCTGCAGAGTTGTGCCTCCAGTGCTGAGTCTCTGTTATTTTTTGCAGAGTTGTGCTTCCATTGCCGAGCCTTCCCTGACACTTGCAGAGCACTTTCCATGACTGCTGAGCCTTCGATCCTTGAGCTGATTAACCCTTGCAGTGCTGCCATTTCATTATCTGAGCCTTCACGTAACTTGTTGAGCCTATACTGTTTGGTCGCTACTTATGCAGAGCCGGACGCGTTACAAGCCTGATCTAGACGGCGGCTCATCCTTCCATCAGCAGAGTAGTCGGTATACGTTACCGTGCCCGGTAGTGGCGCTATTGGCTTTGCAGGTTGTCTCCGGTATATGCCCGTGGGGGTTATTGGCTCAAATACTTGCAGCACAGAGTGGTCTCCGTTAATACGCCCCTGGGGGCTATTGGCTATCTCTTGCATTATAGCAGTCTCCGTTGTTATGCCCGTGGGGCTGTTGGCTCAAGCTCTTGCAGGTTTTCTCCAGTATATGCCCGTGGAGGCTATTGGCTCAAGTCTTTCATGTGCAGTTGGTCTCCATTATAATGCCCGTGGGGGCTATTGGCAAGCTCTTGCATTGTAGCAGTCTCCGTTGTTACGCCGTGGGGGCTATCGACTCAAGCACTTGCAGATTAAGTTGTCTCCGTTGCTACGCCCGTGGGGGCTATTCCCTGCAACTTCTCTGCAGTTTCTACCAATATTCAGTACTGGCTGCAGCATTCCAGCCTTAAGAACTTTCACTAATAGCTGCCTGATCACCATCTTAGGCGTGCCAAACACCACAAAAGACGATGATTGAGCATTGTATTTAACCATTGAGTATCCTCGCTACTGTGTACCTATCCTGAGATAGTATATGTGATACTTTTGCTTCTGTATACTTAACCTGTGATAGCATCTCACTCTTGGATCGCTATTATTATTGTGTTGCCTGTAGAGGGCGTTCTTTACTCTAATTTTTTTAATAAAACTGTGTTTTATTTTACCTGCTGGTCTGAGTGTCTTAAAAAACCGTTACAGTTATACATAGAAGTATTTGATAAAAAGAAAGCCCTACTTATCCTTAAAAAAACAGTATCTAATTTGTGTACTGAATGAATTAGAGGGAAAATGTGGTTGAAAAAAAGGTCAAAATTGCTGGTCACCAATGGGTTAATATACAGCACTTAGTGGTTGTGGTCCTTTCTTTCCCATTCCCCAAATTAGGTGAGTATGAGTAGCTCCAGTCCTCTTTTCATGTGTTCTCATTGATTTTAACCCCTTCAATGATCGAGCTGTCTCTAAAACATTAACTAAGAATGTGCTGGCGTAAAAATAGGATTTTAGTCTTACCTGTTAAATCCTTTTCTCTTAGTCCATAGAGGTTACGGGTAACTTTGGGTAGGCGTTCAGCCTGTTTAAGTAGACAGGAACAATTCTGAGAAGTGACTGATGGGTAGAGCCTACCTTCACTCCTTAGCTTAGGTGGGAAGAAAGGCAAGGACCAGGTGCAGGCCCCCAAAGTCACCAGAGCACCAATAAACCTACAGATCATGAATAGCTCAACAATAACCACAAAGTGTCAACGGACACTGAACAGGGGTAAAAACAAACCCAAGGAACTGTGACACAGCAGATTGAACTAGAGCCAACAGGGCTCAAAAGTGAAAGAGCACTGAGAGACTAAAGAGATCCTAGACAGGTTAGGCTGCCTCCAGGATTTTCCTCCTAAAGCTGGCATCAGGAGATGCCAGCACATCCACACGACAGTGTTTAGCAAAAGTATGTACAGACGACCAAGTGGCCGCCTTGCACAACCGATCTGCTGAGAAACAATCGCCAGGAAAAAGGCCATCTTCCACGTCAGCATATGTAGAGGAATGGTAGCCAAAGACTCAAAAGGAGGACGCTGAAGTACTCCCAAGACCAGGTTAAGGTCCCACTGAGGAGCAGGGGACTTAAACACTGGACGCGTATGAGCAACACCCTGGAAGAGAACCCTGACATCAGGAATGATCGCAAGACACCGCTGAAAGAAGACAGAGAGCACAGAAGTCTGAACCTTCAGAGAACTCAGACTAAGACCCTTATCCACACCATCCTGGAGGAAGGAAAGAACTGTAGGAAGGTCAAAATCCTGAGACATGTTGTTATAGACACAGATACGTTGCAGCAAAATTCACAGCAAAACTGTATCCATTGCATGGTTATGTTCTCATGTCATACATCACACATTTAGCTCACAACTATTTTCCTTTGTCTCTGTTTTTTTTCCTGGTGTGTTTGGGTGGGAAAATGACAAAGAAGGACTAGCTCCTCTTTTGTCTCCCTTGTTTCTAGTAGGGGGGAGGAGGGGTGTGTCAATCAGGTAAATTGGGCTGGTGATGGGCAGGGCTTACAAACAATAAAAGAGGTGTGCAGAGAGTCCTTGGGGGAGCAGTATTTTTGGAGAAGAGTCTTGGAGCAGGACAGCCATGGAGGGGAGTATGTGACCAAGCAGCATAGGCTGGAGAGGCCCAAAATCTAGCAAGGCGGCCATGACTTGCCTAGGCCCCAAGAACTGTTCCAGGATCCTGGCCTGCTTTTTCCCTGCGGCACCATGCTCATTGTTCCAGATAGATGAGTATAGAAACTAAGTATCCCTCTATTGTTTTATTGTTTGTTTTATACAATATTTCTAGGAAAAATACCCCAAGTAACCAATGTATAGTGTTTTCTACTATAATTGTTACATATTGTGCTCATTTGCACTGCAGTAATTGTCTAGTTAATTATTGGATGTTTTATTTGATAATATACAGTGTATTGTTAATATTATTGTTTTGTTATTAAATATTATTGCTTATTGATAGTACTGGAGTGTTATTGGTCATTAGAACAAATTTCTCAGGATATATCCTTTAATTAAAGGATTGGCTTTTTGGGTGTGGGCAAATTTTCTAATAGCTGTGTTGGGGTCTGAGTGGTGTGAGCATGCTGTAGGCTCTGGCCTGGTCTTTGTTCATAGATTTCCATCTCAGAGAAAACACATGGTCTGACTCCATCTTGCTAGGCCCCCAGCCTGTGTTTGTTCCACATGGTTGAGGATGCCATTTTGTAAAAAAGCACATGGTTGTGAGTTTGCAGTTTCTTCACAACTACACTGATTTTAACACAGCTGCTATTGTGAAACCTTTTGCGCCAAATTAATTCACCCAAAGCCACGAACTGAAACAAATGGCGTAGTTGGGCAGGGTATCGGCATAAATTATTAATATTAATGATTAATAACCATTATTGACATATTTCCTAGAAATTTATATTTTTTTAAAATTACTTTTTTTAAAAATTTTTAATTAATATTTTTTCCTGGGCAATTTAGTCAGTAAGCCTCCCAAGTTATTTTTTGTGTGCCAGTACCACACTGCGACAAGAGTGGGGTGTTTTAATATTGTCACATTACAAGGGGCTTATTCGCTAAAAAAGGATTTGTGTGCTGGAATACTCTTGAATTGTAATAAGTGTACTTTGCATGCTTTGATTATAGACTTGTGGGGCCCTCGTAGAGGAGTTTCAAACTATGAAATGTATAGATAAGTGCTCATATTACAGTTACCTGTATTCTCTGTATTGCATATATGCATACATATGTGTGTATATATATATATATATATATATATATGTATTAGGTGCCTACTTATATACGTGCCTGGGTATTGTGTATGTGTATGGATATAGATATATACAGAGGCAAGAGGGAGCGTTTACAGTTACATTGCTTCAATTAATCCTTGTGTGCTCTCATAGAGGAGTGCTAACTTTGAGGCCTTTTAATTGTAACTGTTTAGGTCAAGGTTCTGCAACTGCTGGACATAATATTTCTAGAGTGGCTAGATTTATTGTGCATATGCATATCTCTGTACTGTCAAGATTTCCTATTAAAGTGACTTTAACCCCTTAGCGACCCTTGACGTACCAGGACCGTCAAGGGTAAATGTGATCGAACGACCCTTGACGGTCCTGGTACGTCAAGGGTTAAACTCTTCCATCGCGGCCGCACGGAGCGATGGAAGAGTTCAAGCCGCTTGTTACTAAGTGTCCCAAACTTAGCGAATCACATGTTGCAAAACCTGAATGACAGGGACAGTATTTGTAAATACTGTCCCTGTCAGATCTCTCTGCCTCCCTCCACCTTGCATACTGCTAAGGTGGAGAGAGACAGAGGGAGATGGTGTTCCAGTGTGCCTGTAAAAAAAAAGTAAAAAAAAAAAGTTTAAATAAAGAAAATTAACCCTTTGATCACTGTTCTGCAGTGATCAATAAGTGCCCCCCCATCTGATCACTCTTGGAGTGATCAATTTGCTGCAGATCAGTGTTTTCTGATCTGTGGGACACCCCCATCCCCTTGAATTTTTTTAGATTTTTTAAAAATGTTTAAAAAATGTTTTAAATTTTTTTTACATTTTTTAAAATTTTTTTTTTTTTTTTTTTTTTTTTTAATAATAAATATAGTTTAGGTATTTTGGTAGGTAGTTGGGTAGGTTTAGTGTAGACGTGTGTTAGGGAAAGTTTTAGGGATAGATTTAGGTTTAGGGGGAAAAAAAAAACAAAAAACCAAACCCACCCCCCAAAAAAAAAAAAAAATATATAATAAGCGCAGTTTAGATAGGTAGTTCAATTGGGTTAGGTAGGTTCAGGATATACGTAGGTTAGGGTATGTTTTAGGGTTAGATTTAGTTTAGGGATAGCGTAAGAAAAAATAAAAACCCAAAAAACCCCAACCCCCACCCAAAAAAAAAAAAAAAATATATATATATATATATATATAATAAGTGCAGTTTAGATAGGTAGTTCATTTGGGTTAGGTAGGTTCAGGATATACGTAGGCTAGGGTAAGTTTTAGGGTTAGATTTAGGGATAGCGTAAGAAAAAAAAAAACTTTTTTAGTGGGCAAAATGCAGCGTAGGTACAGCGTTGAAGAGGCATATGCCTTTTTGGCGTCTGACTCTGAGGCAACAGACACTGCGTCAGATTTTGACATAGCGCAGTTTTCAGAAAGTGAGAGCAGCTCTAGTGATGACGCTGGGCCTTCTGTCAAGAAAAGACGCACTGCCCCAAAAGCTGCTCTGGCAACTGCCCCAGCACCTGCCAAAAGAACTGCCCAAAGACCTACCAAAGTACCTACCCAAAGAAATGCCCCAAGTGCTGCCCCAAGAGCTGCCCTGGCAACTGCCCCAGCACCTGCCAAAAGATCTGCCCAAAAACCTACCAAAGAAATGCCCCAAGTGCTGCCCCAAGAGCTGCCCTGGCAACTGCCCCAGCACCTGCCAAAAGATCTGCCCAAAGACCTGCCAAAAGACCTGCCCAAAGAAATGCCCCAACACCTGCCACTCCGGATCCTAATGAATGGGTATCAATTTATGCCCACAAATCTCAGAATTCACAGGCAACCCAGGGATTCAAATTGATGTGGAAGGATTTACCCATGACCATTTTTTTTATTTGTTTTTGGGGGAAGACATTTTAGGTGAAATTGTTTCCCAAACCAATTTGTATGCAGCCCAGTATACTGCCGCCAACCCTAAGTGTGAAAAACGCTGTTTTTTTTTTTTTTTTTTACTTACGTCATGGTTTACGAGGGATTGGTGGTAAAATGGCTGTGTATAAAATTGGAAAACACACCTAAAACGAGAGCCTGGGGTGTCTACTTTCCAAAAATATACACTTCTGGGGGAAATCTTAAAAAAAGAGCACTGTTACACAGCCCCAAATGAGACATGGCACCAGTAACGCAAGCTGTGAAGATTCAAAGTGTGAACCTGGAAACGCGCATGTTCCAATTTGGCCCCCGTAGCTCCCCCAAACCATGAGAAAGCTACGCATATGGGGTATTGCCGTACTCAGAAGAAGGAGCTGAACACTAATCAATTCAGTTTATAAAATCTTCACCTATTCTGTGCTTGAAATTCACATCAAAATTGAAGGCAAAGTGTGAAAAATGCTGAATTTTTTTACTTACGTCAAATTTTCACAGGATTGGTGGTAAAATGGCAGTGTATAAAATTGGAAAACACACCTAAAACGAGAGCCTGGGGTGTCTACTTTCCAAAAATATACACTTTTGGGGGGAAATCTTAAAAAAAGAGCACTGTTACACAGCCCCAAATGAGACATGGCACCAGTAACGCAAGCTGTGAAGATTCAAAGTGTGAACCTGGAAACGCGCATGTTCCAATTTGGCCCCCGTAGCTCCCCCAAAGCATGAGAAAGCTATGCATATGGGGTATTGCCGTACTGAGAAGAAGGAGCTGAACACTAATCAATTCAGTTTATAAAATCTTCACCTATTCTGTGCTTGAAATTCACATCAACATTGAAGGCAAAGTGTGAAAAATGCTGAATTTTTTTTACTTACGTCAAATTTTCAAAGGATTGGTGGTAAAATGGCAGTGTATAAAATTGGAAAACACACCTAAAACGAGAGCCTGGGGTGTCTACTTTCCAAAAATATACACTTTTGGGGGGAAATCTTAAAAAAAAGAGCACTGTTACACAGCCCCAAATGAGACATGGCACCAGTAACGCAAGCTGTGAAGATTCAAAGTGTGAACCTGGAAACGCGCATGTTCCAATTTGGCCCCCGTAGCTCCCCCAAAGCATGAGAAAGCTATGCATATGGGGTATTGCCATACTCAGAAGAAGGAGCTGAACACTATTCAATTCAGTTTATAAAATCTTCACCTATTCTGTGCTTGAAATTCACATCAACATTGAAGGCAAAGTGTGAAAAACGCTGTTTTTTTACTTGCGTCAAGTTTATGAGAAAGTGGTGGTAAAATGGCCGTGTAAAAAATTTGAAAACACACCTAAAATGAAAGCTGGGGGTGTCTACATTCCAAAAATATACACTTTTGGGGGAAATTCTAAAGTGCAGCACTGGAACATAGCCCAAAATGAGTAATGGCATCAGTTAACCAAGATGTGAAAATTCAATATTTGTTCAAAATTGGGCCCCTGTAGCTCCCCCAAACCTTGAGAAACCTATGCATATGGGGTATTGCCGTACTCAGAAGAAGGAGCTGAACACTAAACAATGCATTTTTAAAAATCTTCACCTATCATGTGCTTGAAATTCACATCAACATTGAAGTGCAAGTGTGAAAAACGCTGTTTTTTTAACTTACGTCAAGATTTACGAGCAATTGGTGGTAAAATGGCTGCGTAAAAAAATTGAAAACATACATAAAATGAAAGCCTGGGGTGTCTACTTTCCAAAAATATACACTTTTGGGGGGAAATCTTAGAGTGGAGCACTGTTACACAGCCCCAAATGAGACATGGCGCCAGTGATGCAAGCTGTGAAAATTCAAAGTGTGAAACTGGAAACGCGCATGTTCCAATTTGGGCCCCATAGCTCCCGCAAACCTTGAATAACCTATGCATATGGGGTATTGCCGTACTCAGAAGAAGGAGCTGAACACTAAACAATGCATTTTTAAAAATCTTCACCTATCATGTGCTTGAAATTCACATCAACATTGAAGTGCAAGTGTGAAAAACGCTGTTTTTTTAACTTACGTCAAGATTTACGAGCGATTGGTGGTAAAATGGCTGCGTAAAAAAATTGAAAACATACATAAAATGAAAGCCTGGGGTGTCTACTTTCCAAAAATATATACTTTTGGGGGGAAATGTTAGAGTGGAGCATTGTTACACAGCCCCAAATGAGACATGGCACCAGTGATGCAAGCTGTGAAAATTCAAAGTGTGAAACTGGAAACGCGCATGTTCCAATTTGGGCCCCGTAGCTCTCCCAAACCTTGAGAAACCTATGCATATGGGGTATTGCCGTACTCAGAAGAAGGAGCTGAACAATAAAAAATGCATTTTTAAAAATCTTCACCTATCATGTGCTTGATATCAACAGTAGTATTGAAATGTAAGTGTGAAAACTGCAAAAAAACAAAATATTACCACAATTTTGAATTTTTTTTGTGGAAAAATAGCTGCATGAAAAACTCCAAAATTCTCCTGATTATTTACCTTATGTTGTGTAGTTTTCAGAAACATATACCTTTGTGGGACATTTTTGGTTCTGGCACCGTCAGCTAAGCTATGATGCTCACATGCCAATTGTTGAGAAATTACAAGTTGGAAATAATGGCATCCATCTTGTAATATTTACCTTGTAAATGTGAGGAAGTGATTGAAATACTAGGCATATGGGGTATTCTTATATTCAGGAGAAGCAAATGAATATATTTAGGGGTATTTTTTTGTCATAAACTAATTGTATGCAAATCCTGACACGAAAATATAAGCAAAATGTTGTTTTTTTTCAATTTTTTTCCTCTTTTTTTCCATTTTAATCAAATTAAACAATGAGGTATTCATATAATTGTGGTATCAAAAGAAAGCCCTACTTGTGCTTAAAAAAACAGTATATAATTTATGTGGGTGCACAAAAGGAATTAAAGAGAAAATATGGTTGAACAAAGACATAGTCAAAAAAGTCAAAATTGCTCCGGTCCTTAAGTCAAATCAAACTCAGATTATCCCGGTCCTTAAGGGGTTAATTAACCCTAGTGTGCTCTCTGTAGAGTGTAACTAACTCTGAAGCCCTACTTCAGTTAAATCACGCTTCAGTTATAGACTTGTGTGCTTTCCATAGAGTGTAATTACACTGGACAATTGACTAGTCACTAGCACTTGTACCTAGACAGGTGACCTGAGAGCTTGTTCCCTAGGCAGGTGACTAACTAGCAGTTGTACCATTTGCCTTTGTGGAGATGTCACTGACTTTGAAGTAGTGCTTCAATTAGAAAACTTGTGTGCCTTTTCATTGGGAGAACTAACTTTGATGCCTAATAGGAAGTCACCTGACGTGCAGGTGTGTGCATATGAGTTTGTTTTCTTGAAAGGCATAAAAACATTCAACAGTTTGTGTGTTCTGTAACTTTCATAGTGGTTTGCGTGTTTACTCCCTGTGTGAAAGTAAAAGCATACGTGTGCCTGCTAACCTGTGTTCAGGTACTTGGTTAAACATGCATATCTGCTCTGCTGTTAAATTGCTTTAGAAACACTTGTGTATTGTTTACAATACTAACTTAAAAGTATATTTAACTGAGAGCATGAATTCCCTGAATGCATTAATTACTGAGTACTTTGATGGGGGATTAATTTTACACTGCCCAAAGTAATATGTTTGGATAAACTGGATTATTACCTACATAACATCATACTGTATCAGGTGACTTTGAGTGCTTGTTCCCTATAGACAGGTGACTAACTAGCACTTGTACCATTACTTTGGACAATTGACTGGTCACTAGGTGACTTCAAATACTTGTACTAAAATTCCCAAGACTTATGTATGTGTTATGTATGAGTTAGTTTGTTTTCTAGAAGGGCAGGAAAAACAAACATTCGACAGTTTGTGTGTTCTGTGACTTTCACTGTTTAGTTTGAGTGTTTTCCCATGAGTGAAAGTAAAAACACATAAGTGCGGCCTGAGTGTGTGTGTGTGTGTGTTAGTGGTACAATACATACTAGTAGGGCTCACTACAAACACATGATTGTCCTACCGTCTGATTGTGCTTGAGATTCTGACTGAGAGAATGGGTTTCTTTAAGAAGAAGTTGAGTGCATTGATTGGGGGCAAAAGACCCAAATTTGAGGCTGTACCACATTGGGCTACTACTATGGGCAGATATAATGCCATAGCAGATGAACTAGTACGTCACTGTGCTCCAGTGTACCTAGAGGTTGGGGAAGAGATAGGAGGTATGGCACTTAAGCTTGATGTAGGGGTCTATTCTAAACATCAGAGCAGAGCTGCGGCAGAAGTGGGGTGGATTATTTTACATGCCTTAAAAAATGAGGTAGTAAAATGACAGGCCCTAGAAAAAGATTTAGCTGATGTAAAACAAAAATTGTTAATATCAAATGAATGTTTGGAAAATAACAATGTCCGTAAGAATGAATTACAGGAGACTATGTCAATGATAAATGGTACAGCAGAAAATGGTCAGATTTTTGTGAGTACAAAAAGGTTAGCAGAATTGGGGGAATACGAAACAGAGGAAAAGGTTAATCAGAAAAGGGGTGTCTCCATGGCTAGCAAGCCAGAAAGGAAGGATGAAGGGAAACCACCTATTGATAAACCTAAGTAGAATAATAAACAGGATGCTTCCACACACACAAAGGTGTCAAGGAAAGAAATTATGGTAGATCTTGTTAAAGCTGGTGTCAATGTAGATGAGCTAAAAAAAAGGTCAAATCATGTCTGTTCAAAAGCTTTTATGAGAAAGGTACAGATTAATGTACCTATTTCTAAAACTGTCACTAACGAAGCAAATCTGATATACACGCCATCTGAGTTTAATATTCCTGTTGCTAACTCCTGTCCTCCTATTCCCCATCCTAGGAAAACAAAATCCATGTACCCATCAGCTGAATTATGTGCCATAGCAGACAAAGACAGAATGGACCCATGGGACTGCCGATCCCCAGCACAAAGTTACCCATCACGGCTGGGGATCGACAGCCCCATGTTCCTTTGACTGTAGGGTGGGGAAAGGAAACCAACCACACCTAGGTTTTAGCCTTAGTATACACTGGGGCCGATGTAACAGTGTTACCGGTAACCCTCCCAAACTTGTAGGCCCCATCATTTCACAGAGAGGGTCTAGAGGGAAGAGTAACTAAGGCAGTACAAACCACAGTCACATATTCCATAAACAAAGGGCCCCTGGGTTTATGGCTAATATTCTGGGTTTCCAATTTCCTGACAATATCTTGGGGGTAGATATATTGTCAGGGCGCATAATAGAGATGTATTTGAGAGGTGTTCAGATTTTGGCTTTCCTCACAAACCCTCTTATGTTCATGCGGCATGGGAGGTGGTGAGAGGAAATACAAACTGGACACCTGTTGTCATTCTCCCTCCCTGTAGTCCAACAAGGGCTGCCAGGAGGGTTGAAAGAAATCAGATTAGTCAGTTTTAGTTCATCCTGCAGTTTTGCTTTTTAAACGCTCCTGTGATTCCTGTTAAGAAGCCGGACGGTTTCTTGGTGCAGAACGATAGATTATAGGGGACTAAATAGAGTGGCACCGCCATTGAGCGCTGCAGTCTCCAGCATAGTCCCTGTCATTTATGACAGCCAAACAGACACAGGAGTGGCATGTAGTGATTGATATAGTGGATATTTTCTTTTCCAATTCTCATGGCACCTGAGTCAGAAAATTCCATTTGCATTCACTTGGGAAGGAAGCTAATATACCTTTGATGCCCTAACACTATCTACACTCCCCCACCACATGCCATGGTCCGGTTGCCAGAGAATCAAGCCAACTTCCAATACCTTTTAGAGACTGTGACATTAAAGGCCCCAACCACTTGGGGTGAAGAGGCCTACCTATCCGTGCAGAGGTGGGCCATTAGTCCCACTCTCATGAAGTGGAAAATGGTACCCACAAGAGCAAAGTGGATTAACAAAGCTTCAATGGTCTCGCGACATATGAATTCTTGCCACATCCAAATACTTGGAAGATACCTGTGTTACAGCTTTCTCCAATCAAGTCAACTTTGCCATATGAGGAATTCTATCCTGCAAAGAACAAAAGACACTGGACTGTTTTACATGCAATCCGTATGGAGAGGTGGTGATACAAGAGCAAGATACAGGTGATTCAAATTACCAGAAGTATGACGATATGGAGAGACTACCCTTGGCTTATTACATGGAACATTAGGGTGGGGAAGTACAGAACTTTGGGAGATGATCTGCGCAGCCGCCTGAACAAGACTGATGCCAAGAGTTGTGGGGGAAATTAACCTCAATAAAACTACGGAAGAACTGACTGAAATAAGGAACCTGAAGACCAAAATGAAGACGTCCCGTAGATCTAGTTTTCAAAACTGACACCGGTACTCGCTTTGCTGGTCAGTCCAACAATAATGGGTACAGGCTATCCCATATCACCCCAAGCCTCGGGGTTGATTAAAAGGTGCAATGGGCTTTTGAAAGGACAGATTCATACACTATCCCCAAGTATGTCATAGAAGGGGTGGGATAGAACTTTTACACAGGCTCTTAGGATTTTACATGATTGACCAACAGAACATATCTCTATATGCCCGGTTTACATGTAATGACAATCCATTTGTTAGTTTACGGGTTGACATGTGCTGGTAGCCGCCCCATATTTCAATTTAAACTAAGATTTGATTTTATTTTTTCTCTTGGTGGTGGGAGAGGTTAACAGAAGTTAGTCTTTTCCATAGGAGGCAATATGCCTCCAGGAACAGAGGTAACCTTAGTGCTCACTAAAAAACTGACCAAAGAGGGTTGGAGCACAACAGGGAGTGTGAGTGTGGATGGATGAATGTGGAATGCATCTCTGTCTAGGAATGACCCAAGTAGGTTAATTGCTGGTACAATCCTAGGAGAGGTGGCGGCCTGGGTACCCCATAAAATCTTGTTATTCTGGGATAAGGATAAACAAGTGCACGAGGGGTCCAAAGTGTGGGTGTTACCGCGATCCACTGATCAGCACAGGCAGAAAGGAGAGGTTATTTCAGATGGTCCTGGTAATACTAAAATTGTATTATGAAATGGTGAGTCTGTACCTGTCTTCTTCCCCTTAAATAGATTGGTTGCCAGCTAGGCCCTCTGAACCCTTGATCGTCCAACACATTCCTGAACCCCTTGGCCAGCTATGCAAGAGTGGACAACTCCTCTGACTGTTGCGGCGCCATCCCCGTCAGTGAGGAAGGAGGGTACCTGTTCCTTGGAGTCCCGTGGGCACATCGAGAAGTGAGACAACTCTCTGGACACAACAATGAACTCTACTACCAAACTGTCTTATGGGCAGCTACAAATCAGGGTAGTAGCTCTCCAAAATAGCCTAGCCCTGGACTGTTCTTACCGCCAATGGAGGAGTTTGCGGGCTGGTAGGAAAATAATGCTGCAGTTACATTGGGAACTATGAAGGCAAAATCAATTATGAGCCATTGAAACTGACAGCTATACTAGACAAACTCCAGGAAACACCAGACGGACTATTTGAGCAATTTGGGAAGTCAGTGACCTACCTATCCAGTGAGCGACTTTAGTGTGGTTTATGGCATGGGACCAAGAGGTGGAATGTTATGGACACAGATAAGTTGCAGCAAAATTTGCAGCAAAACTGTATCCATTGCATGATTATTTTCTCATGCCATACTTCACACATTTAGCTCACAACCATTTTCCTTTGTCTCTTTGTTTTTTCTCCTGGTCTGTTTGGGCAGGAAAATGACAAAGAAGGACTAGCTCCTCTTTTGTCTGCCTTGCTTTTAGGAGAGGGGAGGAGGGGTGTGTCAATCAGGTAAAGTGGGCTGGTGATGGGTGGGGCTTGCAAACAATAAAAGAGATCCTTGGGGGGCAGTCTTTTAGAAGAGTCTTGGAGCAGGAGAGCCATGGAGGGGAGTATGTGACCAAGCAGCATGGGCTGGAGAGGCCCAAAATCTAGCAAGGCGGCTATGACTTGCCTAGGCCCCAAAAACTGTTCCAGGATCCTGGCCTGCTTTTTCCCTGCGGCACCATGCTCATTGTTCCAGATAGAGGAGTATAGAAACTAAGTATCCCTCTCTTGTTTTATTGTTTCTTTTATACAATATTTCTAGGAAAAATACCCCAAGTAACCAATGTATAGTGTTTTCTACTATAATTGTTGCATATTGTGCTCATTTGCACTGCAGTAATTGTCTAGTTAATTATTGGATGTTTTAGCTAGAATATATTTGATAATATACAGTATATTGTTAATATTATTGTTTGTTATTAAATATTATTGCTTACTGATAGTACTGGGGTGTTATTGGTCATTAGAACAAATTTCTCTGGATATATCCTTTAATTAAAGGGTTGGCTTTTTGGGTGTGGGCAAATTTTCTAATAGCTGTGTTGGGGTCTGAGTGGTGTGAGCATGCTGTAGGCCTTGGCCTTGTCTTTGTTCATAGATTTCCATCTCAGAGAAAACACATGGTCTGACTCCATCTTGCTAGGCCCCCAGCCTGTCTTTGTTCCACATGGTTGAGGATGCCATTTTGTAAAAAAGCACATGGTTGTGAGTTTGCAGTTTCTTCACAACTACACTGATTTTAACACAGTTGCTATTGTGAAACCTTCTGCACCAAATTAATTCACCCAAAGCCACGAACTTAAACACATGTTCTTGTCAGAACACCAAGATAGAAAGGTAGACCAAACACAATGGTAGGCCTTAGAGGAAACAGGCTTAAGGGCACTAAGCATAGTAGCCACCACACCAGAAAAAAATCACTTCTTCAAAATTGAGGATCCAATTTCCATGATGTCAAAGCCAGGCGATGAACGTCTTCCTTCCAGAGGTAACCCTGTAGAAGAAGGTCCGGACGGGGGTGGGGGAGTTGAAGAAGTTTCACCACTGAGAGATCCAGAAGCTCCATAAACCAAGCCTGTTGAAGCCAGTACGGAGCAATCAGAATGACTGGGCAGCGCTCCAATCTGAGTTTCTGTAGCACCCTGTTCAACAGGGGAACAGGAGGAAAGATGTATGCCAGAGGAAATGTCCATGGAATTGACAAGGCATCCACTGTCAGAGCTAGGGGATCCACCCAGCGAGAGCAGAATGATGGAACCGTCTTGTTGTGCCTGGTTTCCATCAGGTCGATGCATAGAAGACCCCACTGCTGGATGATGAGGTTGAACACCTCTGGATGTAGCTCCCACTCCCCGCTGTCCACCGTGTGCCAACTGAGGAAGTCTGACAGAACTTTGTCTATGCCAGGAATATGAACTGCGGAAATGGCAGGAACATGCTCCTCTGCCCATGATAAAATAGCCTTGACCGCTAGTCAAGCTGCGAGACTTGTGCTGCCTTGATTGTTGATGTAAGCAACCGACGTGGCGTTGTCCGACTGTACCCTGACCGGGCAATCCTCCAGTTGGCGTGTCCAGTGATGTAGGGCATGAATGGGAAGGAGAGATTCTTCCTGAGATCACCGGCCCTGAACACTCAAGTGCCCCAGCACCGCTCCCCATCTGGAGAGGCTTGCATCCGTCATCACTGTGGTCCAGAAGGGCACTGGGAAGGGTCTGCCTTTCAGGAGATTGTTCAGGTTCAGCCACCATGAGAGGCTATATTCCACATGAAGAGGGAGAGATAGTGATCTTTACAGGAGATCTGGTCGACCCCTGCATGCCAGGTTAGAAACCTCTGAAGTTCCCTGGTGTGAGCCATGGCAAACGGAACTGCTTCTATGGTGGTAATGAACTTCCCCACCAAGGATGACAACTTCTTGGCTGGAACTAGATCCTGAGACAGGATAGCCTGGAACTTCAGAGCTATTTGATGAGCCACTTTGTCCGTGAGAAACACCATCCATCTCTGAGTGTCGAAGAGGAGGCCCAGAAAGACCATCCTATGGGAAGGAACAAGGTCTGACTTATCCAAGTTGATGATCCACCCGTGATGGGAGAGAGCATGAATGCAGTCCTACACCTGCTGATGAAGGAGTTCCAGAGAAGAGGCCTTCAGAAGGAGGTCGTCCATATATAGAGTCACCCTGATGCCGTTCCGATGAAGGACAGAAATCAATGCTCCCAGGACTCTGTTGAAGTCTTGAGGAGCCATGGTCAGTCCAAAGGGGAGGGCAGAAAACTGAAAATGCCCTTGGTCGCAGGCAAAATGGAGATACTGCCGACTCTCTGGATGAATGGTGATGTGTAGGTAGGCATCCTGCAGATCCAGAGAGGCCAGAAATTCCCCAGGGGACATGGACTTTGTCACAGTGTGCAGAGACTCCTGGCGGAATTGGGACCGGACCACAAAAAGGCTGGAGTAGAATCCAAAGCCCCTCTGCTGAGGAGGAACCGGTTCCAGGACTGCCTTGTCCAGAAGGGCCTGTATAGCTTCCGCTTCTCTGCTCCCAAAGGAGAACGAGAAGAGAAGGTCCTGGGAGGAGGCAGGGAGGTGAAGGGAATCCTGTACCCTGTAGCCACCACCTGTAAAACCCACAGGTCCCCCACAGAGGCCTGCCAATCTGAGAGGTAGGGGCGTAAAGGGCCACCTACCTGCGGGTGGGGACCCAGATTCGGTGAGTCATGCAGAATAAGGTTTGGAAGCCTTGGGCTTCATGGAGGACTTAGATGTCCATTGCTGCTTAGGCTTGGATGAGGGGCACGGAGCCTGAGGGACTGTCTGGGTCGCTTGGCTTGAGTCTGCTTGAAAGGAACGAAAAAGCAGATTCCTTTTGACAGGCGGCTTCTTCCTCAGGACCACTGGCAGGTGAGTACTCTTCCATCCAGTGGCCTCGCTGATGAGATCCTTGAGCTCAGGCCCAAACAGGGAGGAGCCCTGAAAAGACAAAGACAAGAGAGCCTTCTTGGAGGCAGTGTCAGCAGACCAGATCTTGAGCCAAAGAGCACGTCTGGCCACCACAAACATGGTAGATGCCCTGGCAACCAGACACACAGCGTCAAACAAGGCAGCAGAGAAATAATTCTGAGCCTCAGCAATGTTAGCGAGAAGCCTCAACATGTCAGCAGTAGGGGCCCCCTGACGGACAGCTGAATTGAGCTGTTCAGTCCAAACAGCCACAGCCCTATTCACCCATGCTGCAGCAAATGCAGGGTGGAGGGCAGAGCCAGCCATTGCAAAAATAGCCTTGAAAGAGGTCTCAGTCCAGTCTTTGAGAGCAGTGGCGTCAGCCACAGGCAAAGCAGTGGACTTAGAAACACTGGGCATCCCAGGGGCATCCACTTTGGGGGGATGGACCCACTGCATGAGGGCCATTTCAGAGAATGGGTAAAGCTTAGCAAACTTTCTAGACACAGATGGTTTCTTGTCTGGAAATTTGCACTCCTCAGACACCAAGCGGTCAAGGGTGGGGTTAGGTGGTAAACAACTATGGGGCCTAACAGGCTCCTGAAACACATCAGAGGGGTCAGCCTCAAAGGGGTCCCCAAAAAACTGAGATGAAGGAACAGCTGAACAGTCCTCATCATCATCAGAGTCCACCAATAATTCCTCCTGAGAGGAGTCAGATACATCAGGTACACCCGGCGGTTTAGGCAGGGAAGATCTGATAGGAGTGGGGGTCTGCCACGAGTGGAAGACCTCCTGTAAAGTGGAAGGAGTTGTAAGATGGACCGGAGGTCCCTGGTAGTAGCCTTAAACTCTTGCATCCATACTGGCTCTAGTACATGGCTGGAGGCCCCTGCGGGGGATTCAGGGGCAGCAGAGCATGCTGGAAAAACATGACCTGAGTATTCTCTAGGTAACCCTGAGTGACATGAGGAGCAATGAGCAATGGGGGACACAGACACTCCAGTGTCCTTTGTCTTAGGTTTAGCCCCAAGGTCTAATGGAATAGAAATTCTCACAGAGTCAAAGTATCAAAACACCCACAAAATAGTGTGTATGATAAATAAATGCACCCCAGAAATGCTAAATAAGACTTATCTGGAAGGTGAAGGGTTAAACTGCAGAGGCGAGAAGGAGAGTCCAAGCCCTGCATAGGATACTCGATCTGCGAATACGCGAAATGGCTGCCACGACGGGAGCCAATCAGAAAAGAGCGGGGGAAGCGAGCGGTCATGGGAAACATAGTCTCTCTAACGGAGTACTCCAACAGTGCCTGAAGCCCCCTAAAGCCCCCAACATTCCCAGAACGTTGTCTGGATGACAGCGCAAGGGCAAACCCACAAAATGAGCCATCTCTGACCTCGCTATGTGGAGAGGTTGAAGTGATATGTCACAAACTGTAAAGTCCCATAGAAGTGAATGGAGCAATGGCGTCTATGCAGTAAACGTGCACCTTAAAGGCGCGGAACATAAAGTTAATGAGGTGAATACCAAAACGTAAAATCACTCAAAAGCCCACTAAAATTAAACAGTAGACCCAATAAACACTGTCCCCAGTAGGGAAAGTGCCCAAAGACCCCTAAAAAAGATGACAACCAGCAACAAAAGGGTTAAGTTACCACAGAAACTTGCTCCAAACACCTCACAGATATACAGATAAACCCAATGAGTGCATAAGTATGTAATAGGAACTCCAAATGAGACCGCTGTGTGGAGGGGAAGCGTGGAACATGTGGACCTCAGCACTCAAAGGATGCTCAACTTTTTCAGCAGGTCTTCTGTCTTCAGATTACCATACATCAAGAAGAAGCCTCAGTGGGCAACTCCTGGGGAACTTGCAGCCAAGATTTTCCCCCCAGGTCTTAGGTCCACAAAAGCACCTAGTAAACTGAGCTATCAACATTTGGGTTATGGAAATTGTCAGTGATGGTAATCCGCCTAATGGGGGTATTCCATATCTAACAGAAAAATAATAAAAAAGCTAAAACTATAGCAGAACTGTTCTCTTGCCTTGTGTCTTGACCAAGAAACAAATCTTACTGTTTGGGGATTGGCTAGCTGGAAGCTAAGGAGAGGAGGTAGGCTCCACCCAGCAGTCACTTCTCAGAATTGTTCCTGCCTGATCGCCTACCCAAAGTTACCAGTAACCTGTATTGGATGACAGAGAAAGACCCATTTAAACCAATAGCACTTATTGGTCTACTGTTGTGCTATTGATTTTCCCAAGGATTGCTACAGTTTGCCTAAATACATAGTCCCTCTGACACTCCTATTGAACACCTGAAGTATATCAATACAACGTGTACATGTGCTAGGAATGTAAAGGAACAAAGGTTTTTGAAAAAAAAGTGCTCAATCTGAAGGGCATGTAGCCCTGAGCACAGTGATTTACCTTGTAAAGTCTACACTTACCAAGTCACTCACCAGATCCCATGCCAAATTCATACCTCCCAAGTGTCCCTTTATAGGATGGAAAGTTTGTCTTTGAGACCTAAATCTCTGTTCCTCTTTCCCACCCTGGTGTCCCAATTTTTAGAAGATCAGACTGTGTGGTGTTTCTATAAGTGTATCAGGTTGTTCCACATCAAAAAACTCACATTAGCCCCTTAATGACCACCTGATCCGGGGAAGGGCAGTCATTAAGGACCATGGCTCATTTAAAAAAAACAACATTTTTTTTTTTAATATTTGCATGAATGGATTCTAGGGTCGCCGAGCAGCATCTGGTCTAGCTGCAAACCCGTAAATCCATGACGTGCCAGGTCGTTCACCGGTCCTTAGAGGACAGTAATGTCCCAGAAAAAATATTTAGCATTTTGTAGTGCTTAAAAAGTTTAATTGAATGCAATGAATGGTTTGAGAGATACTTACATTTAAAGTTTGACCTTTCCTTCTGTTAGCTGTAAAGCTGACAGCAGGAGATCCGTGTTGGTCAATACGGGGAGGCTCTTCAGCAGAGCCACAATCGCATTATTTAAAACAAATTACTTAATTGGAATGGTCTACAAAGTATAGACCTTTCCAATGAAATCATCATTTTTAAATAATGCGCTGATGTCAGGGAAAGAGGAAGGAGGGGGGAACTTTGAATGCATATATCTCTCGAACTATAGCGGTTTGAGATATATGGTTTTTTACATTCAATTCAACTTTTTATGCATTACAAAATGCTAAATATATTTTCTGGGACATTACTGTGCCTTTAAGTGCCAGACCACCATGATGGTCCTGGCACATCTTAACCCTTTGAGTGCCAGGGGGTATTGAACATACCCCTCTGGCACTCAAAGGGTTAATTTGTTCAGGGGTTAATGTTTGTTTAAACTTCAGGATGTGTGTCTATAAGGTAGCCTATGTAAATGTGGTCTTGGGCTAAATTACTTATTCAGGTGCACAAAAAGGTGATGATAGGTCATGAAATAAGCTAAAAAATACTTGGAAATGCCCATATATCAATCATGCCCCAAGCAGCACTACATAAAAGAGTGTGCCTCTTCCATTTGAAATGTTGGGAGGTATGCAAATTTTGAAAGGCTTCATGAAAAAACTCTTAATTTCTGGTTTGATTAGTGATCAGTATACAATGTTTGCTCAAGAACAATGTCCCTGCCTGCACAGATAGGATAGGATATTATATTTCACACATAAATCATATCTGCACAAGACAGGTAGTATTACAGATCTGTGCAAAGATAAATATTTTCCTTGCTTAGGCACTGTAAGCCTGCCCACTAATCAATCCAGAAGAAGACAGCCTTCATACAACTCTTCTGACTATGGCCAGGGATCTGAATACTGACTTGGTAAGTATGGTCTTTTAAATTTAACAAAAAGCATCTCTGTGCTAAAGGCAATATGCCCTTTAGGTTGAATACACATTTTTTCCATGGGCTGCATTATGCTTTTAACCCTTTGAATGCAAGAGGGGTACACAACGCATTGCAGAGCAATGCGTTGCGTACTCGTCTGACACTCAAAGGGTTAACTAATACAAGGTATATGAACCGAAACCCAAAGAATTGAAATTGTGAATTTTTCTAGCATTTCCTTGGATACTATCAATTTCTTGCTCAATGTTAAATATCAAATCGGGAGAAAGCATTTCACTGACAAAAAAAACCCGTTGTTTTTCTCATATTCATGTATTAAACATTTAACACTGCCCAATTAACTTACTGAGTGCCAGAGAAATATCTAATGCATTGCAGCAAAATGCATTTAATATCTTTCTGACAGTCAGGGTTAATAGATGTTCTCCTGCCACAACACATTTTCTCCAGCAGTTTAATTTATACCGTATTTCTTAAGTCTAATAATTTGACTGCAGGGCCACTTCGTTAACAAAATATAAAATGTAAAATTTGGCATTACAAAATTCACTACTATTCCTCTAGAGGGAGGCATAGTACAAGGTTTAGCTGGAAATGTATCAATTGCACTTTTAATATATCTGTCTAATAAGTTGCAGACTGCAATTACAAATATTCTGATCAAATATTATTTGATACCAGGGATGATAAAGAATGTCTAAAGGTGAAAGAAGCTTTATCCTTTCCCCATTTATAAGTAGTCGAAAAGAGAAGCAGATATTACTGTCCTTAAAGGGACAGTAATGTTTCACAAAAACAGCAGCTCCAATTAATCTTCATGGTATGTGGGCCATGGAGAGTTTTATTTCAGTACTGTCAGAGTTGTACTTCAAGAGTAAACGAATGATAAAGTATCCCCCTCCCACCCTTTTTGCCTAGTTTAAGCCACCACCCCTCAGATGTGGAATCTGGTTCTGGGACCAGACAGCTCACAGCAAGGGACAATCTTCTTACTGTGAGAACAATGAAATCCCTGCCCCTTTGACAGGTTTTTCAGGTTTTTCCCTTATCTTAATTGAAGATTGTCCCTCTCTGCAATACCCATGGACACCACCCTGCTGCTCTGAGCCAAGCAGTTACATCAGTAAAAGGTGTGGGGGGGATACTTTAACATTCAATTACTATTGAACTACAGCTCTGAGAGTATTAAAATAACACTCTCCATGGCCCAAATACTATGAAGATTAATTAGAGCTGCTTTTATTGTGAATATTTCTATCCCTTTAAACAAGGATTACAGTACGGACTGAGATTTTAGATGTCCTAGTGTGCTTAAACTCTTGGATGCTACAAAGGTATCAAACACATTAAACTCGAGATAGACACAGATTTACATCCCTTATTTCCCTATGAAAGGCGAGTATTGTACCACGCCGGCCCCACATTGACCAAATGTATAATTAATTTCCTGCCGTTTAGAGCCTCTAACATAGACATGTGATGTCTGGAAGATCTGTGACCATTGGTCCTTGGTGGCAGGTGTTTTCCCATTCTAGAAGGAAGTACCATTTATTGTTGTTGTTATTGTAGGATACTGATAAAGGGTGAAGAGAGGAAGAAGGTGAAGAAATGAGACTCTCAAATTTAGTAAAATCTCTAAATACCAAGCCTCATAGTTAGAGGAAGCCCAATGCTTCTATTGAAGGAAAGACCACCACTGTACTCATCCCCCAGGCTCTAAAGAGTCGCAAATGTCTCTAGATGAGAGGAAACATCCATAGAGGTTAAGGACTCTAACGTATCTATCCCCAACTGTTTCTATTTCAGAAATACCATGTTCCCTAGTCCGGAATGAAACTCTGGATTACCAATCACCTATTTGAGAGGAGAGGGACTCTGAGAGAGTCGCAAATTGTCGTTCACCTCTTGGCAAACTTTCAGCATATGTCCAAGTATAATATGTTGTCGGCACACATCAGGAATGGCTGTTGGCGAGGACCAAAGTAGTTGAGTGGGGTTGATTTGTTCAAGAGTATCACAGGCAGCTCCAATCCATAGTTTTGGTTTCAGCCGCAAAAAATAAAAAAATGTAGCTAGCACCAATGACTGACAGTATCTGAATAAGTCAGGTATGTTCAGCCCTTCATCTCTGGTTCTGCGGAAGAAAATATCCCTTCAAAACCTTTGATGTTTTTTTTCCCAAATAAATTAGGAGAGATATGTCTGGAGAGTGGAAAAGAAGTGGGAGGGTATGTGAATGGTTAAGGCGTTTAGAAGATATAAAACTTTCGGTATCAGCATCATCTTAACTAAATTTATCTGTGCTAACTAGAATACCATAAGATTAGACCAGGATGTAATGTCTTCCTGTATAGAATGGGGAGGAGGAAGAAAATTAAGAGTTGGAAGGGATGTAATTTCAGAGGAGAGATGAACACCCAAGTACCTAATGAGGGAGTTCTCCTTTTTAACTCAGGAATGTAGCTTCTGGAGTCTAATAGAAAATGCGCTTGCATTGATGTTCAGGGCTTCCGATTTTGTGTTGTTTATTTTAGCTTGTGATAGCGAACAATAAGTATCCAAAAGACGTAGCAATGGAGACTTTGTGGGGTAGGAAAGGAACAACAGAACATTGTCTGCGAATGCAGCTACTTTGTATCGTCTGTTTCATATGGGAATAGCTGTTATGGTCTCATTAAACCTTACAGAGTTCAAGAGAGGTTCATGAGCTAAAATGAACGATAGGGGGAAAATAGGGCAGCCTTGCTGCATACCATTAGTGATTGTGAACGACTTGGTGAGTATACCATTTACCCGGACTTGAACAGACTGGGATGCATAGAGGCTAATGATATTATTAATCATACATGGGCCTAAGCCAATGTTTTCAAGAGTTGTGAACATATACTGTAAAGTTTTGCTTATAATATACACAATTTTGCTCCTCTTCACCTTATTTGGAATGGGGGGGGGTGTATTACACATAAGGCAAAAAGAATTATATATAAAAAAAAAAAAAAAAAAAAAACCTTTATTTTGCCACACTGCTTCCCTCCTTCCCCGCTTACCCATATCCTCCTCCTCTGCCCCTCTGTAGTCTGTCCAATTTTTATATTATATTTTTATATTTTATACATTCTTGCATCTGCTGCCTGCTTCCAGCATGGCCCTCTCAGGACCTCTTCATTGTAGCCAATGGTAATGTCTTGCAGTCCTCAAAATCATAACTGAAGGGGTCTTACATTGATGGGCTGTTTGGATCGGATAGATGGCCAAAGAAGTGTTGTGCCTAGCCTCTCTACCTGGCACAAATCCACTCTGATCAACATGTATTAGCTATAGCAGTAAGGGTTTCAATCTATTGGCCAAGATTTTAACATCTACATTTAGAAGTGAAATTAGCCTATAATTAGTAAATTTTTCACGATCTTTGTCCGGCTTCAGTATAACAACTATGTGAGCCCCTAATGGCTGAGGTGTGAAAAACACCTCATAGCAGATCCAAATAAAAAGGGTACGAAGATACAGTGTGAGAATTGTCTTAAAGGTACGATAGTACAGTAGTGGGAGACCATCTGAGCCTGGACTCTTCCCCAAGGACAACTCTCTCATAGCTCTATCTCCTGTACAGAAATAGGTATTTATAAGTCCTCTCTCTCTGCCTCCAAAGGGCTAGGAACCGCCGCATGTTTGAGAAAATTGAGCAACAACTGGGTAGGTTGTCTTATCTATAGAATCCCACTCTGGCTTAAGGTTATAAAGTTTATGATAGCATGATCTGAAAGCCTCTGCAATATCCGGGAATGTTTTCTGAGCATCCCCTTTATGATCCTTAACCTGAGTGACTGTGTTTAGACGTCTACATTTTTGACCATAGCTGCTAATGACTTGCCACATTTGTTTCCCTCCACATACTTCTGGTACTTCAGCCATACATTGGATTTAACTTAATTTTTGTGTTTAAGTTCAAGATATCTGATCTTAGTCAAAAGGGATGTAAGAAACGTAGTCCTCTCGCATTTCTTATGCGCACCTAATTTAAGAAGATGGTCTCTGATTACAGCCTTATGCGCGTCACAGACTGTAGGGAATGCAACATCAGGAGTGCAATTGGAAAAATTAATCTAAATGTTGTTAGATGTTGAACATCCGAACGGTTCTTAAATACAGTTTTGTTTAAAGACCAAGTGGGTTGTGAAGTCAGGGGAAGACCAGTGATTAAGGAAATTGAGACCGGGGAATGGTCAGTCCAGGAAACAGTCTATATAGAAGGTGGTGAAGGAGCTGTTGGGGCAAGAAGAGGTAGCCAATACAACTGTAGGAGGAGTGGGGGGATAGAAGGTATAGTCTTTGGTGGAAGGGTGTAGGGTTCTCCATGTGTCAATGAGCTGCAACTAGAAAAAATTTTTCCCAGGCAATGTTGAAATCCCCCCAAGTATCAGTTGAGTTTCCTCAAAGTTCTCTATACGTTGTAGAATTTTAGATATAGACGAAGCTTGGTTTTTGTTGGGTGCATAAACATTTATAAGGAGGAAAGTGTATTATTAAGCAGCCCCCTAAGTATCAAAAACTGCCCCATATCATCTAAGTAGGACTCAGGGTCCATGGTGTGTTTGCTTTGAATACCATGGTTACCCCATTTTTTCCATCGCGTGACAAAATTAAGCAGTAGGAAACATTTTATTAAAGAATTTGGGAGGTGAGTGTATCGAAAAGTGAGTTTTCTGAACCACAACTATATCTGCAGACGTTCTGAAAAATTTCCTAAGGGCCATAGAACGCTTCTTAGGGGAGTTGACACCCTTCTTGTTGACCATAACTATCTTAAGGGCCCCCATAAGCAAAGACTAAAGTGCACTGATGTGCAGACCAGCCCAGCACGCTCCCCCAGACCAGCCACACAGGGAAGGGAGAGAAAAAAAAAAAAAAAGGAGTGTAACAAGGAAAAGGAACTTGCCTGACATGGATCTCGAGAGGCAAAGCAACAGATGAGAACTTTGTACAAACTGACATGTAGAGGAATGGAAAGGAGAATAGGGAAAGAAGACATTTTCATTAAGACATGGTATAGTTTTAGATAACAGAGGGAGGAGGTACCTGAGGATCAAGTGGTCCTACTAAAGCACAATCTCAAGAGCTCTATAGTTTTGCCATTGAATATTAAATGCAACGTGGGTGAAATATATCCTGCGTCCAGGAATTCTTCATAGGACATTAGCCATAAATATGTCTAACCAAGATTTTGTCATATCTGTATATCCATCCATCTCTCCAGGACATACTTGAAAATGAGAGAAAACTCAATGAATTCTACCTGGTAAAACATTTTCCAAATAAAAAAAAATAAATCCAGTAGTTTCAAGATGGGACCATAGAGAAAGTGTTGGGCAGGATGTGGTCTCAGCCACTACAATGTCAAACCACATTAATTCCTTAAAGGGGGTTTGAGTATGTGAAAAATGTGAGAATCTTACAATATCAAACATTAGGGAGTAAATCACAGGTGAGAAATTTGCTCACACCAAACAAATAAGTAATATGGCTAGAGGTCAGTCTTCAGCTGTGGCCCAGCAGAACTCTTTAGTTCAGTCTGCATTAGTATATAAGAGAATGAAGATAGGGTAAACTAACCCCCCTCTGTTTTTTTTCTCACCCCCCCTTTCCGCTGTACCCCCTCCCCTCTCTTACTCTTGTGCTCAACTGTTCTCATCTGCGTCCCTCACGTCCCCCCCACACATACTCTCTACCGATCATCTCCATAGTACTATCCATAGTAACCTTTTGACATCCTTCACCCTACTTCCCAAGGCTACATAAACAACAAGTAACAGGTATGGAAAAACCCCACAGAAGCTAAAAGCACGTCGAAAGAGGGTAAGGGGAGAGAAGCTACAGGTTAAGTGATTGCTGCACAGTGAGAGCTATCCCCTGACGAACCTCAAACCATCAAAACAGGACAAGAATTGAGTAAAGTGACACATTAAATATATGTTTTTTAGGTGTAATATACAAACAAGATATTAAAGCAGTCAGTTAACACTAAATAATATAGGCTATCTTCCGAACGAAGACCGGCACTATAAGCCACCCATCATTCCTAAATATATTATAGACATAGTAAAACTGTAGTGGACCGAGAAGGAGTGAAGCTTATATGTGAGCCCAGAAAGATTAGTTTTAACTGGAGTAACTGTAACCCAGATCTCTCTCAAGTGCCACAGTCCCCTAGTAACGCATAGGAAGGCTGTAGAACCCCAGACTAGAGTGGAGTCAATTCATTCCGGTAGACATAACTAGGGTTTAGGAATTGGTATATCGCCTCCCAAGGTAACAGTAATAACTTCCCTCTACCAGTCTTATTTCTATAAATGCATTTCAACATATTGATGTCCAGCAGTTTGATGAATCCTGGCCATAATAGCTATGCTATACCTGCACCCCAAATGTTACATAGCTTGTGTGGTTACAGTGCAGGTTCCATATATAAGCAACATAATGCCATACAGATATAGTATATACCAGGGATAGAGCTGGCAATTCATTTTGTATGTTTTTTTCACTTATTTTTTATGATTGCTCATTTTATTGAATCCCCTTCTAGGAACAGTGAGAGAGTATGAAAAACACAAACTGAACTATTGGGTACAAATAAAAAATCCCCAAAGTCCTATTGATTTAACCCTTTGAGTGCCAGAGGGGTACGGAATGCATTGAAAAGCAATGCATTCTGTTCCCCTCTGGCAGTCAAAGGATTACATTTTTTTAACCTTTCAAATGCTAGAAATGTCTCCAAAGCATTGCAAAGGAATGCATGAATTCTATTTTAGCATTCAAGGAGTTAAAAGCACCATTTAACCGCGGTCGGCACTTAACGCACGCCGAACATTTTTTGTCATTTGTTTAAATGACTTCCGGGACGTACATGTACATCCTCTGTCCACCTGGGACATCCGCTCGGGATGTACATGTACGTCCTCGGGCGCTAAGTGGTTAATTAGGGATGACAATGTATATAAGATAGGGTTCACTTGAAATGGGGGACCCTGGCGAGGTAAGCGAGCTTGAACATATTTTGGCCAAATTCTGCAACAAAACCCTAATTTTTTTTTTTTAATACATTAACACAGAGGTATAATATATCCGTTATACAGGGTTCATATTTCAACATATTCACGTGAAGGATGGAATCAGTAAGGGTAGATGACAATGCCAAGATTGATCTGACAAAGTTCAGGTCCAAGTAGCTGGATGCGGCGATGATGGTTGAAACTCCACCTGTCTCAATTTCTTCTTCTGTTTCTCCGGTGAATCAGATATCCAATCTGTGTGCTTCTGCGATCTCAATAAAGCTGAGATGAACATAGCCATTCCAGTTCTCTGGTTGGGTAAGGTTATCCCCAAAGTAGAGCAAAACTCCTGAGTTTCCTGTGGTTTCTATAGGACTGCAGCTTTATCATTACACGAAGTGTGTAGAGAGAAGGGGTAAACCCATCTATACTTGATCTGAAGCAATCTCAGGTGGTCTGTCAACGGCTTTACTTTCTTCCTACGAGATAAGGTCTGTGGAAAGATGCCATTATATGGTTGTACTTCGATCCTGCAAAACGGATTGCACCCTTTTCTCTTGCAATCCCATTAAGAGCTCATTTATCTCAGAACAATGCAAGCAAACAATAACATCTCTAGTATAATTACCCGAAACATCCCCGGGTTTCAAGGCCCAGTTGGCTCTTTCAATATGAATAGTTTCAGACTGACTGTACGTCACCTAAGATTACTGCAAACAGAGACGTCAGGGGAGATAGAAGGTCTTGAGGTGCGATGTTCTCCGAGAAGTGTTTGATACTCAAGTTTTTAAGTCGTCCTCTATTATCGAGGTCTTCCAGCTTCAGAGTCTGTATCATATCATGATATTAAAAACTGCTTACTCTAACCCCTCAACATGGTCTGCCTCAACATTCCGGTCTGCCTCAACATTCCTCTCTTCCTCCATATAGGTCACTCTGCTTCAGAGTTGATTGATATCTTCCCGGATTGCAATAATGTCAGCTTTAAATGTGGATTTCAGATCTTCCATATAACACCAAAAGTCATCCTTCGAGACTAGTCCATCTAGAAACATTCAAAGATCTTTTTTTGTCAGAGGAGGTTCCGGCAGAGTTGATAAAGCACCTTCCATATCAGCAGTTTCCTCGCTTCTGAACGGTGCTGGGTGAACTACAGGAGGGATAGTCTTTTCCTGCGCTTGGGGTATGATGACATTGGCATCTTGCTCTGCTGTCGTGAGAGCCGGAGTAGTAGGCCCTTTACTAAAGCATTGCAAAATAGAGGTGGAGTGTTTATTCGGTTTTTCTTCCCTCTCATTAGTCAGGGGAGATGGAGCTACACTCCTCACTTGTTTGCAGGTCAATAATAGTTGAGATATAGCTGAATCAAGTCTCAATCCGTACGGAGCTCATCAGAAACGCATCCTGCTCCATAGCTTGTCTGGCCACTCCCTCATGATAATCCCTTTAACCCTTTAAGTACCAGAATGGTGTGCAATGTTTTGCAATGCACAGCCCACTGGTCATTAAAGGGTTAAAATGATGATAGATAAATAGATATATATCTCCTATATAATAATTCGCTAAAACGCGTGTAACGCCGCGTCATTCACAGTAGACACTGCTGCCCGTGCTGCAGTCATGCGCATTAGAGACTGCCCACGTCCAGCTCTGTATCAGCCACAGTGCGGGCAGTCTCTACTGCGCATGATTGCCCCGTGACTGGACACATAAATGATAACAATAATATACCAGAATTACTCAGTAATGCTATAACAGTACCAACATAGCGAGGATTCATCAAGGTGTGAATGGCATAATGAGCAAGAAAATCGGAGGATTTCTTTGCGTAATAACCAATCACGCATTCATCAACTTTTGGACTACATCTGGCCATCGCTTATTCTTCAATAAGCGATGGCCAAATGGAACTGCAAATGTGATCTGCTAGCTTCAAGCTGGCAGATCCCATTTGAATGCGTTGGGCGAACACATGGATTCACATTTTCGCTTACACGTTTGTGTGGGTTTTTTCACGGACTGGGCAATTTACGCAATTTTCCCTGCTTTGCATATGCAAAGCAGGAAAACATGCAAAATCAATTATGAATACCCGAAGGTATCCATCAATGATCACATTCAAGAGCAGCTTATTTGATGTCCAGCAGTTTGATGAATCCTGGCCATAATAGCTATGCTATACCTGCACCCCAAATGTTACATAGCTTGTGTGGTTACAGTGCAGGTTCCATATATAAGCAACATAATGCCATACAGATATAGTATATACCAGGGATAGAGCTGGCAATTCATTTTGTATGTTTTTTTCACTTATTTTTTATGATTGCTCATTTTATTGAATCCCCTTCTAGGAACAGTGAGAGAGTATGAAAAACACAAACTGCACTATTGGGTACAAATAAAAAAATCCCCAAAGTCCTATTGATTTAACCCTTTGAGTGCCAGAGGGGTACGGAATGCATTGAAAAGCAATGCATTCTGTTCCCCTCTGGCAGTCAAAGGATTACATTTTTTTAACCTTTCAAATGCTAGAAATGTCTCCAAAGCATTGCAAAGGAATGCATGAATTCTATTTTAGCATTCAAGGAGTTAAAAGCACCATTTAACCGCGGTCGGCACTTAACGCACGCCGAACATTTTTTGTCATTTGTTTAAATGACTTCCGGGACGTACATGTACATCCTCTGTCCACCTGGGACATCCGCTCGGGACGTACATGTACGTCCTCGGGCGCTAAGTGGTTAATTAGGGATGACAATGTATATAAGATAGGGTTCACTTGAAATGGGGGACCCTGGCGAGGTAAGCGAGCTTAAACATATTTTGGCCAAATTCTGCAACAAAACCCTAATTTTTTTTTTTAATACATTAACACAGAGGTATAATATATCCGTTATACAGGGTTCATATTTTGGTAACTTGTATGGAGTGCAAGTTTGGTTTTCTGTTTTAGCTTTTGCTTTTGGGTTTTTGCCTAATTCCTTGATGCTCTCCATACCTTATTCACTTGGGTTCTTATTTTGATTTGCTAATTATATGTATATGTTACGGTGTGAATTTCTTTGTTTTTACATATCTTTTCTCCTCATTCTAGATGCTTTTTCACCATATTTCATTTAATTTCATTGTTATAAATGGTATAGAATGACATGCACTTAAAGTTTAAATCTGCACATTTGTTATTATTTGAAAAGAGGTTTTTAAAGGCATAGTATGTGGTCTTCTGCTTGGCATGCTTGGCCTATATATCAAGGTATATACAGGCTCCATGTGGCTTGAAGTAGTGGGTGTACCTGTAAAAGGGGACTGATGGAGCTCCGGTCCACCCACTCACTGCAAGCTAACACTGAAAGCAAGTTAACCCTTTGAGTGCCAGAGGGTGTACAGAATGCATTGCAAAGCAGTGCATTCTGTACCCATCTGGCACTCAAAGGGTTAATCATCATAAAGATATTAGAATTTTTTTTTTTTTTCTATATTTTTGACCAGGAGTTTTTAAATACTATGAGCTTATTTATAAGAATTAACCCTTTGTGTGCCAGAGGGGTACGGAATGCATTGCAAAGCAATGTGTTCCATACCGCTCTGGCGCTCAAAGGGTTAATCAGGGGCAATTTTAAAGTTAGATAGGTATGTCAATGTATATTAGAAAGGACTTGCATGAAATGGGGTACCTTGGTGAGGCAAGTGATCTTAAAGGGATAGTAATACTTCGTTTTATCTTGATTTCATTTTGTAGGCATTAAAAAAAGATGGAGAACGATATAAGGCTCATCTCTCAAACCTTTATGGTTTGAGAGATATTCACAAGCAAACTTTCTCCTCACTGACCAAAACGTTCAAGTCTGCCATCTAGCCGTCAGATTTGTAATCCGGTCCGCAGATCAACTGTGGCTCTTCAGCAGAGCCGGGATCGCAAGATATAAAAATAACTATTTCATTGGAAGGGTCTAAAAAGTGTGCTTGCAAACCAGGCACACTTTGTAGACTTTTTGAATGAAGTAGTTCTTCTTATATCTCGCAATCTCGGCTCTGCTGCACAGCCACGGCTGGTCTGTGGACCGGATTCCAAATCTGACAGCTAGATGGCAGACCTGACCGTTTTGGTCAGTGAGGGGAAACTTTGCTTAAGAATATCTCTCAAACCATAAAGGTTTGAGAGAGAAGACTTATATCGTTCTTCATGCTTTTTTAATGCCTAAAAAATTAAATCAAGATAAAACGAAGTATTACTATCCCTTTAAATATATTTTGGCCAAATTATGTAACAAAACACTATTTTTTTTTAATTTACTAACACAGTGGTATAATATATGCTTTATACAGGCTTGACATTTGGGTTATGTATGGAGAAGCGCAGGTTTGTTTTTCTTATTTAATTACTTAGTTGTTTTCATTTGTGCCTAAGCTACAGTTTGTTTTCTACAGAATTGCACCTCTTTAGTTTCCTGTATATGGCCCTACTTTACCAAATGACATACATAAGCAGCATAATTATAGGGTCATAACACACCATGGGTACTTTATTATTAGTGTTATCAGTGTGTAGGTCCCCGACTCCAATATGCATACTACACAAAACCCTAGATTCAAACATAGTAACACAAGGCCCCACAAATGCACAACTTGAAATGTATCAAAATTAATCTAAAATGACCACCCCTGTTCACCTGGTGACAACACAGCCCTCACCTCTTTTCGGCAACAAATGACTCCAGTGCAGTTTACAATGACCCTTGCAGTTCACCATGACCCCCACAAAACTATAGCTAGAGCAAAGTTCCTGGGGAGTGAGCTCTCCAAATAGAGAAATGCACACTAAAGACAAACCAGGACTCTGCAAACTCAAAGTGACTTGCTGCAGTACGCTGGTGCTTATGAGCAGAAGTATGAATACTCAGTTTAAAAAGCCACAGCAGCGAGTTGCTACATTTTCAAAAGCCCTGGGGCCTGGGCTAGCTGAATACATTATTAGTGAATTTTGCAGCCAGTTCCATCATTACTGTTATGGAAACTAGCACCATAAGCCAAGCTGACACCACCACCTGAAGCTTTAACCCTTTGAGTGCCATAGGAGTACGCAATGCATTGCTTTGCAGTGTGTTGTGTGACCCGCTGGCACTCAAAGGGTTAAACATATGCTGCGTCCTTAGCCCCTTTAGCTAGTATGACAGTACCTAGAATGCCATAGGGGAACACTCTGTCACAAATATACATGCAACTAATGTTTGCTTGCCATAATGCATGACTGAGAAGACAGAGGAGGCTATTGTGTCTTGGATTGAGTGTGACATTTACTGACACCAAGAATCATGCTCTCCTCTTCTCTCGGTACTTGAACATCACAAAAACTCAAGACTTCTCCGAATACATTTTCTGCTTCTCAGGACCCTCAGGCAGCTCCATACGAGCATCTTCCTTTTTACATGTAGACATCTGCCAGTGGGGGAAGGTATGGGAATCCTGTAGGTGTGATAAGCATTTGCCAAGTACGCTAATATGCTTAAAGTGGAACATGTTCTGATAATTTAGGTTCATTTGAAAGAGCTTTCAAAATAAACTTTATGTTATGTTAGCCACTCTTCTATTTCAAATAAATATATAGCTATTTGCCATATTATGCAAGTTAGATAGTAGTGGGTAGAAGGAAGAGAGGAAGCAGTAGCAGTTGAAAGAGTGAGAGCAGGGTAGAATTTTAGTATCTGGCTCCTGGCTGTACTAGCCAGCACTGTCTAATTTGAATCAATTTACACTTAAATCAAAATATCCCATAAATGATCATGTTAAATAAAAATTATTAACATAACACAGAGGTGATTTTAAAAGAATTTTCAAATGAACCAAGTTATCATAAAGTGTTAATTCCATTTTAATATGAAATCCAGCCCTTGCTGGAAACTCCTCTAGCACACAAGGTGTTAAAATCAGTGGTTGAGAACTTGAGAAACAGAGAAGTGTGCAAAGCATTGCAAATAAATGGGGTTAATAAAGTGGATGGCATTTTAGTGTTTGCTTTGGAACTAGCACCCATGTTCCATAATCTGTATTTGCTGGAGTTTTCCGCAGTACTGAAACAACTAGACAAGCAGTTCCACCCACAGTTGTTCATAGGGGTTACAACCATTACAGTACTCTGGAGTCTCTCAGAGATCCTTACTGTGAGAAATTTGAAAGAGAAAGCTATATACAGAGAGAGCGAGAGAGAGAGAGCAAAGGCACTGCATTTAATCAGGACTGCATTTCCCAGACAATGAGGATGAGGCAGGCAGGATTTGGAATCCAGCATTTTTAATTTATAATAAACAGCATATTCCATTGTGCATGAGATTACCACACCTTTCTCAACATAGACAGACAGGCATCCTATTAAAGGAACCTGGATTACAACCTGCTTTGCTTTAGTTAAAGGTATCCATTGGCTTCAGCTACTTTCCTCAAGAGACAAGAAGGCAGCTCAGCAGCTAAAATGATTGAACAGAACACATCAGATGTGGAATAAGAAAGGCAGGGAGCTGCAACAATACTTTTCCTGGATATTTATTCAACAATTACATTTGCAAGCGAGATCAAGGATTGGACAGTTGCATCACAGCACTAATTTTATTCCTTACCCAACTGATTTTTTTATTTTTATTAATATATTAACTTTAATTTAATATTCTAAGTTCCTGACCTGGAAACTGTCAGTTCCTGTCTCCTTCCAAGATCATCTGAAGATTAAACTGTTTGTAGGTGGATATCACATTGGGATTAAAGTATGCTGCAGAGACAAGGCTAGTTTCAGTACCCTGAACCTCAAAGGTGTCTGCTGACAGGGAACTCGGAACCAGGTAGGTATATCTTATCAGCACTATAATCAGAGACCAAGGAATGAAGCCAAAACTGATCAAGGCCCTGTTTACTCTCCTTAACCCTTTTAGTGCCAGAGGGGTACACAACGCATTGCTCTACAATGCGTTGCGTACCCCTCTGGCACTGAAAGGGTTAACTGATTGGGTACTAGAGGGGGTTAACATCGTTTGTTGAAGTATTTTCTGCTAGAAATGGTATTATTGTAACTTGTATAGCAGAACAAGCAGAATAAAAGTTAACAAATAAAATTAAAATCTCTAAAAAAACTGGCAAGATTTATGTAATTTACAAAATTGATTATAGTAGCATCTGAGATGCTAGTGGTCTCCCTAACAAATTGTGAGACTTCTTGAATATTCTAAGGATTAAATTAAGGATTGTAAAGTACATTTGGTAATGTTATTTATGACTAATTTTAGCTACGCTGTATATAAACTGCATGGTTGTATGTTACCTGAATTCAGGAATAGTGCATCTTTGTTATAATACAATATTTCTTATTTTGAAAGAGTATGGGTCCTATGCACAGATGATAGTGGAGCAATTCTGGGTAATCATCTGCACCATAGGGTATAAATGAATAAATTCACAAACTCCCTTTGATTTAAACGGCACTTACGATTTCTAGACCACTAGAGGGGTCTCCAACACATTGCAAATCTAAGCATTGGAGCCCTCTAGCAATCAAGAAATGAACTATTTGCTTTGCAATGTGTTACGAACACCTCTGGCACATTTATGTTACTAGGCTTTTAAAAAAAAAAAAAAAATCTGTTTCCTATAGTACAGCTGGCTTGTCCCCTAACCTTTTCAGTGCCAGAGGATTATGCAACGCATTGTTCTGCTCTGCATTGCCTACCCCTCTGGCACTCAAGTGGTTAATTTGTCCACTCTGCCTTCATGCACGTGGCACTCAATCAAATTTAGTGCTGGGACAGTGCTGACCTTCAGCAGAATATAAGCATATGGAGTAGGAGGTTTAAATATTAATTTAGAAATAGTGTGTCTTTTAAACTGAAAAACACACACTTATTTCAGTAGCAAAAGATATTTAGTAAGTTCATACTTTACAGATTTGTGTTTGCAGTAGCTATCAGATTTAGGTATTAATGGGATCCTGTGACTGCCCATTATATCAGTGCATATAAAGTACCGTGTGTGTTATGTTATTTGTGGTAAAAGAACTGGAAATGTGTGCTTGGTTCTTGCTACTGTTGATCTCCTTGTGTTGTTAATACTCCTATAGCATTATGTCACTTGAGTTTAAAACACGTTTCAAGTTATACAAATGTTTTTTTGCTGCTGAACATATTGCCACATGTATTTTTCTTTAAGATTATCCAAATTTCATGAATGGACAATGTTTTAACACTTTGAAGGTGAAAAAGGAGTCCATCACATTGGAAGGCAATGTGTTTCCCACCTTCCTGGCATTCAAGGAGTTAAAGAACTAAAGATGCATAATGCTGTTGAAAGTTGCATTTTTGTGTCAGTCTTTACCTACTCTCTATTTATTACTGAAGAGGAGGATTTTTTTGCATCTAGCATGTACACCCTAATGCAGTGGTGACCAACATGTGGCTCTTAAACAGTTTTTGTTGCATGCACGTGCACACACACACACACACACACACACACACACTGGTAATTGCACTATGGCAAAACTGAAAAAATGGGCAAGGTTTATGAAGCTTATTTACATAGTAACGTAGTAGATAAGGCTGAAAAAAGACATGCGTCCATCAAGTCCAGCCCATGCCAAAAACACCCCTGTTAATCCAGAAGGCGGCAAAAAAAAGCCCTCTGGAGCCATTTCCAATCTAGTTCCAAGTGTGTGTGGGGGGATTATTCCTTCCTGACTCCAATTGGTAGTCAAATAGTTCCCCGGATCAATATCCTATTTGCTTTGAAGCCACGGGTCATACTTGTCAATATTGTTCTGTGCTAGATAGACATCCATTGCTTTTTTGAATGCAGTTGCATTATCTGCAAGCACAACATCCAGAGGCAGATAATTCCATAACCTTACCGCCTTTACTGTAAAGAATCCCTGCCTTTGTTTTAGTCGAAAGCGCCTTTCCTCTAGTCTTAATGGATGACCTCTTGTTCTTAGCTCAGCTCTTTGCATAAATAATTCACTGGATAGTTCTTTGTACTGACCTTGAATGTATTTGTAAATGGTAATCATATCACCCCTTAGACGTCTCTTCTCTAATGTAAACAAACCCAGTTTGGCTAATCTTTCTTTGTAACTCAGATCCTCCAATCTCTTTATCAGTTTTGTTGCATGTCTCTGTACCTTTTCCGGTTCAGTAATGTCTTTTTTAGAATTTGAGACTATGTCATGGTCCAAATGTGAAATAAACATAATTCTAAAGTAAACTAGACATAGTAGACAAATACAGTTTCCTTAATTTCTTATAGATTTAAATAGGGCTTTTGACTCCTTGCATGTGAATGGTCTCCAAAATTTAGAACAGTGGCAAACTGGGGAATTTGTATGTGTCTTGTATGGTGCAGTTCATCTTAGAATTACTCGAGTGAAATTTATTGCTGGTAGAATTTACCTTTTTACTTCATTTAGGATGCATGTGCAAATTTGTTTTTTTACACACTCCACCATTGGTTGGATTTATTAATGTATTTTATAAGTTATTGGAGAGAAACAGTTTTCTTTCAAGTCTCCATTAATCCTTTGAGTGCTAGAGTGTTATCAAACATATTGCAATGTGCTGGATATCCCTTTGGCACTCAAAGTGTTAAGTGCAGAATTCATTGTTAGCCTTCATTCTTTGTTTATAAAAAGAAGCTAATTGAAATGCTTTTTATTGAAAAATGTTTGCACTAATGCTCACTAAATTGTAATTTTAGCAAATGCAAGATATTTTTCATGGCAGTTTTCAGTCAAAGTGGAGTTAATATATTTTTGTACAACTATTTTTGCCTTTTAGTAAATCTTCCTTATTAACCCTTTGAGTGCCAGAGGGGTACGCAGCGCTGCATAGCCCTCTGGCAATCAAAGGGTTAAGCTTGTTATACTGTTATTGCTTCGGTAACATGATTCACTGGATGTTAGAGAGGTCTTCAATGCAATGAGGATACCCTCTCTAGCATTCCAGGAGTTAATTAACATTTTCAAACAAATTCCTATATTATTGTTGGGAAGATTTTGGTACTGTACTACTTTAACATAGTACTTCAGGGTAAGTGGGAGGGAAAAGAGAGCCAAAGGTCATCAGTTGCAGTACTTCTGTAGTAGTTTTTTGTTGTTGAAATTACATATTGTACAAATCAGGGTCAACGTTTTATTACAGAATGTAACAGAAATTACATATTGTATAAATCAGGGTCAGTTTTTATTACAGAACATAACAGAACATATTTATAAAAGCGGAGGCAATTCTGCAGCAAAACTGTGCTATGTGCAACAAATACAATGGATTGAAACATGCAAGGGCACTGACAGTGGAAGATGCTTTTCCACTGGTACTGATCACCAGCACGTAACGTAACAAAGAAGGGGCTGTCACTCTTTTGAAATGTGGAATTTTCACACAGCAATAAATGTAATCCTTTGCATGCAAGTGTGTGTGTGTGGGGGGGGGGGGGGGTTGGAGGTTAATTATGTTGCACACTTCTCTGGCATTCCCTTAACCCCAGTCATTGCTATTATTCAGAATATATCAACAAAAAACACTGCAGTGATTCTAATGGGATTTTTAACATTCTGGATAAAAACATAACAAATAAACACTGCAGTGATTGTAATGGGATTTTTAATATTCTGGAAAGAAACATAGAATTTGAAGGCAGATAAGAACCATTCAAGCCCATCTAGTCTGCCCATTTTCCTACTGTAGATACCTCAAACATTATTTGGTCCTTGGTTTTATGTTCAGGACAGCCTTATGCCTATCCCATGCATGCTTAAATTCCTTCATTGTATTAACTTCTACCAATTCTGCTGGAAGGCTTTTCCATTTATCTACTACCCTCTCGGGGGATGCTATTTAGGTCTTTGTAGGATTCAAAACGATTAACTTTTTAAAATATGTTCCACTGTTTTGTCCCAGAATTGTTCCAGTCCTGTCTTTATACATATGCCATAGAAACTCATATACATCATAATACTAACATAAATATTTTAATTTTAAGAATCAAATACAAGAAGTATATAAGAATGGTTTAAGACAAACACAACGAGGGCTTATGTGCAGTTTCACTAGGAGATATGTATATAGATGATTACATGAGTTTTATATATGCATACTAACAGTGGTGGCTCTAATATCTTTTCAGTGGTGGGGATATCCACAGAATATTTTGAATCAGATGCTTAAGTGAATGGTGCATTTATAAAGTAATCAAACAATTTAAGAATATAAATAACAATAGTACTAAAATTTCACTTTTAAAACTTTGGTACGTTCTGGAACAGCTGTCAGTGCTCAAGTTCTATGTGAATAACCCTTTAACGCGGGCAAAATGAAAAGAATGTTTGTTGCACTGATTCCCTCTGTGTCCTATTAGTACAAAGCCTTCGCTTGGATGCAGAGGAACAGTGTACCACAAAATGCCCATAAAACAACCACACTACCAACAATGTAGTGGCCATTTTGTTGCACATAAAGCTCTGTAGATAGGAGTCAGTCTGATGCAAAGCTAAATTATTTTATTACACAGAATCCTATTTGTGCATTCCTCTACACATCATATTCCAGTATGCACGTGCGCATCCACACACACAAACACGTGTGCACCTGTTCTCATACTTTTAACCCCTAGAATGCTAAATCTAAATGCCTCCTGCTTGCAATTTCCATTGTCTGAATTGTCATTAAAGGGATAGTAATACTTAAAATGTAAAAAAAAATATGTTGTAGAGTTTATCCCCCTGAGTAAAACAAGGGCACTCCCACTGCTGAAAGGTGTTTCATTCAAAAGTTATTAATTTTCAAAGTTGAATTTTTTAGGTGCAATATCACAGTGGCCTGAAATTGTGCAGTGGCGCTGTTGCTACACCATCCTATGGAGATTTATGGTCAACTGACCAGAGCTGTCCATAGGATCGTGTAGCAACAGCGCCACTGTACAATTTCAGGCCACTGTGATATTGCACCTAAAAAATTCAACTTTGAAAATTAATAACTTTTGAATGAAACACCTTTCAGCAGTGAGAGTACTCTTGTTTTACTCAGGGGGATAAACCCTACAACATATTTTTTTTTACATTTTAAGTATTACTATCCCTTTAAGAAATGGAAGTTAAAGAGAACTGTTGAGGTAAATGCAAGCTCTGGTAGACCAAGAAAAAAATATGTGATAGAACTACTGGTAGACTGGGCAGAAATGCAAAGCAAAATCCCCATATCACCGCAGGACAATTTAGCTGGTACAAAAATAGTGGTGTACCAGTACACTGTGTAGTGTTGCTTGCACAAACAACATCTGCATGAAAGTGTCAGTGCAATTTTCCTTTGGTCAGTCATATGACAGAGCATCACTAGAAGTCCATAGTACTTTGCAGTACAACACCAGCAGAAAACATAATCTAACACACTTAAAACTGCTTTTCTACAGCAAAATAAACATTACCCATACCAAAATACTATATGATATCATATAACTGTAACTTGTATGTTGTATCTCATGTTTCTTCAACATATAGATCATGTGACCAGGGCCCTCACTACCATTTGTTTTCATCTGTTTATGTTTTTAATTGTACATTGACTTTAATTTTGTACAATGTGGCAGAATATGTTGGTGCTCCATAAATAAAAATAATAATAATAATAAAAATAATAATAAATAAGCACTGTTAAAATAGGGATACTCAGAACCTATAACTTTTAAATGGCAAGCATACAGAACATAGGACTGAAACATAGTTTTAAACCCATGGAGCCTACTGGAGATGGGTAGTTTACGCACACACATACCCCCACACGCACACATCCATCCATCCACGTACACGTTGTAAATATACACAGGCAAAGGGGAACTTTCTCCATTAAAACACTTTGTTACTGAACGTAACTATGAAAGTTGTCTATAGGTTTCTCACTTTTTTTAAACTGCAATATTTTATGAGCTATAGCCTATTTCAAAGTGTACAGTGACATCACCAGGCCCTGATCCAGCGGTACAAACTGTACCGCAGGAGCTCTGCAAGACATCCCCTGTACAGAACGTCTTCTCCCACCTCCCTCCCAGCTCCATTCATTACGTATGTCTTCCTTTTTCTTCTCCTGCCTGCACCACGGAGGAATGATGTGTTTCCCAATACCATCATCTGTGCTGATTTACAGTCACAGATGTAAATGTAAGGAAGTGGCCTATGCCTGACACCCACAGACCTTTTATGACTGGCATTAATAATGTGACATAAAGCATGTGATACTACAGAGTTTACAACTGAAGTGGAGCTACAATTCCAGTGTAGCTCCATTTCAACTGTAAGCTCTGTGGTATCACTTATGTATCTCCATTCTAATTGTAATACCAAATAGCTAACAACTGAAATGTTACTACACTTGTGATACCACAGAGTTTACAATTGAAATGTAGCTACAATAGGGATACCACATACCTTACACTGTACTTAAAATTGAAATGGAATACCACAAAGCTTACAAATGCAATAGCACCGCACACTTGTGATACCACAGAGTTTACAATTGAAATGTAGCTACAATAGGGATACCACATACCTTACACTGTACTTAAAATTGAAATGCAATACCACAAAGCTTACAAATGCAATAGCACCGCACAAGTGATACCACAGAGCTTACAGCTGAAGCTCCGTGGTATCACTTGTGTAGCTCCAGTTCAATGGTGTCACTTATGTAGTCCTATTTAAATAGTTTAGTTCTAATTCAATTGTAAGAAATGTGACATGACATAGTACACTATATCCCCTCCTCTCTTTTACCCCCTTACTTTCAGAGTGAGCTGCATGCTTGAAATTGCTGCCCACTTCACCAACACAAGGTGAGCTCAGCCTCTACATACATTTGTGCTATAGTGCGATATATTTTGATCACCATTTGATCTTACATGTGTATTTCTGGAGGTTGGGCTTAACTCCTGCATTGGAAACATATTACAATACAAGTTGGCATACAGATACTTTATTCCTGTAGCCATAGTTTTTTAAACTATATTTCAATTTTATTGTGATTCCTTCATAAATTGATGCCATTCTATTTGTACATTTCTTATCCAGTGTACTAGTATTTACACTGATAGGCGCTTCACATATTTTTAGACTGACTTTTTATTTGTCTTTTATGTTCATTGATATAGGTCTTTCTTTTAGGCGCTATAAGTGGAGTACAACAATGCACATTGTACTAGACTTTATACTACAAAGTAGGCCCCAAAGACTAATGTGGAACATTTCTGGGGTACAAGAAATACACTGTAGGGAACAAAAAAAATCCCATTAATCTAAAAGAGCTTTCAACCCAGTGAATGACAGAGAGGTATATGAGGCAGCATTCAAGTAGTTAAAAGCCTTATTTAAATCAATGGGAATTTTTATCTAATTCCAACAGTGCAATTGGATTGACCCAGAATTGCTCAACATACACAAAGTCAAAAATGGAGCAATGCAACTGCACTATAAGGACCAATTAAATATTGCCATTGAGTTAATGCTTTGACACATCTCTAGTATCCAATGTGTTGAATATTTCTTTGGCGACCTCTCAGATATTAGGGGTTAAAAGCACCATTTAAATCAATGGAGAAGTTGTATTTCTTCACTATGGTGCAATTGGTTACCAAATGTAAAAAGGAACAAATACAAATTTCCACTGATTTAAATGGAGCTTTTAACCCCTTTAATACCGAAGAGGTCTTCAGCAGGGCCGGATTTATAATAAGGCAGAGTAGGCATCTGCCTACAGGCGCACCCCACAGAGGGGCGCCTGTCATTGGGATCGTTTTGGTTTTTTTACACTTTTTTTTTTGTGCCGCCCAGCAGCCCCACAGCCGCCGGATACTGCTGTCTTCCTGCACTGATGACATCCGGAGCGCAACCACTCCAAACGCGGAGACGCCGCGTGGAGCGTGCAGGTATTTTCTTCCTCTGTTCTGAGGCCAGTTTAAAACTGGCGCCCAGACAGAGGAAGAAAACCCCTTCACGCTCCATGCGGCGTCTCCGCATTTGGAGTGGTTGCGCTCCGGCTGTCATCAGTGCAGGAAAGTGAAAAAGAGGTACGGGGGAGAGATAGAGGCACAAGGGGGAGAGAAAGAGAAGTACATGGGGGAGAGAGGCACAAGGGGGAGCGAAAGAGAGAAGTACATGGGGGAGAGAGGCACAAGGGGGAGCGAAAGAGAAGTACATGGGGGAGAGAGGCACAAGGGGGAGCGAAAGAGAGAAGTACATGGGGGAGAGAGGCACAAGGGGGAGCGAAAGAGAAGTACATGGGGGAGAGAGGCACAAGGGGGAGCGAAAGAGAGAAGTACATGGGGGAGAGAGGCACAAGGGGGAGCGAAAGAGAGAAGTACATGGGGGAGAGAGGCACAAGGGGGAGAGAAAGAGAGAAGTATATGGGGGTGAAAGAGGCACAAGGGGGAGAGAGAGAAGTATATGGGGTGAAAGAGGCACAAGGGGGAGAGAGAGAAGTATATGGGGTGAAAGAGGCACAAGGGGGAGAGAGAAGTACATGGGGTGAAAGAGGCACAAGGGGGAGAGAGAAGTACATGGGGGAGAAAGAGGTACATGGGGGAGAGAGGCACAAGGGGGGTAGAGAAGTACAAGGGGGGAGAAATAGAGGCACAAGGGGGGGAGAGAAGTACAAGGGGGGAGAAGTAGAGGCACAAGGGGGAGAGAGAGAAGTACAAGGGGGGAGAAAGAGGTGCATAGACCCCATAGTAAAATAATAACAATGACACATGTTAATGTGTTAAGTTTTTTATTCTGCTGTTTGTTTTTAACACTGTTCATTAAATCAGTTTAAATAATGAAAAATTAGCATTTTTTTTATCCGATTAATCGAAAAATATTTCAGTCAAAACTTTTTGAACTTTTTTTTTTTTTTTGGCGGGGGGGGGGGGGGCGCTTCAGCTTTCTGTGCCTACAGGCTCCTGAGATGTAAATCCGGCCCTGGTCTTCAGTGCAATACAAGCCAAGCATTTAAGGGGTTTTCCAACGGACAACACTCTGACATTCAGTGTCAGTCATACCTGCAGTCCTACGGCAGTTCATGCAGGAGGGAAGGGTTTACAGACATTCCTTTAACCCTGCGGTGTTTCATGCAGAGACGAGACTGTCACTACAGTTAAGCAGGAGTGAGTGGCAGTGAGCGACATGACAGAACTGCTCAGCAGCACTCCGGGGATGCTTTAGAGGTCACTTTAATGTCACTCCGTCGTACTCTGCCCCTAGATGTTAGGCCTTTACTCTGCGTAGCCCCGTAAGACGGCCAAAGAGAGCAGCAGTTCTGCTCTATGATTGGCTAGCACCAGAGAAGCAGTTCTCCTCTCTCATTGGATGAAGCCAGAGAAGCAGTTCTTCTCTGTCATTGGCTGGTTTATGTTGCGGCTAGGACATCAATCATTCAACCTAGATTAGAAGATCAATGTTCAGTTCACTGAATGTAACTCATAGAGGTGGTAGTGGCTGCATTGGTGACATGCAGAGCTACAATTAATGCATTACTTTTTACAGGGAAGAGTAATTGTCCCAGGGAGCTCCATAGTGCAAGGGTACAAAATAAGGGACAGTCTAGAGCTATCCATGACACGTGGTGACCTGCCACAGCCAGGCTTCTTGCTGGCGGCAGGCCCTCGGTCCATGACTCAGTCCGCCCCTGCAGAAATAATCAAGTATCTGATCACCATAAATACCATAAAACATCAGCTGTCCCTGACTGAAAGAGGCAGGCAAAGCAATGGTTGCTTACCACTCTGGCACTCAAGGGGTTAAAATGCATGTGCTGCTTGTCATGTACTATTTGATTCGTCTGCACCTAAACATTCTTCTCCAATGGATACAGCACCACTGCAAAGTACCCCTCTGGCACGCAAGGGGTTAAATTTCAGGTAGTGCCTGCCTGTTGAAATCTGCCTCATCGGGCCGATACAGAGGAGACAACCTAAAGGAGAACTCAGAGAAGAAGGGGTTGCAAGAGCAAGAAGGATCCATGGGACTGTGGACGCCCTGAGGAGGCAGATTTTGACGGGCAGGAACACTGGTCGCACTCAAGCACTCCAAAGTTGGATAAACGGAGAAAGAAATAACATCTAAATGTAGCTATATAGAAAATTATATTGTGACGTAATGGACCACAGTTTGTTTTCTTTTTATTGTTGGAAAAAGTGTATTCAGACTGAATAACCCTATTTGGAAGTTCTGTTATAGGCTCTCTCTACTTCATCTAGGCAGGAACTCCATGCAGACATTCCACAACTGGCCAAGACAGTACGCATTTCAGACATACAAAAACAATGATAGCTGCTTCAAACCTTGAGCTTATGCTTGATATTGATGATTATAATTGTGCACAATATAAGTAAAGTTTCATCCCCATGCATCTTGAGTTAGATACACTGTTAGTTAACTCATACGTGTGCCACCTAAAAAGCTTCTCCAATGGCTTCTAACAATCTGGAACAAAAATTAACATTAAGGTGCACTACGTTTTCTCATCAAAAACATATCAGTGTATAGTTAAAAACATCAGTCTTTATTTCTCTAGAACATAAAGGTTAAAATGTACCTTTGTTGAGCAGCAGACATAAGGGATAATAGGTGGGCACCCCCTAAGTTGATCTCTCCATTAAACTCTGATCAACGCGTTTCACGTGTATACACGCTTAATCAAGTAAGTTGTGTTGGATGGAGGTTTCCCATCATTGTTTTTGCTAAATTTCTGTTGAGCGGCATTTTTTTGATCGGTGATGTTGGCGTGAACATTTTTGTTGCGTTCATGATTGTTTTGCCTTTCAAAGGCTCTGTGTCTGTCATATTTTTTCTACAGGCTGCAGAACGTGATAGTTGAATGTCCCGTTAGAGAGCTGTTTCCCGAGCTGTCATATTGGCCCTATTTTTTCATTTGCTTGCAGTATTCTTTTCATGTTGACTTGCCCTTTGTTGGTCAGTCATATATGTCTGACATATACGTTGAGCCTCATTTCTTCGGCGTTTAATGTTTTCTGCATCTTCATGTGTTAAAATTCTCTTAGGAGGCAATGTGGAGGAGTGATATGCTGAAAATAATTGTATATATATAGAAAGCCCTCTGTAAGGGGAAAAAAAGTAATTTATATATACATTTTATTAGTGTCATTTTTTCATTGTCATAGGACGTTACCAGTGGGATACAGAAGATACAGTAGGTTTCCTCTACGAAGAGGTAAGGTATGAAACTAGGGAACCTTCAGCCTCTACGAAGAGGTAAGGTATGAACTAGGGAACCTTCGGCCTCTACGAAGAGGTAAGGTATAAGACTTGGGAACATTCGGCCTCTATGAAGAGGTAAGGTATGAAACTAGGGGACCTTAGGCCTCTACGAAAAACTAGGGGACCTTCGGCCTCTACAAAGAGGTAAGGTATGCTGCTAGGGGACCTTCAGCATCTATAAAGAGGTATGATACAAACTAACCTTAGGCCTCATACTAAAGGTAAGGGAAGAGACTAGGTCACCTTCGGCCTCTACGAAGAGGTAAGGTAGCTGCTAAGAATCTGCCTGGGGGGACCTCCGGCCTCTGCGAAGAGGTGAGGTATCTGCCTGGGGGGACCTTCGGCCTCTGCGAAGAGGTGAGGTATCTGTCTGGGGAGACCTCCGGCCTCTGCAAAGAGGTGAGGTATCTGTCTGGGGGGAACCTCCAGCCTCTGCGAAGAGGTGAGGGTATGCTCTACAGCTGACGATCGGAAGCGATATTATACATAACATGATTATGCTTGAATTATATAGTTACGTGTATTTTCTGAATGTTTGTCAGAGGAATGAAGAAGCTATCCAAGGCAGCCTTCTGCGAGCTGTCTGATAGCTGGGGTATCATGGTGCAGGAAGTGACGCGATGCAACTTCTTTCTGGATATGACGCTTGAACTGGAACCGCTGACACACAATTGACGATGCGTCCCGTGGGAGAGGCTGCGGACGGTATTTATGGCTTGCAGCCCCTCCCACAAATTCAAGCAAATGAAATTCAATGAAAAAGTGGGAAATTCAATGAAATTCAATGAAAAAGTGGGAAAATAGGGAGGGAAAGAGGGACATGGGGATTTTCACCCAGGGGGGACAGCGCCCACTTAAAACTGCCCATTTTGTAGGTATGACTGACCATTCATACCTTTTCACGCAGTCTCCATAAAAATATAACCCATTGTGTCCAAATGATCCCAAGAGAAAAAATAAAAATGGTGGGTTTTGTTTTACCATTTTTCTTTCATTTTAATAATATAACTGGTGGGTTATCCATATAAGTGTGGTATCAAAAGAAAGCCCTAATTGTGTGCAAAAAAATGGTATATAATTTGTGTGACTGAAATAAAAGCCTTAGAGGGAAAACACTGTTGAACAAAGACATAGTCAAAAAGGTCAGAATTGCTAAGGTCCATAAGTGCAATCCACCCCAGAGTTTCCTGGTCCTTAAGTGGTTAAATACACCAGTGGATCACTAACAAAGGGATGCCTAATTGCACATGCATGTATACTATTTTTACTAGTTTTCGATGGCAGTGGTTTGTTAGGAGCAAAAATACCGGAAAAAAAAGTCCCTGAAAGCGTGTGATTGAATAGCAAATTTATGTGCTGTTTCATTGTTTTCAGTAGGTGCTAATTTTGTGCCCATTGTGCTTTTTTTCCCCTTATATTTTCCTTTATTAAGCAATGCGTTGCATACCCCTCTGACATTCAAAGGGTTAAGTGCCAAAGAGGTATCCAATGCATGGTGCTGCAATGCGTTGGATACCCCTTTCACTCTCAAAGGGTTAAACCCTTCAATGTTAGAGAGGTTCAGTGCTTTGGAAACTGCTCTAGCATTTCAATGAAAATGTGGGTCATTTTTATTCCTCTGTGATGCAGTTGGTTTTCTCCACAATTACTTCTCTCTGGTGTCCTGTAAATGGCTCTTAATTTGAATGGAATTTTGACTACTTTATAGAGTCTGTAGTAGAGTATTAAAGTTTCAGATATAGCTTGTACTCCATATTTGAAGCAATACTATTGGTAATTAAGACATTCCAGGAATAACGCAGATGAGAGATTAGCATCTCAAAGAATTCTTCCCATGTGAAATACTGCAATCAATACGACTTAACCCTTTGAGTGTCATAGGGGGTGCAGTACATTGATCCTCAATGTGTTGCGCACCCCTCTGACACTCAAGGGGTTAAAAACCATGGCTGAGCATTGTGCCCAATTGTTAGCATCTTTTATACAGAGCACAGACTTGCTACGAGTTTTCTCTCTGCGGTAATATGATTAGAAATATAGATTAATTTCATCTTGTATGCATTGTGTACAAAAAAGAAGTTCACGGTGTACATAAATTGCTTATCCACCATATATAATTGGTGCAGCTATTAAAATAATGATCCTGTTTCAATTATGAGCAATTTCCCTAGCTCATTTTAATCTGTTCTATGCCAGAGGGACCACCACTGAATGTGTACTGCAAGTCACTGGTTTCAATGGGTCTCAAAGGCCTTGTGAAAAACAAGATGTATATCACTGAGAAGTAATCCATTCATTATTTTTATATTTTTTTTAGTACCTGTGTCAAGGAAAAGCCAGGATTTCCAGAAAGGAGTTTAAGGGGGAAAAAAATAACCCATAAGAATATCTAGAATTTTGAATGCATAACTCTGCATCCCAAATCATCATAAACTGGAAGATAGCCATGATAAGTTAGTTGTACCTGATAAAAAGAGATGCCTCACTTCTGACTAACACCACAAACAATCTCACCAGTCTTTGCCTTAGTTTTAAACCGTTTTATTACGAATGGCTCATTGAGCCATGTTATTGTGCAGCTGTTTGTTCAGCAAAATAAAAGGGAAAGGATGAGTTTATTGGGCCCTGCAGCATTGTTGTCTTTGTTAAATACAGGAAGCTGAAGTAGTGAAATGTATTTTGATTATATCCCACTCAAGTCAGCATGTTGAGTTCTTATGATCTATGAATCCCATTTACAAAGACAAATCATCAACGCAGGCATTACTATCAGTTTCAATCTATTTTGAGTGAAATGATGTATTGTTAGGTATAGGATTGTGCAGTTGTAGTTATAGAAATGTAATTTATAAGAAAAATATGGTCCATATGTAAAAAGCTAAGGAAGAGCAAATCCAGAGCAAAACAGCTGTACCATACAGGACTAATTAAAATTCCTATTAATTTAAATGTGGCTTTTTAGCCACTGAATACTCAAGAGTAGGCTGACCAGATCTCAACTTTAACTGGGGACACATAGGAAATAGGCATAATTCAGTACTTCACTGAAATCAAAGGTGAGGTCTGGTCAGCCTACTCAAGGTCTCCAATGCATTTCAAAATAATGCTTTGTAGACTTCTCTAGTACTCAAGCATTTAACCCTCTGAGCGCCAGAGGGGTACGAAACGCATTGCTTTGCAATGTGTTCCGTACCCCTCTGGCACTCAAAGGGTTAAAGCCCCAATTTAAAATCAATGAGAATGCGAACAGTTGTCATTTTTTCCCATGGTGCAGTTGGTTTGACTCACAATTGGTGTTTTTTTTTTTTCTTTGCTTTCAGTATAAGGCATTTTATGTTGTATCATTATTAATGTTTCGAAAATACATTGTACTACTTAAAATCTAACATTCATAATCCAGCAGCAAAGTTCCCGAAACAGGGTAGGGCACCAGCTTCAAACATTTTTCTGTTCTGCGCACACAGAGGAAATATTTCAGGAATTTCTCTCCCTTTAACCCTTTGAAAATCCTATATTCCCTTGACATAAGAACAGCGCATATAGAATATTATGCGCATTGATACCTCTTGGTGAGTTAAGAGAGGTATAGGCTCTCTTCTCTCGCAGGACTTCCCCGCTCCTTGAGAGTGACAAAGGCACCTCCTCCAATGCTGAAATGTATCAGCAGCATGCACCATTAGTAAAGTGGCGGGAGCGACCATTTCCTTGGGGAAAAAAAGATGGCTGAATTTCTTTCAACACAAAGGTGAGAAACAGGTTAAATATTTATTCTACACCACTTTTTTATGGACTCCAAAGGTAACCATGCCTGATATTATTGCATAACCTACCAGTTTATGCTTACAATATACAAAGCATTACTATCCCTTTAAAGTAGGTAAAAATTTGAGATTAGATTGACGAAGCAAAACTGTAGGCTCAATCAAGACTTTTAATTTTAAAAAGTCTAATTGAAAATGTTAACAGCATAAATACAACACATCGACTGGGATGAATTATTAAAAGGAACAAAATGCAAGTAAAAATGGTCAGAATTTAAATTTAGGTTTTAGAAATACATTCGACAATATATATCCCTAAGGAACAAATCCAGAAGAAGTAGATCACAACCAACATGGTTAAATGCAAAGCAGGAAATGGCAAGGAAAAAAAGGCATTCAAACTATAAATCTAAAGAAATAGATTTATTTCTTGAAATACAGGGAATGCAGCAAAATTTGTAAAAAAGGCAGTTAGGCTAGCATACACAGAAACTGAAACTCAAGTTGCCAGGAAGTGAAAGACTAACCCAAAAACATTTTTCAAATACATAACTAGCAAAAAACTTAGGAGGGAACGGATCTGATCTTTAAAAAATTATATGGGTAAGTTGATTAAGAAGGATAAAGGAAAGGCTGATATTTGGAACACATTGTTTTCATTAGTATATACCAGGGAATGAGAAAGAGTAGAGCAGCCTCAACAAATAACAAGTAAAACCATACCATTATTAGATATAGGGTTAGCACAAGAAGAGTTCAAGGGAAGACCGGACAAAATTAAGATTTACAAAGCACTTGGGCCTGATGGCATACATACAAGGGTTCTTCAAGAATTGGCACAAAGTGAATGCAGTGCATTTATTTAAGAAGGGAATTATAGACTTGTGAGTTTGACCTCTGTAGTAGAAAAAGTGCTAGAAGAGATAATAAGGGATTACATTTAGGATTACACTGCGGGTAATAAGATTATTAGCAGGAAACATGTTTTTTTGAGGAATAGATGTTGCCAAACAAATCTTTTGAACATTAAGAAGAAGCAAGTAGCAACCTAGATTATGGTAAAGAAATATATGTAGTATATCTAGATTTTGCAAAGGCATTTGATATAGTAACAAACAGAAGGCTAATGTATAAAATAAGGAAAGTAAGGAAAGGGGATAAGAGTAAAGTTATGCATTTGGGATGAGCAAATCATAGTGCTACTTTGGAACTTACTGGAAACATTCTAGTAAACTAATTGCTAAAGAAATATATGGGGTTACTGATAAACTGTAAACATTATAGCATATATAATTGATACATTTAAGAGAATAGTAGATGCAAGTCTAGTAGAAGGGAACATTCAGCATTATACTGTATGTCAGTAGGTAAAACAGGAATTTCTGAAAGTCGGGAAGGCTTATATAATTCTCATCTTCTGGGTAATAATGAGGCAACGGTTAAACTTGATGGACTTGTCGTTTTTTTCCACCTAATTTACTAAGTGACTATGTATGTATATTACTTAAAGGGATAGTATTACTAGTTTTCTGTAAGTTTTAAATTGTAGTTATGAAAGAAAGCAAAGCATTATAGTCTTTTTGCTGTAACTTTCATACTTTTAGTGTAATATCAATCTAAATCCTCCCCGTCCCTTTTAGCTATGGCAGCACTCTAGCTGACAAACTGGGATTCTGGTCTTTAGAACGTACGGCTCGTACATACACAGCAATTCTTCATGACATCAGTCTACTGGCTCAAACCAGGCACACTTTGCAGACCGTTATCATAAATTATCTTCACCGTCCTTCATGGATATGATATCTTGTACTAAAATTAATTATGTACAGTACTGTAAAAATACCACTGAAGTAGCTCTTGAAAGAGAAGGAGAATATGTGACACTATCGAGAAGTGTAGAGATAAAGAGGGGAGCTAGTTTCTTCTAATTGCAGGGAGCATGAGTGTCTGTGAATTGTACACTGAGCGAGAAAACCTGACACACACTGGCAACAAAACACTGCTAATTGAGATTATTACAAAATCCCAATGAAGACTCAAAGTGCTACAGGGGAATAGTATAATGTATATTGGGAGAGAAAAGAAAAGAAAATACCCTGCTGTACTAGCACTCAAGATTAATCTTCATAAATTAGTGTGAAGATTAATCTTGAGTGCTAGTATAGCAGGGTATTTTCTTTTCTTTTCTCTCCCAATATACATGTCTGTGAATTGTATATAGTCACTGTAAATAATCCTAAGGGAAAAGTGACACTGTGAGAAAGTAGTGGGTATGTGGAACCCAAGGATGGTGGTGGTGCTGAGTAAACAGGTGATACTGTTGCTGGTCTATTATTAATAATGAGGCTGATAATGATTTAGAATATGTCCATCCTTCCTGTTCAGATATAGATCCAGTGCAGAGGGAGAAGAAAGATTAATTAGACCAAAAATTAGCTGAGAGGAAAAAACTTTGTCTTCCACAACTGGAATGGACAAGTAAGCTGTTTATAAAATGAGAGTTCACGCAGTAAGTCTGGCTAAGTAAACAAGCTGAAAAAAACACAATCTGTCATCATCAGCAACATCACTTTAAAGTTCAACCCCCAAGCAGTCATACTTGTCATCTGTATTACTGACTAAGCAACACCACATGTCAAGAATGTCCCAACCCCCAGGTAGGAGTGTTTATGCTGCTGTTGAAAGTTTAGAGCATATTGATATCACCATTTTAACATATAGCCCCTCTGGTTATAATAGCAGTCTCTTAGAAATATCTCAGTCTATGAAATCTCCAGTCTGTAGATACTCATTGTCAGTATAAAAAAAACAAGCGGGCAGGGGAGAAAGCAGGATCCCACCTATGAACCTCATCATTGAGACTACAACCACAGGTCTGATTAAGAGTCCAAACTAGCAGTATAAGCACTCCTAAAAGTGGAAGGGACCAAGGGCCATGTGATAGTAGTGTTACAGAAATGTATCACGGTGCCCGTGATTCGTGCTGCTCTGTGTCTGTCACTTGCTGAGTATTCGTGATTGGCTGTCTGTCATTAGCCCTCCTCACACAGCCTTTTTAAACCAAGGTTGAGCACTTCCAGGTTGCCCTTTCGTGGTGTTTCTGACTACACTCTGCCTGACCTGCTTGTCAGATCTCTGAGCCTGTTTCCAGTGTTCCGTATACTACGTTCCGGTGTTCCTGTACGTTAACGTTCCAGGGTTCCAGTACGTTAATGTTCCGGTGCTCCAGCGTTCCAGTGTTCCTGTATGCTAACGTTCCGGTGTTCCAGTGTTCCTGTGTGCTGTATTCCAGGGTTCCTGTGCGCCAGCACCGTGCGGGTTAACCTGTACGAGTTCCTGAGTCTCGCGATCCAGCTGTCGCTTCAGCGACATTGTTCTCCTCGCTATTGCATACACATTGTTGGTTCCAGCGTGCGGACGCTGGTTTACTCCACTAAACCTGGTTGCAATATACATTGTTGGTTCCAGCGTGCGGACGCTGGTTTACTCCACTAAACCTGGTTGCAATATACATTGTTGGTCTCAGCGTGCGGACGCTGGTTTACTCCACTAAACCTGGTTGCAATATACATTGTTGGTCTCAGCGTGCGGACGCTGGTTTACTCCACTAAACCTGGTTGCAATATACATTGTTAGTCCCAACGTGCGGACGCTGGGTTACTCCACTAAACCTGATGGCGATATACATTGTTGGTCCCAGCGTGCTGACGCTGGTTTACTCCACTAAACCTGGTTGCGATATACATTATTGGCCCCAGCGTGCGGACGCTGGTTTACTCTACTAACCTGGTTATCATACACATTGTTGGTTCCAGCGTGCGGACGCTGGTTTGCTCCACTGAACCTGGTTGCGATATACATTGATGGTTCCAGCGTGCGGTCGCTGGTTTGCTCCATTAAACCTGGTGACGCTATTTACCATTAGTCCCAACGTGCGGACGTTGGTTTGCTCCTGAACATCCAGTACTGTGGTCAGTCGCTGTCCACTTCCTTGCAGTTGTCTGATTATCCCTGGCATAGACTTCTGCTGATTTAGGCCTCTATACTTATGCTCTCTGCTGTCTTAGTCACCTGACAGCTGGTCTACTTGTGCAGGCTGCCCTGCCCGGTATTGGTGAGGCCGGTAGAACCTTGATGATCCATCCTGTAGGTTGCCTCACCCGGTATTGACAGGGCCGGTAGAGCGTACTACAGTACTCCTTTGGGCTGCCCTGCCTGGTATTGGTAAGGCCGGTAGAACCTTGTATTCACCATCTTTCAGGTTGCCTTACCCGGTATTGGCAGAGCCGGTAGAGCCTACATTCAGCATTCCATTGGGCTGCCTTGCCCGGTATTGGTAAGGCCGGTAGAACCGGTATAAGTCATCTCACGGTTGCCTTACCCGGTATAGACAAGGCCGGTAGAGCCTGTCATTAAAACTGTCACTTGGGTTGCCTTGCCCGGTATTTAGGCAAGGCCGGTAGAACCTATTGTATGTTCTATGACTGTTATATTGTTATGTATGTTTACCCTACGGGGACTGCCTTTAACTTTTAATAAAGTTAAATTATTTTACCAAACCTTAAGTCTGAGTCTTTTAAAACCGTGACAAAATGTCAGGATGCAAAACAATATTATCTTCCATAATGACAGCACTTATGTCTCATTATGCTTGGTTTTTGCAAGTGCAGAGTATTGAGGATGATGACTGACTTAGCTGTAGGAAATGACGGAAGTCATAAAGTGCTTGCTGCCGCCACCACCAGCACTTCTGCCACCTCCTGTCATCATTTAGCAAAAATAATAAGGTTACAAAGGTCTTCTAGGTTCTGCCAACACACAATTAAAGAGTTCATAGAAAAAAAAGACAAATGCAAAAAAAGAATTCCAAAGTAAGTAAGTGTGTGTTTGTGCGTGTGTGTAAGACAACCTAGCCAAAATGTTAGAAGTTTACATGCTTCCCTTTTCCTTTATTGAGAAGAGTGGTTTTAAAGGTCTGACGTCATGTGTTGCTCCCCACTGGCATAACTCAAGGCACAATTATTTTTTAGGTTGGATGTGCCAGAGTTGCACAACCTATTGGTTAGTCTGGTGAGTAAAGGACTTTGAACATCTTATGGCAAGAAAATCCACCTGACCACATTTATGTGGACAAGTGGGCAGAGTACATACTACATGACAGTAAATGCTCACTGCGTATTCTTCCCATCAGCAGACAGCAGAATGCAGTAGCAGGTCCCGATTGCCAAAGTTACCTCTGCCAGTGGTAGTAAATACTAGCTGCAGAGTAGCCCATGCCATCAGTATGCCACTCAATGCATGGAAAGTTTGAGACCCAGTCCCACCAAGCTGTGCATATAGCAAATTATAGACTAATGGCTTCTACCCTGCTAAGTGAATTCTGGCTTTGTATCTGCTGATAATGGCTGTAACATCATAGCTGTCCTGAGAATTGCAGATATGGTGCCTGTACCCTGCTTCACCCATGTCCTCAACTTAAAATTAATTAACTTTCTGTCAGTGAAATGCTGAATATTGCCAACAAAATCTGGGCACATTTTAGCTGATCCTACAGTGCTTGCAATGTATTATATTCCATACAAGCTCATAGCCATCTGCTCATCAACAACTCCTAAGGACCACGAGGCATTTTTTTTTTATCCGATTCAGGGCTCCCCAAGTGGCGTGCAGCCGTACAGGGAGCCCTGAATATCATGACATGCCAGAACCATCACTGGTCCTTAAGTGCCGGACAGCCGTGATGGCCCTGGCACGGCATTGGATGTTAAGGGGTTAAAGCGTTAGTAGTGTCTTTGTAAAAGAAAACAAAATATTGTAGCTATTAAAAAAATAAATGATCCCAGTCCCATCTCTCAAACCTTTATGGTTTGAAAGATATAATATTTTAAAGTTCCCCCCTCCCTGCCCTTTCCCTGAAGTCAGCTGTAAGTTGACAGCAGGAGATCCTGGTCCTGGGACCAGCAGGCGACTCTTCAGCAGAGCCGAAAACCAAAAAGTCATTGGAACAGTCTACAAAGTGTGCCTGCTTTGCAAGCGCACTTTGCAGAACGTTCCATTGAAGACGAGTCTCTATTGTGGAGGGCATGGTGAAGGTATTACAACCAGGGCCTACATAGGTGCTGGCCATATATTTCTGGCCAGTGCACATGTGCTTCAGCCAGTAATTGTAGTTTGCCCACTTGTAGGTACTGCACAGCTGTCTAGAGGCTTCTGTGTGTATCAGGTATGCTAAAATATGGATGTACCTAAATCATGAGTGCAACCAAGCTGCAGCATGCTGTATTATGGTGCATTATGTGACTCAGAAATACCAATTGTGGATCATACCACTGGGGATAGCTTGTCTTTGTGACCCAGGCCTTAAAGGGAACCTATCAACTAAAAGCAAATTTGGTGATTTTTAAAGAACTTTCAAAATAATCTCTAAGTTGTGTTAGCTATTTATTATTTAGAAAAATAGTTGGAGGTAGATTTATAGATTATGCCAATTAAGATATGCCGTGCAGAAACTTCCTGTCTTAGCTTTATATTACCTGTCCCCACTCACTGACACTCAACCCTTTCAATGCTAGGGGCTCGATTCAATAACCACCACTAAAAAAACAAACTGCAAACGGTAGTTTTCCAAGCGCAGTAAGCAATCCAATTACCTGTGCTGTGAAAAACTATCACAGGGAAAAAAAAAACACGCCGGGCCCTAAATTTTGCACCAATGAAGCAATGAAAAACATTGTGATTTAGTGATTCACTTCCATAAGTTAGGCAGTAACATGCGTTAAGGGACCTCACTTTATTGTCACAAAATCTGCACCCTAAAAAGTTGGAGCAGAGTCCCCTAACGCATGTTTTAAACTACCACGCTGTGTAATGTGTGCGTAATATAAGAAAAATTAACCCTATGAGTGCCAGTTGGGTATTGAACACATCACAGAGCATTGCATACCACACCGGCACTCACAGGGTTAATCCCACTAAAACCAACGCCATCCCCTGACAAACACTTTCCTGTAAGTCTGCTATCCAGAGGGATCTTTAGCACCCTGGCTATCCACAGCAATTCTTCTTCTTTAATCTTCTATGTTCGGTGTTCTTCTTATCTGCTGAAATAGTATTCTCCTATAAATAAAAAGTATATCTATATTGAAATCTGAAATGCCCCCAAGCTATGCCATAAATGTATGGTGTCATCAACACCACCCCACCCACTAGAAGCTGAGGGGTTACACACCTCCCAGCCAATGGAAGGCTGGGACCTATTTTGACCAGAGACTGGCCATATAAAAGTCTTTGTTCAAATTTTCCTCTGAATGGTTCGGGCAATGACCCGAGAGGTATCTAAAGGGGAGGGGGGTTCACCCTACTCTCCTGCTGCCGCCTCTGGGGGTGGCAGTATACACTTATGGTATATCTTTGGGAGCATTTCAGATTTCAACACGGATATTCTTTTTATTTTTAGTGGCATACTATTTCGGTAGAGAAGAAGATACGAAGAAAGAAGATGGGAAGATAAGAACATGGATGCTAGAAGATTATAGATGAAGACTTGAACTGGATGATAGGTAAGTGTTATATAGCTCTGGGGTATGGGTGTTAGGATAGTGTTAGGGTTAGTATTGTTTCACTTTACTGTTAGGGTGGTGTAGGGTCAGTGTTTGGGTTACTCTGTATTAGCTCACGCTCGGTGTTTGACACTGTCAGATGCCGAAAATTAGCCATTTTCCTTTTATGTTCCAATTTCTCACACTATTTAGCCTGATTTTTGGAAACAAAAAACCCACAATGAACATTGGCCCAAAGGTCTGGTTTGATGTCAACGTTCATTGTGGTTCATGTCATAATTATCATAATTTGTACTTCTAAAATAACAAGATTATTTTCTAAATAAAAAAGGTCTAATACACCATATGGCGACTTTTGAAAGCTTCTTCAAAATGACAAAGTTTTCTTTATGTTATTGGGTTATTTTAAGGAGACTGTTATTGAGTAAAAGCATGGTTGCATTTCTTCAGTGCTGTTTGTAAAACAGTTTCCTTTTAATCAGTAGTATATGTTCAAAGGATTCCGAAGTTAAAAAAGACATAGGCTTCAATTTAATTCAGGTTGGTAAAACAAATGGTAGGGTAATACTGGATAACGGCTTGTTAGCAAAAAGTGCTAATGGAGCAATTCAACTGCCCTACCAGCTGAAACCACAATGGATGTTGGGCCACAGAAAATGACTTGTGGCCAAAAATCTGTAGTGTGTTTTTAGTTCCCAAAACTCACTCTAAATAGCGTGTGTAATAGGAACATCAAAGGAAAAGAGCCAACCATCGGTGCTTAATACACTGTCAAGCACCAAGCGTGAGTGCAAACACACAGTCACCCTCCCAAACACTAACCCTACATTACCCCTAACAAGGAAGTGCAACAATACAATCCCTAACACTAGCCTAACACACACAACTGTAACAATTACCTGTCATCCACTGTCAGTAGTCTTTAATAGTCTCTCTCCCTTCTTTTCTCTGTAATCTTCCGTCTTTCTTCTCTTCTTCTTTCAAATCTTTAGTTTAAAAAAAAAATAAAAAATAAAAAGTTAAAAAATACCCTAAAGATATGCCTAACGTAACCCTTTAAGTGCAGTCGGGCATGTTAGATATAAATAATATGCAGCCATTCCTGTAAAAAAAACCAAGGCATTCCAAAGGTTAAGATTTCTCCATTGCTCCCACTTCCTCTGTCTCCACTGGCAGCGTCAGGAATGCATGGTAAAACACCCCCTTCCATGCCTATCAGGCCGTTGCCAGAGTCAGAATGAGGGAATTTTGAACAGAGACTGACTTTTATATGGCCAGACTCCGTTCAAAATAGATTCTAGTCTACAATTGGCTTACTCACCTTCCAGTCAATCAGCTTCTAGCAGGGGGATGAAGAAGCAGACTGGCTGGGAGGTGCGTAAGCACACATCCCATCCAGTTGTAAACTGGAAGCCATTTTGAACAGAGACTGGCCATTTAAAAGCCAGTCTCTGTTCAAAATTCCCTAACTCTGGGCCCGATAGGCATGGTGGGGGGGAGGGGTTACTATGAATTCTTGCTGTTGCCAGCGGAGAAAGATTAACCCTTGGAACAGCTTGGATTTATAAAAAAAAAAAAAGGAATGCCTTTTTTTTCCAGGAATGACTGCATATTATTTAACCCTTTGAGTGCTGGAGAGGTACTCAAAGGGTTAAGTCAGGCATATCTTTGGGGCTTTTTTTTTTTTTGGCTGTTTTTTTAACCCCTTAAGGATTGTCCTCGTGCACAGCTGGCACTGAAGGACCATGGATCATTTTTGTTTTCTTATCCGATGCAGGGCTCCCCGAACTGCGTGCAGCCGTGCAGGGAGCCCTGAAATCAATGAAATCAATGATGGTCCTGGCATGTCATGGGTCCTTATCGCACTTCCACGCATTCCTGCGTCAGCAAGACTAAACATGTGTTAAGTGAAATCAGGTGGAGATTTTAACCTGTTAGAGTGGGTCCCTTAAAGTATGTTAAGGCCTAATAGATGGAATTGAATGGCAAAATGGGCAACGTTTAAATGCGTTTTAATGTTTTCAAATGGCAGCTAACGTTCGCACCCAATGTCTTTTTTCCTGACGCTATTTTTTTTATAGCACTGTTTTTTTTTTTTAAATAAAATCATACGAAAAAGTATTTTGGAAAACATGCAGAGATATTCTGACCAAATGCAAGCCAATTGCTTAGCAAAAAAATAATTGTGGAAGTGAGTTGGCTGTTTATGTGTTTTTATTCATTCTGTATTCTATGAAAAGGTTTGCAATTCAAACATAAAAACAAAGCAGTGTAAGAAATTCATGAGATAAGGGATTCATAAAAAATATACTGAAAGTGCCAAATAATTTGGGGAGCTTTCAGTAAACAGAAAGACTTGAAACATTTTAAATCCCTGGATACTACCGAGGCCTGCAATGCACTCAGATTTTGCAAAGCTATTCAATGGAGTCTTCTCGAGCATCCAAGAGGTTTATAGCTAAAAAGCAAATAAGTTTACACACCCGGGGCGGCCTTTGAGTGCCACACAGTTGCACAATTCATTTGGCACTCCAATGGAACTCAAGGGGTTAAAGGAAGAAAGGGACAGAAAATCCTCCCTGCCAAGTGTAGCTCTTTGAGATCTAAATCCTTCTAGATATGTGTTCCCCTGTCTCACCCTGTGCTACCCTGGATCCCTTTTTTTACCAGATCAAAATGTGTAATGTGTATGTAACTCTATCACATTGCTACACAGCAATCTTTTGTTGATACTTCACTTTATGTCTTTATAAATTAGCCCCTGTCTTCTTCTAAATTATTCATTCATTTACATAAAAAGCTGTCAATAAAAGTGGTTATGAAGTAACCTAAAATTTCTCACTAATCTCCTACCCACCAGTTAAACACCCAGCAACCCCCCCCCCAAAAAAAGAAGCTTACAATGTACACATAATTACACACTCATAACCACCCTTACACATTTACAGTATACACATGTACACTACAACACAAGCTTCATCATACCATTCTAACATTAATTCCAAACAATTACAAATTATATATACATTCCCTACATACTATGATGGGCAACGCCATCCCACATTGCTAGCATTATATTATATATATATATATATATATATATATACACAACACTCCCACCTAATCTGTGATCACGGCGCCTAATAACACAACGGTCAACTATTACACAACTTAAAACTATAGTGTAGTCAAGCGCTTCAATCCAGACCCTGTCAGTGTAAAGGGTCAAACCACAAAGTAAATAAATAAATAAAACACCAAAGGAGAGCGCTAAGAATGCACTATAAAATAGCAAACTTTAATGCATATATAATCTTCTTAAACAGTGTATGCCATACAGATGCGCTAAAAAAATATAAAAATAATAGCTCCGGAGCTATAAACACGTGCACTAATATAAACACTTATTAAAAACAATAAGATGCAACAGTGTCCTTAGCCAAGAATAAATCTGTAACGTGAATAGCAGCAACAGTAGCAACAGCGCTACTTAATATCAAGGTAGAGCGGGAATAACCGTAACACTCTAATAGGAAGCTAAAGGTAACGTGTCGCGGGCAGGTCAGAGTTCCATTGATAAGCTGGATGTATAGTTCGTGTACATATCCCAACAAGTAATTCCAGCAAACACAGATATAATAAAGTAGCCGTATATTCCAATAGAGGAAATTTCCTCCGCCACACTGTATCAATTAGTGGCTCACTTCACAATCAAGGATTATACTTGCGTTACAGCTCTTCCGGTTTATGTATCTTTACACAGTTTCTCCAAATCAGACCTCCCGTCCTTAGGCACCTTCCTCACTTCAGCTTCTGGTTACTCTCTCCAGTAAAAAAATGAACTCCTCAGTACATCCGCTCACCGATATACCACAAACAGATATATTTTCTTGATATTCTTCAATCACACTGTAGCATCATAAGTAATCAGCGCAAAACAAACAGCAGCAAATTCCAACGCGTTTCGTCCTGTATAGTCAGAACTTCATCAGGGATCTCGATGTGGGTATAAACTAACGTTCTTTTATTATCTTTGGCGTCATTTTGGCGCCATTACTGCATAAAACTTTTAACTCTTTCTCCCACATCTCAGATGTTAACCCTTAGAGACAAGAGATATAAAACAAGGAGTATATACACATAATAAGAACAAATATAAACAAAAATATAAACTCAAAATCAAATAAATACATATAAATACAAAAGATTTATAAAATGAAATAAATATAAAAATAAACAAAAATTGAAAATAATACAAAAACTAAAAAAATATTAAATAAAAAATATATATACTCAAAATAAATAAGTACATATAAATACAAAAAATTATAAAATAAGACAAATATTAAAAAATAATAAACAAAAATTGAAAATAATACAAAAAACTAAAAAATAATAAATGAATCAAATAAAACAGATCATAATAAATAATCAATCACCATATTCAAAATTATTACTCATTGTATAAGTTCTTATTTTGTTTGGATGGAACCAACAATAATTCAGAAATCCTCATAATAGTCACTTAAGTACCTATATAAGTATGAACATCTATTTTATCATTCAATCCGTTAGGAAACAACGTTTGACATTTAAAGATCCAGTACGTCTCTCTCTTACACAGCACACTAAACCTTTCACCATCATTTAATGTATCCGGGATATATTCCAATGCCATAATACTAGTATCTTTCATTGATTTTTTATGATATTTCTGATAATGCTTTGTTAGTGGATATTTCATATCAGAATTATTTGAGAATAATAATAATTCTGATATGAAATATCCACTAACAAAGCATTATCAGAAATATCATAAAAAATCAATGAAAGATACTAGTATTATGGCATTGGAATATATCCCGGATACATTAAATGATGGTGAAAGGTTTAGTGTGCTGTGTAAGAGAGAGACGTACTGGATCTTTAAATGTCAAACGTTGTTTCCTAACGGATTGAATGATAAAATAGATGTTCATACTTATATAGGTACTTAAGTGACTATTATGAGGATTTCTGAATTATTGTTGGTTCCATCCAAACAAAATAAGAACTTATACAATGAGTAATAATTTTGAATATGGTGATTGATTATTTATTATGATCTGTTTTATTTGATTCATTTATTATTTTTTAGTTTTTTGTATTATTTTCAATTTTTGTTTATTTATTATTTTTTAATATTTGTCTTATTTTATAATTTTTTGTATTTATATGTACTTATTTATTTTGAGTATATATATTTTTTATTTAATATTTTTTTAGTTTTTGTATTATTTTCAATTTTTGTTTATTTTTATATTTATTTCATTTTATAAATCTTTTGTATTTATATGTATTTATTTGATTTTGAGTTTATATTTTTGTTTATATTTGTTCTTATTATGTGTATATACTCCTTGTTTTATATCTCTTGTCTCTAAGGGTTAACATCTGAGATGTGGGAGAAAGAGTTAAAAGTTTTATGCAGTAATGGCGCCAAAATGACGCCAAAGATAATAAAAGAACGTTAGTTTATACCCACATCGAGATCCCTGATGAAGTTCTGACTATACAGGACGAAACGCGTTGGAATTTGCTGCTGTTTGTTTTGCGCTGATTACTTATGATGCTACAGTGTGATTGAAGAATATCAAGAAAATATATCTGTTTGTGGTATATCGGTGAGCGGATGTACTGAGGAGTTCATTTTTTTACTGGAGAGAGTAACCAGAAGCTGAAGTGAGGAAGGTGCCTAAGGACGGGAGGTCTGATTTGGAGAAACTGTGTAAAGATACATAAACCGGAAGAGCTGTAACGCAAGTATAATCCTTGATTGTGAAGTGAGCCACTAATTGATACAGTGTGGCGGAGGAAATTTCCTCTATTGGAATATACGGCTACTTTATTATATCTGTGTTTGCTGGAATTACTTGTTGGGATATGTACACGAACTATACATCCAGCTTATCAATGGAACTCTGACCTGCCCGCGACACGTTACCTTTAGCTTCCTATTAGAGTGTTACGGTTATTCCCGCTCTACCTTGATATTAAGTAGCGCTGTTGCTACTGTTGCTGCTATTCACGTTACAGATTTATTCTTGGCTAAGGACACTGTTGCATCTTATTGTTTTTAATAAGTGTTTATATTAGTGCACGTGTTTATAGCTCCGGAGCTATTATTTTTATATTTTTTTAGCGCATCTGTATGGCATACACTGTTTAAGAAGATTATATATGCATTAAAGTTTGCTATTTTATAGTGCATTCTTAGCGCTCTCCTTTGGTGTTTTATTTATATATATATATATATATATATATATATATATAGAGAGAGAGAGAGAGAGAGAGAGAGAGAGAGATATCCCACGATTTGCACTCACTATAAAGTTCAAATTTGCCTTGGTGCAATCCTTCGAAATTACTGTAATACACATGTAGAGATGAGAAAACACTCACAGATCTTTTTTCCAGGTGAAAAAAAAGTGCTGGTTTATTCATCAACGTTTCAGCCCTCCTTTGGGCCTTTATCAAGACGCTTACACAACAAACATATTAGTGGCCATATATACCCTTAATAAGTGAGTGAAAAGGCGCCAGAATGATGTCATACCCATGGGGGAGGGGTAAAAAAAATAAAAATTAAAATACAAAATAATAAAGAAAAATTTGATGCTACATAGGGTAAATCAAAGTGACACAAACATCCAATGCGATAAGAATTAAAATAAAATACAGAAAGAAAGAATATCAGATTACATGAAAACTCCTACTGATATAATGTGAACAGCGACCTAGTTAGTTAAACGCGCTACTGCTAATTAGACAACATGTTAATTATTTTAAATTCAAGTCTACTAAGTGTGTACTGATGTAATGTTAGGACAGGTATGATCGAAGTACAGATTGCAATACCTGTAAGTCTCACGCACATTGCAAAGCAAGAATGTAGCAATACAAAAAGGTTACAAATGACTTATAATCCGATGGGACATATGCATGAAAGGTTTAGAGTAACTTCAGAGGTCCTATCCGCTTATTAAAAATCATTACCTGTGGTGGTAATAAAGAGATAAATAAGGGGATCCATGGTTTGTCTCCCCGAGACATTACGAAACAGCCAAGTCATGGAGCGCCCTTTACGCGTATCATAATCCCATTTAAACCAACCCATAAATAAATGTTTCGAGATACAAACTCACATTTCGTCATGGTAGGCAAGTGTAAATGAGCATTCACTGATTATCATCTCCAGTACATCTCAAATCATACCAATTGTACCAGCTACATAAATAAGTAATGATATCAATAAAAATCCACAAAGCTTTCTCTATGAGGTACAAAACGGAAATGGAAAAATAAATCCTAAATTCCGATATAACAATAATGTATCAAAAGAAAGCATTATTATCAATCAAAAAACTAACACCATCACTTCATGCATTCCAATATGGTTAGAGCATTTGAGCTTACTCTGTATCTTCAAGGGATAGTCATACCTGAAAATAAGTTTATTTTATATTGTAGCCCTTAAAAAACCATGAAAGATGATATAAGTCTTATCTCCCAAACCTTTATGGTTTGGGAGCTATTCATATGTAAAATATAGTATAGTTCACTTTTCCTTGCTGTTTCAGCCAAGTCTGCCATCTAGTGGACAGATTTGGAATTCGGTCCGCAGCTCTTTAGCAGTGCCGAGATCACGATCTTTGAAAAGAACTACTTAATTGGAACTGTGTACAAAGTGTGCCTGGCTTGAAAGCACACTTTGTAGACCATTCCAATTAAGAAATTCTTTTTAAAGCTCATGATCGCAGCACTTCTAGAGAGGCACGCACTGCTGGTCGGGCGACCGGATTCCAAATCTGAAGGGTGGCGCAATGACATCACTCCAGGGGAAACTTTACTTCTCAATATCTCCCAAACCATAAAGGTTTGGGAGATAAGACTTATATCATTTTTCATGTTTTTTTAAGGGCTACAATATAAAATAAACTTATTTTCAGGTATTACTATCCCTTTAAGGGTATCAATAAATGGTTATTGTTCAACCGTACACCGTTACCTTAGATCAAACAATGGACCTGTATTTTGTCAATAAATTAATAAATTAAAAAGATATGAAATATATGAAAGAATATATATCTTTGGTAACCATTGAAATATTGGTATATAACCGATATACTGCTTAGTAGTTTCAATATTATTATTAAACTAGAAGATTCCTGAGTTAAAGGGCCAACTTCAACCCAAAATCAAGCTGTAATGAATGTCATAGAATAGGTGCATATTCATCATTAGATTCTTGATCCGCTGTATCACTGTTTAATAGTTAACATGTGTCTTAGTGTCTTATTCACATATGTATGGCAACTGCTTTAGTGCCCATACTTAGACGATATAGTGCATAAGTAGACTCAGGGCTTAAAAATTTAAGTCCTTTGCTACTAGCCAGACCTGAAAAGTTACTCGCCACTGCAAGCCATAACATACCTGTAACGGATCCTACCCGTTACTTGAGCCTGTCTGGCCATAAGTTTGTCTAACAAAAAAAACTGTGGACATTTTTCCCTGGTTATGCACCAAAAATATTTTGTGTATGCTGTATGTGAATGAGGATATGGACATTATTACACACATGGCTTGCTTCCAAGGGAATAGGCAGTGAGGGGTTAATTATTCCAATGTGTATTGTAGACCCTCAAGGCATTGACTATGGGTACTGTAGCAAGACCTCCTGCTGGGTGTTAACTAAGCCATTGTGAACTGCAGTCAGACCCCCTGCCGTGTGGTAATCAGTTCACGCCCCTCAAGTCTTTGTTCAATCAAACCCTTGTACGAGCACCACTTATGAAAAATAGACCATACCCTATGGTAGGCTTTGGAGGAGACAGGTTTTCTGGCCTGAATCATAGTGGAGATGACCTCTGGGGAGAAACCTTTCTGCCTCAGGATGTTGGCTTCAAGAGCCATACCGTCAAAGCCATTTTCTCCACATCCTCGTGCCACAGGTAACACTGGAGCAGAGGTCTGGTCTAGGAGGAAGGTGGAGTGGATCCCGATTGAAAGACTAACCAGGTCTGCAAACCACACCCTCCTGGTCCAGTAAGGGGTGAGCAGAATGACAGCCACACCATCCATCCTGATCATCCGGAGTACCCTGGGAATGAGAGGAAACATTAAGTGAGGCGGTAAGGATCATTCCTGAGTCCTTAGCATTAGAGTTACCCCCGTGCCCTTTAGAGTCCGACATCCTGTTAATAAAGTGTCCCAACACTAGTATGAAATACTATAATATAAGCTCAGAATAAAATATCACCCTTAAAAGCCCAGAAAATACACTTATCTGGCAAGCAAAGGGTTAATCTGTAGAAGGAGAACAAGGAAAATTTGCCTCTTTGTAGGATAAGCAAGAGAGAAGCAAAATGGCCACTGCAAAACTGACAGCAATTCAGAAGAAAGACCACAAAATGGGCATTCTGGGAAATGTAGTCTTGTCTGTTTCTGTTGCCTAGCATTGCCTACAACTCTGTTTGTGGAATTGCCACAAGCTCCCAGGACACTTAGAATGTAGACCATATAATAGGGCATGAGGAGACAAGATGATAGAGCCCTCTCTGGCTTTCATATCTTAAACAGTTGCAGAAATATGTCCCATAGAAGTTTTCCCATAGAAGTCAATGGAGTAAAGATGGAGGCTGGTGGGCTGTCATGCGTAAGGAAGCCACATCAGTATAATTTGGCAAAACCAAAAGGTAACCCAGAGACCCAAATACCCCATGGAACATCTAAGGGGGGATAAAACTAAGGCACAAATTAAGGGAAAGTTACAACAGCCCCCACAAGGCCCCAGAAATACCAAAGTAGCCAAAGCCCTGTGTATAGATAACAGACAGTTAAAAGGTTATTATTGCCATATAATAACTAAACCTAATATTGCAGGCGGTAAAAAGTTTAACTAAATACCCCAAGTCCCATCTCTCAAACCTTTATGGTTTTAGAGATATTTGGGACCAAAGTTCCCCCCATTGTCCCCTTCACCTGACGTCAGCTCTCAAGCTGACTGTAGGGGAATCTGGTCACTTCTGCAGTTTCTATGTTATTCTATGGAGCCTATTCACTAAGATCTCCAAAGTTGAAGAAATCTTAGTGCATAGGCTCCATAGAATAACAGAGAAATTGGAGAAGTGATTAACTGGAGAAGTCATCAGCTTTATCATCGCTTAGTGAATCTCCCCCATTCTGTTCTTCTGTACCTTACTACCTGCTGTTTATAGCCTTGGATTGAGGCGGTATAGCTAATAAATATAATGCTCCCTGTAGGTCCTCTTCATACATTTTGGGGCCTTTTCACATTTGCTTTACATCCACTCATGCATTTGTCTTTCCTTTGTTCTGAGATACTTGTATTTTTATACAGCCTATTTCAGTGAATTCAAATTCTTAAAGAGGTGTAATTAAACTTTATTTTTGTACCTGTAAGTGAATAGACTACATAGCAAAACTTACTAAAGCTGATACCCCATGAAGATTTAGAACAATTGCAAAGCAAACCAACTGGAGATTAATACAAATTAAAAATTGCCATTGATTAAAATGTGTCTGTCAAGGCCCCCAACATAGTTACTCAATGAATTGGAGACCTCAATAGCATTCAGTGTGTTAGAAGCCCAGTTAAAGGGGTCTTTAACTCAAAAAAAATTAAAGGAGTTCCAATACATCAAAATTATGAACTGCTAGACAGCTTTTTATTATTTCTTTGGACTAACGTTTTAAAATCTTTCAAAATAAAGGAGGACATTTGATAAAAAGTAAATACAGTTGCTACATGTTTAAAACGACTGATAAAGCCATAAACAGAAATAATTACTTTGAGATTACAAAACAGCCATTCCTGATCAATAGCATTATCTCCCATGTGTTTGTTTACCATAACCATGCTGTTCAATGCCCTTTTCATTTATTAGAACTTGTATAAACATATAAGATCCCCCTACATATTTTATTAAATAGTATGGGACTTACATATCTATTAAATAACTTTTACAAACGCTAGCTATGAAAATAAAGTAATTTAAATGGTATGAACACTGTTCATTTTTAGGTGATAACATGACTTTAAAACCAAGTTTTCATTTATTCAGTATAGGGCAGTCAGGTTGCTTCAGAATTACTCCAATTCTGCTTGGTTTTATTTTTGATATGCAAAAAAACCCAGCAGGACACAGTAGTGCCAAACACTGAATCCAACCATCAACATTATTGAGCATCTTTGCTTGGAGCATGTCCAATAGGATACTTAAAGTAGTGGACATTTTCAAGGGTTTGAAGCATAAGTAAATCACTAAACCAATGGAACCATACATCACACACACAAACACGGGGAAGTCAGGAAGTTGTAAAATAAATTATTGCAGAAACTTTCTATGTTGGCTGCACTGATTTTTATGTGCAATGGTAGAAGCTTATACTCAACCCCCATGGCATTATACCATAATGAAGCCATTACTCTGGCTTAAAATATAAATAAATAAATAGGTAAGCTAACTTGTGTTACATCTGTGTGTTGGCTGCAGTGCTTATTATGTGTGCTGACAGAAACCTGAACTCCCTCCATGATTATGCCAGCTGTAGTGTTGGCATAGAGTTAACATGGCTGCGCCTCATTTCATGTGCACCAAGAAGAGCAGCATGCAGTGATATGATTTTTGAGTTGCTGAAGGTGTACTGAGACAGAAATCCATTGTAAACCTTCAGCACAATATAGAAACAGTCCTTTAACACAAAGGAAATACACTATCAAAAATGAAGCACAAATTTAATTGATGAAGAACAAGCCAAACATCAATCCACATACACCATAGATGAAAATATTAATGTACTTATTCCAGGATTCTGGCTAATCGACAGGTGAATATCAATGAACAACAAAAAAACAGAAGAAAGACAGCACACAAGAGCTACTAAGTGTAGTATTAATACAGTATATGTAAAAAAGAATAGATAAGTGCAGATGTGTATTTGGATATTCTAAGTGGTGGTCAAGAGTGACCGTGCCTCCTATATCAGCAAGATAAACAGCGATCAGATGGTCACCTTAGATATGAATGGTGAAAAAAGAGATAAGTGATGTGTGGAGAACTGGGAATAAATATATTGAGAGAGAGGGCTGGGTAGTGGTAACTGAGACCTTCCCCTAATACATGAACAGAACTTTTATGCTCTAATATCTTCGTGAGCAAGAAGAATTGGTTGTAAAAAGAACAATCACGCAGAAGTGATATAATATACACTTTCCAGACCAGTTCTTGGTATGATGCGTTGTATTAGTGGTCTTTGTACACCTGGTCTCAGCCCGATGTCCTTCCCTGTCTCTCTTTTCTCCTACTGTTCTCCACACTCTCCTGCAGTTTCCACTGTTCTCCTCCTCAGGATCGTTTATATGCTGTGGGCTTCACTCTGCATCCACCAAAAGTAATCCGATGTTGTAGACAGTATGAATTTAAAAGCTGTAATCCATTTTCGATGTGAAGAAACCAAAAATAAACTAGTATGGATAATAAAATAGAATTTATTGAATACTAAATAGGGCATATGTCTATAAAAAGTGTGTATAGATCAAGTAACGACTGAAATAAAAACTATAAAAAAAGCAAAAAGAAAAAAATCATAAATAACTAAATGAAAAGGGATTAAAATCAACACGTTTCAGGAACTGTTTGATCCCTTTCTCAAGATAAAAGTGTTTTTTCAATATACACTGGGATTTCTTGGACACTTAGATTTCAATCCAATATTTTCAATAGCAAATGGACCTGTTTTGGCAGATTCTCCATCTTAAATCCTTAATTTCCAATCCGTGTCGTGATACCCAGGTCATACAGGTCATGGCCTGAGGTGATTCATGTTCTTTTTATAAAACCATTTGATATAACATATATCATATTTTAGAACAGGCATTATTGAATAAACTAGTAGACCGCTCTTGTGTAAAAGTAAACAATAAATATGATAATGTTTATTCATTTATCCAGAAGCCCAAGGCTTTTTTGTGTATTGCCGGCTATAATAATAATAAAAAAAAAAAAAACAGGCACCGTTTCTTAAACTATACGACTTAGTCATATATTTTTGAGTCATCATGAAAAATGGATTGAAACTGGTGTATAATATATTTTGCATGCCAAGGACTTTGCAAAAACTGGAAGTATAGATGATGAAGCTGCAATAATCAAAAGAATGACAAATACGGGAATCATGGATAAATGATTAGTAATCATTATGAGTGATCAGATTATAAGCACTGTCCCAGATTGGTAAATAAGAATACATTTATAATGGGGCTATTTAACTTTTTATTCTATATAGAAATAAAGATTACTACACCGTAAGAACTATTTATATCAAGAGTAACATAAGAAAGATACACAGTGTTATTATTCACATATTCATAAGTTCTTACGGTGTAGTAATTTTTATTTCTATATAGAAATATATTATTATCCGTACTAGTTTATTTTGGTTTCTTCACATCGAAATGGATTACATCTTTTAACTTCATACTGTCTACCACATTGGATTACTTTTGGTGGATGCAGAGTGAAGCCCACAGCAGTGGGCCGAGGAGGAGAACAGCAGAAACTGCAGGAAAGTGCGGAGAACACTAGGAGAAAAGAGAGACAGGGAAGGACATCGGGCTGAGACCAGGTGTACAAAGACCACTAATACAATGCATCATACCAAGAATTGGTCTGGTAAGCTTATATTATATCGCTTGTGCGTCATTGATCTTTTTATGAACAATTCTTCTTGCTCACGAAGATATTAGCTCATGAAAGTTCTGTTCACGTATTAGTGGAAGGTATCAGTTACCACTACCCAGCCCTCTCTCTCAATATATTTATTCTCAGTTCTCAGCACATCACCTATCTCTTTTTTCACCATTCACATCTAAGGTGACCCTCTGATCGCTGTTTATCTTGCGGATATAGGAGGCATGGTCACTCTAGACCACCACTTAGAATAGCCAAATACACATCTGCACTTATCTATTCTTTTTTAAATATACTGTATTAATACTACACTTAGTAGCTCTTGTGCGCTGTCTTTCTTCTGTTTTTCACTGTTCCAAGCACACACCTGAGCAGTCCCCGGGTTCAAGACGGCATCACGGACCACTAAGTCTTTACACATTTATCGCATCTCTTTTACATATGAGCTTTCAAGAACATTGATCACGTTGCTGAACTGTATATAACAAGACTCAGTAAATGGATTGCAGGTCTATGTATTATATCATTTCATCAAAAAGGAATACGTTATGACTTTGGAACTTTATCTATTTCCCAGATTGGTTTTAGATTTTACTTTGTATCTGTATTTCAATACTAACATCTCTGGTTTATTCAGATGTATTACATGCCTCTTTCCCTCAATTAGCCCCCAAACAGTCTACATCTTGCTTTCTCATATCATATATTTGGGTTATCAAGTAGAAGGCGAGTGCTTGCCATCTATACACATATATTTTTTTTTTTTTGAATATCAATGAACTACTGCATTATCCAAGCATTAGTCATGGTTCTATTGGTTTTACCAGCAACCAAGAAGCTTCATTACAAAACTGTTGTGGTACTGAACTCTAATTCAACATTATACAATCTCAGTACCCATTGTAGACATGTTTTAGTTCACTTTGATACATAATTCTTATTTTGTATTTAGTTTTAGATGTATTATTATCTCACCCTCATTCCCACTCCCCCCTCTCTGCTGCTGGAAAGCTCCTCAGATGTGGAATCTGGTCCACAGAACAGACAGCTCACAGCAAGGGACAATCTTCTTACTGTGAGAACAATGAAACTCCTGCCCCATTGACAGGTTTTTCCCTTATGTTAATTGAAGATTGTCCCTCTCTGCAATCCACTTGAATACCACCCAGGAGGGGGATATTTTATAATTCAATTACTCGAACTCCAACTCTGACAATACTGAAATAACACTCGCCATGGCCCAAATACTATGAAGATTAATTGGAGCTGCTTTTATTATGAAATATTACTATCCCTTTAATGGACAATATGAGAGAATCTTATTCAAAGCACGCTAACGTCTTTTACCAGCTGGTGCATGTCTGTGTTGTCATTATGGTAAGAATCCTCAGCCATGCTGCTAATTTTTTTCCTGCAATAAAAATATCAGTGGTAGAATTTCACTAATTCCTGCCCCTAAGTGACTCCCCAGAATGGTTGCCTCCTCAAAGGATTTCAGCAGCTCACATAAATCACACATTAGTTGCCATTAGCCAGCAGACAAAGAGGATCCCTCCAAAGTTTTACAGTTTTGCTTGGTCTACTCGCTAATGGCCTTATTCTGCTTGTACAAATGCTCTAACATGTACAGTGTGGAATTCCACCTGGTAGGGACCTCCACTTTCAGCTGGTGATTGGGCAGGTTGTTATACTTTTGTACGGAATACAGAGTGTTGCGTGTACTGTAGGAGCGACTAACATGGGCACAGATTTTGCAGGCAATAGTAAGCATCTCTCTGAGGGTTTTGGATTCTGCCAGGAATCTGTTCACAACTAAATTTAGCACATGGGAAAAGCAGGGCACATGCACCTTATCACCTATTCTCAAGGCAGCGATTATGTTGGAGCCATTATCAGTAGACACAACACCAACTTTTAAGGAGCATGGTGCAAGCTATTCCTCTATCACCTGCTCTAGCAAAACTCTGCATGTGCAAGGTGGCATGCGGATGGATTGGGCTATCCTGCTGCTGCCTTTTATTCACACTGTCAGAACCAGAGGCACAATTACTGGTTGTCATCTGATGCTGTAAGCTAGTGTTGCCCACTGCGGGTGGTGGGAGGGAAACCCAGTCACAGTCATATAGTCTGTGCTCTGCCTACTTGTCCACATATCTGTTGTCAGGTGGATTTTCTTGTCGTATGCACTTTTCAGCCCTTTGCCCACCACACTAACCACCTGCTTCTACAATTCAGGCACAGCCATCCTGGAAAAATAACTGCGGCTTGGGATATGCCAGCTTGGAGCTACACACGACATCAGTTCTCTGTTAGCATTTCCACTGCTAACATCTTGACAACCTTGCCATTCCACAGGCATATGTAAGGATTGATTTTGTGAAGTTTGTGATTCCTTCGCAGCAACTCAGGCAGTGTGGGTTGGCAGTACATGGCAGAAGAATCCTGTAACTTTATGGCTTTCACAAACATGACTAGAGGAGATGGTGGAGGCAGAGGCAGCATGTGTGGGCAGTCTATGACTCTTGCCATCTGCTACACCAAACCCAGAGTCATCATACTCCTCTGCAGAAAAAGCAATAGGTGTTATCTGGAATGTACTAACTGTTGGCAGTGGCACACTCTGACAAATAACACTACTTCTCTTATCTGCCCCAGAGCCCTGGGAACTTTTAGGAGTGCTTCTGATGCTGATAGTTGTGGCACCTCTGAGCTGCTGATAGTGTCTCCCAGTTACACCTGTGGGATCTCAGAGGAGGTATGAGCCTGCTTTTCCCCCTGCTTATGTGCTTTTTGGCTTAGATAACAGATAGCACATGCTTAACTTTAGGATCATGAGAAGTATTTCCATACTGTGAACTTCATGGACAGAGGGGTTCCTGAAGGGCTGCTACCACTACTGGGGCTAGATGTTACTTTAATTCTACTGCTACTTCTACTAGGTGTCAAAGGTATAGTACTTCCAGCAGCAGCAGAGGCACTCGTCATAGCTAAGGTTGTGAATGTATCACAGTCCCCCTAAGGAGGCCTTAGTGTTCCTGTGCTTCATTCCTCTGTTGGAAGGTTGGCCGGCATGTTTGCGGCTACTTCCGCATTTCTGACGTCATGGAATGGGCGCTGTGTCGTGTGCATCTTTATGGGGCTTTATTAACCTCCTTGGGTCTAGGAGTCATTGCCATTATGTGGTGTTTCTGCTAGTGTCTGTTGTGCTCCATTGTGACCCGTGCTTTATCTGAGAATCCGCTCCGTGTATGATCCGGCTTGTCTGACTACCCACATCGGTTCTGACCTGTGGCACTGGCTGACTAACTTGCTCCATTGTATGATCCCGGCTTGTCTGACTACCCACATTGGTTCTGACCTGGGGCACTAGCTGACTAACTTGCTCTGTGTAGTCCCCTGTTTGTTTGACCTCTGGCTCTTGCTGACTATCGCTCCTTGTAGTCCTTGGCTTTTCTGACCTGTGGCTCTGGCTGACTGCTTGCTCAGTACGCTCTTACCGTACCTGACCATCAGTCTCGCTGTTCCATGGTTCAGGTCTACTCTCGCTCTCGTGACTCGGGGGGAAACTTGGCATCAGTTGCCGTTCCCACTAGTGTTCCACCTGTGCCTCTTTCTTAGTTTTTGGTATCTCACAGTAGTGCAGTGCGCAGTACAGTGTGCAGCTCTAGGTAGGATCCTGGGTCCTATTATCCTGTGGTCTGGGGCTGTGTGGACTAATACTATTATTGCTGTACATAATAAATAAAGGTGGTTATATATTTTATGATTGTGTCTGTCCTTCTTTGCCTGAAAACCTTGACAGTATGTAAGGGCCATGTCTACTGAAGGTTCAGGGAGGCCACCTAATCAGAACATCCTGTCCAGGAAGGATTCTCAGGACCAGAGAATCGACTAGTTGTCTTTTGCTATGCAGACACTATTAACCCTTTAACGACCCTTGACGGTCATAGTATGTCAAGGGTCGATCTGACTGAACGACCCATGACATACTATAACCGCCATGGAATTCTGGGCTCCCCCCTGTGGCTGCACGCCGTTCGGGGAGTCCGGAAGCGAATGGAGCAAAAAAAAAAATGCTCCATGGTCCTTAACTGACCGCGCCGATCGGCAGGTCATTAAGGGGTTAAATCGCACAGCTCACCTGGATCCCTTTGCTCAGCAACCGATGGCTCCCCCAGTACCTGCGCTGGTTCTAGCAACTACCTCTGAGGCTGGCATGAGTAGAGGGTTGTCTGGCACTGCTCATTTACCCCAAAGATATGATGTGGAACCTACACTGTGCCGGGGGTTCCTCACTCAGCTGAGAATTTTTTTTGGAAATTGTACCACATGCATTCCCTACTGAGCGAAGTAAGGTGGGATTCTTGATCTCCTTCCTGTCCGGCAAGGCATTGGCCTGGGCCAACCCAATCTGGGAGACGGAGAGGCCCATAATTCATAACCACGAAATTTGCGTCCTATTTTCGACAGTTTTTGATGTTCCTGGGCGCTGAACCTCTGCTGCCAAAAGACTTATGACAATACGGCAGGGCTCACGTACAGTAGAGGGCTACGCTATTGAGTTCCGTACTCTGGCAGCAGAGGTAGGATGGATCAATGAAGCCCTAGTTTCTGCATTCTCCCAGGGCTTATGTGACACTATTAAAAATGAAACCTGGCAGCCCGAGGCCTGCCTGTTGATCTGGAGGAGCTAATCTCCGTCACCATCTTGATACATACGGGAATCCATGAGAGGCCTTCGTTCAAAGAACAGGGGAGTAAACCTTTACCTCAGCTGGCACCTAGCTTCTTACACCCACCCTGTCCTCCCTCACCTAGGGTCAGGGAGGGGACAGACCCTGGGTGGAATTTCACAGTCCCTAGAAAAACTTAAGGACAAACCTATTCTTGAAGTAGTATTGTCTTAGGCAGATTCATTCATGGTGGCTTCAGCACTACTGGACTCTGGGGCCATGGGCTTTTTCATTCATGCAGACTTTGTGGCTAAGCACTCTATCCCTTTGCTGCCTCACTCCGATCCGTTGGAGATTGAGGCCATTGACGTCTGACTCCTACAGCCAGCACACATTATGCACGAGACTCATCCTTTGTCTCTAAGTGTAGGGACAATCCATGTAGAGACAAGTTCCAGGTCATACACTCTCCCCACCATACCGTCATTCTGGGTTTTCCCTGGCTGTAGACTCACAACCCAAGAATTGATTGGCAGACCTGCGATATTCTGTCGTGGTCTTCTCAATGTACGAAATCTTGCCTCCAGCAGCCTACCAGGATATTGTGTACCTCTACCTCTTTACATGCTGAGTATCAGTCCTACAAAGAGGTATTTAATTAGGCCAGTACATTACCACCACACAGGCAGTACTGTTGATCTGGTACCAGGGTCCATACCTCCTAAGGGCCGAGTGTACCCCTTGTCAGTGGAGGAGAATAAGGCCATGGAGGATTATGAGGCTGATGCTTTATCTAGGGGCATTATCCAGAAGTCCTCTTCACCTGTGGGTGCAGGTTTCTTTTTGTTAAGAAAAAAGATGTGGAACTCAGACCATGCATTCATTTCAAGGGTCTGAATAAACTGATGGTAAAGAACCCCTATCCGATCCCGTTGATCACATAGCTATTTGATTGTATCAAAAGCTTGACTATTTTCATGAAACTTGACTTGAGTGCCGTGTACAATTTGGTACGAATAAAAGAAGGCCATGAGTGGAAGACAGCGTTTAACACCCGGAGCTGGCACTATGAATATTTGGTGATGCCTTTCAGATTGTGCAATGCTCCTGCTGTCATCCAGGAATTAATTTGGGAGACCTACTACAGATTTGTGTTGTGGAATATTTGGACAATATACTCATCCATTCTCCTACCTTGGAGACACATAGAGCAGACGTAGCTCGGGTCCTACAACTGCTCAAGGAGATCAAATTGTTCTGCAAGCTAGAAAAATGTCAGTTCCATATATCCCAGGTGACATTGCTACGATACGTTATTTCTTCCTCTGACCAAGCCATGGACCCACAAAAACTGCCTGCCGTCTTACAGTGGTCACTTCCAGTGGGGCTAAGGTCCATACAGTGGTTCCTGGGCTTCTCTAATTACTACAGGAAGTTCATAGAAACTTCTCCACTGTAGTCAAACCTCTCACGGACATGGCTCAGAAGGGAGCTAATCCCTAAGACTGGTCACCTGAGGCCTTGCAGGCTTTTGAGGACGGCTTTTGCTAAAGCTCTGATATTGTCACACCCGAATCCCACCCTACCTTTCACCCTGGAGGTTGACACTTCTGAGTCTGGAGTGGGTGCCTTGTTGTCCCAGCGTGCGGGCCCTGGGAACCCATTGCTACATTGTGGTTTCTTCTCTAAGAAACTGTCTAAGATGTAGGCGACCGGAAGTTACTCACCATCATCCTGGCCCTGAAAGAATGGCGATATCTGTTGGAAGGTACTACAGTCCCTATCCTGATACTGACAGATCACAAGAACCTAACATATCTCAGAGGCTAAGAGGTTGTCTCCACATCAGACCAGATGGGCCTTATTGCTCTAGAGATTTAATTTTGTGGTCTCCTACCTCCCTGGAACAAAAAACATTAGAGCAGATGTTCTTTCTCGACAAGGAAGGAGTCTCTTCTGGCACCTATCATTCCTCCTAACAGCATCTTGGCTACAATACATACCAGTATTTCATCTCTGTTGGGTGAGGAGATTTTGGCTGGTCAAGCTTCCGCCCTTGCGGATTAGCCAAATGGTAAAAGTTTTGTGCCTAAATCCCTCCGTACCAGACTGCTGGAGACTTACCATTCCACGAAGGCTGCAGGGCACGTTGGTAGAGACCAACTAATATGGTCTATGACTAGACTCGTTTGGTGGCCCAGCCTGAGGGCAGATTGTTCCTCATTTGTTGCCGCTTGTTCCACTTGTGCTCGGACCAAGACTCCTAGACATCTTCCGCTGGGTCTCCTTCAACCCTTTCCAATGGGGAGTGGCCTTGGTTACACTTATCAATAGACTTTATGGTGGATTTGCCTGCTTCAGAGGGCTTCACGGTCATCCTCATGATTGTGGACAGATTTTCTAAGATGGCTCATTTTGTACCTCGAAAGGACTACCTTCCTCTAAGTAGTTGGCCGAGATTTTTGCCATGGAGGTGGTTCGTCTCCATGGTATACCCAAGGTGGTAGTCTCAGACTGTGGTTTTTGGAGAGCATTTTGCAGACAGATGGGTATCCAGCTCTAGTTCTCCTTGGCATACCATTCACTGTCTAACGGTGCTGCAGAAAGGTCTAATCAGGCACTTGAACAGTTTCTCTGTTTTATTTTGGACCATCATGATATTTGGGCAAACCTGTTACCGTGGGCAGAGCTTGTCAGAAAAGAGGATTTTAGTCTTACCTGTTAAATCCTTTTTGCTTAGTCCATACAGGTTACTGGTAACTTTGTGTAGGTAATCTGCCCCTTTAAGTAGGCAGGAACAATTCTAGAAGTGAATGCTGGGTGGAGCCTACCTCCTATCCTTAGCTGCATCTAGCCACTTCCTCTCCACAAAGATTTAAGACATTAACTAGTGACTAGGTAGTAAGAAGGGAAATGAAGACTCCTGTGAGCATGAACCCGAAAGGACTCCCAAGCATGGCCCCTTGACAGGGTGGGAGACCAGTAACCTATATGGACTAAGAGAAAAGGATTTAACAGGTAAGGCTAAAATCCTCTTTTCTCTGTCGTCCAATATAGGTTACTGGTAACTTTGAGATGTCCAACCATTGAGCTTCCCAGAGGTGGAAAGTAAGGCAACGATCAGGCTCAGGGCCCCCAAAGTCACCAGAGCATATATGAACCATCAGATCATAGACAGCCCAACAATAACAACAAAGTGTCAATGGACACAAAAACAGGGGTACAAACACCCCAGGAACTGTTACATGGCACACAGAACTAGAGCGAGCTGGGCTCAAAAGTGAAGGAGTACTGTAGAGACGAAGGAGATCCTAGACAGAAAAGCTGCCTCAAAGATCTTCCTCCCAAAGCTAGCATCAGTTGATGCCAGCACATCAACACGGTAGTGTTTACAGAAGTGTGCACAGATGACCAAGTGGCGGCCTTGCACAACGGATCGACTGAGGCCTGATTCTTGTAAGCCCAGGATGCCCCAATGGATCTTGCGGAATGAGCCGTGACCCGAAAGGGGACAGGCTTCTTCCTCAGTTTGTAAGCAAACGGTAGACTTAATCCAAGAAGCAATGATTACCTTGGATGTGTGTCTCCCTGCCCTGGGACCCTCAGGAATAACAAGAAGAGCGTCAGACAGACAAATAGACTCAGTGCGGTGCACACAGAACTTAAGGAAGCACACCACATCTAACAAGTGAAGATCCCTCTCCTTGTCAGATGTAGGGTCAGGGCAGGAAGAAAGCACCACAATCTCCTGATTCATGTGGAATGCAGAGACCACCTTTGGGAGTAACTCCTGAGAAGTGTGAAGCACTGCCTTGTCTTTGCAAAACACCAAAAAGGGTGGTTTACAAGGGCAATCAACTGCGCAACCCGGCGAACAGATACGATAGCCAGGAGAAGGCCATTTCCAAGTCATCAGGCTTAGAGGAATAGTAGCCAAGGACTCAAATAGAGGGCGCTGAAGGACGGCCCAAACCAAGTTAAGATCCCACAGGGGAGCAGTATTCTTAAATACAGGGCGAGTATGAGCAATGCCCTGGAAGAAAACCTTGACATCAGGAAGAATAGCGATGCATCTCTGAAAGAAGACAGAGAGAGCAGAAGTCTGAACCTTAAGGGAACTCAAGCTGAGGCCCTTATCCACTCCATCCTGCAGGAAGGACGGACTGGTGTAAGATCAAATTCCTGGAAGAGATCCTTATCAGTACACCAAGAGAGAAAGGTAGACCAGAGGAAACAGGCTTGCTGGCACTAAGCATAGTAGCCACCACGCCAGAAAAGACACCCTTCTTCTTCAGTATTGAGGATTCAATTTCCGTGCCGTCAAACCCAGATGATGGACATCCTCCTTCCACAGGTATCCCTGTAGAACAAGATCCGGACGTCGGGGAAGCTGAAAGGGCTCCGCCACTGAGAGATCCAGAAGCTCCGGAAACCAAGCCTGCCGAGGCCAGTACGGAGCAATCAGAAAGACCAGACAGTGCTCCAGCCGCACTTTCCACAGTACTCTGTGTAGCGTGGGAACAGGAGGAAAGATGTATATCAGAGGAAAGTGCTAAGGTATTGACATGGCATCCACTGCTAGAGCTAGAGGATCCCTCCAGCGGGAGCAGAACATCAGGACCTTCCGGTTGTGTCTAGTTGCTATCAGGTCGATGAAAAGAAGTCCCCACCTCTGAACAATGAGGTTGAACACCTCTTGATGCAGTTCCCACTCTCCGCTGTCCACTGTGTGTTGACTTAGGAAGTCCGCTAGAACGATGTCTGTGCCGGTAACATGAACTGCAGATATGTCAGGAACATGTTCTTCTGCCCAAGACCAAATAGCCTTGACCTCTAATCAAGCTGCGAGACTTCTTGTTCCGCCTTGCTTGTTGATGTAAACCACTGCTTTGGCGATGTCGGACTGGACTCTGACTGGGCATCCCGCCAGCAGGTGCGTCCAGTGACGAAGAGCAGGAAATATCACTCAAAGCTCCAACACATTGATAGAAGGAGAGATTCCCCCCGGGGACCACCGTCCCTGAGCATTCAAGTGACTCAAGACCGCTCCCCAGCCGGAAAGGCTGGTATCCGTCATCACAGTAGTCCAGAAAGACACCAGGAAGGGTTGGCTCTTCAGCAGATTGGAGAGGTTGAGCCACCATGACAAACTCAGTTCCACATGGAGGGAAAGAGACCGACATCTTCAGTAGATCCGGCTGTCTTCTGCACACCTGGATTATAAACCTCTGGAGCTCCCTGGTGTGAACCATGGTAAACAGTACCACTTCTATGGTGGAGATGAACTTCCCCACTAGAAATCAACTTCTTGGCTGGAACTGGATCGTGAGCCAGAACAGCATCCACTTTGCGGACAATCGGGTGAGCCACCATGTCTGTGAGAAACACCATGTTCTGTTGGGTGTCGATGAGAAGGCCCAGGAAGACCTGTCTCTGAGATGGTACAAGATCTGACTTGTCCATGTTGAGGATCCATCCTTGATGGGTGAGTGCCGAATGCAGTTCTTGACCTGCTGATGAATAAGTTCCAGAGAGAGGGCCTTCAGAATCAAGTTTTCCAGGTATGGACTGACTCTGATGCCAACCCGATGAAGGATGAACACAAAGGCTCCCAGGAAGCAATTGGAGACCTGGGAAGCTGTAGTCAGACCAAAGGGAAGAGCAAAAAACTGAAAGTGCCCTTGGTCGCAAGCAAACCTGAGGTACTGCTGGCTCTCTGGATGATTGTCGAATGCAGGCATGCGTCCAGAAGATCCAGAGAAGCGAGAAATTCCCCAGGAGACATGGCCGCTAACACCGTCCTTATGGACTCCTTGTGATAGTGAGTCATGACCACAAAGGAATTGAGATCTTTGAGGTCCAGAATTGGACGACAGCCGCCACCATTCATGGAAACCACAAACAGGTTTGAGTAAAAACCCAAACCCATGTCCTGAAAGGGAACCGGTTCCAGCACCTCCTTGCCCAAAAGGGTCTGGATGGCGCCATTCAAAAGACGGCATTTCTCTACACCCTGAGGAGTGTGAGAAGGAAGGAACATGAAAGGAGTAAGAGGGGTGAAAAGTATCCTATACCCCTCTGACCCCACCTACCAAACCTATGGATCCACCACGGTGTCTGGGCTTGGTAGAGGACTTAGCCCTCCATTGCTGTTTTGGCTTGGAGGAGGAACTCGGAGACTGGGAAACTGCCTGTTTCGAGGGGCGCGCCTCAGCCTGAAAGGGATGAAAAAGCTGATTACGCGTCGTTGGAGGCTTCTTCCTAAGGACTAAGGGCAGGAGGGTACTCTTGCCCCCATTGGCCTTGCTAACAAGGTCCTTAAGACCAGGAAAATCTGAGGTCGTTTTCCCTTAAGGACCGAAGCAATTCTGACCTTTTTGACTATGTCTTTGTTCAATAGTGTTTTCCGTCTTAGGCTTTTATTCCACCCCCATAAATTATATACTGTTTTTTAAGCACAAATAGGGCTTTCGTTTGATACCCTACTTATATGGCTACCCCACCACTTACTTTATTAAAATAAAAAAAAGGTAAAAAAACCCCCACCATTTTTGTTTTTTATCCTGGGATCAATTGGGCACAAAGGGTTAAATTTTTATGGCGACTGCATGAAAGGTATGACCGGTCAGTCATACCTACAAAATGTGCAGTTTAAAGTGGCCACTATCCCCCCCTTGGGTGAAAATCCCCATGTCCCTTTTTCCCACCCTATTTTGACACTTTTTTTATCCGTGACATTTGGCGGTGTGTATAAGTGTATTACATAGCTCCATAACAATCACACTTCCAAAATTGTTTCATGAGATTATTATTATTTTTTTTTTTTTTTAAATAAAATATTTTTTTTTTTTTTTTTTTAAACAAAAAGTGTGTTGTGTTTATATATATAATTTTTTTTTTTTTTTTTTAAATATATATATATATATATATATATATATATATATATCTCCAAAGTGAAGGTTGAAGGCACTCACTCTAAAAACGACGCATTAATAAACCCAACTTACGCACAGTTGATCTATCCTCGGGCAATTCTTCTAACTCTTCTGACTCTGAACCCACCCCGGCCTCTGTGGCCCCCAGGGAAGTTTTTTTGGGGGTCACACCAGGTCCGCTGCAAGCGCAAGAGAAAGTACACAAGAAGGGGTAACCACAAACAAAAAAGTCACGGCAAAACCACCACTAAAGAAACCCTAGTGTTCAATCTAAGTTCGTACCCTCTCTCTGAAACGGAGACAAAAGTGCTCTCAAGAGGCTTATCTTTTGTACCCACTAATTCACACAACAAATTTGACTTCACTGTGGATCTTTATAAATTTCAACGAAATATGAAACTTAAGGATCATTTCCAGTCCCAGACGGGTATATTTCATACTTTTGCCCCTAAGAGCACTTTTGATCCACCCACCACGAATCCTTCCATCAGGAGTTACACACGTATGGTGGAACACGAGGCCAATCAGAAACCTTTACGGTCCCCTACCAATAACCTCTCAAGAATTGAAAGAGCAGCACTCAAAAACCTATCACTTAACCCGTCTATTATAATCCATCCTGCTGACAAGGGGGGAGCGGTGGTAGTACTTGATTATGAGTATTATAAACAGGAAGCCATGTCACAATTGAACGACACCAATGTATACAAAAAATTACCCACCGACCCTGTGAATAAGCACAAATGGATTATAGACCATTCAATTCTTAATGCCTCTCAGCATGGTTGGTTAAATGAACAGACTCTCAAATTTCTTACTGTTGACCATCCTTGTTGCCCCATTTTCTATACACTACCAAAAATACATAAAGATCCAGTAACACCTCTAGGACGTCCAATTGTGTCCACCAGGGGATCTTTATTGCAACCAGTGGCACAATATCTAGACCACAGGCTGCAACCTTTGGTACAACAGCTTCCCTCTTATGTGAAGGATACACGGGATTTCATTAGGGACATACTGTCAATAGACTCCCTTGGACATGAATGTCTATTGGTAACTATGGACGTTAAGTCCCTATACACCGTTATCCCTATCCCCGAAGGCATAAGAGCGGTGGCAACTGCATTAATGAAAACACCAAAACAAACTGATCGCCCTCCCATTGGATTCTTATTAGAACTCCTGGAATATTGCCTTACATTGAACTACTTTCGTTTTGAACGAGAATTTTTCTTGCAAATCTCAGGCACCTCAATGGGGTCCAATGTGGCACCGACTTTTGCTAATCTATTTATGGCCCAATTTCAGAGCATTCATATAACACCATTGCTGTCCACCAAGATCATCTTTTATCGTTGTTACATTGACGATTTGTTCCTGATTTGGAATGGATCTGAATCCTCTTTGTTGGAATATATTGAACATCTTAACAAATTGGATTCCCCCATTAAATTCTCTCACTGTATTCACCCCCATCAAGTGAATTTTTTGGATCTTACGGTATTTAGGAAAGGGAACCATTTGGGAACCACCAATTACCGTAAAATTACAGATCGGAATACGCTACTTCACTTTGAAAGTTTTCACCCATATCATGTTAAAAAAGGAGTGCCTTATGCACAATTTCTGCGTATCATAAGGAACAATACGGATGAGACACAGAAACACCTACAATTACAAGAACTCTATGATAGGTTCCTCCAGAGAGGTTACACTAAACATATTTTGGACACAGCCATGGAGAGAGCTATCGAACATACACAGATTGCACTATTGAACCCCAAGGATAAAACTGACAAAGAGGAGAGGATAACTTTCATCTTTACATTTACGCCAGCCAGTACACAGATCCGTACAGCCATAAATAAACATTGGAATTTATTAGCTACTGACAACTCGCTACCACAGATTTTTAAAAATCAACCCAGATTATGCTATAAAAGAGGACGTAATCTGAGAGACATACTGGTTCACACTGACCCTACACATTGCTATCAACAGCAGTATTCAACATGGTTACCATCACCAAAAAAAGGGTGTTACAAGTGCACAGGGTGCACAAAGTGCAAATATCTTCTCACTGGTGAAACCTTTTCACACCCCCATACTGGACGTCCAATTCGGATCAGATATAGGTTAACATGTACAAGTAACCATGTAATCTATTTCATTAAGTGTCCCTGCAGCCTTTTGTACATAGGAAAGACAATTACTTGTTTCAGGGACCGTATGGCTAATCACAGGACCAGCATCAGAGAAGCCCTTGCAACCAATAAGAGTGATAAGCCAGTTGCAAGACATTTCACTGAGATGAAACACTCTATGGCAGACCTTAGGTATATGATTATAGATTGTCAACCTGAGCTACCTAGGGGAGGAGACAGGGGGAGGAGATTATTACAGAAGGAGGAAAGATGGATTCACCATCTGAATACTATTCAACCCAAGGGACTGAACGAAAGAGCACAATTGGCATGCTTTCTGTGACTTTACAACACAAGGTCCCTTCCACTGGGGGCGCTGTGATCGCCTTTTCAACACTGGACCATAGTGGTTCAGTGTCGGCTCTCATAGAGGGATGGTCTCTCCAGGACGCGATGGGTATGGAACCCTCCTATAAGATTTCTGTGAACATGCGTCCATAATAGGACTGTACCATCTTCTCCGGTTGGCCTTTCTTAACATGTATCAGAGTGGTGGCCTTCCAGGTCTGTATGGGCATAACTCCCCCTTGTTAGTGGGGCACTGCTGACATCATACGACCACTATAGGACAGGATACACCCTCTGAATGATCAGAATCCACTTATATTTCACAGGTGGTGATAGCCCCTCATTTCCCTATATATCTCCTTCCTCCCTTCCAGGACCTCCATATCCTATATACAGTGTTTGAGGCTTTCCTATTGCTATTTGGATGGAGAGTCTCCTGGGTCTGTTTCATAGGAGTTTTGAACTATCAGTTAAGGACTCTTATTTATAGATACACCTTCCTTTTGGTCTGCTCACAATTGACACAAACTATCATATACCTAATTTTGTGGGACACTGGCTATCCAATAACTTTTGATGACATTTCTTTATCAACTGTATTGTTCTCTTACGCATGCCCCCTGGTCTATTATCTTCACATTAACAACATATGCACATTGGAGTTTGTCTTAGTGTGACTCTGACCAGGGCTACTGCTCTGTCCATACACGCTTTATTTCTCTATTGCCCTTTATTAAAGTGAGCATTGTGGCCATTTGTGGGTTCATAGTGCATGAGTACCTTTCCTATGAGTGGTGCCCGCGCTGTGAGCGGACCCATCCGTGGGATTATTTCTGCACATGACTGGGAAGCCAGCAGCCTGTTAAACGATTCAACTCGCTATTACAAAATGATGTTGCTATTGCTTTCATTCCGCAGCTTTCCCCACGTGGGATAGGTCATTGATGATCCTCGTAATATTGATTGATGGAGCACGCCCACTCCCTTGCCGACCTATCAGATCGGAGGGGAGCGCTGACGTCATTAGCGTTGCGAGCGACGCTGGAGGTGGGAGGGTTTATATACACAAGCACAAGCGTTCCATCCTTGTCTTGAGAAAGGCTCGTTGTGAGCCGAAACGTTGACCTGACTCTGTCTGTCGCCATTTTGATAATAAATTTCGCCTTAATAAAAGTCCCATGGGTGCTGCCCTTTTTCTTGTTCTAATATATATATATATATATATATATATATAAAATCTATCATTGCAGGTCAGAAATTGACCTGCATTTAGCAAGCCTCTGGCACCAGCAGTGAAGGGGTTAATATCCCTAGCTGCTGTATTTTCATTTGCCACTAGGTGTCTCCTCTCTACTTCTGTCTCCCTTACTTTGATAGCTAGGGAGACAGAGGTAGAAGAGACACACAGCGACAGCATGCTTTCTGTACTGCCTCTGTCTCTCACGATGCCGGTACATGTGATCTCTGATAGGGCGATCACATGAACCTGCACAAGCAAGAAGGGCTGAGACTGAACGCCCCAGTCTCGGAGCGCTCAGTCTCAGACTGGAATTAATGATAGCAGCATGCGCAGAGGTACGCTGCTATCATTTAAGCCATGACGGTCCTGGTCCGTCATGGGTCCTTAAGGGGATAACAACCCATGACGGTCCAGGACCGTCATGGGTCCTTAAGGGGTTAAGCTTTGAACCAAACAGAGAGGTACCCTGAAGGAGTAACGAAAGTAAGATTTTCTTAGAAGTAGTGTCTGAAGACCAGATCTTGAGCCAAAAGCCCGTCTGTCCACCACAGACATGGTAGAGACTCTGGACACCAAACGGATGGCATCAAATATAGCAGCAGAAACATAATGCTGAGCCTCAGAGATGTTGACAAGGAACCGCAACATATCAGCAGTAGGAGCTCCCTAACGGACAGCTACAGTCAGCTGTTCAGTCCGAACCGCAAAGGCCCGGTTCACCCAAGCTGCGGGAACACTGGGTGAAAGGAAGTACCAGCCATAGCAAAAATGACCTTCAGGGAAGTTTTAAACGTCCTGTCAGTCCAGTCTTTAAGGACAATTGCATCTGCCACAGGCAAAGCAGTGGACTTAGAGAGTCTAGAAACAGGGGCGTTTATCTTGGGTGGATGAGCCCACTGAGCTAATGCCTCTTCCGGGAAGGGATACAGCTTAGCAAACTTCAGGAGATACAGAAGGGCTTTTGTCAGGAGACTCCCACTCATCAGACACCAGACGGTCAAGAGTGGGGTTGGGTGGAAAACAGGTAATGTAAACAGCTACTTAGGCTCCTGAAACAGGTCAGAGGGATCTGTGGGGACCTCCTGAACCAGGGGAATGTTTAGGGTATTTAACACAGCCCTGATCTGGCCCTCAGCTGAGGGATCAGGATCAGCCTCATAGGGGGTCCCCACAGAATTGTGAAGAGACCACTGCAGAACATTCCCCTTTATCAGAATCCACCAACAATTCCTCCTCAGAGGAATCGGACACTTCAGGTACTCCCTGCGGTTTCGGCAGGGAAGACCTGACAGGTGTAGAGGGCTGCCAATACTGGAAGACCCCCTCCAATTGGGATGGAAGGAGCTGGAAGGTAGCCCGTAAGTCTCTGGTAGTAGCCTTAAACTCTTACATCCACACTGGCTCTAGTGCAGAGGTTCTCAACCCATGCCCTCAGTGGCCACTAACAGGCCAGGACTTAGGAATTTCCCTGCTAGAACAAGTGTGTTGATCAGAGGCTCAGTCGTATTGATTAACTCACCTGTGCTCTTAAAAGGAAATTCTCAAATCCTTGCCTGTTAATAGCCACTGAGGGCACTGGCTGAGAACCACTGCTCTAATGCATGGCTGGAGGTCCTTTGAAGAAAAACAGGGGTAGCAGCGCATGATGGGCATAAACAACCTAAGCATTCTCTAGGTAACCCTGATTGACATAAGGCGCAAAGCACAATGGGGGTCACAGACACCCCAGTATCCTTAGTCATAAGTCTAGTCCCAAGTTCCAACATCCCATCCTAACAGTGTCACAACGTTATAAATATAAATCAACATACAGTGTGTAATATTAAAGCGGAACTACCACATGACATACACTTTAGCTTAAATAACTCCTCATAGGATACTCGTGAAGGGAATGCATGAAAAATGGCTGCAGTGATGGGAGCCAATCAGAAATGAGCACGCGAAGAAGCGCTCACAGGAAATAGTTTTCCCTAAAAAAGTACCCCAGCAGTGCCCAAAGTCCCCGAGCCCCCCAAAACACACAGAACATTGACCGGATGATAGAGCAAGGGCAGACAAACAAAATGAGCCATCTCTGAGCGGTTGCAGAGATATGTCCCACACTGTAAAGTCCCATAGAGGTGAATGGAGCATGGCGTCTATGCGGTACAACTCAATTTTACAAAATTTTACACTGAGGTAAAAAAAAAGTTGTAAAAACACTAAAAAAAACATGTTAAGAGTTAAATAAACACTATACCCTAAAGGAAAAAGTGTGAAAACCCCCAAAGAGATGCCAAATTGGCAGACAAAGGGTTACATTTACCATAGAAACTTGCTCCAAAACCCCAACAGACATACAGACAAACCAAATGAGTGCAGGAGTATGTAACAGGAACTCCAAAGGAGACCTCTGTGCGGAGAGGAAACGTGGGACAAGTGGACCTCAGCACTCAAAGGTTTGTTCACCTTTTCAACAGGTCTTCTGTCTTCAGATTACCATTTTTGAAAAAGAAGCCTCAATGGGCAACTCCTGAGGAAAGAACTTGGAGTTACAAGATTTTCCCCTAGGGATTAAGGTCCACCATAGCTCCTGGAAACTGAGCTATCCACTAGGGAATTGTCAGTAATGGTAATCCGCCTAATGGTGGTATTCCATATCTAACAGAAAACAAAAAATAAGCTAAAACTATAGCAAAACAGTTCTCTTGCCTGTATATTCATCAAGAAAAATCTTTCTTGACAGGAATTGACTAGATGCAGCTAAGGATAGGAGGTAGGCTCCATCCAGCATTCACTTCTAGAATTGTTCCTCCCTACTTAAAGGGGTGGATTGCTTCCCCAAAGTTACCAGTGACCTATGTTGGACGACAGAGAAATATTGCTGTCAATTCCTCCTCTCGGAACTCCCCCCTTCCTGATTAATTATGGGTTCCAACCTTCGCTTCTGCCAGAGTCTTTCGACACTCAGAATATTCCTGCTCTGGAGGAGCACTTGAGGGTGCTCCGCTCAACATGGGTATGGGTTCAGAGATCCCTGCAGAGTTCCACATTGAGCTGTAAGAGACAAGCAGACTGTAGATGGTTACTGGCTCCAGTTTTCCAGGTGGGAGAGAAAGTATGGCTGCCCTCACACAATCTCCACCTCCAGGTGCTTTGTAGAAAGCTGTCTCCTTGATTTGTGGGCCCCTTTCTGGTTCTCCGTAGGATTAACCCCGTAACCTATGCTCTTGAACTCCCTGCTAAAGCGCATTTCTAATGCGTTCCAAGTATCACTACTGAAACCATTGGTTTGTAATAGATATACTACTGCTCCTGTCCGCCCCAGACCTGTCCAAGTGGGGGACCATGAGTAAATGAGGTACAAAGTATTTAGTTCTTTGGAAAGGGTATGGACCTGAGGAGCATTCCTGGGTCACTAAGAGATCTACATGCACCTGCCCTTCTCCGTGAATTCCACTCCCGCAATTCCTCTGGTGCTGGTCCTCTTCCGCGGGGGAAAGGTTGTTAAGGGGGGGTACTATCACAGTCCCCCTAAGGAGGCCTTAGTGTTCCTGTGCTTCCTTCCTCTTTTGGGAGGTTGGCCGGAATGTTTGTGGCTGCTTCCACATTTCTGATGTCATGGAATGGGTGCTCCGTTGTGATCCGTGCTTTATCTGAGAATACGCTCCGTGTATGATCCGGCTTGTCTGACTACCCACATCGTGTCTGACCTGTGGCTCTGGCTGACTAACTCACTCCGTGTATGACCCCGGCTTGTCTGACTACTCACATCAGTTCTGACCTGTGGCTCTGGCTGAGTAACTCACTCAGTGTAGTCCCCATTTTGTCTGACCTCTGGCTCTTGCTGACTATCGCTCAGTTTATATCACGGTGCCCGTGATTTGCTGCCTTTCCTGTCAGTTACCTGAATGGCTCTCCATTGGCTGTCTGCTTTGAACGCGCCCAGTATTGCCTATTTAGACTGGGCTTGGGCACCCTTTGGTTGCCCTTTCATGGTGTCTCTATGTCGCCTGCACCTGCATTGTGTTCCTGAGCTTCCTGGACCGTCTGTCTGTCTGTGCTCGCCAGTGATCGCCAGAGTTCCTGTCTGACAGCTTCCTCGGTTCTAGCTTCCATTCCTGATCCGGTTGGGGTGTAACGTTTTTTTAAGACTCTCAGACCAGTGTGTGAAAATAGAACACAATTTTATTAAAAATAAGTTAAGGCAGAAATACGCCCTCTAGTGTCGGTAGATATACACCAGTGGTAAATACTAGTTGATACAATTGTAAATGCACAAATTAATTATAAGTACAATTACACAGCAGTAGAATAGCATATACCCACAAAGGGTTAAGTCCTTGATAACAGTCAGTCTCAGATGTGGATGTTTGGAACGCCCAGGGTGTTATTAGGCTGTGCTGGAGACCAAGGCTATCACCGGCTGGATACAGGACTGCCTCGCCATGGTGTTCAGTAAGAAGAAGCACAGGAGTCCACGTAGCCCCCTCGGGCGTACCTACTGGAACTGCTTCAACTAGTGCAAGTGCAAATAGACCCCACGGGCGTGATTGGAACCGGCCTGCAATGCGAGAGCTGACAAGCCTCCTCAGACTTAACTGGACACCGGGATAAAACACGCTAGAGCCAACAGCCCCACGGGCGGAATTACCGGAATTGCAAATGCTGATGCCTGTGCCTGCCACCACTCGGTATAGCGGAATCGCCCAGTAAACAAGAGAGAGTCTTAGGCACCCAACCGGCCAAACGGATGTGAATACTCTGCAAGGATGTATGGAGCTGCCGACGGAGAGCGGCCAACTCAGCAGTAGTATCACCGAGAACGAGACTCTTACGGGAGTAGCGAGAGAGTGGAACCCTGGCGGCACTGCTAGGGTTAAATAGCACTTTTACTCGAGGCTTTTCAGCGGTATAGCTAGGCTCTGCAGTGTGAAGGAGGCGCGCATACACACAACTCTGCATAGGTAAATACACTGCACTGATCGGAGTACACCAGGCAAGGCAGTCACACCAAAAGCTGGAACAGCAGATAGAAATGTCGCGGCGGCGACAACTGGAACGCAGGTCACTGTAGAAAGCAGGAGTCGGTCTTCGGAGCGGGTAGTCAGCCAGGCCGGGTCGGAGCACGCAGGAGGTAGTCATACAAGCCGGGTCATACACAAGCAGGAACGTCAGCCAAATCGGGTCAGGATCCAAGGGTGGTAGTCAGACGGGCCGGATCATACACAAGCAGGAACACAGGAGAATGGTCAGGACAAGCCGAGTCGGTACACAGGAATCCGGAACACAGGAACACAGCAACAGTATAACTGGCACAGAAACACCACGAAAGGGCGACTGACAGATGTGCTAGCCAGGTATAAAAAGGTCACCGGGGGGCGGGCCAAACCATCACAGCAAATCAGTGTCTGCCACAGATGAGACTGACAGGAATCACAGGCACTGTGATAGGGGTTGCTGTTCCTGCTGCCGTTCCTGCTTCCTGTCCTGTACAGGCTGTGTTTCTACTACTGAATGCCTGCAGAGTGTCTCCTTCCACAAGTCGCCTTTGGCGACATTTTCATTCACTTTGTTTGTGTATTCCAGTATGCGGGTACTGGTTCGCTTCATGTTAACCGGCTGCTTGCTGCGTTCCTTACAGCACCGGTAGAGATTGTGCAACTCCAGTATGCGGGTACTGGTTCGCTCCATGTTAACCGGCTGCTTGCTGCATTCCTTACAGCACCGGTAGAGATTGTGTTACTCCAGTACGCGGGTACTGGTTAGCTCCATGTTAACCGGCTGCTTGCTGCGTTCTTTACAGCACCGGTAGAGATTGTGTTACTCCAGTGCGCGGGTACTGGTTCGATCCATGTTAGCCGGCTGCTTGCTGCGTTCCTTACAGCACTGGTAGAGAGTGTGTACCTCCCGTACGCGGGTACTGGTTCGCTCCATGTTCACCGGCTGCTTGCTGCTTTCCTTACAGCACTGGTAGAGATCGTGTAACCCCAGTACACGGGTACTGGTTCGCTCCATTATTTCGTTGGGTGTTCTCTACATCTTTATAACCCAGCTGGCCTCTGTCGGTCCATCATAAGCGACTGGCTAGCTACACCTTATGCCAGTCGCTGAGGCCATCCCTGTCTGTGTTCCAGTACTTGCAGCCTCCAGGCTGCCTTGCCCGGTATGTTGGTAAGGCCGGTATAACCTATTCCATCTAGTGCCAGTCTAAGGTTGTCTTACATTCTGTATACCACTACTCACTATGTCTATGTATTGAAGATATAGGTTACATGTGTATGCTAACCTGCAAGGGTTCCCCTTTAAACTTTTCAATAAAGTTGTGTTTTTATCTTAACTCTCTGTCTGAGAGTCATAACAAACCGTGACAGTTTAGTCCCCTGCTTGTCTGTACTTCTTTAGCTGAAAACCGTGACAGAATGTTAATAACCTGTGTTGCTCTTGTTGTTGCTGCTGGCTACTCAGCACAATTGTGTGTTGATGAGTGGTACTTGGAAGTGGTGATGATAACTGATGACAGGATGACTGTGTACTTTTGGTAATCATTGCTCGTCCAGGGTCAGAGTTTGCAGTGTTTTTCTCAAACAGTTTATAGACAGGCACAAAAGTCCTTTTCAGTGGTGGAAGATTCCGCCTTTGCCTGTTTGCTGACTTTGTGGCCATGTCATCATCTCTCTAACTCTCAACAAACAATTTCTTTTAATATTAACTTTCACAAAGTTTGCTACTATTTTGAGGACAGGTGTTTTGGTGCTTGTTTGTCTGTCAGTCAGATGCAGCAGTCCGTTCACTGCCACACGTTCCTCCATTATGTCATTGCCAACATCAGCACTAGAATGCGACTCATCATTTTTAGTGTTCTTCACCAGTACTGCCACTGGTGGTGGTGGTGGAGGAACTTTTGGTGGGACCTTGACAAAATGCATCCTCCCCGGGAGGAAAGGGATCAATCATCATCATTTATTGTACATACTGCAGCAACCATAGCTGCAGTCAGTTTTGAAGCATTTTACTCTCACGTCCCTGCAATGCTCCTACTTATCCCCCCTCCCCTGACCCCTTTTTTCTGAGGGCATACAGAAACTTGTGCATAAATATGCTAAATGTTTGGAAAACAAAGCGGGTGATAAAGAAAAAAATGATGGCATTGTACATGCTCATATTTGTATTATATGAAAAAACTAAATTACGGATGTTTTCTGACTCACCCTCTTAGACACACACACAAACACACACACTTATATATATCTCAAACATTGAATATATACAAATGCCAAAAAAACTGATACTTGTTTCATATGTCTTTCAAAAGTTTATTCATTCAGGGGGATGTACTATTTTATTTATTTTTATTTAGAAAATGTTTTACCAGGAAGGTTACATTGAGTTTTATCTCATTTTCAAGAATGTTCTCAGTACATGACTCACAACTAAACATGGAGCTGCAATCAAGTTCCTGACGTTGCACCTCTTTTACCTACCTACTAAGCTATCTATGTATAAAATTCTCCCATTTATGGCTCTTGCATCAAGGGAAAGTGGGGGTGTATGGGTATTTCTTCCTCTATGTCTTTTCTAGTATCATGTACCGACAAATTACAGAGGTAATTGGTGTACTCCATTTTCCTGCATATGATACAAGACGGCATTTGAGGCTTGCTCACATTAATTTCATATCATGAGCATATTGTGCAAAACGACATACATATTCTTGTCTATATCCCCCAAAATGCAAGGTCATGATTTTAGGCCAAAGTTTTCACGTAACAGCTTTGGTGAATTTGTATTATTTCAGTGCTGCACGGTCAATTCTTGATAAAGGCCCAAAATGGAGCCAAAACACTGAAATAAACCACATTATTTGTTTTCAAAAGAAAATATATAAACATTTCCAAACCACAGATACACAAACAGAAGCATACAACCAGAAACATCTACGAGTTTAAATCCCTCTATTTAGCCTTTGCTCACACCATGGTGTATTATATTACTTAATCTGTTCCTGTCTTTTATCCTTGACCAGAAATGTGTCTCCTGCTGTTCTTTGTCTATCCCATATGGTAGTTACTTGGCTCAGCTGTAGAAATACATGTTCCCTGTATTAAGTATATTTGCAAACCTGATTTATTAGATGAAAATGCTCTCATGTCAGATCTGATTTTTTTTTTTATACATGTTGTTTCACTGCATTTGCTATTTGATTAAAATGAAAGAAACATTTCATTGCACGTCTGTATCATATAATTCAATTGTGGGACATTCCAAATAATTTTCTAATAAATAATTTTCTTAGCTAGGGCATATGCCAATATATTTTAATAGAATTATATTATATAAACACACCTTAAATATGTAAATCGGGAATGTTACAGTAAACCTAGACTATGAGACATATCCCTTGAGGGAAAACAGAAAAACACCTAGGGGAAGATTCATTAAACTGTGACAAAGAGGTGATAAAGTGGAGATGACTTCTCCAATTTATCACTTCTCCAATTCCTATGTTACTGTATGGAGCCTATGCACTAAGGTGTCTTCAGCTTTGGAGATCTTAGGGTATAGGCTCTATAGAAAAACATAAGAAATGGAGAAGTGATAAATTGGAGACATCATCTCTACTTTATCACCTCATTATCACCTCTTAGTGAATCTTCCCCCTACAGTGTCAAATTTGAAGGGGCCACTCAAGCTGTGCTAGCCACTCCCACATTGTGAGTTTGTTAATTTCCCAGTTTATATACCCTCTTCACTGGCTATTATTAAACAACACCAAGACTTGAAGATTAAATAGATTAATTTAACGTTAAATATCATATACTTACAGACTGTCACGGTTTGTTATGACTCTCAGACACAAGTTTTAGGTAAAAAACTCAATTTTATTGAAATAATAAAATGATCACTTAGAATGGCAATCACATACATATATATCAAGAGTAAATAGCAAAGACAGTATGCAGACTCTACCGGTCCTGTCAATATACCAGACAGGACAGTCTGAGATGATGGAATAATAGGCTCTACCGGCCTTGCCAATACCGGGTAATGCAACCTGCAGATGGAATAGCGTCAAGGTTCTACCGGCCTTACCTAAAAACCGGGCAAGGCAGCCCCAATAAGTACACGGTGTAGGCTCTACTGGCCTTGCCAATACCGGGTAAGGCAACCTCAGATGGAATGTGGCAAAAGGTTCTACCGGCCTTACCAATACCGGGCAAGGCAGCCCAACAACCCTCGATATAGGCTCTACCGGCCTTGCCAATACCGGGTAAGGCAACCTCAAGGGAAATGCGAAGCAAGGTTCTACCGGCCTTACCAATACCGGGCAAGGCAGCCCAGAGGTATCAATAGCTGTCGGATGATAATGACAGAGTGACAGGATCGTAAGCAACCCAGTGTCCGCACACTGAGACCAACAGAGGAATCGTATAGCCGCAAGGCTTAGGAGCTAACCAGCGTCCTCACACTGGACTAACAATTGAATCGGATAGCCGTAAGGCTTTGGCGCAAACCAGCGTCCGCACACTGGGACCAGCTACTGAATCGTATAGCCGATAGGCTTTGGAGCAAACCAGTGTCTGCACACTGGACTAACAAGTGAATCGTATAGCCGCAAGGCTTTGGAGCAAACCAGCGTCCGCACACTGGGACCAACCACTGAGTAGTGTAGCCGATAGGCTTTGGAGCAAACCAGTGTCCGCACACTGGACCAACAGGGAATTGTATAGCCGCAAGGCTTTGGAGCAAACCAGCGTCCGCACGCTGGGACCAACCACTGAATAGTATAGCCGATAGGCTTAGGAGCAAACAAGTGTCCGCACACTGGACTAACAACTGAATCGTGTAGTCGCAAGGCTTTGGAGCAAACCAGCGTCCACACGCTGGGACTAACAAACAATGTCGCCGACGCGACCAAGCAGAAGGTCGCCAGGATCACAGGAGACAGGCGAGGAGATGGCAGCAACCAGCAGAGCGATCAGTCAGGGCAGGAAACAGCAGAGAAGAAGGTCAGCAGGAACTGCAACCCCAGAGGACTAGGCCGGAACCAGGACTGGAACAACTCAGCATTCAGGAGGCACTGGAACAGCTGCAATCAGGAACTCAGGAACACAGGAACAGAGGCCCAACAATCACTGGACATAGTGATAGTGAAAAATGTCAGAAACAACACAAAAGGGCACTCAAAGGGTGCCCAATCCAGGTTTAAATAGGCAATATGAGGCGGGCTAAATGCAGACAGCCAATAGAAGCCCCCTACTGGTGACAGACAAGAAAATGCAGCAATCACAGGCACTGTGATACAGACATAAGTAAAACAAGTATTCATATTTTAAACATATAAAAAATAACCATAAACTTGAATTTTATTTAATGTGTAAATCGTTCTATTCAGAGAACAGTCACTTAAATTTTGTTTAGACTATTTGTCATGAGGTCAGAGCTATAGTCAATACATTTATTGTGATTAGTGCCCAGTGTGCTTGTATTTAGAAAGGCTATTTATTATCTCAGATCATTTACAAACAATCCTTGACAATCATCTCAAGATTGCTATAGTACTTGGAGCCCTGAAAAAGACAAAAATGTCTGTTTCCTCAGAGCATATATTTGACTAGATTTTAGGTCTCAGAAACAAACAGAATATTTACAGATATCGTACAGGGTATTTAAGTGCATCTAACACAAGTTCCTGTTTAGGTGTTAGTATTACTTTAAAATCCATTGATACTAGAGAGAGGTCTACAATACATTGTAAAGCAATGACACTGAGATGTCACTAACAAAGGGCTTTGTTTACACATGTTTAACCCCTTCAGTGCCAGGTAGGTACATTGTAGGAGCTTGGACAGCAGTTCCTGCTGTGCCAAGCTCATACAAAGTACGAGTTAAATGCAGTCATTACATAAGCTGGTATAACCGGCATGCAGTTGCCTCGTTAAAGAAAAAATATATGTATAGAAAATAGCCCAGCACTCTTTTGTGTGAGTGTGTGTGTGTGTGTGTGTGTGGGGGGGAAGTAGCATTAGGATATTTCCTGATTTCCTGAGATGTACCTGGCTGCTGTAAGGTGCAAACTTACACAGAAACACCACTTTGTTATATACAGTGATTATTTAGATCAGGGATGTCCACGTTCAGTCCTCAAGGGTCAGGATTTAAGGATTACCCTGCTTAAGCTCAGGTGAGTCAGTCAAAATGAATAAGTAACTACTTCTGTTTTACTCATTATATACACAGATACACCTTACGGTTTATGATGGAATCATTCACAAGCAAGTCTTTCTGTTATTCTCTGTAATTAGATATACCTAACTGCTGAATGAAAAAACACTACCTAGGTAAGTCATACTGTTATACACAGTAATTATATAAATGTGACTGCTGCATGACATGTATACCCCCAAGAGTTTTGGGTCTCCTACACCCCTAAGTCTACAATGTTTGGAGCTCAAAAAGTATTATAGGCCTATCAATGTGTATAAAACCAAACACGCACACACTACTGGATTTGCAGAGGGACATGATGCCCCTTATCCTGCAATAGTGAAGTTGATTAAGACAGATCTTGTGCACATCTACCAGTTAAAGCTCATGTCTTCATCACTTGTCAGAAAAACTTTAATCAGTGGGAACTTTGCTTAAGCTGACCCTGCTTTCCTCTGGGTGCAGTGTCCCCTTTTAAAACAGCAGCCTATTAATTTTTCCAGATCCATTTAAATTGGGCCTGTCATCCTAACAAAATTTTAGTTTGTTTCACAGAGTATTCAAACCTGCCAATATCTTTTACTAGACAGTTTTCTTTAAAGTTTAGTTTTTGGGAAGCCAAAATGTACATTATGGTGGCACAGTGAGTGACTTCATGCAGTTTCCTTGCCCAGTATGCTAATTCTGTTTAGGGACAAACATTGCTCCCTGCGGTGAGCCCTGTCTTCACATAAATACCAGTGTGTGGTAATAGTTGCCCAGAGAAGTTCAGGAGTCAGTACCGTATAGTTAAATGCTATTTATTAATAGTAGTGGTAGGCAAATATATACAAAGAAACAAGCAGAGGGTTACAAGCCAGCGAGCACAGTTATTAGAAATAATAGGCTGCCAAGCTTGACCACTATGCTAAAGACCAGGCCTCAGCCACTGGTAGTCTCTACCGGAATCAGGAACAGAACAGGAGCAGGAACAGGAACACAGGATCTTGATCCGAAGTAGGAGATGTACCGACGCACTCCTGCCGTCAGTAAGGAGAGAACTCTGACTCAGCCTGCAGTCAGAGTGGGAGTAGATAACGGACTCAAGCCTGCAGTCAGTATCAGAGCTGGTCTACCAGAGCCCCAGGTACGCACTAGGTTGGGTGTCTGCTAGGTAAAGGGAAGAAACGTAAGAGTAGTCAGACAGAGCCACAAGTCAGCACCAGACGGGGTAGTCAGACATGCCAGGTCATGCACAGTTCAGGTAGTCAGCCAGAGCCACAGATCTGCACCAGGTTGGATGTCCACTAATAGAGATACGCAAAAGAATAGTCAGACAGAGCCACAGGTCAGCACCAGGTTGGATGGAAGACTAGTCAGGTCATACACAGAGCCCAAGGTAAGAGAATTGATAAGCACAACAAAGCAAGGGCAACTGAGTCAGGACTCAATCTGCCTTTTAAACCCCTCCACAAGAAGTAGGTAGGAGGAGCAGCTCAGAAGGAGGAAGTATGTAGGAGGAAGTAGGTAGGAGGAGACTACAGGAAGCAAACACATAAAACAGAGGCCTGCTGCATGCTTGAAGCCTCGCGCCTGTAGATGACGCTGAAGCTAAGGTAAGCTGTAACAGTCCAGCACAGAAATTAATTATCATAATGTGCCACACTCTGCTGCTTAAAAAAGTTTAACTTTTCAATAAATGGCGACAATATTCACTGTAACCCAGCCAATGGCAGTGTATAAAAGCCATTCCCAGTTTATTTTTTCTTGCACTGACTAAGGTAAAGGCAAGACTGGGGGATTGTGGGCTTTGATTGATTTTTTTTTTTTTTTTTTTTTTTTTAACAGCTGTTTTTATTGAATTATGAAACATGTGTCACACACAGACATAAGGGCAGTGATACAATTTCCACAACAGAATTGTAGGAAAACCACAAAAAAGGTACATGCAACATAGCTACACACAAGCGCAAATGTCAGGCAGAAAAAAACAAAAACAAAATCTCATTACCAACTGGAAATACCTATCAAAGTGTGGGGGAGTAACACTACTGGTGTGTCTTTACCTCCAAAGGGAAATACATGTAAGTGGTGTAGGGCAAAGCAGAAAGGTCAGCGGATGGGGGGAACCTAGTATGACAAAGAGGTGAAGAGGGTTGGAACTGTGGAGCTCTCTTTCAGCCATCCACTTAGTGTATCAAAAGCATCAGTAAAAATTGCTTTGCTGTTTCTGCGGTAGAGTAAGGATGAATGGTTCCCAGACTCACATAAATCTCTCACCAAAGAACTCCCTGTCTTACAGTGCAATGTCCCAGTGTAGCCTGGTGAAATGCAGTACTTTGTGTTTACAATGAATGAAAAGGGGGGTTGACTATTCCATCCAATGGGCCAAAATGCATTTCATAGCTATAATGAATTGGTAGTACTAAAGGTGAGTTATAAATTCCCAGCAGAAAAGCCGGAGTAGCCGCTATAAGAGGTATGTGTAAGGCATTGTTTATATGAGAAATGACCTTGTTCCAGAAAGAAAGAAAGGAGTAGATTGAGAGCAACAAAGAGGCGCTTGGACACTGGCATTTGATGCAATGGTCGGAAGAAGAAAGTCCAATGCAATGAACTAATGTGGGGTAAAGATAGGCCCTATGCAGGAAATGATATGGAAGTTAATGAAAATAGGTGGATGGGGATGCCAACAAAAGGCAAAAACAGGAAGATGTATTTCTGACCGTAAAGGAGGTTTTTCATGTACTGCCATGCTTGGATAATGGGAAAAATTTGCAGATTGCTTCGGCAGTGGGTCAATATGTAATGAATGGGAGCAAGGAGTAGGAAGGTAAATTGGATATGCGTAACAAATCTCTAATCTCTAGAGGAATCAGTGTAAATAGCAGATTGATTAATCCAATCTTTAGCAAAGTGTAATAAGCTGGCCACGTTATATAAGTGGAGATTGGGCAAGTTAAATCAACTTTGGATTTGGGTGACTGCAATTTAGTGAGACTGATTTTGGGCCTCCTCTCATTCCAAATGAATCTGTGAAATTTAGTATTCAAAGGCTGAATGTCTGAGGTCGGAATATATATTGGCAGAGTCTGAATAGGGTACAATAGTTGGGGAAATTATATAATATAGAAAAGATGTAGCCAACAAAGGGAGGGGACATTTTTCCAGTTTCGATAGTCTGTGGTGAGCTTGAAGATTATGGGAGGAATGTTTAAGTCATATGGGGTGGAAATGTCTCAGAGGAGCTGTAGTCCCAAGAATTTGATAGAGCCATTAGCCCAATGAAGGGGGCAGTCTAAGATTAGTCCAGGAGGAGGTTGCGATGTTAGCCATAGGGCCTCAGACTTGCTAAAGTTGATTTTGAAGCCTGCTATCAACCGGAAATCATGAAGAATGCCGATTATGACAGGGAGTGAGTATTGACGACCACTTACAAAGAAAAGGAATCATCTGTGAAAGCCAAAAGTGTGGTATCCACGCCACCCAGCAAAATACCACTAAAACCGACTGCTTGGTTCAGTTTGTGCAGGAGAAGGTCAACTGCTATTTTGAAGAGGAGGGACAACGGCGGGAAACCTTGTCTGGTGCCTTTGAACAGCTGAAACAGCAGGGAATTAAAACAGTTAGTGGTTAGCATACACTGGGGGGTACAGTAGATTAGATTAACCAAGTCTGTGAATTGCACCCTAATACCCTGCACCGAAACCAAGTGAAATAAGCGAGGCCGTCATTTTATTAAAGGCCTGCTATGCATCCAAATTGACGAGGAGATTGTTGTTATTAGGGAAGCCCCAGGATTTCATTATGGCAGTACGGATATTAGTGACAGAGTATCTCCTCTGGATGAACCCGGTTTGTTCGAGTGAGATCAAAGAAGGTAAAATATGATTTAGCCTGTTAGCCGTAATCTTGTTTAATATTTAATCTATATGATTCCACCAGGATAAGGCCCTTGCTTAGTTTGGGGAAAACAATTATTCTGTCAAGGTTAAAAATACATAGCATCGCTTTAGTCATTAAAATGTGATTATACAATGAGAGAAGGAGCTCCATGAGATTATCTCTCAGGATTTTAGAGAACTATATCAGGTGTCCATCTGGCCCGGGGGGAAACTGTCGTTATGGAGCGACTCTAGAGGGTTGTGTTGTAGTTATGGAAGCACTGAGAGAATTGTTTTACTGGTTGGAGAGTATGGGAAAGGGGACATCAGCCAGAAAGTCAATGCAGCACACTGGATCACCTGTCTCTGGAGCATATAACTGTTTGAAATAGGAGGCAAAAAAGTTGTTTATGTCAAGTATGCCAAGGGTCAGGGGTCTTAATGGTAAGGGTGGAGTGGGAAGATTGTTTCAGTTTGGAAAACTGCACTAGTATTCTACCAGGCTTCTTGGCAAACTGATAGAAGAGTGTTGAACATTTATGTAAATTAAGTTGTGCTGCTGTTAGGATGGCCTCATAGGATTTCTTTGCGTTGAGGTATTTAGACCTGTGGGATGTAGAGTCTGTTCGCAAGTAAGCTGTGTATCATTTTATGAAGAGTCATTGGGACAAGTGGAGTTTGATGGAAGTCTCTTTGCAGAGTTTAGAAAAGTATGAAATAGCATAGAGCTTCAAGATCACTGTTTCCACTGGCCAGAATATGTTTGGGTCAGATGCATGTTGTGAGTTGTGGGATGTATAGGAAGTACAGGCAGGTCTGAGGCTTGAGTAGAAATCTGGTGGTTGTGCTAAGAATGTTGGCATACGTCAACTGAAAGAAGAGAATGATGGCGGTTTAAAAGAAAGAGTAAGGGAAATGAGGGCATGAGAAAATACTGATGAGAATGCTGAGGCCTGCAAATGAAAGAGAGCTGTACATATTTGGGCATACTGTAATTAAATGTAACCTTCCAGATATAAACTGGAAAAATGAGACCTATCAGAGTGCTAAAGGAATTAGGTTCATGAGTATGCTTAGGGATAGCTACATGACACAAATTGTGGAAGTGCCAACAATAAATAACAATGTATTGGACCTAGTGGTAAGGAATAACATAGAAATGGTATCCAATATTATGGTAAGTGAAGATTTGAGAAGCAGCGAGTATCAATGTATCACATAGACTGGGATACATTATTTAAAGGCAAAAATACTGAGGCAAATGGTCAGAATTCAGATTTAGGTTATACCAAATTTAGTGTATACCATTGGAGGAACAAATGCAAAAGAAGTAGATCACAGCCATTGTGGTTAACTGCAAAATGTAAAGAAGGAAATGACAAGGAAAAAAAGCATTTAAACGATTTAAGTCTGAAGGAACTGAACATTCTTTCTTAAAATACAGGGAGTGCAACAAAGAGTGCAAAAAGGCAATTAGGTTCACAAAAATAGATAATGAAACTCAAATTGCAAGGGAGAGCAAGACTAAGCCAAAAAAGTTTTTCAAATATAAAACAGCTAAAAATTTAGGAGTACATCAGGGTCCAGTACTAGGTCCACTGCTTTTTAACATGTTCATAAATGACCTGGAAATAGATACAGAAAGCAAAATAACAATATTTGCAGATGACACTAAGTTATGCAGGGTAATTCATTCAGAACAGGATATTTGCTCTCTATAGAGGGATTTACATAAAATGGCAGATTGGGCAACCAAATGCAATGGAATGTGGGAAAGTGTAAAGTCATGCATTTGGGAAGAAAAAATCCCAATGCTACTTATGAACTTAAGGGAATCATTTTAGGGGACTCGTTGCTAGAGAAAGACCTAGGAATACTTGCAAACTACAAATCTGGAAACAGTGACCAGTATCAAGCAAACAAAGTCCTATATTGAATAAAAAGGGATATTAAAGCAAGATGGATAATATGATTTTGCCATTGTACAAATCATTGGTAAGACCTCACCTTGAATATGCAGTGCAGCTTTGGACACCAGTTCTGAAAAAGGATATTCTAAAAATTAATCAAGGGAATGGAGGACTTGATGTATGAGGAAAGACTAGACAAACCTGGTTTATTCACTCTAGAGAAAAGACGACTAAGAGGAGACCTTATCACATTGTGCAAGTATATGAGAGGTCAATACAAGGATCTCTGCGGTGAGCTATTTATTCCAAGGCCTGATCAGGTGACCAGGGGACACCCCTTGAGATTAGAGAAAAGGAGGTTTAGACTTCAGCAGAGGAAGGTTTTTATACAGTAAGGTCTGTATTACTTACCCAAGGATGTGATTATGGCAGATACAATGGATACATTAAAGAGAAGATTAGATACATTTATTTCAGAATGGAACATACAGGGTTATACTGTGTAGTAGTAGGCAAATTAGGAAGGTCTGATAAAGACTAACTTACTTGGTAGCAGGAAAGCTATATCATTCTCATTTCTCTGCCTTATGAGGCAAGGGTTGAACTTAATGGACTTGTGTCTTTTTTCACCCTAATTTACTATGTTACTATTTTACTATCTGAGAGATAAGGATACAAAGTTTGTTTACACCCTTGAGTATTTAAGGGTTGATTTTTACTCTAACAAGTAATCTTGATAAAGACCCTTGTGTGTTTTTTTTTTCAAAATTATTACAGCTTAAACTTGATTTTTTAGGTGCAGTATCACAGTGACCTTAAATTCTACAGAGTCACTGTTGTTACACCATCCTACAGAGAATTATGGTTAATTGACCAGAGCTGTCCATAGGATGGTATAGCAAAATTCCACTGTACAATTTTAGGCCACAGTGATACTGCACCTAGGATGAGCTGTAATTGCTTTTGAATAAAACACCATTCAGCAGTGAGAACATTCTTGTTTTACTCAGGGAATAAATACTGCAATCATGTTTTTACATATAAAGTATTACTATCCCCTTAACTGGACTCAGTTTGATCAGAAGGAAATAAATCCTTTAAAATAACATCTGAAGAACACTCTCATGGGGAAAGCCATCACCATAAGTAGACACCCAAAAAGATGATACACTTTGCTACAAAGCACATCTTTTTGTCCTAAATTATCATTCTATATTACCAATACAGCAGGCCCCTTCCCCAGTTCATTAATAGCCCAGGGGCAATCACTCTACAGGCCTCATATTCACTCTACTCTTTACAATATGGCTTGTAATCTCCTACAACCACACATTATAACAGTATTGTCCATTCTGCAACATTGATATTGGATTTAGGAAGCAAAACTACCAAACCTCCCTCACTCATTAAAGCTACATAAGTTCTATGTCACACCAGACATCAATTACTTCTTAGAACATGACTAGTGTCTTAGCCTTTTACACTTTGTTCTACTAAAACCTGCTCTGGTGCAAAAAGCCACTGTTTATCTCCTAGAGTGGGTGTTAAAACTATCAAGGATGATGACTCCACAATCAGGTGAGGCAGCCAGATTGTTCCCAGTCCTTGAGTCTAAAAAGACTCCTAACACAAACCACTGAATCCCATCACTGGCATGTGTCTCTTTGCTGCTTGATTTGTCCCATGAATATTATACCAGCCTCTAGGGCAGCAGTAGTCATCCCTGGTCCACAAGAGCTATCAACAGTGCATGCTTTACGGCTATCCTAGCTGAGGCACAAGTGGACCAATTAAGGTGAGCCACTAACTATTCCACCTGTACACTGGGTTATACTGAAAACATACACTGTTGGTAGCTCTTGAGGACCAGCGTAGGGTACCCCTGCTCTAGGGCCTCCAGAGTTACCTGATAGGAATGTGAATACTGTGGTCCTGCATTCCAGACCATCAGCACTTTTCCAGGATGGTAATATGAATATGGCCTTCTGCTGTACTCCAGATTACCTGACTGGAATCTGAATACAGAGCTCCTGCTGGCCAGAGGATCAGCACTTATACCTTATGGATATGGCATCCTGCTGCACTCAAGCAAGACTCACCCATTCTCAAAAAACAGGGATATCCTTAAATCATGTCCTTTTTGGTAGCACTTGAGGACCAGAGATTGGCTATCCCTGGCCAAGGGATATACAAAATTCCAATGATTTAAATCCCCATAATGGAAAAGGTGTTTGTGCTACAAATCAACACAGACTCCTGTAGCAGTGAAGGGGTTAACATACTAATATAAATGTTTAGAACTGTTCCCTTTGCAGTTGGTTTGAACCATATCAGAACTGTTCTGCTTTTGACTCTTTAGCATGGCATACAACTATGAATAGCACACAGAGGCCGTCTGTAGTAATGCAGGGTTTGACAAATTTGGTATAGATCTTAGGAGCCTGACCAAATATTTAAGAGCAAGACATATTTCAGCTATCGAGTTTTCTTATTTTATTTTCAATATAGGTGCTACCGTACCACAAGTCTCCTTCCTACCCCACACACGTAGCCTTCTTCCACGCAACACTGGTTATGTACCACTCCCACATATGCCCCTGCAGGTCTCCTCCCTTCCAGCACAAACAAAAAGCTCTCCACCTCTAGATAAATACAGAGGTGTCATTACCCACACACAACACCAAGGCTGTCACCACCTCTCCGGTGTCCCCCACCCACCACCACATACACAGGCCTCTTTCCCTCCCTTCCTCCACCCCACTGCCCCCGCACCAAACAGTCAGGAGTGCCCCTGCCACACATTTCTCCCCACCTCTGTAAGGACAGGAACGGAGGGGGGCCGGTGCAAGAAGAAAAAGAGGATTTTAGCCTTACCTGTTAAATCCTTTTCTCTTAGTCCATACAGGAACAATTCTAGAAGTGAATGCAGGGGGTGGAGCCTACCTTCCCTCCTTGGCTGCAGCTAGCCAATCAGCTCCAGTAAGATTTGAGACACTATTTACTAGATAGTAGAAGGGAAAGAAGACTCCTGTGAGCATGACCCAGAAGGACCCCCACGGTCTGCCACAGGAGAGCCAAGCATGGTCCCTTGATGACAGGGTGGGAGACCAGTAACCTGTATGGACTAAGAGAAAATGATTTAAAAGGTTAAGACTAAAAACCTCTTTTCTCTGTCGTCCAATACAGGTTACTGGTAACTTTGGGATGTCCAACCACTGACTTTCCCAGAGGAGGAAAGTAAGGCAAGGACAGGCACAAGGCCCCCAAAGTCTCCAGAGCAGATATGAACCATCAGATCAGAGAAAGCCCAACAAAAACAAATGAAGTGTCAACGGACACTGAACAGGGGTAACAACACCATAGGAACTGTCACATATCACACTGAACTAGAGGGCTCAAAAGTGAAGCAAGCACCAAAGAACCGAAGAAGATCCTAGACAGACAAGACTGCCTCCAAGATCTTCCTCCCAAAGCTGGAATCAGCCGATGCCAGCACATCAACACGGTAGTGCTTCGAAAAGGTGTGCACAGACGACCAAGTGCCAACTTTGCACAACTGATCAGCTGAGGCCTGATTCTTGTAAGCCCAAGAAGCCGCAATAGATCTAGTAGAATGAGCCATGACCCAAAAGGGAACAGGCTTCTTTCTTAATTCTTAAGCCTTATGAATAGTGGACTTAATTCAAGACGCAATAGTCACTTTGGATGCAGATCTCCCTACCCTGAGGCCCTCAGGAATGACGAACAACGCATCAGAATGTCTAATAGACTCAGTGCGATGTACATAAAACTTGAGGCAACGCACCACACTGTCACGGATTTGAAGACTCTCTGACTTAAGGTTTGGTAAAATAACGTAACTTTATTAAAAGTTAAAGGCAGTCCCCGTAGGGTAAACATACATAACAATACAGCAGTAATATAACATATAATAGGTTCTACCGGCCTTGCCTAAATACCGGGCAAGGCAACCCAAGTGACAGTTTTAATGACAGGCTCTACCGGCCTTGCCTATACCAGGTAAGGCAACCGTGAGATGACATATACCGGTTCTACCGGCCTTACCAATACCGGGCAAGGCAGCCCCCACGGAATGCTGAACGTAGGCTCTACCGGCCCTGCCAATACCGGGTAAGGCAACCTTAAAGATGGTGAATTACAAGGTTCTACCGGCCTTACCAATACCGGGCAGGGCAGCCCAAAGCAGTACTGGAGTAGGCTCTACCGGCCCTGCCAATACAGGGTGAGGCAACCTACAGGATGGTATCGTCAAGGTTCTACCGGCCTCACCAATACCGGGCAGGGCAGCCTGAGCGAGTAGACCAGCTGTCAGGTGACTAAGACAGCATAGAGCATAAGTATAGAGGTCTTACTCAGCAGGAGTCTATTGCCAGGGATACTCAGACAACTGCAAGGAAGTGGACAGCGACTGACCACAGTACTGGATGTTCAGGAGCAAAGCAACGTCCGCACGTTGGGACTAATGGTAATAGCGCCACCAGGTTTAATGAAGCAAACCAGCAACCGCACTCTGGAACCAACAATGTATATCGCAACCAGGTGTAGTGGAGTAAACCAGCGTCCGCACGCTGGAACCAACAACGTATATCGCAACCAGGTTTAGTGGAGCAAACCAGCGTCCGCACGCTGGAGCTAATAATGTATCTCGCAACCAGTTTAGTGGAGTAAACCAGCGTCCGCACGCTGGGAACAACAATGTATATCGCAACCAGGCTTAGTGGAGTAAACCAGCGTCCGCACGCTGGGACCAACAATGTATATCGCCACCAGGTTTAGTGGAGTAACCCAGCGTCCACACGCTGAGACCAACAATGTATATTGCAACCAGGTTTAGTGGAGTAAACCAGCGTCCGCACGCTGAGACCAACAATGTATATTGCAACCAGATTTAGTGGAGTAAACCAACAAATTATGATCAGCAGCGAGAAGCACAATGTTGCCAGAGAGCGACGGCTGGAGCCGGAGATTCAGGAACATAGTAAGATTAACCCGCGAGGGGCTGGAACACAGGAACACTGGAACTCTGGAACACAGGAACACTAGCATACAGGAACACTGGTACACAGGATCAGTAAGTACAGCAGGAACAGGCCCAGAAGCCTGACAAGCAGGTCAGGCAGAGTGGAGTCAGAAACACCATGAAAGGGCAACCTGGAAGTGCTCAGCCTGGGTTTAAAAAGGCTGTGTGAGGAGGGCTAATCACAGACAGCCAATCATGATACTCAGTAAGTGACTGACACTGAACAGCACCAATCACGGGCACCGTGATACACCTCTAACAAGTGGAGATCCCTCTCCTTGTCAGTGGTAGGGTCAGGGCAAAAAGAAGGCACCACTAGCTTCTGATTACTGTGGAACTCAGAAACCACCTTCAGGAGAAACTTCTGCGAAGTGCAAAGCACCGCCCTTGTCCTTGTGAAACACCAAAAAGGGTGGTTTTCAAGACAGGGCATGCAACTGACATGGTGAACTGACACAATTGTCAGGAGAAAGGCCATTTTCCACGTCAGGTGTAAAGGAATAGTAGCCAAGGACTCAAAGGGAGGGCACTGAAGGATGCCCAAAAGCAAGTTAAAATCCCACTTAAGAGTGGGAGACTTGAAAACAGGACTAGTATGAGCAACGCCCTGGAAGAGAGCAGAAGTCTGAACCTTAAAGGGATAATAATACTTCATTGTAACTTTATTTTATTTTGTAGGCATTAAAAAAACATGAAGAATGATATAAGTCTTATCTCTGAAACCTTTATGGTTTAAGAGATATTCACAAACAAAATATCCCCCCCTGTTCAACCAGATCAGAAGGGAGATGCCCAGGTAGACTGCAGAGAGGGACAATCTTCAATTAAGATAATGGAAAAAGCTGAAAAACTTGTCAAGGGGGGAAGGGCTTTCATTGTTTTCATACAAAGAAAATTGTCCCCTTCTGTTATCTGTACTGTCATACAACCAGACTCACATCTGAGAAGAGATTGTTTACACTAGGTAAAAGGGGCGGGGAGGGGAACTTTGCTTGTGAATATCTCATAAACCATAAAGGTTTGAGAGATAAGACTTATATCATTCTTCATGTTTTTTTAATGCCTACAAAATAAAATAAAGTTAAAACGAAGTATTACTATCCCTTTAAGGGAACTCAAACTTAGACCCTTATCCACACCGTCCTGCAAGAAGGCCAGGACCATAGGCAGATCAAAATCCCGAGAGAGATCCCTATCAGCACACCAAGAAAGAAAGGTCGACCAGACATGATGGTAGGTCTTAGACGAAACAGGCTTGCGGGCAACTAAGCATAGTGGCCACCACACCAGAAGAAAAACCTTTATTCCTCAGTACTGAGGATTCAATTTCCAAGCCGTCAAGGCTAGATGATGAACATCCTCCTTCCACAGGTAACCCTGTAGAAGAAGATCCGGACGGCAAGGGAGCAGGAATGGCTCCACCACTGAGAGATCCAGAAGCTCCAGAAACCAAGCCTGCCGAGGTCAGTTCGGAACAATCAGAATGACTGGACAGCGCTCCAATCTCAGTTTACTTAACACCCTGTGCAACATGGGGATGGGAGGAAAGATGTAAGCCAGAGGAAATAACCAAGGAATGGACATGGCATCCACCGCCAGAGCTAGTGGATCCCTCCAGCGAGAGCAGAACATCGGAACCTTCTGGTTGTGTCTTGTCGCCATCAGGTCGATGCAAGGAAGACCACACTTCTGAGCAATGAGGGTGAACACCTCTGGGTGCAGTTCCCACTCTCCGCTGTCCAACGTGTGTCGACTGAGGAAGTCTGCCATGACATTGTCTACGCCGGGAGTGTGCACTGCGGATATGGCAGGAACATATTCTTCTGCCCAGGACAAAATAGCTTTGACCTCTAAACAACCGGCAAAACTTCTTGTTCCGCCCTGCTTGTTGATGTAAGCCACTGCCGTGGCATTGTCGGACTGGACCCAGACTGGGCAGTCCTCCAGCTGGCGAGTCCAGTGGTGAAGGGCTTGAAATATTGCCCGAAGCTCCAACGTTATGGGAAGGAGAGACCACCGACCGTGAGCACTTAGGCGACCCAGGACCCCTCCCCAGCTGGAGAGGCTGGCATCCGTTGTCACTGTGGTCCAGAAGGATACCAGGAAGGACTTGCCCTTCCGCAGACTGAAGAGGTCGAGCCACCATGACAAGCTCAGTTCCACATGAAGAAGGAGGGACACTGACATCTTCAGAAGGTCTGTCTGACCCCAGCATGCCTGGATCACAAACCTCTGGAGTTCCCTGGTGTGAGCCATGGCAAACAGAACTGCTTCTATGGTAGAAATGAACTTCCCCATTAGAGAGGACAGCTTCTTGGCTGGAACTGGATCATGAGCCAGTACAGTGGAGACTCTGTGGGTGATCTGGTGAGCCACCTCGTCCATGAGAAACACCATGCTCTGCTGAGTGTTGAAGAGAAGGCGAGTCATGCCAAAGAAGGCTTGGAAGCCTTGTGCTTGGAGGAGACTTTGGGCTTCCATTGTTGTTTGGGCTTGGAGGAGAAAAGCGGAGCTGAGGGAACTGTCTGGTTCACCGGATGTGTCTCATTCTGGAAGGGACGAAAAAGCTGATTACGCTTGATAGGTGTCTTCTTCCTGGGGACCATAGGCAGAAGGGTACTCTTGCCCCCTGTAGCCTCACTAATCAGATCCTTAAGATCTGGCCCAAACAAAGAAGTGCCTTGAAAGGGCAACGAGAGCAAAGCTTTCTTGGAAACAGTGTCAGCTGACCAGATCTTGAGCCAAAGAGCTTGTCTAGCAACCACAGACATGGTGGAAACCCTTGCCACCAAACAAATGGCATCAAACAAGGCAGCAGATATGTAGTGCTAGGCCTCAGAAATGTTGGCAAGAAGCCGCAACATATCCAAAGTAGGAGCACCCTGATGGACAGCAAGAGTGAGCTGTTCAGTCCAGACCGCAATGGCCCTGTTCACCCATGCTGCAGCAAATGCTGGGCGCAGGGAAGTACCAGCGGTGGCAAAAATGGACTTGAGACAGACCTCAAGTTTCTTGTCAGTCCAGTGTTTCAGAGAGGACGCATCAGTAACTGGCAAGGCAGTGGACTTAGATAGACTGGAGACAGGTGCATCCACCTTGGGGGGGATGAACCCACTGAGCCAGCTCTGCCTCAGTAAAGGGGTAAAGCTTGGCTTGGAAACAGAAGATTTCCTGTCCGGAGATGTCCATTCATCAGACACAAGGCGGTCAAGAGTGGGGTTAGGTGGAAAACAAGTATGGGGACTCTTAGGCTCCTGAAATACATCAGAGGGATCTGAAGAAACATCTTGAACTAAGGGAATGTTTAGGGTGCTTAAAATGGCCCTGATCAGGCTCTCAGCCGAGGGATCAGGACCAGCCTCAAAGGGGTCCCCAAAAAACTGAGAGGAGCCCACAGCAGAACATTCCTCAATGTCCAAATCCACCAACCGTTCCTCCTCAGAGGAATCTGATACGTTAGGTACTCCCTGCGGTTTTGGCAAGGAAGATCTGATGGAAGTAGGGGTCTGCCAGGAGTTGAAGATCCCCTGTAACTGGTATGGAAAGAGTTGCAATGTAGACTGGAGGTCTCTAGTAGCAGTAGAACTCTTGCACCCAAACTGGCTCTAATGCATGGCTGGAGGTCCCTGGGGGAGACTCAGGGACAGCAGAACATGCTGGGCATAAATGACCTGAGAAATCTCTAGGTAACCTTGAATGACATGAGGAACAATGCACAATAGCGGACATAGAGATCCCAGCGTCCTTAGTCTTAGGTCTGGCCCCAAGCTCTAACGGATTAGACATTCTCACAGAGTCAAAACATTTAAAGTATAAGGAATCACCCAAATACAGTGTGTAAGATTAAAAGTTCACCCCAGAAATCTCTAAAATGCACTTATCTGGCAGGCAAAGGGTTAATCTGCAGAGGAGAGAAGGAGAGTCCAAGCCCTGCGTAGGATACTCATTCAGGGAAAGCACAAAATGGCTTAAACGGCGGGAACCAATCAGAAACGAGCGCTCGATGCAAACGCTCATGAGAAATGTAGTTTTCCCAGAAAAAGTACCCCAACAGTGCCTGAAGCCCCCTGAGCCCCCCCAACACATACAAAACATTAACCGGATAATAGAGCAAGGGCAGACAAACAAAATGAGCCATCTCTGAAGTTGCTACGATGAGCGGTTGCAGAGATATGTCCCATAGAAGTGAATGGAGCAATGGCGTCTATGGGGTAAAACCGTGCGAATACAAATTTTGCAAAGTTGTAACTGAGAAGTAAATGTGCACTGAGCAATACTAAAACATGTCATTAGACCCAATAAACACTGAACCCAGTAGGGAAAATGCCAACAACCCCCCAAAAGATGCTAAACCAGCAACTAAAGGGTTAGATTACCATATAAACTTGCTCCAAAACACCCAACAGACATACAGATAAACCCACTGAGTGCAGGAGCAGGCACGTGCATACACAGACACCAAGGGGGGCTTGAGCACCTGCCCTTTTTGTCCAAAGTGCCCTAGTGCCCTTTTAACAAACAAAAAAATAAAAAATAAAAATAATAATTATGAGAAGTGCCCTTTTTTTCATTTGAGCCCCTGCCCCCCAAAATGTCTGTGCACGTCCGTGAGCAGGAGTGTACAATAGGATCTCAAAAGGAAGAAACCCATTGCGGAGGGGCACTGTGGGACATGTGGACCTGCAGCACTCAAAGGGTTGCTCACTTTTCCTGCAGATCTTCTGTCTTCAGATCACCATGTATTAAGAAGAAGCCTCAGTGGGCAATTCCTGGGGAAATAACTTGAACCAAAGATTTTTCCCCCAGGGCTTAAGGTCCACAAAACGCACCTGGATACTGAGCTAGCCACATATTGTCAGTTATGGTAATCCGCCTAATGGTGGTATTCAATATCTAACAGAAAAATAAAAAAATAGCTAAAACTATAGCAGAACTGATCTCTTGCCTGGATCTTCATCCAAGGAACAAATCTTGCTGGAGCTGATTAGTTAGCTGCAGCCAAGGAGGGAAGGTAGGCTCCACCCCCTGCATTCACTTCTAGAATAGTTTCTGCCTACTTAAAGGGGCGGATCACCTACGCAAAGCTACTAGTAACCTGTATTGGACGACAGAGAAAGAGACTTTGAGAGAAGGGAAAGACTGGGAGGGAGAAAGCCCTGGTTAGTAATGGGGAATAGAAAGCCACAGGATATATAGAGAGTAGCTTGAAGTGAATGGGAAGGGTAAAGTGGTTGATAACTTAGGTATAGAGATAGCAGGAGATGATTAAGGAGAGAAATTGAAAAGCAGAAATGACAGAGATTGGGGAGGAGTAAGGAGAGAAAGAGTGTAGAAAAACTGGGAGAAAAGAAAAAGAGTGCAAGAAAGGAGAGGTCACTGGAGGGGAACAATTCAAGAGACTTTCAGAGGTTTTGGGGAGAGAGAATGGAAGGAAAGGAAAGAGTCAGAGGAAGAAATGAGAGACAGAGATGTTAAAAGGTTGAAGTAGTTTTACCACCAGAAGCTTGTTTCTATTTCCTGTCATCTATGCAATGACAGCAAGGAAGCCAAGTTTGTGCCTGACTGGCTGTAACTCTGCAGTGCATGTAGCAAAGTAAAGGAAATTGACGAATTTCAGTAGCTTAGTACTGTTGAATGCACAATGGGCTCACACTGCTCTTAATGCACACTCAGGGCTCAATACTATTCCTCACAGTAAAACAGTAGGAAGAGCAAAAACAGTCACCATTTTTTTATGCAGTGTATGTGTTGATTTGTGTAAAAGGGAGAGCATCCTCTACTCCACAGAGATCAAGAGCATTGGTGCTCATAGGAAGCAGGCATGGCATGAGGTGGAGTAGGCAGTTAATATAGTGTCGGTGTTCAGGCGAACGGTGGATGGGATCAAAATGCACCAGATGGACTGCAAGAGGAAACTGAAGCACAAGATAGGGGGATCTTGCAGCCTATTCCAAATCAACAGGTAGTGGGCCAGCAACATCCATCACGTTCAATAGCTGGGAGCAGCTTCACTGTGAGAACCTGTCCACTATAGCAGTTGAGGGTATCCCCATTGGCTGCAACACAGGAGATGACAGCACTCTCTAGGCTCCTAGTAAGCAGCAAATTTTTTGCCTCTTGCCCCCATAACCAACGTCCTGTGAGATATGTTGCTATAGCAGTAGTTCTACATATGTGTGGTATAGATCCCTGAATGCTGTACTGTAAATGTTGACCTATCTCCATGAAGTAATAGACTATACAGCATAGATCAGTTCATCCCTCTGAGTGCCATAGGTATACAACGCATTGTGTTTCACTCAGCAGGATGAAACCTTCAAACATATACAGAGATGTATCATCTGCAGAGGTAACATCCTATTATGACAGGCGTAGGCAAACTTTTTCCTTCCAGTTGTTGTGGACAACATGATCCATGAACACCAAACGAATACTCGATGATGATGAGGTTATATGTAGTTCACAACAACTGGAAAGGCAAGATTGCCTAATCTAGTGTATGGACAATGATTTTGAAAGTCCCTGCCATGGCATCGCTCCATCATAATACATGCGGTCACGTTAGAAGCCCATCTCCCATGTTCCCACTGCATGACCAATAACCCTTGACACCTAGCATGTGACAGATGCAACCCAACATCAGGTGCATGACAACCTGAGATTGATCTCATTATCCATGACAGGGTACGGTTGATCATGATGATGATGGCACATTAGAGCATGTTGTCATTGTCCATGCAACAAAGTCACGTCCATTATCCTTCGATTGCAGTGTACTCTGTATGAGAGTCAGAACCCTGCGGAGGAGCCACGAAATCACTGAAGACCTCATGAGGGAACAAGCTGGGTGCCACCTCCCCAGCCAAAACAAGGCATACAGCTGCCACCTCCAAGACATGGAGCTCCCAGCACTGGCTCCCACCAGACCCAGCTGGGCGGTGGATGATGCCCCTACTCACCACTGGCTCCCACCACCCCCTCCCTCCCACATGGATGGATGAAGGTGCCAGTCATACAGGTCCTACAGCCCACAGATGGGTGCACCTGGAACGAGCTGGCTGACAACACAGCCATATGGGATTTTGAATCCACAACTGCCTTGGGGCAGGACACCTGCAGATCAGTGGCTGGAGAGTGATCCATGGCCCCTTGATTATCCTCATATTGGCCTTGTGGGTGAGCCACAGAGGCCACAACCCACATTAACACATGAAAGCCAGGAAGCAGCCTCACCAGAGGATATAACTGATGTAATTTGGGCAGAATCCTCCCCACCTGTACCTCTTGAAACAAAACTGGAGCCTGCTGCAGAGATCCCATATTTAGCACCACTACTGGAGCCTGATGCTGAGATCCCATATGTAGCTCCATCACTGGAGCCTGCTGCTGAGATCCCATTTGTAGCACCACCACTGGAGCCTTCTGAGGAAATTCTAATTGCTGAACAGACATTGGAGGCTGCTGGGGAAGAAACACATTCTTCTGGGGATGCTTCATCTGCCTCACCCTCACCATCTGTACCAGCTGAGGGAGAACAAGCCATAGATAGAGAATACATGAGAATACAGAGGTGGAGGATGAGGGAGTCCAGGAGACACCAGCATTGTGTGAAGAATCAACTGGCAGCCATAACACATGAAATTGTCAGTTCAGGAGTGTCATGGCCGACATATTGGGTCACAGAGCTACGTGACCACAACAGGATCCATGCACAAATGTTGATTTTTACAACAGCCATCCCCCACTGCTACGCCAGCCCAAACCCCATTCCAGGGTCACCAGATGGTCTGGAAGGCCTAACCTCTCTGCTCACCCTCCCAATAAGAGCGTTTTTTCCACAATAATCATACCATTCGTGAAACCATGGTGTCTGTATTTCTTATTGAGGTTTCAGACTGTCAGTTCCAGAGTGGTATCAAATGCATTGCAAAGCAATACATTAGACACTTTGGACACTACCCTGGCACTCCTCAGTCTGTTGGCATTCATGTGTGTTGCCATGATACAACCAACAATCTTCAGCTGTTGTTGCCTTTCAAATCATGAGACTCAGGACACAGGAGAACTGGAAGAGTCTCATGTAAGCTGCAGTTCAACAACAACTGATGCACAAACAGTTTGTTAGCTAGAATTGATTACATGCAGGTTCAGGTTTGTCACATTAGGTCACTGTAAGGACACCAAAATATAATTCCCAGCTGTCAGAATGGCAATATGCATGCAGACTGACAACTGGGAGACATGCAAACAATCACTCCCACGGGTCACATCAGGTGCCAATCACTTGCGACAGTGTTCCCCAAACCTAATATCAAACATCCCCAGCAATGCTTGTGTTCTTGATCTCTTCAGTGTGGCACATGTGATGTTGTCAGCATCACAGGTGACATATCATTCAAGGGAATGGAAAAATAAGTGATTCTCCAGCATGAGATGAGATCAGAAAACATGTCTATTGGGGGTTTATTGAGGCCAGATTGGGGAGAACAACACACGCACAATGTGTGTTTCATGTCTGTGGGAGTAATCAACATGGGACCTGAAGGTCCAACACCTTGGATTGCAGATTGGTCTGTAACACTCCCCATACATTTGTGTTTCAGACATTTCTACCATTTAAGAGGTTGAGAGCAGAGTTCAGAAGAATGTGGCATAGTGGATGTGTGTAAGTTCTCCCCTGTGGTGCAACTGGTTGCTTAAAGTGTTAGTAATGTCTAAAAAAAAAACTTTTTTGCATTTAGAAGAGCTTAAAAAGCTGATCTAGATGCAAACAACCGTATCTCTTAAACCGCTATGGTTTAAGAGATACGGGTGTTTAAAGTTTGATTTCTCCTACTGACAGCTGTAAAGCTGTCAGCAGGAGATCCATGTCAGTCGACACGCTGGCGCTTGAGAAGTGCCGGGATCTCGTTATTTACACAGAATCCCTTCATTGGAATGGTCTAAAACGTGTACTAGTGTTCAGGCACACGTTTTAGACCATTCCAATGAAGGGATTCCGTGTAAGAAACAAGATCCTGGCACTTCTCAAGAGCCAGCGCGTCGACCGACACGGATCTCCTGCTGACAGCTTTACAGCTGTCAGTAGGAGAAATCAAACTTTAAACGCCTGTATCTCTTAAACCATAGCGGTTTAAGAGATACGTTTTTTTTGCATTTAGATCAGCTTTTTAAGCTCTTCTAAATGCATAAAAGTTTTTTTTTAGACATTACTAACACTTTAACCCTCAGAGTACCAGAGGGGGAGCCACAAATTGCCTAGCAATGTGTTGTGTACCCCCTGGCATTCAAAGGGTTAACCACATAGTGAATACCTGTTATGCCTCAAACAACATGACAGGTTCATGAACACAGTGGAGGTTTTAATGGCAGTCAAATCAGAGGAAACAGTATTTCAGTAAGGGAGGGTTTCAACACAAACAAACACACATATTTCTTCTACATCCATGTGCAGCAGCGTCCTGTTCTGCCTGGTGCAATGTGTAGCTCTGTGACGGTAGAGAAGGAAACAGCTCAAAGATAATGCACATATCACAGGTAACTATGTGAGGTATGTGATTTGGAGGGCAAGACACATTGTATGATATCACACGTTAGCTGGCAGTACACACTCACCTGGTCAGAGGGAGACATAAAGGGAGAATGCACCAATGGTAACTGAGAGGTCATCAGAGTCAGCTGGTTGCTGATTGTTTGTTACTTGCTCTTAGGCTAATGTGGTTTCAGCAGGTGCAGGACATGACTTTGTTGCATCTACCTCCCACAGCAATGGGCAGGTGTGCATACCTTGATTGTGGATGTATTTTTGGCCTCTACTTTATCCCTTATGGACCAGGAGGTGTGCAAGGCATTGATTCATGTTTTCCACAAACCTTTGGTATTCAAGGTGTTCTTGTGCTGCTGGTAGCTGTGGGGGAATAAGAGCCATTTGGTTCACATTTCAGGGTTGTTTATTTGAGCATCCAGGGGTTAGGGGTCAGTTTTCCCTTTATTTTTGGCTTAGAGAGCATGCGTGTGTATTTTATACTGCTTTCTTTGAGACAATGGTTTTTAACAGTTGATATGGCTTCCACACCTCAACTTGGAGGACAGGGGAGGACTGGCAACTTGTAGCCTAGGGGGCAAATACAATCAAGTGGCCCATTTGTACTATCGTTCCAGCCCGCCCCCTTTTGTTAATATTAAAATTGGCTTTAATGTTGTGAATTAAGGCAAGCAATACCACAGAGCTTACAATGAAAATGGAGCAACACAAGTGATTACACAGAGCTTACAATGAAAATGGAGCAACACAAGTGATAACATAGAGCTTACAGTTGAAATGGACCTACACTAGTGATACCATAGAACTTACAAGGAAAATGGGTTATGCTACTAGTGTAGCTACATTTGGATTGTAGCTCTGTGGTATCATTTGTGCAGCTCCATTAAAAGAAGCAAGCGTGAGATTGAGTGAGCCAGTGGCCCACTGGCCTAGACATATGACTGGCCCAGGGGGCAATTGCCCCCCTACCCCCCAGGCCATCCCTCCCCTGTTGGTGGAGAAGGATTACCAGCAGAAAATGTGTCCTCTCAATGAGCAGTAACACTGACTGTATATAATAGAATATTACGTGCTCATTTTTTTTCCGTTGATTTTCATGGGCTTTTTTTTGGCAGCTGTTGCTCAAACATACCTCACTTTGGATATTAACAACCTGGTTGATAGCATACTAAACTGTGCTTTCAAACCCACTGCATACCTCCCAAGTGTCCCTCTTTAGGAGGGACAGTCCCTCTTTTAGACCCAAATCCCTCTGTCCCACTTTCCCACCCTGATGTCCCTCTTTTTAGGAAATCAGATTGTGTGGTGTGTGTATATGTACTTCTCTTCAGAGATAAAACTCACATTATTGTTTGTGTAATGTCAGTATATGTGTTTATGAGGTTGTCTGTGCAAATAATATATGTTGGTCTTGTTATAAGTCATTTCTTAGGTTACACAAGGAGGTGTCAACAGGTCATGAAATACCCTAAAAATTCTTGGCAATGCCCTGCCCGCCCGCCATGCCCACCATCCACACCCCCTAAAAGACAAGTGTCCCTCTTTGGCAATTTGAAATGTTGGGAGGAATGCATTTATTTTCATGATAACAAAAAAACTTTGTATAGGTTTGCAAGTCATACTTCGTGCTCAACTGATACATTTTAATAGGGACCGGATAAAAGGTATATACCTCCCAAATGTGACTTTTTAGGGGGGAACTGTCCCTCTTTCATGGTGCCCCTCTTTTAGACCATCAGTGTGTGCATACCTCCCAAGTGTGCCTCTTTAGAAGGGACAGTCCCTCTTCGAGACCCAAATTCCTCTGTCCCTTTTTCCAACTTAGTGTCCCTCTTTTTAGGAGATTAGACTGTGTGGTGTGTGTATATAAGTGTATCACATTGCTCCACAGCAATAAAACGCACATTAAAGTTTGTTTAAATGTCATGATATGTGTTTATTAATTAGTCTGTGTAAATAAAATACTTTAGTCTTGTTCTAAACCATTTATTCAGTTACATAAAGAGATGTAAACTGGTCATGAAAAAACCTAACATTTCTCAGGGATGCCCCGCCCACCAGCCACACTCCCAGCAACACCATGTAAAACAAAAGTGTCCCTCTTTGGTCATTTGAAATGTTGGGAGCTATGCCACTGTCGCCAGATATTTAAATTAAGGTGGGCACTGAAAGGAAGGCTCCTAGAACATGCCAAAGAAACAGAAAATAAAAACCCAGACAGGAATCCCAAAAAACTTACTTTTCAAGTCAAAACCAGACAGGTGGCAACCCAATGGTGCAGCATGGAAATTCTTGTGATATCAGGAGATAAATATTTAACAAGTGATGTACTAGTCCATTCACAGGCCAGTGACATATCTATTCCTGTAAATTGACTATGTGCAATCTTGAACCCAAAGAGTTAAACCTTTTTGCATAGAAAATAACTGCACAAACCAATAGTCACGGAGTTAACAGAATACAATGCATCTGTGACCTGGGGTCAAATGTTGCAACTTAACTGGTCACTTAGCAACCACATCCAGTGCAATATGAACCAGAAAATTCCCATGTGAGAGTAAGAAAAATAGGCATTGTCACTATGTAAAATCACATTCTCAACAGCATGACTGCAATATCACTCATATAACAGCAAATAAACCAAGGTCCATATTGGTTTGAATGATTTAGATAACTGATATTAATATAATTTAAAATATTTCTCTCAGTAAATAGAGATATATCCAAACATACATCTACCTTGGCAAGTTAGACAGCTATATCAAGCATGGACTGCTATAAGAGTCAGCACCTAATTTAGGGAAACATTCTCACTGCACATTAACCCTTTGAGTGGTAGATAGGTGTGCAATTCATTGCCAAACAATGTGCTGCACAGCTCTCTGGCACTCAAAGGGATAAAGTCATGATTCACTTTGTGAAGAAACAGCAATTAAACTTCAGCTCATCACAGGAAGTTTCAGGGGATTTTTCTCCCAATAATGGGTTTAAATGGAGTGTTTAAAATAAGGTGACAAGATTTTTAAAATTAAATCCAGGGACACTTTTTTTCTCCATACCCTGTCCACACCCTATCCACACCTCCACAACCTGTCCACACACTGCCCACACCCTATCCACCTCCACACACTGCCCACACCCTATCCACCTCCACACCCTGTCCACACACTGCCCACACCCTATCCACCACCACACCCTGTCCACCTCCACACCTTGTCCACCTCCACACCTTGTCCACACACTGCCCACATCCTATCCACCTCCACACCCTGTCCACACACTGCCCACACCCTATCCACCTCCACACCCTGTCCACAGACTGCTCACCCCCTGTCCACCTCCACACGCTGTCACACTGCCCACACTGTGTCCACCTTCGCACCCTGTCCCCACACTGCCCAGACTCTGTTCACCCTCACCACACACTGCCAGCACCCTGTCCACCCTCACACCTGTCCACCTCCATATTGCCCACCTCCACACTGCCCACCCCGTCCTCCGCCACACACTGTCTACCCCGTCCTCCTCCACACACTGCCCACACTCTGTTCACCCTCACCACACACTGCCAACACCCTGTCCATACTGCCCACCCCGTCCTCCTCCACACACTGTCCACCCCGTCCTCCTCCCCACACTGCCCACCTCGACATTTCCCATACTGCCACCTCCACATTACCCACACTGCCCACCACCACATTACCCACACTGTCCACCACCACCACACTGCCCACCCCATCCTTCACACACTGCATGGCGGCCGGCACTGTTGCCCGTGTACACGGGCTCTTCAACTAGTTTAGTATATTTGACTGTGCACTGAACAAGTTTTCATGATGAAAAAATTTTAATGGGCAAAGTACTAATTTATTCAGGCCAAATTTGCAGGGCTGCACATAGCTTAATTCATCATTTAGATACTAAGTCTGGTGCTAAGCGTTGAGTCTTCGTAAAAAAAAAACCCTTTTCAGCACTGTGGAGCCACAAAACAGCTCCTATCAGCCATTCAGGAGATCAGCAAAATGACTACCTGAACTGGATCACAACCAGGATGATTTCTAAGCCACCAACTCTTAAACTGCATCCGCAGTCTACATAAACCTGCCGTACCAGGCTTCCAAGCCTGATAATGCAAGTCTATACAGATCTGCCTCACTCAGGAGAGGAAACAGTGTGCACAATGTGCCTCAGTGTATTCCAGCGGAGGGAAGTATCAAAGTGATTAATGCCCTAGTAGTCCCATTCAAACTGTAATGTAACTATGAATGAATCACAGAAGACCCTTATATTTAATATTACACCCTCCCATTGCCTTAATAAAACTCTCCCCTTTTGCCCTGCTCACACCTTCACTGAGTAGCAATGTAGTGAAGGTGGGGAGGGACCCTCTGTCCCATCTGCTGTATCATCTCCCCATCTCCTCAAGTGCTTCTCTCTTCTGTGTCTGGTCACTGTACCCATCTGCTCTTTTACACACATCTATCTCTTCCACTATATACAGTCCTTGCCATTCTAAATTACACTGTGTTTCCTCTATTTCTTCAACCCTCTCATTCAGCCCTCTGAACAACTTTAAAGCACTCTCATATACTCTCCTTTCCTCTTGCCATCTACTGGATCAACACTAGATACGTTGTTTTTATAGTTTATTTTATTAAACATCCGACCACATCCTCCCCAGCTACCTTATGGCCACAGACTGTATATTGTACAACTGCTGTTGGTTCTGTTGTGCTTTGAGCTCACTCCTCCTCGACAATGCTGCTACATTCAATGCAGGTCCAAACTGAGCAAGGGTGGACTACATGCGTGTGTGTACATAATGGCAGACGTCACACACTCATGTTGCAGCCAATGAATAAATGTGCCTGAGCCTGGAAGGAAGCATCATGGTCAGGACTGTGCGCCTTGGGCGGAGATTAAGACTTTGCTGTGTTGACGGGCAGGAAGAGAAACAGTTGACCGGCATTTTTTTTTTTATACCCGGGGACATTTCTGGGGATATATTCTATCTGGGATAGTGCCCTCAATCTCAGGATGTCTGGTCACCCTAGTTTAAAACATGTTTGCCATCACTTTTAATTGGGGATACATATGAAGCATGCATATTTCAGGGATGAACAGAAATCAAAGCAGCCCTGAAGTTTGCATTTTTCCTATGTAGCTATGGTTAAAGGTGTATGGTCAGCTTACTGTGAGGTAGTTTAAAGGGATAGTAATACTTAAAATGTAAAAAAAAAAAAAAATATATATATATATATATATATGTTGTAGGGTTTATCCCCCTGAGTAAAACAAGAGTACTCCCACTGCTGAAAAGTGTTTCATTCAGAAGTTATTAATTTTCAAAGTTTAATTTTTTAGGTGCAATATCACAGTGGCCTGAAATTGTACTGTGGCGCTGTTGCTACACGATCCTATGGACAGCTCTGGTCCCGGGACCATAAATCTCCATAGGATGGTGTAGCAACAGCGCCACTGTACAATTTCAGGCCACTATGATATTACACCTAAAAAATTAAACTTTGAAAATTAATAACTTCTGAATTAAACACTTTTCAGCAGTGGGAGTACTCTTGTTTTACTCAGGGGGATAAACCCTACAACATATTTTTTTTTTACATTTTAAGTATTACTATCCCTTTAAAAGTGTATTCCATATTGGGAATCAGGGCTCAAAATTTCCACTCGCCTCCTCGCATTTGGAGAGCAGAAATTGACAGAGGGCGAGTGGAAATTGAAGCCCTGTATGAAAATGCCATGTTTTTATATTACGCATGTGTAGCTAAAACATGTATCTTCCTGTATAGCGAGCATATGAATAATTTGTGCGCGTGTACTGGCCGGCAGAGCCGGATTACAGGCAAGGCATCATAGGTGCCAATAATTTTATTTCCTGGTTATCAGAATGCCTGCTCGCAGGCTGCAGCAGCATAACTCTTTGAGTGCCAGATTTGAGAGAAACGCATTGCCTCGCACACCTCATTGTCACCCAAATGGTTAAGAAGTCTCACCTCCCGTTTGTACTTTCGTTTCGCGTTTTCTGTGTATTGGTCCGTCATACTGTACTTCCTCAATTGCCACTGCTAATTGAGTGACAACTATAGAGGCATGGCTTGGATAGTTCAATTTCAATCCACACAGTGTTAAAGCCTGAATAGTAAGTGGCATGGGACAACTTAAACTGCTGCTATATGGAGCTGTGATTGGCAAGACAGGTATATGTACCCTGTGTGTGTACAAGTCAGATAGGGGGTGCAACAACCACACTGGGTGTCATTTAGATGACAGAGAACTGAAGAAAAGCAAACTGCATGCTACTATTCATAATCCTTTTTGTCAGAGACTGATAAACTTCCATGAGGCAGAATAGGTTAAGCAGTAAAGCAATTCACTTGTAGTGTGCAATAAGGGGTTAAGTGTTTCACCATTAGACACTAGTGGAACGAGGGAAAAAAATGGGATTGTGTTCCTTCTGTTACACATGTGAGATTCTCTTCATGAGGTATGCAATGAACAGCTGTCTGCCACAGATAAGGCTAATATTACAGCACATACTATCACACTGCTGTATTTGATTTATTTAACCCCTTAACGTCCGGCGGTCCTGGGACGTTTCCGTCCCATAAGGACCGCATAGAACCACGTGGACGCGCCGGTACACGTGACCTGTCGCGTGTATCGGTGCGTCACTATGGGGCCTAATAGAGATCGCTCCAATGTTGGAGCGGTCAATTTCAGGCCCTATTTTTACTTACAGCGCTCCCGGTAGAGCGCTGTAAGTAAAAAGTACGTGACGTAGTATGACCGTCATCGGTCCTTGAGTATTTCAAGGACCGTGATGGTCATAGTACGGCACATGTCGTTAAGGGGTTAAGCAGACGGGAATAGAGTGATCAACTCTTATCTTTTTGAATAAATCTACCACCACTCTTGTTTTAAATGCTTCTTTGATCGTGGGAGGTAGCTGTTGGATGAATCATTCATTCAGAGAGATCAGTCTCTCCATCCCGGTTTGAATAAAACACAGCATTGTATTCCGGGCAGTGGGCACACACCTCTCGGCAGTCTGCAAATGAATGCATACTGTACCTTTAAGGGCTCTCTGCTTCCTTCTCACACAAGGGTTTAGCAGAACGTGATCAGGTAGAGCTCAGTGGAAGGGCAATGAAACACATGCTTGTTCACAACAAGTGGGGAGTTAACTATATATTCTATATGTATGTACTAAGCTAAGTTACTCACACCACAAAGCTTTCTTCTCCTCCCCCGGTGCATTGTTGGACTGGTAGTATTTAACAGCACTATACAGATGCATGGGGTAAATAGCTAGCAATAAGAATCTGAAAGTAAGGGTGAACAAGGCAGCTGTGCAACTGTCAAACCTAAATCTTACAGCTTTCATTTCCACTCTATGGACCATATTGCTGCAGGCTTCTGATGGGCTGAGTGAAGTACAGCACTAGACTTGTAATTTATTTAACTCTGAGTGCAGTAGGTGTATTGCATACCCCTGTGGCACTTAAAGAAATAATAGACCTGAGGAATGTGCAACACGTATTGGTCCTTACCCCTGTGACAGAGAGTAGTGCCAATGCATTGGTTTGCAATGCATTAAACACCCATCTGGCAATTAAAGGGTTAATCTTTTGTGTTACAGGATGGTGTCAAAGCATTGCATGCCTCTTGCATTTACAAGATTAACCCCTGAGTGCCAGAGAAGTTTCCGAAACATTGCTTTGACTGGCATGTGTTGTACATTCATTTGGCATGGAAAGAGTTAAAAAAAAAAAAATTGCTACTAAAAGTCGTCTCTAGTGCAAAGCTTCTAATTGTATTTGAGATCTCCAGCATCCAAGAGGATAAAAGAAAATTTCATACTTCCCAAGCATTCTTCTTTAGGAGGGACTGTTCCTCTTTTGAGACCCACATCCCACTGTCCCAGACTGTGTAGTGTGTATATAAGTGTATCACATTGCACCACAGCTATATAGCTCACAATTTTTGTTTAAACTTCAGTATATGTGTTTATAAATTAGTCTGTGTAAATAAAATACTTTAGCCTTGCTCTAAATCATTTATTTGGTTACACAAAAGATGTGTCAATAGGTAATGAAATAACCTAACATTCTCTGTAATGCTCTGCCCACCAGCAACACCACCTAAAGAAAAAGCGTCCATCTTTCTCCATTTCTCATATGGCTGCTGACTGCAATTAGTACTGAATAGGAGGATGATGAAGCTGCTTATTGCATCTCCCTGATCACCTATGTAGCTTGTGAGTGCCAGATCATCCATTCATTCTGTCAGAGGCATAACTAGAACCCTCCGGGCACTGATGCAAGGAGTGCCATGGGCCCCCCCACCCCTCCCGACCACATTGGCCCCCGGGCCCTCCACAACAGCCCCCCCCCCAATCTCCTCAATGCCCCCATCTCCTACCTCCCAATCCCTGGTGGTCCAGTGATGTGGCAGGAGAGACGGGTTGGCGCGCTGAGCTCCAGAGCGGGCCTCTTCTGTAATGCAGAGCACTGGGAGATGATGTAATCTCCCATCTCTTTGCATTACTAGAGCGCCAGAGGGACATTGCGGGCGCCAGGCGGAGGGGTCGAAGGGGGCGGCCGGGCCCCTGGAGTGATGGGCCCAGTCTCGGGTGCGACCCCTATAGTTACGCCACTGCATTCTGTGCAGTAGAGGGTGTTTTCATGTCAATGACAGCCACCAGGAATGCCCCTCCTTGCTTTAGTATTAGCATGTATTTTACATATACGATGGAGGGCATACGCACCAGATGACAGCGATATGCTCCATTGCACAACTCTGATGTAGATGTGTGTATAGCATAGGTGGGCAATATGTGGCTCTTCAGTTGTTTGACTATAAACCACAGCATTCTCCATTGGCCAATGACCGGCTGAGGGTGATGGGAGTTGTAGCCTGACAACAGCTAGAGAGTCACAAGTTGCCCACCCAGTTATTTTCAATTCTCTTTTAATTAAACCTATGAATAGATAACATGGCATGCTTATATGTGCCGCTCTTTAGGAGATTTGTCCACTTGCACTGTATACAATAATTAGTGGTATGGCTCTGGCCTGCTGAGCTGGTCCTCATGTCTCTGCTATTAGGTGCCATCAAGGCATCACGCAACCATGTACGCTCACTGTAGAAAAAATGAGCAAGGAACTGATGCTGTAGTTGAATTTATGCATCTGGAGAGCGTAACCATCCTAGTACTAGATGTAGAAACTGGCGGCGTGTAACTTTTCAGGCCTGGCTAGTAGCTCAGGACTTTAAATTTTGAGCCCTGTTGGGAATAACACGTTATGCTTGCCATCAACGACTTTATTAGTTGCTCAGAAACAGCCTAGTGATGACATCTGAAAGTGCTTATTAAAATTAAAAATGGTTATCGTCTCAAGCAGGCTTTCAAAATATGAAATATGAATGCCACATATATATCGTGACTGAGTGCACTGATGCCCAGTATGTATAAGTGCACAAATGTCCTTCGCCAAGGCTCCACATTGGTAACAGCACATAACAGAATTTTGACTGACATTTTTATGGCGATAACCCAAATACATGAACCATAGTTTGAAGGCTTAATTACCCCATAACATCAAAATAACCCATAAAAGCATGCATTTAGTGAAAGTAAACAACCCATTGTGTGAAGTTTTGGGGGGTCACTTGTCTTTTAAACCCTAGACTAAAAGAAAACATAGCATTTTATTACATTTTCACAACCCCAAAGGTACTGATATCTTTGAAAAATATCTGATTTCCTAGTGTATTAATTGCCTGCTGCTCTTCTGAAAAACCTTTTGGTATAATTTGACTTACTACAGGGCAGGACTGTCCAAATTCAATCCTCAGGGGCCACCAACAGGCCAGGATATCAGGATTTTCCTGAATAAGCACAGGTGAGTTAACCAGTGGTGCATTCATTTTGACTGACTCACCTGTGCTTAATTAGGGAAATTCTTACATCTTGGCCAGTTGGTGGCCCTTGAGGACTGAACTTGGACAGCCTTGCTATAGGGAGTAAAAAAGGGGGAAGGGAGCGCAAACAAAGTAATGCCCTCTGTTACATTAGAGGTCTGGAATTCCAGAAAAAGATAAAGAAATACACACAGTGGTATGGAAAAAAACTATAACTACAGTTTATTAAAGATACATTACAAAAAGAGGACATAAAAGATGCTTAGCTACTGCCGGAGTTTTCATCAGTATGGGAGAGTCCTCCATACGCCCCTGCAGCAACAATCTTTTCAACACACAGGCTTGAGATGAGTCACACGCTCGCTCTCTCTCTCTCAGACTTGAGACCAGGTACACTCTCTCTGGTCTCCTATGGCTCTAAACTAGAATCGTGTTGATGATGGGGTAATTACAGACTACACCCTTAAAGGTATACAGGGTATATCTAACACTACGCATGCGTATTTACTCAGTTATATAACACTGAATATTGCGCAACTGGAGACGGCACTACCTGCCTCTCATAAACACTACGTAACTGAAGATGGCACTACTCTCTGTTGTTTAGCTTGCTACATGACTGCAGAGCATTAACCCCAAACTAACCGTGAGGAGATCACCAAAAACCATCCCTTACACCCTCTAAGTGTAGTATTAGAGTTGCAAACAAGCCATAAATAATGTATATAATAATAATACAAATCATAATCTATTAAAAATAAAAATATAAAACAGGTGTGCCAAAAGATTTTTTAAGAAATAAAGTGATATATCCATAGGATAATATTAAAATTGAACTTGAATAGGTGAACAAGTAAACAGTGTCACTTGTTGAATAAAGCATGATAAAGAACAATAAAAATCAAGTGTGAATAAATTCATCACAATCTTTAAAAACTGAGTAATCCAATTTTCACAGCAGCATAAAGTAGACTAATTTTAGTAAATTTACAGATACAGAGTGTGAGTTCAAATGCCAATAATGAAAATAGATGGCCCCTTACTTGATATCCAAAGAAACAGACGATTGTAGGAGTATATCTTTAAATCCACTATGTGCAGTCCCGATGTCTGTTCCCCGCCAGTTGGCCTCCGGGTTACGGGGTTCAGATGTGAATAACGTGTTGCTGGATCAAAATATGGCCATATTTTGATCTAGCAGCATTTTATTCACATCATCTATACAGAGAGGACGATAGATCCCAAGAGCCCAGAGAACACTGATGAAAGGAGGACACATCTTTGATCCCACAGCAGCCGGAGTCTGAACACCGTAACCGGGGGGGCCAGCCGGCGGGGAACAGACATCGGAACTGCACACAGTGGATTTTAAGATATACTCCTAGAAGCGTCTGATATTTTGGGGGTTATGGGTACCAGAGGGACAACTGAATAAGCTTCGGGAAGCAGACAGTGTATATGTGGGTGTATGAACACCAGTGGGCAGTGAGACATTAGACTGTGTATGGTTCTGTGGCTACAAGTTGACCGAGGTTGGTATATGGCAGTATATGTGAGGGTCTATGACTAACAGAGAACAAACAAACACAAGGCTGGAGAGGCAAACATGAATTCTAGAAGGGTGTGTATAAAGCATTTCAAATCAATTCAGTGGATACCCCTCTGAAATACACATTTCATTTTTTTTTTTATATTCAAAACTCATTTGAGGGGCATAAGGACCTTTCTGTTGCACCCAGCAATTGACTGCCCAGCCGGTAGAGCTGGGTAATCATCAAAGGTACAGAGAGAGAGGCTGTTTGAATCAGCACTGAAAAACAGATGTTGTAGGACAAGGAAGAGCCACACTTGTTCGTGCACCGGAGGAGGAGCGTAAAGGACCAGAGGGGACAAGAGAGAGTGGAGTGGACTGAAGGGACTGGAACTCTGATTGTGAGATGAGCTGAGACCCATTACGGCTAAGCGGCCACCTACACCGGTTATCCGGATCACCTATAACTTATACTGATAGCTTTAAAGTAAGGGGTCATCCTACTTTGATATTTGTTCTCACACCACTATTGTCCCATAACAGATCTACCCACGATATCCCCTCAATAATCGGTCTGCCATTATCCTCATATATAGCAGTTTTTGAACTACTATTGCACAATGCTACTCTACCAGATTATTTTTCAACTATTTGACTATTGATTTTGAACATCATACATTGATGAGAGCTGAAATAATATCTTAAATTATTGAATATCGTATTCTTAATTCTTTGCCTTTTATTGCTTTTATTCAATTACTCATTTTGAATTTATATATGGTAAACTGTGATTATCTTGAATTTTATATTATTATTATTTGATTGATCTTGCTTGTAATAAACTACTACACTTAGGAGTCTTGTGCTCCATACCCCAATCATCAAAGGTGACAGTGAAGGGGAAAGTAGTTTCTCTACTTCCATGCTAGCTACACTTCTGCGCAGGAGCGGCCCTTATTGCGGAAAGCCTTCTACTCCAGTGGACATTACTATTATTATTATTACTAATAATATTTCTGGTCTCCCCCACTCTTACCTGGAAATTTGTGTAAAGTTGAAGCAGGGGAGCTGAGCTTCCCTTCACTGTTGCTTTTATTGATCTCCCAGCATTATTGGCGTTAATGCATTAGGTAAGTGGTTAAGTGGTTCCCAATGTTTTTTGTCCAGGGAACCCTTAAACACACAACTTAAGTTTTTCGGGGTATATCAAACATTTTACATGTCATTGTCAAGAGCATATTGAAGGGTATGAATAAGTTTGTTCTTAAGTGTTATAATAAGAACAACAAAACAAACATATTGTGCATAAATAAATCCATAAATATACATCTGAATGGCAAAACTCAAATTTTTGTCAAAAATAAGGAGACACCCTAAGTGGATGTTTGTGGCACACCAAAATGCTATTGCACCCTGGCTGAGAATTATTGCATTAGGTAAAGTGAAAAATATTCACCACAATACAGCAGACAGGTGGCACTAAGGCAATGCTCTGGCTATACATTGCTGAGTAGGGGGATACTTAAAAATGTAAACATTCTTTTTGGGGGAAGGGCGTGTCTGACCGCCAAGCTGAAAGCATGGATGCTGCCGAGCTCCACTGAAGCTTTTTCGGTTGCTTCAGAACCACTTCCAGACCCATGAACTGGATCTGCTCACACTGGAAACACTATCTAAACACCCCAGGGAGCCTGCACATATCACCATTAATAGGGCTTCTTCACTGGAGGACCTTGAGGGGTTGAGTCCAGTGATGATCAGATCAGATGAGGCCAGGACGCAGCTTAGGAAGCCAGCTGTGGAGGCAACGGTGAAGTAGCAGACAAGCATTTACCTGTGGCCACTGGGTTCTAATGGAGGCATGGACACTTTCATGCCGCCTATGATACCACCCTCTTCCGCATCGAGGAGGGGGGCCTCAGTGGAGGTTCTTCCAGTATATGTTTACCCATGGCGGGAAGAGTATGGAAATAACAGCAAGAGATGGGCTCCTTGACCCACTGCATCACTCAAACACCAAGGTTAGTGTCTCTGATCCCTCTGCTCTTCATATTCCCACTTGGTAGGCCCTATATGTCACCTACCCTGGCAAAACTTGTCATGACTCCCTGCCTCCCCAGCAGCAGGAGTGAGCCTACTGCCACAAGGTTCCTGCTACATGTGTCTGGGGTTGGTGAGGTCCTGCGGTTCCCCTTGACTTTCGAGGATAAGCTACTGCCTTGCTTAACCAGATTGCACATGCAGTGCCACTGATGCCTGCTTAGCACCCCGTCCCTTGTCTGTCCATTGCACCAAAGAACATGGTGTGAGACTGGCCTGTTTGCTGTGGGGAAGCCGGACTGACCCTTCCTCTTGACCTCAACTGACATGCACCTCTGTGCTGATCCAACTCTACCATCCCACTACTCCAGCACCCTATCAGCGGGTGGGAGAAAACTGGGAGAGGTCGAGTTGACCCAGTTGCTATCTTGCCTTCTGCTGGAAAGGTTGAGCATCAGTACCAAACTGTTAAAAACACAATTTTATTAAGGCACACAAGGAATGAGGTAACCCTCATGGGTCCAGTAACAACAGTAGAAACTGACACAGGACAGGTTACAAGCAAATTAAACCACACGGGTCCAGTATGTAATATACACACAATACTGACACAGGTCAGGTAAATGAGTTTGATACAGTGTATGAATGTCCAATGTAACCAGTGACACCACTGGCAATTATGAGTAACGAAGGCCCAATGTTGCCTATAGGCCAGGCGAGGCGACAATGACAGGACTGCAACAACAGGCACTGGACGCCTGTAAGAGGATACAATGGTGGACGCCCACCAACAATACACAGGGCTGGTCAGAGCTCGTGCCTAAACGGAGGCCCTACCGGGGCGGCCCACCACCGTGTACACGACTACCTTAAAGGGTTAATGTGCGATAGTATAAATGGATAGCAACCGGAAGCGTACAGCGGAACCAAACGGAGACTCAATCACACGCTGTATTGGAGCCCAACAAACCCAGAGTGTTAGTATGGAACGATGCCCTTTCCCCGAAGGGGTTAATAGCGCTATGGTCTGGATAACAGCAACCACCGGAGGCGCTCAACTGAACCACAATAGACCAAGCGAATGCAACACGGTGTGGAGGCACAATGAGACTCTTGACCACTAGCAGAGTATACTGGCAACTGGAATAACGGAATACAAGGAGGCCCAGTAAAGCTGTAACAGTGTCAGGCAGGCAGCAGCCGGAACAGTCCAACGGGCACAGCAGAAGCAGGAACCACCGCCAAGTCGATTCGGTACACAGTGCAGGAACGTCAGCCAAGCCGGGTCGGTACACAGAGCAGGATCATCGGTCTCGCCGGGTCGGTACACAGAACAGGAACGTCAGCCAGGCCGGGTCAGAACAGGAAGCAGGAACGTCAGCCAATTTGAATCGGTACACAGTATCAGGAACAAGACAATGGCTTGGTCAGGCAGTCCGGGGTCATACACTGGATCAAAACAGAAAAACTAACGCCAGGCATCAGGTACACCACAAAAGGGCACTAGCAGAGTGATAGCCCAGGGTATAAAAAGGCTGTCACTAGGAGGAGCAGAACAGAGCAGCCAATAGGAGAGCAGTAACAGCGAGATGGACAGAATGTCGCCCAGATCACAGGCGCTGTGATACAAACCCTCTTCCACCAAGACGGACAACAAGAATAATCACATAGCGGTTCATGGCTCAGCAGGCAAACAGAGAATACACTCATTTATAATGGAGGACTCACATGCTTCTGTAGGCTCCTCTTTAGCAGAAGCAACTGCCAAAGAAGTAGTGGAGATGTTATCACCAATGATGGAATGGAATTTGATAACCTACACTTTTCTGTCAACAAAATCCTTGAAGAACTTAAAAACCATGACAACAAAATTGGGAATTTGGAAGATGATATTACTACGTTGCAAAAACAACTGCCTTCACTATTGGAATTCAACACCGCTCTTACCAATATGCTTGAGGAGTTAGAGAATCGCAGCAGGAGGAATGCTAGGGGTGCAAACCTCATGGACTTTCTCACTACTCAGTTGCTGAAGCTGCTTAGCAAAGAAGATTATACTCTGGCCTGTGTCATTGACCGTACCCAAGGACTGGGAGCACCTGGGTCCTCTACAGCACAGAAACCCAGACAGGTTATCTTTAAAGGTCCTCAACTAAAATATGACTCCTTGCCAGATACAGGAAGAATGGGACATTACAGCACTTCAACAGCAACCTCTTGTTGTTTCCCAGTGTCTTCAAGATCTTACATGAGAGGGGGGATAAAGTTTGCGGTACCTGCAAAACTACGCATCTTCCATGAAACTGGAAAGGCTGACTGCAACACCCCATGTCATACATAGAACTTTCTGGAATCAAAGAACATTGGGTGATCATATAGAGGATCTTGAATACACACCATGGCCTTCCATACCAATAGGCACTAATCACCCCTTCCCCTCTCTTCTCTTTGGCCCACCTTTCTTTCTTTTTTTTTTTTTTTTTTGTGTATGGGGCACAGGTTAGACTGAGGGTGAGGAACAGACAGGGGTTAGGTGCAAAAGAGCTCCTTAGCTCTAGAGGGATTAGAAAGATTACCATGTTATTGGATGTTTTGCAGTATGCCTATATGGATCCTACTTATGCTGCACAAATGAATTTGCCTAATGTTGTCTCTTGGAATGTAGGGGGGAATAAACAACCCCATTAAAAGGAAACAAATACTGCTACATTTACATAGTCTGGATTTGCATGTTGCGTTACTGCAATAGACTGCAATAGACCCACCTAATGCAGATGAGGGGTGGCCATCCTTATTAGTAAAAGAGTTTCTTGTACCATTACAGATCAACTACTGGACCCAGAGGGTCTCTATGTTTTCCTAGACTGTGTGTTCAATAGATATTGGTGTTTCATATGCAATATTTTATGCCCCAGTGATCCTACCATTCAGTCCTCCTCCACTGTGTTAAATAGGTTGTCAGTATTCCCATCTTCCACTTTTTAGTGGGGGAGATTTTAACACAGTGGTGGACCGGGTTCTGGCTAAGAGTCCTGGGAATGGGCAGCATATAAGAATGACCCATTTAAGTATTCCTCCCAAGTTTTACATTTGACTGACATGTGGCAACTTTTTCATCCGAAATACCATGGGCTTGATACTATTACCACCTGTAAAACCAGCTGTTATAGCAAAAACAGCAACACCTAAAAAAACTCAACCATGTACCTCAGCTATTCTATTGCTGGGGAGGTACATGGCAAAACTCATGTTTTGGCAATATGCTTGTTGTTTTTTGTTTCCACAATTCATGCTAGCTAGAGTGAATTTAGAAACATCAAAGGAAAAAAGCAAACTCTAGTGAGTTAAAACTAGTCAGAAATGTAACACACACAAAAGAGGTTAACCCCAAATACCCCAACATTATGCCTGACTGATTTGATTTGAAAGACACAGGCAGCTGCAGTCCATGAAATTTCCTTGCTGATCTTGCTGTTATTATCTCTGTGTTGGACATGTCTGGGGATGTGCAAAGGGAGCAAAATAGGTCGACCTCAAATACCCCAACATTCTGTCTGACTAATTTGATTTGAAAGACACAGGCAGCTGTGGTTCAAACAATTTCCTTGCTGATCCTGCTGTTAATATCTGTATATGTATGCTGGGGAAGTCTGGGTAAACAAGATGTTGATTTAGCTTTTGTAGTTATAATAAGTGATAAGACAGAGTGGACAGCAGCTGACTGGGACCCTGACATGAGCTGTGTGACTGAGGCAGATTTGATAGATAGCAGACGAGACTGAGAATTTTGTTGAGGGCCAAGGCAAGACATCACACTCCACACAGTAGTTGAGTAATGTCATACAAATGCACAAGAGGCACGAAGAGGGGAAAAGCTGGAGCAGTACAGGGATGTGGAAATGGTAATTCAGAAATTAACTGCAGCTGATGATGATCCCTTTCCTCCCAGGACACCCGAACCAGTACAAAAAATAAAGAAAAACAGCTGAACCAACTGCTGCATCTGACAGTGAGGCAAACAAGCACCAAAACACCTGTCCTCAAAGTAGTAGTGAACGTTATGAAAGTAAAAGTAAAAAGAAATTGACATCTCTATAACCTTATTTAGAGGAATATAAGGGTAGTGGGCAAGAAGTGGCAGGTGATACTAAGGATGAGCTAATGTTGACTGATGATTATGATGTAGATCTAGAATATATCCCTCCAGCATTCTCCTCTTCTTCAGATACAGATGAAGTTAAGAGTAAGAGAGATGATGACATGACCAGAAAGTTAGCAGAAAGGCAACGGCTCAATCTTCCATCACTGAAAAGGAGCACTGTGTCTGTCTATAAACTGTTTTAGAAAACCATAGGTACTCTGACCCTGGACAAGCAAAGATGGAAAAAAGTGCACAGTCATCCTGTCAGTCATCATAAGCATCATCACCGCTTCCAAGTCCAAGTCCCACTCAGCCACACACATTTGTGTTGAGTAACCAGTAGCAACAACAGCAACACAGGTAATTAACATCCACAAACATAGCTATGATGAGTGCCTCTGTTGCTGGTGGAAGTGTTACACCTTTGACGCCTAGTAGTAGTAGCAGAATTGCAGCAACATACAAGTAGTAGCAGCAGCCCCTAAGGAAGCCCTCAGTCCATGAAGTCCACAGTATGGAGATACTTCACACAGTATGCAAAAGCTAAGCATTTTGCTATATGTTGTTTGTGCAAAAAGCACATTGGCAGGGGAAAAGCAGGCTCACACCTAGACACCTCCTCTATGAGATCCCACCTGAAGCAAAACCACAGGTCTGACTGGGAGACACACTATCAGCTGATCAGAGGTGCCAAAACTAGCAGCAGACACACTCCAAAATGTTCCTAGGGCTCTGGGGCAGATAAGAGAAGTAGTGATGTCATTGATGTCAGAGAGTGTGCACAGTTCATTGCAAATAACACGTATCACTCCTGCTGCAGATGAGTATGATGGCTTTGCTGTAGGAGATGGTAAGAGTAATAGACTGCCCACCTCTGCTGCCTCTACCTCCACCACCTCCTCTAGTCATGTTGTTAAAGCAATAAGGTTACAAGGTTCTTCTGCCATATGCTGCCAACCCACACTGATTGAGTTCCTGGGAAGGAGTCAAAAACTTCACAAAAACAATACCAAAGTATGTGTGTGGAATGGCAAGATTTTGGCAGTGGGCATACTGCCATATTATTTTCTAAAAAAAATGAGGTTTCAGAGAACTGATGTCATGTGTAGCTCCACAGTGGCATATCCCAAGCTGCAGTTATGTTTCCAGGATGGCTGTGCATGAATTGTACAAGCAGGTGGTTAGTGTGGTAGGAAAATGGCTGAAAAGTGCATATGGCAAGAAAGTCCACCTGACAACAGATATGTGGACAAATTGGCAGAGAACAGACTATATGCCTGTGACTGCTCATTGGGTTTCCTTTCCACCAGCACCAGTGGGCATCACTAGCTTATGACATCAGGTGACCGCTAGTAATCATGGCTCTGGTTCTGGTAGTGTGATTAAAAGGCAGCAGCAGGATAGCCCTTACCATCGCCATGCCACCTTGTGCATGCACAGTTTTGAGAGGCAGTCCCACAAAGCCATAGATGTTTTAAGTAAACTAGAGTAGGTGATATAGGAGTGCCCATTTTAATAATTCCTAAAGTGCACACAACGCTCTGTATTCCACACAAGAGAGTAACAACCTGCCCCATCACCAGCTGAAAATGGAGGGCTTACCAGGTGGAATTCCACACTGCACATGAGAGAGCATTTGTACAAGCAGAAGGCGGCCATTAGTGAGTACACCATGCAAAACTGGTAGGCTTTGGAAGGAGCCTCTTTGTGACCTTGCTAGTGGCAACCAATATGCAATGTATGTGAGCTGCTGAAACCCTTTGAGGAGGCAACCATGCTGTTGAGTTGCATAGGAGTAGGATTTGTGAAATCCTACCACTGAAATATTTATTGCAGAAAAAATGAGGTGCATGACTGAGGAATCTTACTATAATGACAAAACAGACGTGTCAGCTGGTCAGCTAGTGTGCTTTGAACAAGATCCTTGAAATTTTGTTTTCAAAGCAGGGGTCAAGCAAAGTGTCAAGAATGTATTCCTCCTTGCTTTTAATGGACACTATATTAAAAGCAAAGAGGAATACATTTTTGCCACTTTGCTTAACCCCTGCTTTGAACACAAAATTTCAAAATTTCAGCAGTTTGTCACAACAAGGAGTCATGACGATCAGCAGCATCTGTGTGAGGAATCGGATTCTGTCAAGGAATATAGAGATATGTTTATTAATCGAGTGGAGGGTTGCATTGTGGCGGATGAGAGGGAGATAATTAGTGCAAAAAAGTCTAGGCAGCAAAGTGAAAAAGAAAGCCGCAGCAGCAACAGGAGCACCAACATTATCAACCAGAACATCCCATTCTGAACACAGGGCAATGCATGGGTCTCAGCAGGGGCAGAAAATATCAAACATTGGTGGTGTTTGTGGTACTGGTAGAGGCACATCTCTCTGGGACTTGCTCCCTGAGTGTCATGCTGCTCCTGACTGCTCCTCCTACCTATAATCCTATTGGCGGCTGTAGGCTTTATGTACCTGGATCTTCCATCAACCCTTGCTCGATTTTAGCGCCAAAAGTCTGAGAGAAACCTTTGTCGTTGAGTTCCTGTGTTTGCTGATTCCGTGTACCGAACCCTGCTTGAATACCGACCTAGTCTTGTCTTCTGCCCGTGGATCTTGACCCCAGCTTTGCCTGACCACGTCTCTGTCTGCTCCTTTGGTTACTGATTCGATTCCGGCCTGACCCAGTATTCTCGGACTACGCTTTCCATTCGGAACTTTCTGCCTCGCAACGAGAGTCCCTCCAGCTGCTCTCAAGGTTTGGTTCCAGTCTACCGTTCCTTCACCTCTGGGGCTCCGACTGGTTTGGGTTGCCATCACCGGCCGCTCCGGTGACAGCCCCGGCCAGTCGAGGGTGTAGGAACTCGTATTCCCCTTACCTGCTTCCAGTTTCCTGGGCCTCGAGTCCAAACTCTATTCAGCAGAGAATAGAGGATTCGTAGTCCATAAACCTCGAACCTGCCTCGAACCTTATCGATACCCCAAGACCTCGAACCTGTCTCGAACCTTATCGATACCCCAAGACCTCGAACCTGTCTCGAACATTATCGATACCCCAAGACCTCGAACCTGCCTCGAACCTTATCTTAGCCTCGAGGCCTTCGATTAAAGGGAACTCTGTCCTGCAGTCTGACTACGGTCTTGAACCTTCCCGAGCCTCCTAGTACCTGCTGATCCAGTCTCGAACTCAGAGGAACTGTGAACTGGTTAACCTGAGTCCTTTACCTTGCTTGACCCTACTCAGAGACTGACAGTAAAATTGAGCCAGTAAAATGGATGCTGCTGAGGCTTCCCTCATAGCCTCCAGACAGGAACAACAGGAGCAAGTTCTGTCTACCCATGCAGCACAACTACAAACCCTCAATCATAAGCTGGATGCTATGATGGAAATGTTGCGAACATTCTCTCCATCTACCCCTGCTCAAGCTCCACCACAGCCCCCTGGGGCCACAGGGTCTACAGGAGCCACCTCAGGGTACAAGCCACCCAAGATACCCTTACCAGAGAGATACTCTGGCCGACCTGAACATTGTCGTGGATTCTTGAACCAGTGCCAGTTACATTTTCAGACCTTGCCTCATTCGTTTAACTCTCATTCTACTAGGGTGGCATTCATAATCTCTCTATTGACTGACAAGGCCCTCGCTTGGGCTTCCCCTCTGGTGGAGAACAGATCTTCTCTTCTTGATGACTCCAATGCATTTATCGCTGCCTTTAAAACCGTATTTGATCTACCTGGAAGACAGGCATCTGCTGAAGCCAGTATACTGGGCCTAAAACAGGGCACTCGCACGGTGGCTGAATACGCAGTGGAATTCAGAACCCTTTCCTACGAAACCGACTGGAACAATGGAGCTTTGCGAGCTGCCTTTCGTAGGGGTCTGAGTGAGCGCATCAAAGACGCCCTAGTTAATCAAGAGATACCGGATGATCTGGAAGGCCTGATTTCCATCTGCTTAGAATTGGATCGTCGGCAAATAGAGCGACAGCTTGAGAAAGATCGCTTTCTCCGTCATAAATCTGAGTTTGTTCCACGTTCATCTTCTTCCACCGAGACACCACAGACTTCTGTTGAACCCATGGATGTTGGGTCTGTGACTAAACTCCCCGAGGAGGAGAAACGTCGGCGAAGAAGTCAGGGACTTTGTCTTTATTGTGGACTCAAGGGCCACCTCCTACGCCAGTGTCCGACCCGTCCGGGAAACTTCTAAGCTTAGGGAACCATGGAGACGACTCCCTAAGCATAAGAAATGTAACCTCCTTGTCTAATCTAAACCGTATGATGGTTCCAGTTTGGTTAAGTTGGGCAGGAGGCTCGGTCTCCACCAAAGCCTTCTTGGACTCCGGTGCAGCTGGAGTTTTCCTTGATGCTGGGTTTGCTTCCAAGCACTCGATTCCACTAGTCCAGAAAGCCAAACCCTCGCGCGTCTCTACTGTGGATGGGGCTCCTTTGGGAAAGGGCTTCGTTACCCATGAGACTCAGCTACTACTTCTTCAGCAGAGAATAGAGGATTCGTAGTCCATAAACCTCGAACCTGCCTCGAACCTTATCGATACCCCAAGACCTCGAACCTGTCTCGAACCTTATCGATACCCCAAGACCTCGAACCTGTCTCGAACATTATCGATACCCCAAGACCTCGAACCTGCCTCGAACCTTATCTTATCCTCGAGGCCTTCAATTAAAAGGAACTCTGTCCTGCAGTCTGACTACGGTCTTGAACCTTCCCAAGCCTCCTAGTACCTGCTGATCCAGTCTCGAACTCAGAGGAACTGTGAACTGGTTAACCTGAGTCCTTTACCTTGCTTGACCCTACTCGGAGACTGACACCGAGTATGGGTTGTTACTGACACAAAGGAACACCGTGTAGCTCCTTCGAGTGGTATCACTGCATGTGAGATGTTTTCTGCATACTTGCAAGATAGCTACATTCTAGGCAGAAACAATGACCCCATGGACTACTGGTGTTGGTGAACCAACATCTCATAACATCTCAGTATTCGGTAGCAGAAACCACACATGACAGAGAAAGCCTGGCCCAATGTATTAACAGCAGTACAGGTGAGGACACAAACATGATAATGGTAAAAACTGCTGTATGAATATTAAACATATACATATATATATATATATATATATATATATATATATATAATGTAAACAAAGAGAGACATTACCATACACATCTGTCTCTTGACATTATGCTGCCCTTGTGTTTTGTTGAAAGCAGAGTCTTTAAATAATGATTTCATGTGTTGCACCCTATGTAGGATTCACAACTTTGACTTTCAGCTACTTATTCTCCACTGCACCACACAGAAGTAGTAATATTGTGGTGGGAAGTGTTGCAGCATAGGAAACATAGGTGAAACATTTGTTGGAAGTGGCACATACGAGAACAATTGTTGTGAAAATTTTTATGACTTTTCGCCCGCCTCCCAGAGGGAATAGGGAGCCATGTATCAGTTTTTGCCGATGACACAAAATTAAGGTAATAAAGTCTGAACTGGATGTGTCTTCATTACAAGAGGATTTGGACAAATTGAGTAACTGGGCAGGCAAATGAGATTCAATATAGACAAGTGTAAAGTTATATATTTTGGGTATAATAATAAAAATGCAACATATAGTTTAAATGGTGTTTCTTTGGGGAAATCTACTAATGAAAAGGATTTGGGAGTAATGGTAGACAATAGACTTAGCAGTAGCATGCATTGCCAGCTGGCAGCTGCAAAGGCCAATATGATATTGGCATGTATTAAAAGGGGTATTGACTCAAGGGAGGAAGATATTATTATGCCTCTTTACAGGTCCATGGTAAGACCCCACCTAGAATATGCTGTTCAATTCTGGGCGCCCTTTCTGAAAAAGGACATTATGGAACTAGAGAGTGCAGAGGAGGGCTACAAAACTAGTAAGGGGAATGGAAAGTTTTAGTTATGAAGAAAGGCTTGAAAAGTTAAACTTGTACACACTAGAAGAGCGGCGTCTTAGAGGGGATATGATAACACTATATAAATATGTTCAGGGCACATACAAAGGGCTCTCCAAAGACCTGTCCATTAACAGGACTGTACAAAGGACAAGGGGCCACCCGCTTAGACTTGAGGAAAGGAGATTTAATCTACAACAGCCGAAGGGTTTCTTTACAGTAAGGACAATAAAGGTATGGAATTCACTGCCTGAGAAGGTGGTGCTATTGAATACATTAGATGCTTTTAAAAAAAAAGCCTGGATACTTATTTAAAAGAGCATAACATAGAGGGCTATGTATGTTCGTATTGGGATTAATATTTAGTTAGGGCTTGTTGATCCAAGGAGAAATCTGATTGCCATTTAGAATCAAGAAGGAATTTTTCCCCCCATTCAGGGTAGATTTTGAAATTGCTGTATTGAGGGGTTTGTTTTGCCTTCTTTTGGATCAACGATGGTAAACAGGAATAGGAAAAGGGTTGAACTAGATGGACGCAAGTCTTTTTTCAACCTAAATTACTATGTTACCATGTCTCAGGAGTGGCAATGAAACATTTGTGATGGGGGTGGTGGGACTGGCGGCTGCACATCTCTTTGGGACTTGCTCCCTGTGTATGGGTTGTAACAGATAAACAGGAACACCTTGTAGCTCCTATGTGTGTTCCCAGTGCATGCAAGATGGTTTCAGCATACTTTCGGGATAGCTACATTCTGGGCAGATACGATGAACCCCTAGAATACTGGAAAACAAAAAAATGTGTGTGGCCCCTGCCAGCACTGACATGTACCATAGTAGAAACCTTTATCTGCCCATCTGCTAGAGTTGAGTCTGAGAGTGTTTTAGTGCAGCTATTCATTTTGTAAATGACTGTAGCACACAACTATCAAGTAGCAGTGCTGGGAGACTAACGTTCTTAAAAATGTACCAACATCTGTACCATGGGAGTATCTGGTAGCAGAAGTGGACAAAACCACACATGACAGGATACATGTACTATTAACAGCAGCACAAAGGATGAGAAGGATAATAAGGAGGAAGGATGCGAAGGGTTGCTATTATTTACCACTGTGGGATCACTAATATAAACACTGATTAATGTGTTTCAATAATCTGAGAATAACATTTGATTCACACATGATAATGGTAATAATAATTGCAGTAGGAATCATGTTATGTATTTATAAATATATGTAGAGATATCCATCAGTCTCACTGCACCTGTCTACCACCATTACCATACACATGTGACACATTCAATTTGGATTTTTGTACCCCATTTTTATGATTTCTTTATTTCTCTTTAAAAAATTTGTGTGTGTGCTGTGCACTATACAGGACTCAGGTCAGCCAAACAAAAGCTCTGAGAAGACATTGATTTAAAGGACTTAGACTTGCTAGTCACAACTTCCCTGAGAAAACATTGATTTGTAGGACTTAGGCTTGTTAGGCACAAGCCCAAACGTTGATATGTTTAGGCCTATCGCTTGCCAACAAGCAGCCCTGAGGCAAAAATGGTGGCCAGTAGCCACTGGCCATTGGCAAATGGTGCGGCATTGTGACTCCTGTGTTGTTATTGCTGCTGCTGATTTGTCTAAGCAGCAGGATGATTAGGCAGCTCCAAGGGAATGAGATCAACAGCAGTGATATGAGGCGGGTGATGATGGCTCTACTGTGCCTTTCATCAGCAACTGCAATGTACACAGTGTGTGTGGGAAAGTTGTGAAATAGGAGAAGGACTGGGAACAATGTACACATCTGTGCTCATGTCAAACAACTGACACATTTGCAGCCAAACACCTTGAGGTTTAGGTCTGCAATGTCAAATCAATGTTACTCACTATTCCCCTTCTCCACTCCACTAAGGACCAGTGACTGACAACTAGCAGACTTTGTAATAATGATGAATCCTCCCTGCCATAAGCTTAGCATATTCTGTGGGATGGAATCTCCTCAGATGCTCCTTGATTCCCTGCTTGCGATTAGCCTCCACCACATTGCCAGGTGTGGTCAGCGTACCACAGCGTCCTACACCCTGGCAATGGGTGAACATGAACTGTCATATCCTCACATCTAGAAAATCACTATCATCTGTTGGAGGGAGGTAACAATGATGGAGGTGGTACACCAGAAGAGGTGGAGGTAGAGGACAATGAGAGTGCTGAGGCTGGGACAGTTGATACATCTTCCAGCACCCGGACTCTAGTGCAAGAAGCTGAAGATGAGACAATGAACTTTCAGGCTCAGACTGGGATTCTCTACTCATCTTCTTCCTCTTTGCTTTCTGCTTACATTCTTGGTGCACTTTGGTTGAGACAGGGAGTACAGCAACAGTGGCTTTTTCTAATTTTTTTTTTTTTTTTGTGTTTTTTTTTGTTTGTTCATTTTAACCCCTTGAGTGCCAGAGAGGTACACAACGCATTGCAGAGCATTGCAGAGCCAGATGTCTGACCCCATTTGAGCCGGGGCTCAGACCAGGATAGGATATCAAGAATACTGTAAAAGATCTCAGACTATCACAGGGTAGACTTTCTCAGATGGAATAATTTGCAGAAATACTTAAGCAATACTGCTAGAAAGTGGGTTATGACCTAAGGCCCACTGAAATTACCGATGACCACAGTGACAACTATCTGAACCCTGAGGTAGTATAGTGTGTTAAGACTTTCTCCAAGGATTGGTTCCACAACTATACTCACATACCCTGGAATATAATATAGAGTATGGGATGGTCTCAAGAATATATGAGACTACAATTATCTGAATATCCAGTGAGGAAGGAATGAGTACCACTCAGTATATCCTGAAGGGAAGATACTAGAATGCACAGCCTTTACTTCACTAACAGACAGTTCCCCAAGAGAGGCTGGAACTGTGGTCAGGGGTACCCCTGATTACCAGGAAGAAAGGAGTGAAATTCATGCCTGGGCTGACACGTGGTATTTCTAAAATATACAATTCTCTTTCAGTAATAGACAATATGTTTCTTCGTAAAAGGCGAAGTGAGAAACCGAACTGCCTTGGCCTATTCATGATTAATGAGTGGCATCAAATACTTGCCACTTAACTGACAATTTATCAAATTAAAAGTGATAGTTGAAACTATACTTTTAACTCCACAACATCCCCAATCTTACATCTCACGCCTCAAAGTGTTATTCCGTGTTTGGCACATTCGGTGCTGCGCACGCTTAGCTTATGCTATGAACCTTAACATAATATATATTGTCATCTGATGAGTGTGTGACCGATTTGGGCCAGGTGGTGGGCAATATAACAGTCTCAGGTCTATAGACCTCCACAAGGGCAATCTATTTAGAAAAGGGAACCACCACCTTTTCCTTTTCTTACATCTCTTGCCTCAAAGTATATTAGCTATTCAGTGGCAGTTCTAAATATATATTTGCCACTTAGTAGAGGTCCTTTATCTACTTCATTTTAGTCTATGACACAAGGAGTCCAGTTTTATGTTTGATAATTTGTAATCCTTCATAAAGGATCCCAGTGAGCGAGCTTTATTTCAAAGCTACTGTCTACTAATAGTAGCTGGTCACTGGTAAGATCCGAAGGGTTAACTGTAATAAGTAATTACGATAACTGCTCAATACTAGTCCTGAGAGCTCATCTATTACTTCGTAGCAGCTATAAATCTGTCCAATTCCAGAATAAAATACAAAACTTTCTTATGTTTGATACTTTGAAACCCTTTATTAAGGATCCCAGAGAGCGATCTCCATTTCAGTCACTATTGTCTGTGAATGGTAGCCAGCCTTTGGTTAGACCATAAGGGTTAACTAAACATACTTAGTTGTCACAACAAATCTGCATGAATTCTTAAACTATATATTTGTGGTGTAATATTTAATCACACCCTCGGTTAGAACAACAGATTATAGTTTATACAGCGTGCGCAAGTTATATATATATTTTTTATAAGAAGCCCGGACATAATTATGGCAACACTACAGGTATACTAGATTCTACAGTTAACCTCTGTTAATATTAAAAGAGGTTAACTTTGTAAGACCGTGTTGTGCGAATTTATATCAGAAGAGTTTAATATTTTAAGACTTTTCTGCGTTCTTAAATCCCGGGTAGGGAGCTCATAGCATATATCAGCAATATAATAGCTTACCATTGACTAGACAGGATAGAATCAGCAAACTGGCCAATTATTTACACCTTAACCTTAAAGAGAAAGCTCTATCCACACCCGGATTAGACGTGACAGTATTCACTGTATTTAGCTAATACACGTTACTCTCTTCATTACATCATATCAGGCTACGTGTATTGGGTAAATCTAATTTGACCGGATCACACACAATTATTATCCACCTTTGGACATATATATATTTTTTACGTTTGATGACGACATTAGCAGGACAGGTTCAAATTCATATATATTTTATTAGTATTCTCTGATATATTTGGTTAAATCCCATACATTCTCAGGTTCTATGCTATTGATATCTATTTAGCAGAGATAAATTGCAAATGAATATTATTCGCAGCTTCAATTAAGATTATTCAGCAGTCTGAGATGCTAAATGAGTATAGGCTGGTTGCTCTATTATCTTATTGAGAAACTGAAGTAATTCATAGCCTACATTTTATTTTAATTAACTCTTGATGTGGATCAGTTTTTTAATTAATTAATAAAGGTTACATTTTAGTTTTTACTTCTATAACTCATGTATGACTTCTCCGATCAGTGCAATTTTTACACTGTACAACTGGGATGCTCAGGGTGTGCAATAAGTGATGACATTACAGATCTTTCTCCTTGAAATATAGGGGAAGACTCTGCCTTCTCTTTTTGTATTAACATCGTTCTTATCATCACTGCACCCCTTCTGCTATTACTGTTTTATTTCTTTAGCGTGTCCCGTGTGGTAGTGCGGTGCCTCTTCCTAGTGTTTATACAACAATTAGACATTGTCAGCAAATCATTTGTCTACTATCTGCTGCAGTTTGTTTAATGAGTGTAGAGATTTAGGAGTTGTCTATACGCATAAACTGGTATGCTGTAGGTACATGTTACCCTGCTGCTGGCTTTTACCAATGGTGCCAGGGGTGACACCGGCAGTGAATTGCTACTGCTGCCCATTCATGGAAAATATACCAAGTAACCAGTTGCAGTCATATGTTCTGTACTCTGGCCATTTGCCCACATATCTATGGACAAGCAAAATTTCTTGCCATATGATGTTTCCTGCTACTGGAAGCCAGAAGCAGGAGGTATATTCTGTAGCAACCAATTGTCCCCAAGGATAAGACTCCAAGGTTCAAGCATCCACTGTGTCTGTTGATTGGTGCTGCCTTCCCTTTCCTGGGTCAGGCTGAATCAGCTGACCTCTCTGTGATTACTCACCTGACTGTTATCAGCCAACCATCCCAGGGTATTTAAAGCAGCTTGGCTCACTTCCTGATTGTACTTGTGTTGCTGTTGATGGCTGTTGTGGATTCTCCTGTGCTCCTGTTTATCAGTGTATGACCTGGCTTCCTCTGACAATCCTTCTGGTTCCTGACTCCTGGCTTGTTCCTGACATCGCTGACTTCTCTATTCCTGACTCCGGCTTGGCTGAATACCCACCTTGGTTCCCGACTCCGGCTTGTCTTTTGGTTTATGCTCCTGCATCACCATTCTGTTTTGTTTGTTTTTGTTACTTTAATAAAGATGTTTTGCGATTTATATTTTTTGTGTCTGTCTGGTTCCTGGTCCCTAAAACACTGGCAGGAGAAGAGGCCAACGCGTGGTACAAAGTCAAATCAAAGTCAATCCAGGGCAGAGCAGACAGCAAACAATCAGAATCCAAGAATTACCCACGGTCAAAGTCAGAATAACTCTCCTGATCAGGAATCAGCAAACAGGTAGGGTCCAGGAACCAGCCAAGGTCAAACCCAGAATATCTTTCACAAACACAAATCAGAAAACAAGCAAGGTCCAAGAAAAAAGCCAAGGACAAAGTCAGTATTTATTTCACAATCATGAAATATGAGCCTCAGGACAGGCCAATGAGTGCTCTGGGAGGCTGGGTTAAATAGCTGATGAGCAAGAATCATCTGACATGTTTCGCCAATCAGGACGGATGAAATATTTTAGAAAGCAATGTATATGCAGCTGAATCAGGAACCAGACTGCCACAGAATTCTTCTGTATGTAGTCCCTCTAGTAGCTCAGGTAGAGGGTGCAGGACCCACAGCCACAAAGTTGCTGGCTCAATTATGGGAAATGACAGGGTGTTAATGATGTGACAGACTGTTGCTGTGACTACTATTGCTAACTAACATACCTCTGATGTGATTCAAGTGTGTTTTCCAATCAGATCTATGGTTGTGCTTCAGGTGGAATGTCAAGGAGGAAGTGCTTATATCTCACTTTCTTCCTACGCACATGTTTGTTTTACAGGGACAACACATAACAACATGTTTAGCATCTGCATCATGAGACATATCTCCATAATGTAGACTTTGGTACTAGTACTTAATACATCAGCACTACTATAGTGGTTGCAAATTACAGTAGTACTATTAATAGGCAGCAAAAGTCCTAATACAGTAATTCTCAACCAGGGTGCCACATCACTTTGGTGTGCCATGGGCATCCACTCAGGATGCCCCATATCTTCTATAAAAACTTTGATAAAATGGGAATACTGAGTTTCAAATGTCTATATCTTGGCATTTTTCTGCATGATGTGCTTATTTACATTATGTAAAGAGCTACGTATTTATGCATTTGTATTAACTATTTCATGCTTGACAGATGACCTATATGATTTCAGATGTGCCCAGAAACTTCCCAACTGCATGTTAGGGGTGCCTTGAACAAAAATAGGTTGAGAACCACTGCCCTAATAGCAAGGGTTTTTGATGTTGACCTGTGTTGCTACTTACACACTAATAGTGATGTGACTCAGCAGAGGTTGAGCTTGGAAGTGATGACAGAGTCTGTTTTCGGCATATTTATTTGTCCAGGATTAGACTTTTCAGATAATTCGTCAAAGAGTTTATAAATATGCTTATTGCTCCTTTTCAGTTGTGGAATATTGAGCCTTTTTCATTCAGATACATCTATTTTTTTGCCATATCATCATTGTTCTCAGTCTCTACTTGATCTGTATCAGAAGAAGAGGAGAATGAGCCCATTACACCACAAATAGGGTTATTCCTCTTGTTCTTATATGTGTGAATGCAGTAGTGAATGTGCAAAATACGTATTTTATTTTTTTTTAACTCTATCCCCTCACACCAACAATCCCCTCACCCCACCTGTCCAGTGAACACCACCAATACTCCATAAATCAAGTAACTCTAGTTCCCTCTTTATATGTCTGTCTGCCTCAACAAGACCAGCATCAACATTTCACAGACAGACAACATGCAGTAAACTGACCTCCCCCCACTATAATTACAACAATCATACTAATAAATTGCAATAAATGAGAAGCAGAATCATGCGTGTGACTGGCTGTTTGTGTGTGTGTGTGTGTGTGTGTGTGTGTGTCTCTCTTTTCTCTCTCTCATACATAAAATATACATATATAGCCAAAAAAGGCTGTCTAATTTACTAAAAAAATATATAGTTTGCATGCATTAAATGATAAACGCTCATTTGACAAACAGATAGCAAGGGACATAACATTAACATGGTTCTTCACCTCTTGAGGGCCAGAGTGGAATGCAACATAATTCTTACCCTTCTTGCCCTAAAAGGACTAAGATGTAAAGTAGTCCAAGCCCATAAATGCTTAAAACACACATTATCTTATTCAGACTGAAATATATACCAAAACATCATATGCATAACATACCTACCTTGAATTTACCTATTATGAAATTTGTTGTAGAAAAACTAACACCAATATACAACACTGTTTGAACTGACAGCTTTATTGTCTAAAATATATCCCAGTGCAACAATCTCATCAGCAAACTTTAGAAAATGATGCCTTTAGGATGCTCAATTGCTCCTTTCCCCATAAAATCAACTTAATCACAATCCTGCGAGTGTTCCAAGAATTAAGAAGCAAGCTGTTTAGCTGTCCTTTCTATTATGGAATAAAGCACGCTATCATAAAATTAATCATGCTTTTATTATTGCCAAAACAGATTCAATGCCAAAACTTATTCACTCTGATAACATAATTATCATCAGTTGGATTGTCAAGGATGGATTATTTGCTTTCGTTTTTATGTGAACTAAACAAAAAAAATATCCAGATTGGTTTAGGGTGGCCTGGTTGACTGCCATTAATTTATTGCTGCTACCTCTCACCAGCAGGTGATTCACAATCCAAACTATCAGATTTCTTCCTTTATTGTAGAATATACCTGTTGTGCTTTAGTTGCACTGAGCTGTTACTTTCTTACTTCTTTGTTTCTTCATTCAGGAACACATTGCAGCTGTGCCTTGATTATATGTTGGCGTTTTTTTATATAATTTTCCAACCTGGGATGAATAGTACATTGTAAAACAGGGTGATATTTGATAACCTACTACCATGAACAATATAATTTTGATTACAGAAATGTATGATATAAGGGGCATGCTGTACATCCTGCAGAGATTTCTCTGTACACAATCTAAGAATAAACCTTTACAAAGCTACTGCTACCATGAAAAGCTTTTCTGATTGCCTATTTGTTTTGGATTTTTGTGTTAGCGAATAATTTGCATAGAAACAGTTTGATGATTAATGGATATTTATATTTGCATTTAAATTGAAAAGTTTCATTTTCAGAGATTATCACAGAAATGTGTTCATGGGATAAAATGCTAGTAATTAGCCATTTACTACTTAGAGCATTTTCATAGAGTTTGTTTGTGCATTAAATATGCTTAGAACATTTTACTTCTTAATGTTTGTAAAAATGTAGTATTTTGATTTTGTTGTATTTTTTTCCTATTCGTCAATTAAAAATATGCTACTTTCTTGGTGGATGGAGACAGAGTGCAAGTAACAAAACAGTTCATGTGAACAAATCACTGGAGAATGAAGGTGGGATGGAGACACAGAAATTGATGAGTAGGTGGGAGGGCAGAAGGCCTTTGATATTTTACACAGAAGTGATGCCAATAATAATAATAATAAGAAGAAAATCAACTGATGATTTATGTAAAAACTATACATTTCTTCTGGGTGACAGGGTGGTGTTAGTTTCCTGTGACTTGCAGGCAAACTGCTTCAATTTTAGGAAGAGACACAATACAGCTTTGCTCCCAGAACTAAGTGATGTGTAGTTCAGCTACAGCCAGTTTTGGTTAAAATGGTGAGGCCTATAGAGATGAGATGGCAATGGAAAGGTTAAATACCTGTAAGAGAAGAAAACATTGAACTTAATTCTGGAGTTTATGAAGGGTATGGTGTTTCCTTTCACCAGATCATTTGTTTAGATTTGCAGATAGGCTGTATTTCATTCACTGTCGGATAAGATAAAGTACTCTCAACAGGGATCTTGAAACGCTAGATTATTCATTTGCCTTCATGACAGGTGTTCCAAGCTTTAGTGATGTTGAAGTATTAGTCTGTCAGTGATAGAGGTCAGTGTGTTTTCTCAGTCCGATCTTATTCTGGGTTACTAATGCAAGACACAGAAGTCAGACTCTCTGGCTAGCTCATGCTAGATTTAGAAACCAGACTTTCAGGCTAACACATGCTAGACTTAGAAGCTAGATTTGGAAGTCAGATTTAGGAAACCAGACTTTCTAGATTTAGAAGTCTAGATTTAGAAACCAGACTTTCAGGCTAACTCATGCTAGATTTAGAAGCCAGACTTTCTGGCTAACTCATGTTAGACTGTCACGGGAGACTAGAGAAATAATGACTCTGACAGGTACAAGTAAAATCAACACCACTTTATTAAGATCAAATATACGAGAATGGTAATAGGCACTTCCCCAGCCTTCCCAAGGTCAGGCGTGAGGACAGTGCTGTAGTCCACTACCAGGAGCTGACACTGAACTTGGGCAGACTCTGCATACAGACAGAAGGCAAACCAGTAAGGTCAGCAGAACCACTAGAGATAGCGTGCAGTGGTACACGACAGTACTGAGGTGCAGAATACTGGAGGCCCAATACCCTAAAACTCTAGGGTCACAGATACACACCCTAGAACGCTAGGGTCACCTGAACTACCATGCATCCTAGAAAGCTAGGGTCTGCGAGCAACAGTAGGACCAGGCGCTCCTGGACTATGGACTGAACCTACCCTGACCAAGGACCAGATTAAGGAACCTGCACAGAGGGAGCCAGACCCTAGGGGTAGCCAGAGAAGGCAGACAGAGCCAAGGTCATACACAGATCGGGTAGTCAGACAAAGCCAAAGTACTTAGCATGAAGTGGGTAGTCAGACACGCCACAATACTTAGCACGGAGCGGCTAGTCAGCCAAGTCAAAGGGCATACACGGAGCGGGTAATCGGACATAGCCAGGAATCAAGCATGGAGTGAATAGTCAGGGAAGGCCAGAGACTCGGGCACAAATCGGGTATTCAGACGGCGCCATGGGGTCATACACAAATCGGAATCAGCAGCCAGAAATGCATCACAATGGAAGACTAGAAGGCACACCACAAAAGGGCACTGAGACTAGGACAGGAAGCAGCATATAAGGCCTACCAGAGAGGCGGGGTCAAGCTAGGTCAATCAAATACAAGCTATAATAACAGCAAGTGTACAGAAAAACGTGCGAGTAACCAGGAAGTCACTGACCCATAATTCTGCCGTTGAGCACACACAAGGGAATGTACAGGTAAAGCCATAGGCCTTAATCACGGGCACTGTGATATAGACTTGGAAGCCAGATATTGCAAACAGTTGATACTGCTTGAAAGACTACTTTATAGAGAGGTTAGATCCTCCAAAGTAAGCGGTCCCAAACAGGCCTTCTGCAGATCAGAATTAAGCCATGTGTTTTTGTATTTGTGGGAGGGGCTGCAAGCCCTCAAATATTGGGCCGTAGCCTCTCCCACTGCACTCTATGTCTCTAGTGCCACTTCCGTAAGAGAGCTTCCTCAGAGAACGCTTCTTCATATGCTGTTTCGGTCCTTCCGGCAGGTTTGGTCTCAGACTATCAGCGGTGTCAGTAAATGTTGTTCCCTCTATACTTCTCTAGCATTAGTTTTATCAGTTCACTCATGCGGATCGAAGATACATCGACGATATTGTGATGGTATGGCATGGGAGCTCTAAACTCCTTGAGGAATTTTTTCATTTTATTAATGTTAATGATTCAAATCTTAAGTTTACCTATACGTGTAGTACTAAAGAGATTGAGTTTTTGGATTTATGTTTGTTTGTACATGAAGGTCATATTTTGACTAAAACTCATTTTAAAACTGTTGATCAGAATAGCTATATACCATATACAAGCATGCATAAAAAAGTATGGTTGGATAATATTCCGAAAGGACAATTTATACGTATACGTAGGAATTGTTCCCTTATTGGTCACTATTGGGAACAGGGGATTATTCTTATTAAAAGATTTTTAGAGCGGGGGTATGGTATTCATATTGTTTGTCAAGCGTTTTTGGAAGTGTTAAGTTTGAATAGGAAAGATCTGATTAGGACACGGAGTGATAAAGAGACAACCAATAGTTTTGATCAGGAAGCAGTGGATCAGCAGTATGATTTGACCCAATTTATTCAAGTCTTGAAAAGAGATTATGGCATTAATATGGATTCTGGGGACATTGAGCACAAAAAACATAAAAGAATTAAACGGACAGTGAAAGAAAAAGAGGAGTCTAATGTACACAAAACAAAAATTAGATGTAATAAGTATGGACATAAAAAGTTTAAGATTAATAAAGTTGATAATGTGGTATGGGAAGAATTTAGGGATAAAACTAGAGAAAAGTATGATATAGCACTGATAACTGCTTATACGGATGAGCTTTATAAAATACAAGGGATTTTGGATAAGTTCTGGCCCATAATCCTTGAGGATAAAGTCCTCAGGAGTTTGGTTCCTGAGAAGATCCAAATTATATGTAAGAAAAATTTGAGCCTTAAAAACATATTAGCGCCAACTGTCTTGAGGGCCCATAAAGATGGAAAGATATCAAACAAAATTAGGAATATTAAAAAAGATAATCTGGGGAGATGCAGGGGATTGAGAACAATCCCTTTAAAATGTCACCGGTGACTGGTTGGCACAGGTGCGGAAAATGTACGTCCTGTGCCAACTGCCCTAAAAAACTGACAAGTTTTAGAGATCCTAAAAGTAAGGAGGAGTTTCCTATAACACAATTTTTAAATTGTGAAAGTATAGGGGTGATTTATGTGCTGAAATGTCCTTGCGATCTACTTTATATAGGAAGAACTAAGAGATCCTTTAAGAGAAGACTTTATGAACATAAGAGAAACATTGTTAAGGGGGTTGTCACTCACTCCGTGTCTCGTCATTTCTTAGAAATACACAATAAAGATCCAAAATTGTTATTGGGATTTGCGCTAGAAAGGGTTAAATTAGATTTTAGAAAAGGCAGTTTGACAAATATATTGAATAAACGGGAGGCAGTTTGGATATTTAAGTTGAATACTTTGTACCCTCATGGGTTAAATGAAAATATCGAACTTGCCCCCTTTTTGTAAATAATGGTGGGTGAACTGTATATAAAAGGAAGGTGTGCTACATCTATAAGGTTTGAGAGATTATATATGTGGTTATCCTATTAATTCTCTGAATTTCTAAAATCTAAGGGAACTTTTGAAGTTAGATCTGTGGAAGGAATCCGTAGTTAGAATTTGTCTACCAATCATATGATTGACAAGAGGGATTTAAATAGCCGATGATTTTGAGAAATGATGATATTATATGTTTGCTTGATAAAGCACCGTGGGTGGTGTGAAACGCGTTGCAGTGGCTATTTGCAATATTAGTTATACTATATCCCGGCCGGGTGTATAGCTTTTTGTTATTTCCCATATGATCGGCTATGTAAGTATTTTTTAATACTTTGTACCTGTATGGTTTTTTAAAGGGTTTGTTCTGTTTTGTTATGGCAGTTCGAACGGCACGGTTTTAGAACTGCTTTAGAATTGGTCTACATTTGGCATACACGAGTTGATACTTTGTTATCCTGTGTGTTTGCAATTTTGTAGCCGCGGGTCTGCTCCGTGTGTGGCGAACTATAGTATATTTAATACGGCAACTACTGCTCTCTTTTTAAAAGAGTGGGATATACCACTTATATTTTGTGTATATTTAGTTTGATTATAGGTGGTATAATATTTAAACCTCTTTATGAGAATGTTATGATTGTATTTATTTTTTAGAGATATATCTCCTACAGCATTTATACATGAGTCTTATATATATGTATGCTTTTTGAGTAAATAAAATCTCCTGAGATCGAGATACTGTGAATCTTTTTCTGTATATATTTTATATAGGGTTGAGTGGAACTCACGAGCGCCAACCTCTAGCTTGCAAATCATGCGGATCGCTGTTGCTATGCCAAGTATTTCCCCTGTAATTTCCACTGTTCCAGCAACTTTACATTGGCAGTCCTCATACATACTCATGGTTACAGGTAGTCCCAAGCCTTCACCAGTTTGCTTCCTTCTCCCACTCAGACCCAGAGGTTACCACTTCACTCATCGACCGTCTAACATTGAAGCAACATCCATTCCACTGTCAGTAAGCTTTTCTAACATACATCTTTAAAGTGCATAACTCACGGCTTTACTCAAGTTTTTAATCCATCCCTTCTCTCCACTGCTATACCTAGTTCCCTCACCATCAGATTCTCAATCTGTAGTAGGAAAAGGGGAACAAGAACAAAAGGGCTCTCTTGTGTTCATAAATATGGTAAGACAATTATGGACCACCACCTTCACCCTATGGGTGTACACTCACAAAGGGTTTGTGTTGGAAAGGACTTATGTCTCATCCAACTTCCAAAGCAACTAGGACGGTAAACTGTTCCTAGAAGCAGTATCTTTACACCAACAGACTACTTTCTCTTCAAAACATGCTCTCCCTACAGCGGCACAAAAATCAGATATCACTTTACCAGCAGGCACATAAAACAGAAGAATGAAGAGAGGCACCCCAATAGTGCAATATTGTTACTATTTCATGAACACCATAATCACAAATAAAATTTTACTCACATTTGGATGTGGTCAGGAGGCTGTTATAAACCACTCTGACTCAAGTGCTCACAGAGAATATGCCCCGTCTCTGTTCGGGTAAAGCCCTGTACTGCCGAACCTGAAGCACTTTCAAATGGTATTTTCCTACAGTATGGATGTTGGCAAACTTTTCAAACTTCTAAAACATTGGTCAGACGGAGGGCTTTATGTAGATGATTCAACTTTAATAAAAAATCACATTAAAATAATAATCATGCTCTAACGCTTTTGTGTTTCGCAGCTCCAGCCGCTTTGTCAAAGCTAAAATACAGTCTAAAATACAAACTTACAGGCTGTATTTTAGCTTTGACAAAGCGGCTGGAGCTGCGAAACACAAAAGCGTTACAATCATATACCACAAGTAAGTTTTCTATATGCACCTCTAACCAGCTTGTCCAACCAGTCACTCTGCTTCAGCTTCCCCAAGGCATTCAGATTGTTCTCTGGATCCAGCATACTGTTCATTAAATCAGCTTTTCAGGTACATGCAATCAAACAACTATCCATGCACGCTTTATACAAGCATTGTTCCACCATTATAGGTCATGTCTACCTACCTAGCCCCCCCTTTCCTCCCCATCACTAATACTGTTCTATTTTCGTATCATAGGTGTTATTATCCACGTTCTAAAGGTAAGCTCATATCCTTTTCATAGCACCAAACCATCAGTCATGGTAGCCACTCCCACCACTTGGTAAGAGTAAGTGTATCAGACCCACCCAGCATGACTGTAGCCTCCTCCTCCTCCGAGTGGCAAACAGGTCTTCAGGGCCCCTGCTCCTCTATGATAGTAATAGCCTCCCAGTTTGCAAACGGCAGAATCACACCGTCTCAAGACCTCAGACAGCTACGATGGCCCAGGCCTTGCTCATCGCTATGAGGCAGGTGTCCACCACCCAGCCAAATGGTTAAGACTCAATGTAATTCCTTACCCCTAGCCACTACATTTAGGATCTTCTCCTTGGCATGCAACACCCACTCCCCAGTACCTTCTCAGCCTAGTAACATACCTTTCCCAGTCATTTTGCGTCATCATTACCTCACCTCTTCAACGAGATAATAGATCGCCAAGTTAGATACTTTACCTCTTCATAGAGGCCAAAGGTCTCCCCCCCAGCTATATATCTCAACTTTTCGTAGAGGTAGAATGTCCCCCCACATAGATACCTTACCTCTTTACAGAGACCGAAGGTTCCACAAAGAGATACCTTACCTCTTCATAGAGGCTGAAGGTTCCGCAAAGAGATACCTTACCTCGTCCTACCTCTTAAAAGAAATAAGGCTACCCAGGCAGATACATATCTCTAGTCTAAGCCCCTTCTTCATCTTAGAGGCAAAAGACTCCGCTAGTCATTTTGCTAAGTCCATTCAGTTCAGAGCACCACTAAACCTTATACTCAATAGTGAGCTGGTTCTCTCCCTCTCTCCTTTCTTCCTCCTTCACAATCCTTAGAACAACATGGAGAATCCTGACCTAGAAGCCCAATCAGACACTGAAAAACAACCCAAGCAGAAGTACCAGCTCTACCTCCCAGAAACCTTACTGTACGTGTGCCACGGTCACATCTTACTTGTGGGTAGCCGGCAGCTGAGAACCAGCCTCCTCTGTGTTCCCTCGCAGTGGTTCCTGGCTGCATCTTCGAAGGCGTTCTGCTTCCGCATCCCTGGCAGTCCTTGAGCGGGCGAGTGTCATCTGGCAGCATTCCAATGACATTGCTCTCTGCTCTTTAAACATAAAGGGGGCTAGTTTGGTGCTTCTCCTGGTCTGTACATATATAAACTGCCTGGACACCACAGCCAGTCGCCCTTATGTGGTGTTCCAGTGCAGTACTTATTTTGCTAATGTGCTCTGTGCATGACCCTTAGCTTGGCCTCCGTTTCTCCCAGTGTACCAGTTGTTGTGGCTCTGTCTTACTACCCACTTGGCTTTTGACCTGTGGCTCTGGCTGACTACTGCTCTGGTATTGACCCCCTGGCTTGTCTGACTATCCCCCTGGTGTTACCTGTGGCTCCGGCCAAGTACCTATCACGCTAAAAAAGGTAACACCAACTTTATTAGGCACAATCAATGAAACAGAAATATAACAATAAAGGGTATGAGAGAGAGAAGCACACAATGGAGCAAGCGACAACTACCAGAAATAGAAGACTGCTTCCGTGTGATCCTCTATGATTAGTCCCAGCGATGGAAGTCTGCAATACCACAGGCCCGCACCTGGGAGAAGCCAGACTAATCGGAAGGCAACTAGGAGTAAGTCTGCCAGAACCACAGGCCCGCACCAGATTGGATATCTGACTCCACGGAAAGCCACACTAGAGGATAGTCAGATAGAGCCACAGGTCGGCACCAGAATGGATGGTCAGACAAGTCAGGGGGCATACACGGATCTGGTAGTCAGCCAGAGCCACAGGTTTGCACCAGATATGATATCCACTGAAGCGTTGGTATGCTGGATTCACAGTGGGCCAGAGCCCCAGGTCAACACCAGAACACTGTCACGGAGAGAGTATGAAATGAACACACTGACAAGTACAGATGAACTTAAATAAAACTTTACTAAGTACAATAAGACAGGTAGTAATGACACAGACTGGTGGCAACAAATGACAGTAAGTAGGCAATGACACAAAGTGGCAGTAGAGGGTAACACCTTCATGAGACCAGGGAGGAACAGTGAACTCACCCTTCACCAGACAGGTGAGTACAATGGAATGGCCCTTGGACAACCAGGTATCTGCGAGGATAGTGCGGGTACACCGCATACATGGAATTAATGGCACACCTTCACGAGACCAGGCAGGACTAGTGAACTCACTATCCTCACCCTTCACTAGGCAGATGAGCGAAAATGGAAAGGCCCAGGGACTCACACAGGTAGATGGAGTACAGTGTGAGCATACAACGCTTATGTCTGGATAGTACACCTTCACGAGACCATGGAGGAACAGTGGACTCACTTTCCTCACCCTTCACCAGGCGGGTGAACCGTAATGGAATGGCCCTTGGACTTACACAGTAGATGTAAGGGCAGTGCAGAGCACTCCCACACACACACAGTCGACAAGAAATGAAAAGAAAGCACCAATACCCGGACAGGGTATACAATGCTGGTAGTAACTGAGGCTCGATAAGGCAGAACGCTAAACCGGGATAGCCACGGGAGGTCAAACACATGGTGTGACCAACAAAAGCCGCTAACGGAAGCGGGCGCAGAGAGTAACCCAAGAGGCAGCCAATGCTTCAGAACCAGATCGGGTAGTCAGACGTCACCACTGGTTGTAGCCGGAGCGGGTAGTCAGACGTAGCCAGGGGTCAGAGCCAGAACAGGATAATCAGACGTAGCCAAGAGTCAGAACCTGAACGGGTAGTCAGACGTAGCCAGGAGTCAGAACCGGAATGGGTAGTCAGACGTAGCCAGGTAATGCACAGGAACAGTAATGGACTGACACAGCAATAAGCTCAGGTACACCACGAAAGGGCAAAGGTAATGATGCAGGTTGAGGTTTAAAAACCCTGACAGGTGGGTGGAGTGATGACCTCACCAACAAGTAGACCTATAAGAATAGCGTCTCAGAGAGAGTGACAGTTCAGGAAGTAAACAATGTCGCACATAGGCAATACTGCGAGAGGCAATCACGGGCACCGTGATAAACGGATATTCAGACAAGCCAGGAGTCATACACGGAACGGGTAGTCAGCCAGAGCCTCAGGTCTGCACCAGAATGGTTATCCAACTAAGCCAAGGGTCATACATGGAGCAGACAGACAGAGCCACAGGTCGGCACCAGAACGGGTAGTCAGACAAGCCAGATAATACACGGAATGCCAAAGTATAGAACTGCACTGGACACCAACAAAAGGGCGACTGAACCCTGTGTCCAGGCAGTATATAAAGTGCTAGCCACAGGAAGAGGAGGAGTAACTTCAGGTGACTGTCCCTTTAAAGGGAGAGCACATCCATGTCCTTGGACATGCGCCCATAGATGACGTCACCCGGCCGGGATGCCGAATACTGAAGAGGCCGGAGCCATGCAGAGACCCAGGAGGTGGCTGTGCCGCCAGGACACAGGACGCGGCCGAGCTGTGAAGGGGAGCAAGCGGCTGAGCCACCAGAAGCAGGGTGCGGCTGGAGCCACTGGATGCACGATGCTGTCGGCTCAGCAGCCGGCGCAGAGGTACAGTGATCGTACCATCTCTGAGACTGACTATACACCTGATCTGTCTACTACTCCTTTGGTTGATCCCTGTTCCTGGACAGGAGATTTGGCTGGGTCTTATCCCCTGTTCTGTTTCCCTAGCACGGTGACCTCCTTATTGAAACCTTTCCTGAGCAGTCTCCTATTTTTGCTCTGGTTTTGGACCTTCTCTAACATTATAGGGTTTCGCCTGCTATTGTTCATTTATACTACGTGTGTCTTATTTAATAAAGGTGATGTTCTGTTACTGTATTTGCTTCTAGTATCCATACTGGTATCCGTGATAACGTGGCTGGACAGTGGGCAAACTCATGGCAGAACACACCAGGCTCCGCATCCCATTTCCAGCCTTTGCAAGAAAAGCCAAAGGGTTCTGGCTAGTTTTTTTTGTCCCCTCCCCTGGCCCAACTTCCACCCCCCCCCATCCCTTTCTCCCAAGTCTCCATCCCCATCAGAACAGTTGGCTCACATCACCCACATTCTGACAGAGCTAGACTTTGCAGCAGCAGACATACAGACAAGAGTGTCATCCTTGGAACACTCATCTCTTCCTCTACCATCTTGATTTTCCACTGTTGAACTTTTGCAGACAGGTACTTCCCAGGCTTCCTCCCCTCGAGTCTCCCCAGCACATATGGTCCAGCCCCATATTCGCAGAGTCATTGTCAAGGGGAAAGATGTCAATTCAGTCAACCTTCTGATTGCAACTCAGGATCTGTCAGTAAACAAAATAATTAATTGCGGAAATGTCTCAGTCATGCTTAGGACTATGGATCCCAGACTATCTAAAAAAAACTATCGGTCGGAGAGTTCTTTCTAGATTTTGGGGTCTACAGGGACATACTATGTTCCTCCTTCAAACATTGACAACAGGAGCTTGCCACGGATTTGAAGACTCTCAGACTTAAGGTTTGGTAAAATAACTTAACTTTATTAAAAGTTAAAGGCAGTCCCCGTAGGGTAAACATACATAACATACAACAGTAATATCACATATAATAGGTTCTACCGGCTTTGCCTAAATACCGGGCAAGGCAACCCAAGTGACAGTTTTAATGACAGGCTCTACCGGCCTTGCCTATACCGGGTAAGGCAACCGTGAGATGACATACCGGTTCTACCGGCCTTACCAATACCGGGCAAGGCAGCCCTTACGGAATGCTGAATGTAGGCTCTACCGGCCCTGCCAATACCGGGTAAGGCAACCTTAAAGATGGTGAATTACAAGGTTCTACCGGACTTACCAATACCGGGCAGGGCAGCCCAAAGGAGTACTGGAGTAGGCTCTACCGGCCCTGCCAATACCGGGTAAGGCAACCTTAAAGATGGTGAATTACAAGGTTCTACCGGCCTTACCAATACCGGGCTGGATGTTATTTTCCTGTAGAAAGATTTCGATCAACCGAGTGAACCGACAGAAAAGTGGAAGATGACATTTAATGTAGATAAATGTAAGATTATGCATTTGGGTTGTAGAAACAAACATGCTACATATACACTAAATGGGAAACAAACTTGAGGAATCTTCATTATAGAAAGATTTAGATTCACTAATAAACAATAGACTTCACAGCAGTGTGCAGTCACTTGACTGTTATAAGAGTAAATGGTGTACTATCCTGCATAAAAAGAGGCATAGATGCATGGAGTGCTAATATAATTTTACCTTTATATAAATCATTGGTAAGGCCTCATCTAGAATATGGAGTACAGCTTTGGGAACCAGTTCTTAAAAAATATATTACTGAACTGGAAACAGTGCAGAGACATGCCACAAAACTGATAGGTTTTGGAGGATCTGAGCTATAAAGAGAGACTAGCCAAACGGAGGTTGTTTACATTGAAGAAGACATATCTAAGGGGTCAATTCCATTTACAAATATATTCAAGGTCATTACAAGAACTATCTAATGAATTATGTACGCAGAGCTGAGCTAAAAATGAGAGGTCATCCATTAAGACTAGAGGAAAGGTGCTTTCAACTTAGACAAAGAAAGGGATTGTTTTACAATGTGGGAGGTAAAGCTATGGAATTCTTTGCCTTGGGATGTTGTGCTTGCAGATACTGAAATTGCTTTCAAAAAAGCAATGGATAAATATCTTGCACAGAAAAATATTGATTGATTGATGGCTTAAATGAAGGAACCATCCATTTGGATTCAGGATGGAATTTTTGTACTCACTTGAGGCTTAACTGGAAATAGCACCCTTTTTTTTTGCTTTCCTCTGGATCAACAGGAGTGATTTGGCATTGGCTGAACTTGTTGGACGCATATCTTTTATCGGCCTCATCAACTATGTTACACCAAACTGATGTCCCCTCCATGTATGGCATTTTCAATATAAATCATAAATAAATTTGTGTAGTTTGGGGTGAAACTGGTTCCCATCACTGCACCACTAACCTGCAGGTAAACCTTTTGTGAAATGCAATAAATATGTATGTATATGTTAGATAGCCTCCAACAGAAATGACTTCAGTCTATCAGGCACCAAAATATCGTCTTGTACAAAATGTGTCACCACGTTTAACATTCCCTCATGTAGGATATTCAAATAAAGCACTGATACATCGAATGTATCAAATAGCTTACTTCTGACCATTGAAAACCTTCCTACAGAAAATGGGTTATATACTTCAAACAGGAATCAAGACCTACCTACCTTTTGGAGATGGAAGTCTACCAATTGGGACAGATTAGAAGTACAGACACATACATAATATGTAGGGGTGACAAGGAGGTGCAGTGGGGGACTTATGGATCTTAGGCAAATCATAGAAAATAGCCAGACATGGTTAATCCACATAAAGTCCCTCCCTGTCCTCATGATTAAACCATAATGAAAAGCAGTCTCAACCAATATACAAAATAAAAAATATAAAAAGGGAGATGTGGTCAGATTCCAAAACAAGATAATACATAGGATCCCGTAGGAGCCACAAAGCTTTGCCCACATAATCTGCTCTGTCCTGGACCGCAATTCCACCACCTTTATCCTCTGGTTAGATGAATATGGTCTAATTTTGACAAATATTTCAATGCAAAATACGATGTTCTAGATAAGTTGTGCACAAACATATACCTTTGCTGCTCCACTATTGTTCTTAAATCCTCCAGTAATATGTTATAAGAGGTATTCAAAAAGTGTCCTCATTTGGTCTCATTTTCATTTGGGCCTGTAAAGAGTTATAACAGGTCCACTCCTTATTATGTGCTATACTGGATATAATCTTACAAACATATCACTAAAATGGGGATCCTGCACTGTGATGGATAAAGCATCTCATTGTCCCTGAAGCCTTCAATTATTTACAGTGAAATACATTTTTAGGGGTAGTGCTCTACTGAACCTAATCTAAATCCACAGTAGGTTAACCAGTTCACTAGCCATGCACCAAAATCACCTCCCAAGTTGAAGCATTTTCATTTATGCAGTAACCCTTGAAACTTGCCTCAGAATCTCTTCTGTTTTACAAAATCCAAGTATACTACATCAACAGCAATACTCTTGTCCGGGATAGTATTTGCCCTTTCATAGAATGAAAATAGATTATTTTTACAAAATCTGTTCTGTATAAACCATGCTGACTCTTTCTAATAATATTGTTGGTCGTCACAAAGTCCTGAATACTATTTGTTAGTAACCCTTCTAATATCTTGTCCACTATGGAAGTCAAAATCACAAGTCTTTGTAGTACTATATCTACTGTTCTCCAATTACAAGGTACTGCACTATGCCTGTTGAGAGTAACTCAATAAATATTAAGTACATGGTCTTGCTCCCATACTAAGCTGTGTAACTATCCTTGTGTGTATGCCATTAGGTTCAGATGCTGTATTCGCTATAAGCATTTCCAGGCTCTGTTTTGGACTAAGCCCTCAGCAAGCCATGTACAGGATGGAGAAAATTCTGTCCCTGCTGCACCCCCAGCCTGCTATTGTTTTGTCCTTTAGATGTTAACCATCGCCTTATCCTGACTAATTAATTCACATCTCCATTTCAAATGGGCCAATATCAACCTTAATGTTCTTGTAGCTTATTGTTACACACCTCACCTGATTCCTGGTTCACTCCTCCCAGCTATCCGTGATTAGCTACTGAGGATTTGTAGGTGTGCCTGTACCTGTCTCTGATGCCTATTTTTTGTGCTTCATTGCCAACAGCTAAGCATATCCTTTTGTATTCTGATTTCTACTGTGGATGAGCCTTGCCTGTACTTTGATCCTGCTTTTTGGATTCTACTTGGTACTGCGATATATTGGAACACCTGGTGCCTACCTGACCATTCTCTCATTTTTTCCCTCAGGTACTGTTTTGCCCAACTGTGTTGAACCCGACCTGGAACTTGACTATCCCTTCTTTTGAGACTTCGGCATTTGGAGTGTGCAGCCTGTCACCTCCATAACGGCGTCTCAAAGGAAGACTGCCTCTGCTAGGCATAATGGCTCTCTGCTCCCAGCTGTCCCTCGGTCTTCTGGGCCTAACGTCATCCTTGGGAGCGCATCACATTGTTATGTTAGGCTTGCCCGCCTCACCTTTGGTCCTCATTTACTCCTCCAGCGGCCAGGGGTTCCAATCTCAAGAGAGCAGGGGATCCCTGACCTGGACCAGCATCTCTTGGGCTGCAGTCAGATGTTCCTAGCCTTCAGCTAAGCCCTTTTTGTGGATCTGGACCTTCCTTATTTCCAGCTGCCTTCCCGAGCTGGTTCTCATCTTGATCAGGTATACTCTGAGGGATTCTTCAGGGAGCTGGTCTACCTCCCTTTGGTCAGGAATCTCCTATTGGGGCTTGAGTCTCTTCCTCTTCCTCCTGTTCAGGGGAATGAAGAGTAAGAGAACTGAAATAGGAAGAGTAAAAAGGACCCCACTTTAATGTTTCATTATTTATCTAAATATATTTTGAGTAGAGATGAGGAGAGAATGCTCAGCTGAGGTCTGAATTTTTTGTTCAGCAACAAAACCTAACCTGTTTTGAACTATTGTGGAATTAGAGGAGGTTCAGTAGAGCACTATCCCTAAAAATATATTGTATTATAAATAATTGAAGGCAACAGGGACAAGTAGATGATTTATCCATCACAGTGTAGGATACCCATTCTAGTGGTTTGGTGAGATTATGTCCAGTATAGCACATAATGAGCATTAGTCCTGTTATAAATCTTTACAGGCCCAAATCAAAATGAGACCAAATCCAGAGTTGAGGACACTTTTTGAATACCTCTTATAATATGGTACTGGAGGACTTGAGAGAGCAGCAAAGGTATATGTTTGTGCACAACTTATCTAGATCAGAGTACTTTGCATACATGTCAAAATAAGACCATAGTCATAAAGCCAGAGAATTAAGGTAGTAGAATTGTGTGGTTATTTGGGTGAAGTTTTGTGGTTCTTACATCTACACTCTAGAATACTATTTTTCAGAAATGGTGCCCAGAACTGCATTGTATATTTGAAGTGAGTTCTTACCAATGGTACAGTAGCAACATTATGTTATCCATTGTTACTTCAATACCTCTTTTTATTCAGTACAGTACTTTGTCTGCTTTTGCTACTGCTGTTTGACACTGGTCACGGTCTACAAGCTTGTAGTTTACAAGGATTCCCAGGTCATTAAGTCATTAATGTCAAAACTATTTCTTAGTTTATATTTAAACATTTGTTTATACCAGAGATAAAACATGATTTAACTGAACAAATAAATAAAAGATAAGGGTTTCAGTGAACTGAAGTGGATGAACACATCTGTATAGTCTTATCAGTGTTTTAATAGGCTTGATAAAACATAGTGACAACTGGCTACTTTTCTTTTCTTTTGGTCAGCAAGACATGTCCGTTTTCACATAAACCCCATTTAACAAGAACAAAAAGACAAACAAAGACATTACCCCACTAACCAGAAGGCTTTTAGTTATTAGTTGAGGCAAGTTAATAGCTATGGGTTATACTCTGGTATTATAATACTGGGGAGAGGCCAGAAGCACTCCACCATTACCCTGTCCCATATGCCCCATGGATATAACCTAGGATGCTCCCTATCAATACATCTATCCATCCATCCCAGGTTGTGAAATCCATGTCCCAGGTTGTGGAATCCATGTCCCCCATATTGTTTAATTGTGGGACTCCCCTGGGAATGTAGACTAAGTGATAGTGTGGAATATTTTGGGTTATTAGGTTAACTCTTTGAGCGTGCAAGGATGTGGCAATAGTTATCCACACCATGGCAACTATCTTATGAGCTATAACAAAGGTCTCAAAGAGTAAATGCTTGGTAGGGCCAGAATCCAAATCGTCAGGAAGAACTAACAATATGACTAGTTTCAGAGTTGGAAGAATCTGTCTGCTAATGATAGCCGAGAGGGTGGAGAAGTACTTTGTTTTTAATAAATTATTTTATTTATTTGTTTACTACTTGTCTGGATTGCACTGGATATACAACATACTGCTGAACAACAAATCAATTCAGTCCTTCTTGTACAATTTTTTCCACAAAACAAAAGCACCAAAGTATTCCATTAGTAGATTTATTAAAACGAATACAAAAACAACATGTAGTCCCTCCATTTGTATTCCAATTTTATAAAGCCACTAACATAGTACTTTGACATCTTTGGATACTGTGAAGCTAATATACTAAGCAGAACTAAAACAATTCTGCAGAAAACCAACTGCACCATAAGGGACAAATACAAATAGCTATTAACTCAAAGTTTATTTTTAACCTCTCTGCAATGCATTGCGTACCCCTCTGGCACTGAAAGGGTTAAATACCACAGAAAATTTGAAAAAAAGTATTTGTTCCCTATTGTGCAGTTGGATTGCAACAGAATTGCACCACGTCTACTTAGTACATCTACAGCGAGCCTCAGGATGCATGCAATCTTTTACCCATGACAAACCAGGACTGAAACCCGTCCTCAAAGGACAGAACTGTGCAACAGTCCTGGCATGTCACTCGTCATTAACGGGTTAATGTGTTGTGTTTAACTGTATAGAAATTCTGTTATGTGCTGTTATCAGTTTGGGGTGACAGAGGGTAAATTACATATGTGCACCTATACACAATGGTTATCATTATACTCTGGAGATATGTAGTATTGTTATTTCATTTCAGTTGTTGTGTTTGGTACACCAAGCTTATGTGAGATGCTGTGCTTTAAATTGTACATTTTGCCTCCTTTTATAAAATGAAAAAAAAAAAAAAAGAAAAACAACAGAAAATAACTTTATTCAAAGGAAATTCCTCACTTGACAGTTTTCTCTGGTCTGACTGGTTTCAGGAAATGTATGCTTTTGGGGGGTCTGTGCAGGTTGTGTCTGTGAAACTATACATATTTGATTTCAGTGTACTCGGGGGATATAGGGATCTTAAAAATTATTGTAGCTTTAACTACAATTAACTACAAACAAATGTGTTCATGATATAGTATATAATATTAGAAATATATGATTTTTTTTTTCTTTTTATATTTTTTAAAATTTATATCTGTTGCACGATGCTACATATATTTCATAAAAAAAGCAGAATTTATCCTGAAAAAATAATATATGATTTTTATATATAGTGTGACTCTTGCATGTAGCTAGCAGAAAGTTGCGGTTTTTCATTTATAGACTAATAAAGTTTCCCCCTCCCGCCCCTTCCACTTACCTCAGCAGCCTCAGCAAGCCAGCCTGGACTGAATGCGATGAGCGAAAATCTTCTTCCAGCATAAGGAAAAACCTGCCCTCCTTCGTCAAGGGGGCAGGCTTTACCTTATACTGTAAGTGGAAAGATTGTCCCTCGATGCAACACGTCCGGTCCGTGGACCAGATTCCAGATCTGAGGGGAGGCTGCGGAAGTAAGTAGAAGGAAAAACGGCAGCGTTTAATAACGTTTTCTTGATACACATCATTATAAAAAAGAATAAAAAAGACTTGATTTTACTTCAATAATTAAACATTACTATCCCTTTAAGCAAGATTCTCCTAGAAACCCTTTTCCCCACCATGGCCACTTCCCACTTTTCACATGACCCTGTCTCCAGCCTCATCCACTTTGTTATATAAATTGTACACACGCACATACAAACATGCGAAAATACACATGTGCACACATAAACATACACAAAAATTCCCCCTCCATCCCCCAGTAGGCACTTAAATCGCCTCAGTTTCATGGTCCCTTTCCTGATACACTGAAACTTCAGTGTGCCGTGCACACTATTCCCTGGAGCCTGCATTTTAGGTCTGGGCATTATTCCATTAGTTCTGGGCTCCAGTGAACAATGAAAATGAGTCATCGTAGACTGGAGCCCAGAGTTAAAATGCTGGTTTCAAGAGATAGTGAGATATTATACTCATAACCCTCTGGGGTCACAATTCAACAGGGGAGCAATGGTGACTGTGATTTGAGTTAGATGAAGGGAATTTTAGTGTATTTATTATGTGTATATGTGTTTGGAGGTGGATAAATCACAGGATTGTAAAATCTCATGATTTAATTTACTGAGAGCCACATAATTGCTCTGGTAGCCCCCGGTATGATCATGAGGCACCTTAGTGTTAAAAACTTCCTCTACATGCAGGTCAATTTTGAAGCTTCATCCTGCACATAAAGTCATTTTTAAAGCTAGGTCTAAAATTGTCTAAATTTCTAAAGTTTAGTTGTGTGAGCCCTCTTTTACAGTCCTGTAGATTTGTGTGGCTGGCACCCCAAGGATTAAAGCAAGTTTAATTTTCCTATGGCCCCGGAAGCACGTTGGCAGCATGGTGAATCCATTAAAATAGAGTAGTTCTTTGACACAGAAATCCCCTTCGTATTCAATTTTCTTTACACCTACTCAAATAGCTGAAAAAATAAGTATGCCTAAATGGAACACTAACACCCAGAACCGATGGGAAATTGGATGTTATAACTTTATGCAACAAACACTTACTGTGTGTCTGTAAAATGTTTATTTTATTTTAGACCACTTAAATATAGTGCTAAATTTGTTATTCAATGCATATATGTAGGACCTTGCAATGGAATTCAATGTATAAGATTTGCTGCATCATAAAGTGAAATAGTTCCAGAGATGCAAAACCAACAGCTTTTATTCAAAAAGCATTAAAATAACAGGTACAAACATTATGTTCTCAAATCACTCACAACCTCAGATGGTTGGAAACAAACTCCTATCTCACACGAATTTCGTGTGAACACCGCTTACTCATGATGATAAGGTTTGTAAACACTGGCATTCCAAATTTAAAAACTCATTGACCAATTGGTACAATGTACATCAATCTCACAGGTGCAGAATAAACATTCATCAGTACAAGCAACCCAGACCAAGGTCAAATTAACTAATTGTAAGCCATTTACTAGTACTTCAAATGGGAGCTACAGCAAAAGCATCTAAAATACATAAATAAACCTAAATTAAATCAATCACGTTGTCACGGTTTTTGATGAACACTCAGAACAGTTTGGTAAGGTTAAAATAACTTTATTAGAGAAAAGTTCAAGACATAGATAGGCCTATCGCCCACACAATGGACTAGATATACAGGCATGTGAATATAACAGTATATGCCAATACAGGAATTTACATGTAATGAAAATAACAATCACTAGGCAGTAGAGGGCCTGGCATGGATCAGGACAGCTGGCAGAATCGGTAGGCAGTGGACTGACCACAAGATCTAGATCAAGGTGGTCCAGATGAGGGTGACTGGCTCGACCCAGAGGAGCGAGGCAACTGTGCTTGCACACCCAGATGCCTGGGAGGCACAGAACCAAAGGAGTAAGGCAACACTACTGGCACAACCCAGACGCCTGGGTGGTATAGAACCCAAGGATCACGGCACCACTGACCCTGGCACCGGATGGCAACAGACCGAGATAACTCTCCCAGAATATCCCTAGAGCGCTAGGGGTGGATCATAGCACAGCACGTATAGTGGTGGAAACAACCAATGTCCCCTCAAGAGGATGGAGCAACGTAACGCTGGCTCTTGAGCCGGAGGATCCTGCAGTTTGAGAATAGCAAACTCTACCTGGAATGTCCAGGTACACCAAGGGTCAAATGGTAACGCCCAGAATACTGCAACTCCCAGAGGGAGTGAGCCCAGCGAGGTATGAGAGGTGGACACAGAGAGATCAGAGTAACACAGTCAGTGATAGAACACTGCACCGGTACTTCGCTTGTACACTTCGCAAAAGCGGTATGGAGAGAGACTAGGCACTAAGCCTAGCTACCGGTCGACAGATACAGCGCCTCGCGGCGCAATGGGTGAACGTACAGTACAACTGAATGTAACGGAGGCAACAGCGAGGCCACAGTGGTAAGCTGTGAATGCACGGTACCAAACACAATGAAGAGCACAGGGCAACTGGCAGCCCAAAGGGTCAGATCAGGACAGGTGCACTGACCAGCACCGGCAAACGGAAGCGGTGCAGCCAGATACACTCTGTAACGGAAGCGGGTTCACAGCCAGGCCAGGTCAGCAACAGAGCGGGTTCTCAGCCAGATGCAGTCGGTAACGGAAGCAGGTTCTCAGCCAGGCCAGGTCAGCAACGGAAGTGGGTTCTCAGCCAGATGCAGTCGGTAACGGAAGCGGGTTCTCAGCCAGGCAAGATTAGCAACGGAAGCGGGTTCTCAGCCAGATGCAGTCTGTAACGGAAGCAGGTTCTCAGCCAGGCCAGGTCAGCAATGGAGCAGGTTCTCAACTGGATACAGTCAGCAAGTGGAGCAGAATCAGGAATGTCGTCAGGAGGCCGGGTCATACACAGGCAATAATAACGGATCAGAATGCAGGAACAATTACACCACGAAAGGGCACCATCCTTTGGAAATGACAGGTTATATAAATGCCATCACTGGGCGGCGACAAAAGGTGATAGCCAATCAATAATCAGCAATGCAAACTAGCAGTCAGAATGTCGCCGCCTGCTGTAAAGAGCACGGGCACCGTGATACACGTAGACTAAACAGAACTATATAAACTGGACAAATCCAATGACAAATATCCAAATACATGAAGAAATCAAAGAAGGTCTCAGGCAATATACAAAATTGTCCCAAAATAGTCAATCCGTGAAAGTCAATTAAATGGATAAACCATTAACCCCTTCATACAACACTAGATGGAATAAATGTGTGAGGGGGAAAACTGAAGTAAATAAATACCCGGATCTCCACTTATGCTCAATGCCTGTGATAGAAATGTTAAGATGCCACTGTTAATGAAAAACAAGATCCAATAAAGGAAGAGAGATTGACTGATCACTAGAAAGGCCAAAAACAAAACCTTAAAATAAGATGACCAAATAAATCAACATACTGATAGACAAAAATAAAAATATAATACATCTTCATAGCATATGTGCGGATACATGAAGAATATCAATTATAATGTCCAAAAGCTTAGATCCCATAATAAGTATATGTTAACTATATCAGTATTAATGTAAAATTAAAGGGATGGCTACTTCACAACTATTAACCCCTTAAGGACCGGGAAAATCTGATGTCGTTTTCCCTTAAGGACCGGAGCAATTTTGACTTTTTTGACTATGTCTTTGTTCAACCATATTTTCTCTTTAATTCCTTTTGTGCACCCACACAAATTATATACTGTTTTTTTAAGCACAAGTAGGGCTTTCTTTTGATACCACATTTATATGAATTCCTCATTGTTTAATTTGATTAAAATAGAAAAAAAGAGGAAAAAATTTTTAAAAAAACAACATTTTGCTTACATTTTTCTGTCAGGATTTGCATACTATTAGTTAATGACAAAAAATTACCCCTAAATATATTCATTTGTTTCTCCTGAATATAAGAATACCCCATATGCCTAGTATTTCAATTCCTTCCTCACATTTACAAGGTAAATATTACAAGATGGATGCCATTATTTCCAACTTGTAATTTCTCAACAATTGGCATGTGAGCATCATAGCTTAGTTGATGGTGCCAGTACCAAAAAAGTTTTTTTATGCAGCTATTTTTCCAGAAAAATTTTTCAAAATTGTGGAAAAATTTTGTTTTTTTGCAGCTTTCACACTTACATTTCAATATTACTGTTGATTTCAAGCATGAGATAGTTGAAAATTTAAAAATATCCATTGTTTAGTGTTCAGCTCCTTCTTCTGAGTACGGCAATACCCCATATGCATAGGTTTCTCAAGGTTTGGGAGAGCTACGGGGCCCAAATTGGAACATGCGTGTTTCCAGTTTCACACTTTGAATTTTCACAGCTTGCAGCTTGCACAGCTTGGTGCCATGTCTCATTTGGGGCTGTGTAACAGTGCTCCACTCTAAGATTTCCCCCCCAAAAGTGTATATTTTTGGAAAGTAGACACCCCAGGCTTTCATTTTATGTAAGTTTTCAAATTTTTTACACAGCCATTTTACCACGAATCCTTCGTAAATCTTGATGTAAGTAAAAAATTCAGCGTTTTTCACACTTAGGTTTCAATGTTGATGTGAATTTCAAGCACAGGATAGGTGAAGATTTTAAAAAATGCATTGTTTAGTGTTCAGCTTCTTCTTCTGAGTATGGCAATACCCGATATGTATAGGTTTCTCAAGGTTTAGGGGAGATACGGGACCCAAATTGGAAAAAATATTGAATTTTCATATCTTTCTTATCTGGTGCCATTTCTCATTTGGGGCTATGTTCCAGTGCTCCACTTTACGATTTTCCCCCAAAAGTGTATATTTTTGGAAAGTAGACACCCCCAGCTTTCATTTTAGGTGTGTTTTCAATTTTTTTACACAGCCATTTTACCACCACTCTCTTGTAAATGTGACGTAAGTAAAAAATCAGCGTTTTTCACACTTAGACTTCAATGTTGATGTGAATTTCAATTACAGAATAGGTGCTGATTTTTAAAACTGCATTGTTTAGCGTTCGGCTTCTTCTTCTGAGTACGGCAATACCCCATATGCATAGGTTTCTCAAGGTTTGGGGGAGATACGGGACCCAAATTGGAACATGTGCATTTCCAGGTTCACACTTTGAATTTTCACAGCTTGTGTTACTGGTGCCATGTCTCATTTGTCCTGTGTAACAGTGCTCTTTTTTAAGATTTTCCCCCAAAAGTGTATATTTTTGGAAAGTAGATACCCCAGGCTTTCGTTTCAGGTGTGATTTCAAATTTTGTACACAGCCATTTTACCACTAATCCTGTGAAAACTTGACGTAAGTAAAAAAAAAAAATCAGCGTTTTTCACACTTAGACTTCAATGTTGATGTGAATTTCAATTACAGAATAGGTGAAGATTTTATAAACTGGATTGATTACTGTTCGGCTCCTTCTTCTGAGTACAGCAATGCCCCATATGCAACGGTTTGTCAGGGTTTGGGGGACATACTGGGCCCAGTTAGAACATGTGAGTTTCCTTTTACAGACATGCCATTTTTACAGCTGGTGCCTTGTCTCATTTCGGACTGTTTGGCAATATTGCAATGAATTTTACCCCCAAAAGTATATGTTGTACAAGAGTAGACAACCCTGGCTTTCATTCTATTTGCATTCTTTCAATTTTTTCGCTGCCACTGTATCAGCAATCCCTCCCAAAACCTGCAGTAAGGCAGAGAAACACCATTTGTTCACACTTATATTTTAGTGTTGCTCTGGATTTCAATCAGATGATATTTGCAGATTTTTTAAGTGCTTTACTTTAGTGGTGAGTTACATCGTCTAAGTACGTCAATGCCCCATATGCATAGGTTTGTCAGGGTTTGGAGGAACTACTGGACCCAGTAGGGAACATGTGTGTTTCCATTATCAGAGATGGAAAAAACATAGGGTGTTTTGCTTCCCATTATATTTTGATAGTGTTAGATCTAAGGAGGGATGTGTTTTGAAAAATAAAAAAAACAGGATATTTCAGGGGGGAAAAAGTGGCCAAATAATAAAATAAACTTCACAGCACTACTGCATTGTGCCTTCATGGTATTGCTTGAAGCAGTCACCCATGCAGAGGCCAGGTTTGGAAGGGCAGTCAGGACAGTAAGTGGAGGTTTCTCTCCGTATTCCCTTGCTGTAGCAAACCCTGCAGCGCTTTTGTGGATTTTTCTTTTGGGGGGTTGGGGGGATTTTATAAATAAAATGTACTACTCCAGGTTTTGGGAGAATTATTTCTGTTGCCCCTTGAAGCAAAAATTGGGAGACAAGATGGAGCTGATACTGCAGAAAAGTAAGTTTTAGGGTGGGGTTTGCCAATTTAAAAATCAAAAATGAATTGTATGCTGCAGTCTGCATCATGTAAATGGCAACCTTTTTGTACCATACCTTACACTTTCGCATGGTGAGGTACGGCTGCATGAGTTGATCACACAGATCAACTCCCCCCATGTTCTTGTTGTAGTCTTTGATGCAGACTGGCTTTCTTAGTACCCCCCTCCTGCCACGAACAGACACTGCCACAGTTTTGTCCTCATGCATGGTGGACAGCATGTAGACATCTTTTCTGTCCTTGAACTTAACTGCCAGCAGCTCTTGTTGGCATAAAGCTGAGGACATCCCGGTTTTAAGTTTTTTTTCTATCAGTTCTTTGGGCATCTCCCTGCAATTGCGCCTGACAGTGCCACAGGCCACGGTGTCAAAATAAAAAAGTGACTTAAATAAAAGGGGTCTGGTGTAATAATTGTCAACATATAAATGATATCCTTTATTTAACAAGGGGTAAATCAGATCCCAAACTATCTTCCCATTTATTCCCAGAGATTCGGGGCACCCAGGAGGATCAAGTTGCCCTCATAAATTCTAAAAGCCTGGGTGTAGCCTGTGGCACTTTCACACAATTTATAACATTTTACAACAAATTTGGAACGCTTTGAGGGGATGTACTGTTTGAACCCTAACCTACCTTTGTATTTCATTAGGGATTCATCTACACTAATTTCTTTTTGGGGAATATACACTTGGACAAATGTTTTCTGTAAATGGGTTATTAGGGGCCGAATTTTGAACAGTCTGTCATACTGGGGGTGTTCTTTTGGGAGGCACAGGGTATTATCACTAAAGTGCATAAATCGCAAAATCATTTCGTATCTAGTCCTGGTCATTGTTTTGGCGAATATAGGGTATCATATATGGGGTTTTTACTCCAGTATGATCTAATACTTGGTTTTTTAACTATTCCCATTGTCATTGTAAGGGCCCAGAATTTCTTAAATTCTAAAATGTCTGTGGGATGCCATATTTCTTGCTTGGAAATGAATGCGGATGAGTTGGCGGCAATATATTGGTCTGCATATAAATTTCTTTGCGACACAATTTCCCCCAAAATTTCTTCCCCCAAAAATAAATAAAAAAACTGAACATGGGTAAATCCTGCCACATCCACTTGAATTCCTGGGTTGCCTGTGAATTCAGGAATTTGTGGGCATAAATTGGCTGGTGATACCCATTCATCAGCAGGAGTGGCAGTACTTGTGGCAGGTCTTCGGGCAGTACTTGTGGCAGGTCTTGGGGCAGCTCTTGGGGCATTACTTAGGGCAGCTCTTGGGGCTTTACTTAGGGCAGCTCTTGGTGCAGTTGTTGGGGCAGCTCTTGGGGCAGTATGTCTTTTTTTCACAGAAGGCCCTGCGTCATCACTACTAGAGCTCTCACTCTTAGAAAACTGAGTGACGTCAAAGTCTGACGCTGTGTCTGTGGCTTCAGAGTCAGACGCCAAATAGGAATACGCCTCTTCTAACGAATACCTCCTCTGCATCTTATACACCTACTCTAAACTAACTTCTATAACTAACTATACCTAAACTTAAATCTATCCCTAAGCCTTACCCTAACACGCGTAGTCCCTGAACCTACCCAACCCAACTATCTATCTAAACTATCTTATAATATAGAATAAAGTTTTTAATAAAAGTTTTTTTTTTCCCTACACTACTCCTAAACTTAAATCTATCCCTAAGCCTTACCCTAACACACGTAGTCCCTGAACCTACCCAACCCAACTACCTATCTAAACTAACTTATAATATAGAACAATTTTTTTTAAATAAAATAAACTTTTTTTTTTAATTTTTTTTATTTTTTTCCTTAAGCTACCTTTCCTAAACCTTTCCCTAACACACGCCTACACTAAACCTACCCACCTACCTACCTAAACTATAGCTTTCAATCAATTTTTATTAAAAATTTTAAAAAAAAAAACTCAAAAAAATTTCAAAAAATACAAGGGGGATGGGGGGTGTCCCACAGATCAGCAAAAGCTGATCTGCAGCAAATTGATCACTCCAAGAGTGATCAGATGGGGAGGAACGTATTGATCACTGCAAACCAGTGATCAAAGGGTTAAAATCTTTTTTTTTTTATACAGCTTTTTACTCTGCAACACTGTAGCACGATCTCTCTCTGTCTCTCTCCACCTCAGCAGTGTGCAAGATGGAGGGAGGCAGAGATATATGACAGGGACAGTATTTACAAATACTGTCCCTGTCATTCAGCATTTGCAACATGGGATTCGCTCATCAAGCGAATTGCATGTTGCAACAAAGTTTCCATTGGTTGTTACTAAGTGTCCCGGTACCGGGACACAGTAACAAGCAGCCCGCGCTCTCCCATCGCTCCGTGCGGCCGCGATGGGAGAGTTTAACCCATGACGGTGCAGGACAGTCATGGGTCCTTAACGGGATTGCAACCCATGACGGTCCTGCACCGTCATGGGTCCTTAAGGTGTTAAGCACAACATGATGAAACTGACATATATTGACAATTAAAATGTGATGGATAACAAGCTATGAAAATATGACACTGCCCGAACTTGTTCATTAATGCCATCATATATTTCAGCTGTAGCAAAAACATCACATTTTCTGTTCAAGCATAAGTATTCTATTAGAATTTCTAATCATGTATATCAGACATAGCAAAAAATGTCATATTCTCTATTCAAGCCCTCTGGGAACCTGGTTCTAACTGAAAAAATCCAGAACACCACTCTCTTAGAAAGAAGACCATCCAGATCTCCCCCTGTCACTCATAAACTGACCTTTTCAATGCCCTTGAAAGTTTTACTGTTTTTATTGTGAAGATGATCAAAATGATAACAAAAGGGATTTACGTGCAACACAACAGATGTCACTCAGATGCTTATTAACCCATTCCCTTAACGACTTGCTGGTCTTTCCAACATATTGTAGTTACATGTTTTGCACGTGAGCAGGTAAATTACATTCCTACTGTTGCAATAAATATAACTCCTCATCTCATAAGTTTTTCCTGTCACACAGAAGCTACATTGTTTGGAAACCTAGATCTGTGAAAAATGCTTACACCTAATGTCACCACACTTAAAACCCCCCACTGTAGATAACCACGTCTTAGGGTCAAGACCTTTATATAAGCTTGGTGTCAACAGATTCCCTAATGAGCAAGTTTTTTTGGGAACACATTTGATGTCTTGTGAGACGATCTTCTGAAGCCTCTGACACCTATACTAACATAGTAACATAGTAAATTAGGTTGAAAAAAGACACAAGTCCATCAAGTTCAACCTTCGCCTCATACCTCAGTAACAGAATTTTATAGCTTTCCTGCTACCAATTAAATTAGTCTTTATCAGACCTTCCTGATCAGCCTACTGATAAACAGTATAACTCTGTATGTTCCCTTTTGAAAGAAATGTATCTAATCTTCTCTTAAATGTATCCATTGTATCTGCCATAACTACCTCCCTGGGCAATGAATTCCACAATTTGACAGACCTTACCATAAAAAAACCCTTCCTCTGCTGAAGTTTAAACCTCCTTTCCTCTAATCTCAAGGGGTGTCCCCTGGTCACCTGATCAGGCCTTGGAATAAATAGCTCACCGCAGAGATCATAGTATTGACCTCTCATATACTTGCACAATGTGATAAGGTCTCCTCTTAGTCGTCTTTTCTCTAGAGTAAATAAACCAAGTTTGTTTAGTCGTTCCTCATATGTCAAGTCCTCCAATCCCTTAAATTTTGTTGCTCTCCGCTGTACCCTCTCTAGTTCTAGTATATCCTTTTTCAGAACCGGTTCCCAAAACTGCACTGCATACTCAAGGTGAGGTCTTACCAATGATTTGTACAATGGCAAAATAATGTTATCCACTCTTGCTTCGATACCTCTTTTTATGCAAGACAGGACTTTGTTTGCCTTTGCTATTGCTGTTTGACACTGGTCACTGTTTCCAAGTTTGTAGTTGACAAGGATACCCAGGTCTTTTTCTAGCAACGAGTCACCTAAAATTATTCCATTAAGTTTATAAGTAGCCTTGGGATTATTTCCTCCCAAATGCATGACTTTACACTTCCCCACATTAAACTTCATATTCCACATGTTTGCCCAATCTGACATTGTATGTAAGTCCCTCTGTAGAGAGAAAATATCCTGTTCTGAATTAATGACTTTGCATAATTTAGTATCATCTGCAAATATTGATATTTTGCTTTCTATATCTATTTCCAGGTCATTTATAAACATGGTAAAAAGCAGTGGACCCAATACTGAATCCTGAGGTACTCCACTCTCCACTTTAACTGTACTGGAGAATTTCCCATTTACAACCACACACTATTCCCTATCCTTCAGCCAGTTTTGTATCCAATTGCAAAGGTTATCTCCTAGCCCCAGTTTCCTTATTTTATACACCAGTTTTCTGTGTGGAAATGTATCAAATGCCACACCAAAGTCTAGATATACTACATCTACTACCTTGCCATTGTCAGGGTTGCTGCTTACCTCCACATAGAAGCTGAAAAGATTAGTGTGGTATGATCTATTTTTCATAAAACCATGTTGATTCGTGCTAATGATTTTATTTTTTGTGTTGTAATCCTGAATATAGTCCCTTATTATCCCTTCTAACAGTTTTCCCACTACAGAGGTCAAACTCACTGGTCTATAATTCCCAGGTTCTGTTTTAGTTCCCTTCTTAAATAGAGGCACTATGTTAGCTCTTCGCCAGTCCTGTGGCACTGAGCCTGTGGTAATAGAATCTTTAAAGAGTAAATATAGGGGTTTTGCTAACACTGCACTAAGTTCCTGAAGAACCCTTGGATGTATATCATCAGGACCCGGTGCTTTGTCAGTCTTAATTTTGTTCAGTCTTCCCATGACATCTCCTTGAGTTAACCCAATATCTATTAATTGTATTGTTTTATTTGTTACTTGCGGAGGCTCTTCTACCATTCCTTGCTCCCTTGTATATACTGATGCAAAGAAAGTGTTTAAAACATCTGCCTTTTCCTTATCCTCACTAACCAACTCACCCATCTCATTTTTGAATGGTCCAATGCACTCCCTCTTAAGTTTTTTGCTATTTATATGTTTGAAAAACTTTTTTGGATTAGTCTTGCTTTCCCTTGCAATTCGAGTTTCATTATCTATTTTTGCTACCCTAATTGCCTTTTTGCAATCTTTGTTGCACTCCCTGTATTTTAAGAAAGAGTGTTCAGTTCCTTCAGACTTAAATAATTTGAATGCGTTTTTTTTCCTTGCCATTTCCTTCTTTACATGTGCAGTTAACCACATTGGCTGTGACTTACCGTAAAATCTCAGGTATAATACGCACCTGTGTATAATACGCAGGTGCATATTATACCAAAGATTTTGGGGGAAAACAAGAGTGCCTATGTATAATAAGCACCCTTGTTTTCCCCCCTTGCTAAAAAATTATAAAGACTGGCCGATCCCTTCCCTCCCTCCCCCGGGTCAAACCCGCTCTCAAAACAAGCCTTACTAGCTTGAAGTTAAACTTGAAGTCCGCATCTTCTTCTGTGGATAAGGCAAAATAAAGAGTCATGCACAGCTTCCTTGCGGGCAGCATGCTTCCCTTTGCCGCCCGCTTCCATCAATGGGCTTGCAGGACCTTCCGGGCATTATCATTGGCTGTAGGTGGAAGGTCCTGCAAGCCCATTGATGGAAGCGGGCGGCAAAGGGAAGTGTGCCGCCCGCAAGGAAGCTGTGCATGACTCTTTATTTTGCCTTATCCACAGAAGAAGATGCGGACTTCAAGTTTAACTTCAAGCTAGTAAGGCTTGTTTTGAGAGCGGGTTTGACCCGGGGGAGGGAGGGAAGGGATCGGCCAACCCTATTTTATTTTTTAAACTGTCGTGTATAATACGCACCCCCCACTTCACATAAGGTGAAGTGGGGTAAAATTGTGCGTGTTATACCCGAGATTTTACGGTACTTCTTTTGCATTCGTTCCCCATTGGTATATACTGTTGGGTACATTTCTGCAACCTAAATTTGAATTCTAACCATTTTTCCTCAGTATTTTTGCCTTTGAATAAAATATCCCAGTCTATGTGTTGCATTGAAGCCCTTAACAATTTGAAGTTAGCTTTTTTTAAAATTAAGAGTTTTGGTTGAACCTATACATTTTTGCTTTGCCAGACTGATCTCAAATGTAATCATGTTGTGATCACTGTTTCCCAAATGTTCTCTTACCTTAATATTGGATACCATTTCTGTGTTATTAGTGATCACTAGGTCCAATACATTGTTATTTCTTGTCGGCGCTTCCACCATTTGTGACATGTAGCTTTCACAAAGTGTGTTCAAAAACCTGCTACCCTTAGCACTCTGACAGCTCTCATTTTTCCAGTTGATATCTGGATAATTAAAATCTCCCATAATTATAGTATGCCCAAACTGGGCAGCTTTCCTCATTTGCAAAAGCAGTTGGGCCTCATCATTGTCATCGATATTTGGTGGTTTGTAGCATATGCCCACCAACAACTTTTTTTTACCTTTCACACCACATTTAGTCTCGATTTCTACCCACATGGACTCCACAATTTGGCCAGTTTCCTCACGAATATCACCTCGCAAAACTGGATTTAGCTCTGTTTTCAAATATAAGCACATACCTCCCCCTTTTCTATTAATTCTGTCTCTTCTAAACAGGGAATAGCCCTCTATATTTACAGCCCAGTCATGTGCATCTTTCCACCATGTTTCTGTTATTCCAATTATGTCCAATTGCTCATTAACCGCCAGCAATTCTAGTTCTCCTATTTTATCTACCATACTTCTTGCATTTGCTAGCATACAATTAATTTTGAAGTTTTTACATATATTAATTCCTACATGCCTTTTTTCTACACCTTCATTTACTAGGAGTTCCTCCCTACTGACTAAATTTTTCCCCACCCTTTCTCCACCCCCCTGGTCATTTACTTGGACCCAATTCCTATCTGCTCTATCTACCCCATTTTTGCTATCTATACCCACCCCCCTTTCCTAGTTTAAAAGCTCCTCCAAGCTTCCTAGCATTCTCTCCCCTAACACAGAGGCTCCTCTACCATTTAGATGCAATCCATCTCTTCCATATAGATTGTATCCAAGAGCAAAATCTGCCCAGTGTTCTAAAAACCCAAAACCCTCCTTCCTACACCATTGCTTGAGCCATGCATTAAGCTCCCTGAGCTCCCTCTGCCTACCTGCACTGGCGCATGGCACAGGTATTTCAGAAAATAGTACCTTAGACCTTGCACCCTAAATCCCTGAAATCATTCTTTAGGGACCTCCATCTTCCTCCTATTTTGTCACTGGTTCCAATATGTACCAAGACAGCTGGATCACTTCTAGCCCCTCCCAAAAATCTGTCAGCCCTGTCCGCAACATGCCGAACCTGAGCACCCGGGAGACAGCATACTGTTCAGCATTCACGTTCCTGGCGGCAGATTACCCTATCTACCCTCCTAATAATAGAGTCCCCTATTATCACCACCTGCCTTGGTTTCTGCCTGCTCTGCATCCCATCTAGCCTGGAAGGAAAATTGTTCCCCTGGCTGCTAGAGGAATCAGCCCTCTCCAGTGTTGCCAATTCTGAGAAATTCTCATCAACATTTTCACACAATCTTGCAAATCTGTTGGACTGAGTCAACCCAGAACTGGCCTCTCTCTTCCTCTGCCCACTACCTCCCCTCCTTACTGTTACCCAGCTGCCTACCTGTCGCTCCTCATCTACAACTCCACCCTCTTCACCACTAATCCCACATACTACCTGCTCTGTGAGTTCTAAACTCCTTTCCAGGTTTCCAATGTCTCGCAATGTTGCAATATTTCTCTCCAAATCCAATATCTTAGACTCTAAAGAGAAAATATGCTCACATTTGGCACAGCGGTATGACCCCTGGAACGACTGCTCCAAGTGTTCAAACATGTGACAAGATGTGCACTGCGTGAGATTGGCTAACCTGCTATCACTCATGCTTGGTTTTACAATTCAAATAGCTTTATATTATCCTCTAATGCTCACTAAATGGTTAGTAACCAACCTTAAATGTGAATGCAATAAATCCTTTGAAATGATAGTCACCTCAGAGCTCTGCTGATTTCCAACTCCTGATTCTATTCTAACTCCAGATTCCTTCTAACTCTTCACCTGGAACCAGTCACTTGTAATAGCAGTCTCACAGAGCTAATGGACTGTATTTATAGTAACTAGCAGCCAGGTGAAATCCCTTACCAATCAGCCCTAATCACACAGGCCAGAGAAAAACCCAGTAAACAGTTTTTTTTTGTTTGTTTTTTTTTTAACTCTTGCAATACCCACACAATTGTTTTTTTTAAACTTAATACAATACCAATAAAACACCAACACACTCTTATGTACTTAACCAGATTCCTTCTAACTCTTCACTTGGAACCAGTCACTTGTAATAGCAGTCCCCTGTGTAATCTCCTGTATTTGAATTCCCCGTTTTAAATTCCTACACTTACCACACTTCTGCACTTGAATTCCCCCCATTTTAAATTCCTACACTGTCACCCAATTGCAGGAATCCTGCAAGAGAGGGAGTGCTGGGGAGCGTCGCTAGAGTGCGTAGCTGGTCGAGCGTGGGCTGCCTATAGACAAGCTTTGCTGCGGCAACGGCCGGTTAAAGATGCCAGCCGCAAGGCTGGATGACCCGTCCCAGAGGAGCTGGAAGCAAGTCCAGGATAGCCTGACAATAAACAGCACAATCTCTCCTGCAGGGGAGAGCGCTGGCTGGGGAACGTTGAGTGGGGTGCGACGCTTGGGTGCGTAGGCCAACCGGTGGCTAAAACTCTCCAGATGAAGGGAAAGGAATCAGACTAGGTAATTGGACTGAGAAGACTGGCTGATTCGGCAGGCAAAGGGATGGTCAAACTAGCAAGGTCATACACAGAGATCAACTGGTGACTCGGCAGGCAAAGGAATGGTCAAACTAGCAGGGTCATACACAGAGATCAACTGGTTGATTCGGCAGGCAAAGGGATGGTCAAACTAGCAGGGTCATACACAGAGATCAACTGGTGATTCGGCAGGCAAAGGAATGGTCAAACTAGCAGGGTCATACACAGAGATCAACTGGTGATTCGGCAGGCAAAGGAATAGTCAAACTAGCAGGGTCATACACAGAGATCAACTGGTGATTCGGCAGGCAAGGGATGGTCAACTAGCAGGATCATACACGAGAAGCAGGAGACAAAGCTAGGCGAGACTAGCACACAGAGAGGCTCAAGGACTGCGCAGCAGAAGTGCCTAGGCTTCAGGAACACTATAACAGTGCACCGAAGCCGGGAATCGGCACTCAGATATAGGCGTCGCGTGCAACGTCATCCGCACGCGACGCATGGATACTAGAAAAAGTGCCCAAGACCAGGAAGCCGCCCGCGCATGCGCACAAGGCGGCAGCCGCCGCGGGAGACCGACCGGGCGAAGACCGGAGCAGGGAGTCGGCGGGTAGGTGACACTGCCCCACCCCCAAGGGGCGCCTCTGGAGCTCAAACAGCCTGCCCCGTAGAGCGGGAGCGACGAAAGGCGCGGACCAGGGCCGGAGCGTGCACCTCCGAGGAGGGAACCCAGGACCGTTCCTCAGGACCGTAGCCCTGCCAATTCACCAAATACTGAAGACGACCACGAACCCTGCGGGAGTCCAGGATGGCGTCAATGATGTATTCCTCCTGGCCATCCACCGTAACAGGAGCCGGAGGAGAAGGGGCTACTGTAGGCATAGACGAAGGTAGAAATGCCTTGAGCAAGGAAACGTGAAAAACAGGGTGAATGCGAAGACTCCTGGGTAACGCCAATCTATAGGAGACTGGAGAGAGCCTACGCAGGACCCGATAAGGACCCAAGTACCGGGGACCCAGCTTGTCAGAAGGCTGGGCGAGCCGTATGTGTCTGGTAGAGAGCCATACCCGATCGCCGATTCGATAGAGAGGCGCCGGAGTCCGTCGACGATCGGCAGCGATCTTGTGACGCACCTGAGCGGAAAGCAGGGAGGCGCGCAAGGACTGCCAATGGGAGGCAAGAGACTGCACCCTGCCCTCTACCGCGGGTACTAGAGAGGCGTCCGGAGATAGCAAAAGCACTCGGGGGTTGTAACCGAGGGCGGCAAAGAATGGGGAGCAACCCAGGGAGGTATGACGGAGGGAGTTATAGGACAGTTCCGCCAAAGGCAGTAAGGAAACCCAATTGTCCTGCTGGTGGTTGCTGTATGTCCGCAGGAAGTGTTCCAGATTCTGGTTCAGCCTCTCAGTCTGTCCGTTGGTCTGCGGATGATAAGCCGAAGAGTGATGAAGAGTCACACCCAAACGGGAACAAAAGGATCTCCAGAATCTAGACACAAACTGGGTGCCCCTGTCTGAGGTTATGTGCAGGGGAACTCCATGAAGGCGTACAATCTCAGATAGAAAGATCTCGGCCAGTTCCGGAGCCGACGGTAGTTTGGACAGGGGGACGAAATGCCCCTGCTTCGTAAATCGGTCTATCACGACCAGAATAGTGGTCTTACCTGCAGATAGGGGTAGGTCCACCACGAAGTCCATGGACAAATGGGTCCAAGGAAGAGACGGTACCGGTAGCGGTTGTAACAAGCACACCGGACGGATGTGCGGAACCTTCATGCGGGCACACACTTCGCAAGAGGCTACCAACGAGTTGACGTCTGAACGACAGGTAGGCCACCAGAAGTAGCGCGTGAGCAGATCTAAGGTCCGATCAACCCCTGGATGACCAGCCACGGGGGAGCAATGAGCCCAGGACAACACTTCAGCGCGGTATGGTTCAGGAACAAACAGTTGTGCCGAAGGGACATGAGACCCCGGAACCGAAGAGGACTGAGCCTCACGGATTTTCCGAAGAGTGACGGTGGATATGGCACTCAGGATCATCGAGGACGGAATGATGGGTTCCGGATCGGATTCTGGGAGAAACACTGCCTCACACTGTCTGGACAAGGCATCGGCCTTTTTGTTCTTAGTCCCAGGGATGTATGTGATAGTATAGTTGAACTGTGAGAAGAAGAGGGACCACCGGGCCTGTCGGGCATTGAGTCGTTTGGCCGTGGCTAGATAGGCAAGATTTCGGTGATCCGTCAGAATAGTAACAGGATGTGTGGACCCCTCGAGGAGATATCGCCACTCCTGTAGGGCTAACTTCACGGCCAGCAATTCTCTGTTTCCGGTGTCATAGTTACGTTCTGCCGGAGAGAATCGACGTGAAAAGTAGCAACACGGTCGTAAGGTACCAGAAGACCCTATCCGCTGAGACAAAACAGCCCCGGCTGCGGATTCAGAGGCGTCGACCTCCACGGTGAAAGGAGACGCAGGATCTGGATACAAGAGAAGCGGAGCCGAGGTGAAGGCCTGTTTGAGGGTTCGGAAGGCCGTAAGTGCCTCTGAGGGCCATATGCGAGGATCGGAGTCTTTACAAGTCAGGCGTACGATGGGCTGGATGATTCTGGAAAAGTTCCTGATGAACCGCCTGTAATAATTGGAGAAGCCCACGAACCGCTGCACCCCCTTGAGGGTGCGAGGAACCTGCCAGTCCAGGACAGCGCTGACTTTGCTGGGATCCATGGCTATACCTGATGCAGACACTATATATCCCAGAAAAGGGAGAGAAGATTTCTCGAAGCTGCACTTCTCAAGCTTGGCGTACAGGCGATTAGCCCTCAGGCGAGACAAAACGACCCGTACATGCTCTCGATGTTCCGTCAAAGAGGCAGAGTAAATTAGAATGTCATCCAAATATACGATGACGTACTTGAGCAGCAGGTCCCGGAATACGTCGTTCACCAACGCCTGAAATACCGCAGGGGCATTGCATAGGCCAAAAGGCATCACGAGATACTCGTAATGCCCAAAGCGAGTATTGAAGGCGGTCTTCCACTCGTCTCCTTTTCGTATACGTACCAGGTTATAGGCCCCACGTAGATCCAGCTTGGTGAACACAGTGGACCCTCGGAGCCTGTCCAGGAGTTCTGGAATAAGAGGCAAGGGATAGGTATATCTCCGTGTAATTGCATTGAGACCCCTATAGTCTATGCACGGGCGGAGAGAACCATCCTTCTTCTTTACGAAAAAGAACCCTGCTCCAGCAGGAGAAGAGGAGGACCGGATGAAACCCCTGGCTAGGTTCTCACGAATGTAGTCCTCGAGGGCCGCAGTTTCAGGCAAGGAAAGTGGATATGTCCGTCCCTTAGGGGGTGAGGAGCCAGGTAGAAGCTCAATGGCGCAATCATACTCCCGATGTGGGGGGAGGACCTCAGACCTGGTCTTAGAGAAAACATCCAGGAAGGAGCGATAAGGCGTAGGCACCGGGAAAGGCCCCTCCGTGGGTCGGGAATCAAGATCCACAGAAGACAGTGAAAGGACAGAAGAAGCGTCGTGGGGAAACACCAGTGAAGAAGCCGCCCAATCAATCCTGGGATTGTTCTTTACCAACCAGGGATGACCCAGGATGACCGGCGTCATGGAAGAATGAATAATATCGAATTCCACGGACTCGACATGAGTGGAAGCGAGTCGTAAGGTCAAGGGAATGGTCCTGTGGGTAATACGACCAGTACCCAGGGGAGAACCATCGACTACGACAATGCCAACGGACGGAGTTCTGGGAACCAAGGGTATATCGTGCTGCAGGGCAAAGGAGCGATCAAGAAATGAACCGGCCGCACCGGAGTCCACCAAGGCCCTAGTAGAAAGAGACCCGGTGTGCCAGGTAAGGGAGACAGGAACAGTCAGCCGTGGATTCCGCATGGAGGGGTACGACGCATGACTTAGGGGAATCCCCTCCACTCCTCCTAAGTCCTGTCGTTTCCCGGCTTGTTGGGACACAACCGGGCTATGTGTCCCGATCCCCCGCAATACAAGCAGAGTCCTGAAGAACGACGCCTGGCCTTCTCCTCCTCAGGAAGGCGGAAGACGCGACCTATTTCCATAGGTTCCGAAGCGGACTCTTGGGTTGCCGTAGAAGGGTTGTGGAACTTGGGCGCTAGGCGCACCATAGAACGCGCCAAAGGGCGTCGTGACCGTTCCCTCTCTTGCCGTCTTTCCTGTATGCGGGTCTCCAGAGACGAGCACAGAGAAATCAAACCCTCAAGGGACTCGGGTATGGGTCGGGTGGTCAGCTCGTCTTTCAGACGATCGGAGAGACTCCGACGGAAGGCTGCTTTCAGGGCCCCATCGCCCCAATCCGTCTCGTACGCCAAGGTGCGGAACTCGATGGCGTACTGTGCAAATGGTTGGTGGCCTTGTTGCAGATCCAAGAGGGATGCCTCCGCCATAGCTCGTCTTCCAGGAACGTCAAAGACAGACCGAAAAGCAGCCAGGAAGTTATCACAATCCTGTAGGAGAGGGGATTGACGATCCATAAGCGGAGATACCCAGGCCAAAGCTTGTCCCCGTAGCAAGGAGATGATAAAAGTTACACGAGCCTGATCAGAAGCGAAAGCCTCGGGTTGACTTCTGAAATGAAGGAAGCACTGATTCAGGAACCCGCGCAGGAGCTTGGCATCACCCTCGAACTTGTCCGGAAGGGGTATACGAGTGGGCAGAAAGGCCTGAACAGCAGGAGGGGAGACAGGCCCAGGGATAGTCGAAGGTGTAGCGGGGCCGGACGCCTCCAAACGAAGCTGCATACGCTGAAGCATGGCCGTTATGGAATCCAATTTCTGGTCCAAGCACTGTATCTTGGAGGAATGCCGGTCCAGGACAGCTGCTTGTTGGAGTACCACTTGCGAGAGATCCTCTGGATCGATCGACATCGTAGTTATTGGCACTGTTATAACTGTCACCCAATTGCAGGAATCCTGCAAGAGAGGGAGTGCTGGGGAGCGTCGCTAGAGTGCGTAGCTGGTCGAGCGTGGGCTGCCTATAGACAAGCTTTGCTGCGGCAACGGCCGGTTAAAGATGCCAGCCGCAAGGCTGGATGACCCGTCCCAGAGGAGCTGGAAGCAAGTCCAGGATAGCCTGACAATAAACAGCACAATCTCTCCTGCAGGGGAGAGCGCTGGCTGGGGAACGTTGAGTGGGGTGCGACGCTTGGGTGCGTAGGCCAACCGGTGGCTAAAACTCTCCAGATGAAGGGAAAGGAATCAGACTAGGTAATTGGACTGAGAAGACTGGCTGATTCGGCAGGCAAAGGGATGGTCAAACTAGCAAGGTCATACACAGAGATCAACTGGTGACTCGGCAGGCAAAGGAATGGTCAAACTAGCAGGGTCATACACAGAGATCAACTGGTTGATTCGGCAGGCAAAGGGATGGTCAAACTAGCAGGGTCATACACAGAGATCAACTGGTGATTCGGCAGGCAAAGGAATGGTCAAACTAGCAGGGTCATACACAGAGATCAACTGGTGATTCGGCAGGCAAAGGAATAGTCAAACTAGCAGGGTCATACACAGAGATCAACTGGTGATTCGGCAGGCAAGGGATGGTCAACTAGCAGGGTCATACACGAGAAGCAGGAGACAAAGCTAGGCGAGACTAGCACACAGAGAGGCTCAAGGACTGCGCAGCAGAAGTGCCTAGGCTTCAGGAACACTATAACAGTGCACCGAAGCCGGGAATCGGCACTCAGATATAGGCGTCGCGTGCAACGTCATCCGCACGCGACGCATGGATACTAGAAAAAGTGCCCAAGACCAGGAAGCCGCCCGCGCATGCGCACAAGGTGGCAGCCGCCGCGGGAGACCGACCGGGCGAAGACCGGAGCAGGGAGTCGGCGGGTAGGTGACATACACTTACCACACTTCTGCACTTGAATTCCCCCTGTTTTAAATTCCTACACTTACCACACATCTGCACTTACACACTGATGCAAGATTCACACGTTCAAGTATTCACTATGTATCTGCTATTTAATCCAGGAATCCACCAATTACAAACACTTCAATTAGTCACTCCCACCACACCAGACTTCAATTATCTGCTTGTCTCACAGCAAAGAGAGGGAAAACAAAACCCAGAGATTTGTTTTTTAACCTCTCCTTTACCGCACTACACCACACACAATATACTTATTCTATTTTTCCAGCAAGTATCCAAACTCAGTCTTTCAGGGCATAGGTCACTGATCAACATTTGATGCCTTGTGAGACGATCTTCTGAAGCTTCTGACACCTATACTTATATGAGTCCTTCAGAAGATCTTCTCTCTTATGTTTCCTTGCTAATTCTAAAGCACGAACCAGTGAACCCTTAGAATACCCTCTAATTTGGAATTTTGTGTAGCGATCCAAAGCTTGTACCTCAAAGACGGCATCCGACGAGCAGTTAATCTCAAACATATAAACTGCCCATTAGTGATGAGCGAGCATGCTCGGCCGAAGCTCGGTTCGGCTCGAGCATCGCTCTGCTCGGCACATGGCGGTACTCGTACGAGTACCGCATGTGCTCGCCCGCCATGTTCGGGTCTCCTCCCCGCACGTTTCGCAGCTGCTGCGCAGCCAATAAACGTTCGGGGAGGCTCTGACATCAGTGTAATGCCAGCAGCCATGTTGGCTGCTGGCATTACACTGATTGGCTGGCCAGAACCCGTGATCGGGTGCTGTATAGCACCCGACGCGCGAGTTCGGCTCATTCTTAGCCAGGGAGAGATGCGCTTAGGCAGGGAAAGTCAGTGTAGGGAGAATAAAATTGTTGAAACTCTTTCAAGACCCAAAAATCCTTTTTAGGACTGTTGTGTGTGGGGGCAGCATTTATATTTTGTTTGGGGGGGCACAATTTCCTTTTTTTTGTGGGGGGGATATTTGTAAGGTGACATATAATACTAGATGCACAGGAAGTCAGTGTAGGGAGAATAAAATTGTTGAAACTCTTGACCCAAAAGTCCTTTTTAGGACTGTTGTGTGTGGGGGCAGCATTTAATTTTTTTTGGGGGTGGCAGAATTTCATTTTTTTGTGGGGGGGGACATGTTCTAAGGTGACATTGTACTAGGTGCACAGGGACAAATATTTCACAGTGCAGTGACAAGCTGACATATTCTGTTAGGTGCACAGGGCCAATGATTTTACAACGCAGCGACAAAAAGGGTCATTTTAAACGTGTGCCTAGCCATAGATTATTGTCACATTCTGTTTAGTGTGCAAATTCACAAATTAACGTCACATATTCCGTTCACTGTGCCTAGCCGCAGATTAGCGTCACATTCTGTTTCGTGTGCCTAGCCGCAGATTAGCGTCACATTCTGTTTCGTGTGCCTAGCTGCAGATTAGCGTTACATATTGTTTAGTGTGCCTAGCCGCAGATTAACGTCACATATTGTTTAGTGTGCCTAGCCGCAGATTAGTGTCACATATTGTTTAGTGTGCCTAGCCGCAGATTAGCGTCACATTCTGTTTCGTGTTCCTAGCCGCAGATTACCGGCATATATTCCGTTTAATATGAAAAAGGCGGGTAAAAAGGGACGGGGAAGTGGACGTGATCCTGATAGTTCAGGGCGCGGGTCAGGACGCGTCGAAACTGTGCGTGGTGCCAGAGCACAAGAAAGAAAGACATCCACCATACCTAGCTTCATGTCTCAGTTTACAGGGCGTCGCAGGACATCACTCTCGAGGTCAGACCACTGCGAACAGGTGGTCGGTTGGATTTCAGCTGATACTGCTTCCAGTCGGTTAAGCACCACCCTGTCTTCCACCAAGTCCACTCTCACTAGCCAAGAGTCTGGTCAACATAATCCTCACCCTGATCATCCTTCCTCCCACCATAGAGGGTCTGGCCAAAGAAGTGATCCCACACTGGGATATAGTGAGGAGCTCTTCTCATCACCAATCCTTGATTTGAACCTCTCTCCAAGCACGCTTGCAGAGGAACATGAGATCTTGTGCCCTGATTCACAACCTCTAGAGGGTACCCAATCACAAGAAGATGACAGAGGGGAACGGCATTTAAGGTCAAAGGAAGTGGATGATGATGATGAGACACAGTTGCCATCAAATCAACCACAATTACTGTCTCAAGACCTTGATGAGGAGGATGATACACAGTTGTCAATGACTGAGGATGTGGTGGGATCAAGAAATGAGGAGGATGATCAGAGTGAGGAAGTGGAGGAGGACTTGGTGGACGATGAGGTCACTGACCCCACCTGGGAAGGTGGAAAGCCGAGCGATGACAGCAGTCCTGAGGGTGAGCCATCTGCAGCACCGCAACAGGCTGGAAGAGGCAGTGGTGTGGCTAAAGAAAGAAGGCGGACCGCACCAAACCGGCCCGCAAATGTTCCACGGAGCACCCCCTTGCGTAAATCTCCCTTGCCAAGGGCTAGGTGTTCCGCGGTATGGCGTTTTTTTAAGGAAAGTGCGGACGACAAAAGAATTGTAGTTTGCAACCTGTGCCACACCAGAATGAGCCGAGGCATGAACACTAGAAACCTCACCACCACCAGCATGATCCGACACATGGCATCCAAGCACCGTAATAAGTGGGAGGAACGCCCGGATCGCCAATCTGTGTCTGCAGGCCACACCACTGCCTCCTCTTCCCCTGTTTTCGGTGCCGGCCAATCGCCTGTCGAAGGCGCAGGCCCGCATACCTCCCGCCCTGCACCTGTACCATCTGAAGCACCATCAGCGACCACATCCACTTCCCTGTCCCAGCGCAGCGTCCAAATGTCGTTACCCCAGGCATTTGAGCACAAGCGAAAATACCCAGCCACCCACCCACAGGCCATAGCACTAACCTCACACCTTTCCAAATTACTGGCCATCGAAATGCTGCCATTTAGGCTTGTGGACACTTCCGCAGCCTGATGGCAGCAGCTGTCCCTCGGTACGCAGTCCCCAGCCGCCACTACTTTTCCCGGTGTGCCGTCCCCGCCTTACACCACCATGTGTCCCTTAACATCACCCGTGCCCTGACCAACGCAGTTACTGGGAAGGTCCACTTAACGACTGACACATGGACAAGTGCTTGTGGCCAGGGACGCTACATTTCCCTGACGGCACACTGGGTGAATGTCGTGGAGGCTGGGAGCGACTCGGACCCTGGGATGGCACAGGTGCTACCCACGCCGAGGATTGCAGGCCCTACCTCCATCAGGGTTTCCGCCAGCACCTACGTTATTGGCTCCTCCTCCTCCTCCGTTTCCACCTCCGAATTCTCTGCGCGCAGCGCCACTCACCCATCAGCCGGTAGCTGGAAGCAGTGTAGCACTGCAGTGGGGAAGCGTCAACAGGCCGTGCTGAAGCTGATCTGCCTTGGGGACAAACAGCACACGGCCTCAGAGCTGTTGTAGGGGATTAGTCACCAGACCGAGCAACCAGGCATGGGTGTGTGTGATAATGGGCGTAACTTGGTGGCGGCTTTGGAGCTCGGCAAGCTCACACACGTACCATGCCTAGCGCATGTATTTAATTTAGTGGTTCAGCGATTTCTAAAAACCTACCACAATTTGCATGATCTCTTGACGAAGGTGCGCCGCATGTGTGCACATTTCCGTAAGTCATCTACAGCTTCAGCCGGCCTGTTGACGCTGCAGCAGCGCTTACAATTGCCAGCTCACCGGCTGCTGTGTGACGTGAGCACGCGCTGGAACTCCACCTTCCACATGTTGGCCCGGCTTTGTGAGCAGCAGAGGGCAGTAGTGGAGTACCAGCTGTTACACGGTCGTCGCCTCTCCGTTCAACTTCCTGTAATCAGAAGTGAGGAGTGGGAATGGATGTCAGACCTCTGTGAGGTTTTACGCAATTTTGAGGAATCGACACAGATGGTGAGCGGCGATAACGCTATTATCAGTGCAACCATCCCACTTCTGTGTCTACTGAAACGCTCGCTGCTCACAATTAAAACCGACGCTTTGCATGTGGAAGAGGTGGAAATGGGGGAGGAAGAGCTTACACAAGGTGATAGCCAGAGCACCCTCACTTCGTCTTCTCAGCGACAATTGGAGGAGGCGGAGGAGGAGGAGGAAGACACGGTTGCCTCAGCTACAGAGGGTAGCCATGGAACTTTATTTCCATCTCTTCAGCGTGGGTGGGCAGAAGAGGAGGAAGAGGATGAGGAGATTGAGAGTCATCCTCCTGGTGAGGACAGCGAAATCTTGCCTGTTGGTACTCTGGCACACATGGCTGACTTTATGTTAGGCTGCCTTTCCCGTGACCCACGCGTTATACGCATTTTAGACAACACGGATTACTGGGTGTTCACCCTTCTGGACCCCCGCTACAAAGAATCTCTCATTCCTCCGGTGGAGAGGACAAGCAAAATGGTGCAATACCAGAAGGTTCTTGTCGAAAAATTGCTCCAAAATTTTCCATCCGACAACGCTGGCGGCAGAGTACGTGCTACCTTGGCCAACCGAGAAGGGGAGAAAAGGGGAGCACACAGCAGTTCCGACAAAGGCAGGGCAACACTCTCCAAGGCGTGGGACACCTTCATGACACCCCGCCAGCACCCTCACCCTGATGCGCGGCCTAGTGTCACAAGGAGGGAAAAGTTTTGGAAGATGGTGAAGGAGTACGTAGCAGACCGTGTCAGCGTCCTCACTGATCCCTCTGTGCCTTACAACTACTGGGTGTCCAAGCTGGACACATGGTATGAACTGGCACTCTACGCCTTGGAGGTGCTGGCCTGCCCTGCCGCCAGCGTTCTGTCTGAGCGGGTATTTAGTGCTGCTGGTGGCATCATAACAGATAAGCGTATCCGCCTTTCCACCGAAAATGCTGATAGGTTGACACTTATAAAAATGAACAAGGCCTGGATTTCCCCTGACTTCTCCACTCCACTGGAGGAAAGCCCTGGGTGAACATAAAGTCACTTTAGATATGTTATTTACAATGATGGGAATACTCTGTATTCCCATTCACCCCTTCCACCCAAAAAACGGGTATATGGTTGACTTTTAATCTTCTCATCCTCCTCCTCCTCCTCTTCCATATGCCCTGTGATATAATTTTTATATAGGGCCAGCTCACCAGCGGGCCCTGTGATATAATTTTTATATAGGGCCAGCTCACCAGCGGGCCCTGTTTAACAATTTTTGTATAGGTCAGCTCACCAGCGGGCCTTCTCATATAATGTTTTATTGGGTCAGCTCTCTAGCGGGCCCTCTCATATAATGTTTTATAGCGTCAGCTCACTAGCGGGCCTTCGCATATAATGTTTAGGATGGTCAGCTCCGCAGCAGACCCTCACCCATAATGTTTTAGATGGTCGGCTCAGCAGCAGACCCTCATTCCTAATGTTTTAGAGGGTCACCAGCAGGCCATTAATCCTAATTTTTCAAGGGTGTGTATGATGCCCTCCTTTATGTGTAATAAAGGGTGTATTGGAGTGACATTTCAGTCTAATTTTTGGCAGCCCTTTCACTTAGTGCATAGGCTTTATGAGTGTTGGACCACTACCTGAACTATTGTACCACAATGTGAATGAGGCCCTCCATTTTGTGATATACAGGTTGTATCGGAGTGCCTCAGGTCCTCCCATTGAATTAAATAGGGCTGGGGTGTTCGACAGAGCAGAAGGTAGTTCTTGGCTTCATCCACTAAGTCACTTCGTCACTTTTACTCAATGGATCAGACCCCACTGTTCCGACTATAAATTTTGGACTTAAGGGCAAACGGACATGTTGTAAAACCTGTGGTAGCTGCGGCCTCCGTTCCTGAATGCTGTACCTTACCCGGGCCATAACCACGTTGAACACCTGCTTTACGCTGCGCACGTTTCCCTCTTAATCATGGCCCCAGTTCCAAAAAATCGATGAAATTTTTTGCAGAATTTGCAGATGATATACAAGTAAATATACAGCAAATACTGTTTGGTAACAATTTTTCGCCTAAAATCGTTTTTATCTTCCTTTTTGTGTGTTTTACGGTCAGTCTGTAAAAATGGCGTACTACGGGCGAAACATCGTTCCCAGCAGCGACGTTGGAGTCCAAGATGCATCCAGACATCCTCCCTATGCTGTCCCTGAACCATTTCTGTGGTGTTTCCATCATTTTCTGACCTTTTCCTATGAACCAGGCACCCTCCCCTCATCAGAGCAGGGGGTGCCTGGTGTAATGCTCGAGTCCTCCCATTGACTTCAATGGGGCTCGGGTGCTCGGCCGAGCACTCGAGCCTCCGGGGGCGCTCGGCCAGAGCACCCGAACACCCGAGCATCGGGGTGCTCGATCATCACTACTGCCCATAATGAATCCCCTTTATACCCTATGGGGGATGGGAACTCTCTTACCTTAACAGTGCAACTGAAGTGGTATTACAATATATATCAGTAATGATAATTTTGTCATCCACTCCCACTGAGAAGGTCAGATCCAGAAACTAAATTCTTGTGGTTTGGTGCTCCAAGGTGAATCGGAGATTCAAAGTATTACCATTGAGATAATCAAAAAGTTATCTACCCTCTACCTCCTAGATCACCAGATCACAAGCAGATCATCAGTATACTTTCCGTACATCCCAATATGCTTCCGATAGGGATTCCCATCCCCAAAGATGTGGACCTCCTCCCTCCAATCCATATAAAGGTATCACAGTCTCCCTTGGGCTATCCTGTGCTTCCGTCCTCTGTGGTGTGTCAGCCGGCATATTTGCGGCCACTCCTGCATTGCTGACATCATGAAACAGGCACTGGCAAGGATGCCTGTTTATGGACCTGTCCTGTGTTGCCTAACTGGGTCCCACATTCTCCTGCTCCTTTATAAACCTTCCCGGGCCTGGGAATCATTGCCGTAACGTGGTGTTTCTGATATTGTCTCTTGCGCTCAGTTGTGACAGTGCTCTCCTGAGAATCCGCTGCGTGTATGACCCCGGCTTGACTGACTACGCTCATTGGTTCTGACCTGTGGCTCTGTCTGACTAAATCGCTCCGCGTATGACCCCATCTTGTCTGACTACCCATATCAGTTCTGACCTGTGGCTCAGGCCTGCTCTCGCTCCTCCCTGTTGTCTCTGGTCTCGTGACCTGAGGTGGAGACTGGTGCATCCTCCTCTGTTCTCACTGGTGCTCCCCTTGTACCTCTGTCTTAGTCTCCAGTATCTTGCAGTAATGAAGTTCACAGCACAGTGTGCAGCTCCGTGTAGGAGGCTGGGGCCGATTATCCTGTGGTCTGGGGTTGTGTGGGCTAATACCATTATGAATGTTTTATATTTGTGTCTGTCCCCCTTTGCCTGAAAACCGTGACAAAAGGTTGGTGAATGAGGGAGCACACTTCACCCTCCATAGAGGTTAAATAATAATCTGCTTCAGAACCACAGAGTACCCACTGTAACAGTCTAGATGCTAACATACAGCAAAAATTCCAAGATTCTGAGGGATATAGGAGTAGAGTGAGCTAACATCACAACTAAGCCACGGATTGCTGGACTTCCACTGTACTCCATTTAATTCTTGTAACAGATGCTTAGTATTATTAAGATAATTAAACAGCCTAAGAACAAGAGGTTGTAAGCATCCACCCATTCTCGTAGGTTCTCAATAAAACAACTTATCGCACTGTGTATTTAGCAATAGCAATTTGTAGGTACGTTTGTGATTGGAATATCTACTATACTCTACCTTATATATTAATCTTTTTCCACTTAATGCAGATGGAATAGTGTATATTAATCAGTTACTAATATGCTTTGTCTTAAGCAACTGTGAGTTAGCATTTAGAGACCCTCCGCTTAGCTCCTAACAATTTACTTGTGTGTAGTTCAATCAAATGGTCCTTTCTGCAACAATACCATTTTTACCATGAGGGTACTCAAGGCAAGACAACCTCCATAGCGCACTAAGAGTTATGGTAATCTCTGATAGAAATTCACAGTCACAGGTTTTGTTCAATACCTGTGTGTAAATTCAACCGAGGAATAGTTAATTTTATTTGTTTTTATTAATCACTCAGACACTTATAAAAGAGTATAATACTAGTACTAAACTAGCCTTACTAGTGAGATCTTGCCACTTTGTAGATTAGATGGACTAATGTGCTAACAATAATCAAGGGTGTAGAAGAGTATCTCACTTCCTTCTTTTTCTCTTTTAAGTTGATCTAAAAAGCCACCTCTACATGCTATAGGATAGAGATTAGGGGCTCAATACTATTATCCACGCTAAAACTGGTGTTACATTAAAACCAAGCAATGTGTATTGTGCAAACATGTGTTTCACTGGTATTCTATTGCAGAACCACGGTAAAACAAAACCAGTGTAGACGGTACATTTCGACATACTAATAAAAATCGAGCTGTCTGCTTCTATTCAACTACTGCCTAAAAAAACACGCTAAACGTCTGTGACAGTTAACTAGTTCCAGCAATGCTGCCGACAAGGATGCAGGAGGCGTCGATATGTCGCAGTCGCTTCCTCCCAGACGTAGCTGACTATGCCTGGTCTGAGCGTGCCTGGCAGCGTCATTGGCCACCCATGTCCTCTTGCCAGCTGGATATGGCGCTCGTTTTGATGCAGGTTTGACACATCGCGGCAGTATGCGTCATTTACGGGCGCAAATCGGCAGAATGATGCAGACCCCTGTTTTGTACTGCTTGCCTGTAATCTCCTCCCATCCACTTCCTGGGCTGGGCTTTAAGATGGAACTGAGCCCATTCTCAGTTGCCCTTGCATTGTTGTTCTACACAGTTGGGATTCCTTGGGCTCTGTGTATGTCCCGGCTTGTCTGACCATCCATCCTGGTGCTGACCTGTGGCTCTGTCTGACTATTCTTCTGCCTACTCCTTCTGTATAGCGGACACCCAATCTGGTGCAGACATGTGGCTCTGGCTGACTAACTACTCTGTGTATGACCCGGCTTGTCTGACCATCCATCCTGGTGTTGACCTGTGGCTCTGTCTGACTATTCTCCTGTCTACTCCTTCAGTATAGCAGACACCCAATCTGGTGCAGACCTGTGGCTCGGACTGTCTGACTACTCTGTGTATGACCTGGCATGTCTGACCATCTATCCTGGTGCTGACCTGTGGTTCTGTCTGACTATTCTCCTGCCTACTTCTTGTGTATAGCGAACACCCAATCTGGTGCAGACCTGTGGCTCTGGCTGACTAACTACTCTGTGTATGACCCGGCTTGTCTGACCATCCATCCTGGTGTTGGCTCTGTCTGACTATTCTCCTACCTACTCCTTGCTTATAGTAGACACTCAATCTGGTGCGGACCTGTGGCTCTGGTTAAGCCCAATGTTTGATTTTATTTTCCTTGGAACTGACGGCAGGCCTGCGTCAGTGTATCTCTGTCCTTTGGATGATCCCTCTGCCTTTCCTCTGACTGCAGTCGTGAGTCAGGTTGTCTCTAGCAAAGCTTCCCGAGTACCTTACCGGATACAGAGACTACAGGGGCGCATACCTGTCTCTGGTAGAGGTTCCCTCATTTAGGCAGACTCCTATTCCTGATAGAGTTGCTGACCTCTAGTGGGACCTCTACTGTTCCTTGTGTCTACTGCCTGTGATTACTCCTATTATTGTTATATTATCTATGTATTGTTTAATAAATATTGTCATTTTTACTATACCGGTCTGACTCCTGAATTATTCTTGAGAAAGCTTGACAATGTCAAAGTCCAAGGAAACAGACGTACGTTTCAAAACAGAGAGATCAAGTTTAGCGTTAGCGGTGTTCCCCACATTATCAAAATCCAACATAGAATGCCCCCCTTTGACATATTAATTCTACCCCCATTTGAAATTCGACTTATAGTGCTCCCATGAATTTCTTTCTCCATTTAAATTCGACATTCTTTCTTCTCCAATATTTTTCGACCCTGGAGTCCATTAACAAGCGGTGGGGTGACTGCTAGTGAAAATTAAAAGGTAGAAGTTGTCATGCACGCTTGAGGCAATGGAGGTGGTCCCCCTGTCCACATCAACTTTAAACCCTGAGAAGAGATGCAGGCAAATTGCTGTTGAGGGGGTCCCTGGATGATCTGACACTGGGGAAGATAGCATACTCCAGACTAACGGTAAGTGCATCATTCCCTAACCAGACACCACAAAACCCTCATACATACTAAAGCCCAACACAGTGACAGCTGAACACATGACCAGCACTGATTCACACAAATGCACCAAAACAACACTGAAAGGGGTCAACCAAGAACAAAACACTAGACAGTCCCAGACAAAACAGGAATGGTTCAGCAAAACAAATCCTGTCCAAGTCCAGCTTTAACCCCCTTGTTGCTGTGTTGTTCATGATACCCACTCCACACAAACAATGGTGAAGCTCTGTTATGTTCCTCCACAATGTTAAACATGTAGCCAGGGGGAGAGCAGCACCTAACCCCTTGACTTCTAGAGGGATGGCCAATGCATTGGTCTAAAATGGGTTGGCTACCCTTCTGGTACTCCAAGGGTTAACAGAGGACTAACACAATACAACAGGGCTACATTGCACTGGTTCAAAGGCATTAGTTCACACGCCACAGGTCTACCATGATAAACTGATTGCATGTACAACACACAGTCCTCGAACTAAAGAACACTATGGCCCCAAAGCAAATCAATGCATCATTGAAAAACAACGGCAACTAAGAAATATCCTGTCAATCATATGTATCCTGAGGAGTGGGAATGTTAAGGATGGGAACTGGTGTGTTTTGAGACCATACTGCTGTTGCTTTCTAGGCGTATGTGTTGTACATGCAATATGTTTGTCTCAGTTGAACTGTGATGGTTAAGCTTTGGCTATCACATGTATCCTGTAGAGTGGGGATGTCAAGGAGGTATTTCAGGCCATCCACACTCATCAGGACACAAATGATAACCACAGATCAACTACTGTAAGTTGCTTACATCAATGTACAGATCCTGTCAAGCTCATCAATCATTGTTTGCCAGGGTGGTATCCCATGCACTGCAATACATGGGATACCATCCTGCTACTCATGTCAATGTCGTCTTTCATCCCTGTTGTTTTTAACTTGGTTACTAATCACACCTGCAGCACGGCAGGAGGACAGTGAGGAAGAGGCATATGACATTACCCCAGTTCCTTAACCCTTGAGGAGACAGAAGAGGAGACCAGCAGGAGGGCACCATCAACACCACCACCTCTACCAACCATGGATTTCAGCCAGGCACCCACGGCCATCACCGACTGGATGCCTCCTGGGAGGTGGATGCCTCCGACCACCTCAGGACAATTTTGGATGGCCCACACCACCACCACAGGAAAGGCACTGGATGCCCAGTACGGTGACAGTACCACAGTATGGAGCATGTGGCCCCACTGCTAGGTAATAGCCACCAACGTGGATACTGCCTGAGCCCAGCCATGACCCCAGAGTCAACTGGGATGATTAGGATACCAGTGGCCATGAATACTTCGGCCTGATTGGAGAGCCACAGAACCCTCAGCAACAGGAGGACTTTACACCCCCACCACATATGCAACCAGAGGGCCAGCCATATGTTGCCAGTACAGAGTCCATAGATGTGGTATTGGCACAAACATCCTCTATGTCCCCACATGCTGCCCCCCAACACCAGTCCCCGAGCAAACCTCAACACCAGCAGTGGAAGAAACACAACACTCTGCAGAACTCACTGGCCAACAAAAAGAGCCAGAGGATATTGTAAAGACATCACCAGCACCTGTGAGTCAACCATCTCCATCCACATCAGATTCCACAGGTAGCCAAACCATGGCAATGGATATGGAGTGTCTCACCATCCAGCTCAGGGATTACAGGAGGCAAACAGATAATTGAGGACGTTGGAGGGAGATGCACAGAAGAACACTGCCACCCTTCATGCACTGAAATCCCAGGTGACAATCCTGACAATGGAGATCCGCCAGTTTAGGACAGGGATAATGGACACGATGGGACAGATGCTGGTGGAAATGAGTGAAAACAACAGCAGAGAGAATCTGCAAATGGTGAGGAAGAAGCAATCCACAGAGGGGTCCACCACACCAACCTCCCCCTCCAGAGCAACCCCTGCATCAGCCCCAAGAATCCCCAGGGTAACCAGACAATTGGTGAGAGCATCCACCTCTGCAGCCCCTTCCAAAGTCTCCTCCCCACCCCCCAAAAAAATAAAGTCCCATTTGCCATATTTTCCTAAAACAAATACAATACATTAGTAAAACAAACATATGCTGGGATTCCCACTCTGATGAGAGACAATCCATCACACACCTAGTAATCCAAGGTTAATAATGTAGACCAATGTTGCATTTTGCTACAGGACAGGAGCATGAAAGCGCCACTGGTCTGGTCAATTGATTCTACTATGCAAAGAGAACCTGGGGGGGTTATTCACTAAGTCCTGATAATGTGTTTTTAAGGTGGAGATGACTTCTCTAGCGGTATCACTTCTCCAGTTCCTATTTTATGCTATGGAGCCTATGCACTAAGATCTTTCAAACTAGAACAATAATAGTGCACAGGCTCCATAGAATAACATAGGAACTGGAAACATGATATCCCTTCTTTATCACCTCCTTCTCACACCTTAGTGAATTTCCACCATCATCTCCTTGCAGGAATACATTTCCAGCTCCACTCATGGTCCTCATTTAAGCAATAGACCCGAGATTAGGGACACGCCTTCATAGGTATATAACGGATACACAACTCAAAATCCACAGATATATTTTTGATGGTAATAGACTTCCCAAGCATATGGTTATATTCAAGTGAGTGCACACCAAGGACATTTATACGTATATGTATATACAATTGCTAAATTCCAGTCTTGAAGATATCTTCTTTGCTCACCAGTTTATTTATGGAACACCACTGTGAGGGTTTTTATAAAGGAAGCTATTTTTATTTAAATAATTTAAACAACAGAAATGATCAGCTGTTTTGAAGCAAGGCAAGAATAAATTAACCATTTAGAGTGGAAGTATCAACTTAAAACAACTTGGGCAATTTGAAAACATCTTGAAAAATTACCTATATGTTGTGTTATATGTGTTTTATGTATTAAAATTGATTTCAAGCTGTTTATATGTTTCTGTTTTGTGCGGTGCAGTACCCAGCTGGCACAGCCAGCACAAGTGACTGCCTCTAGGTCACCTGATCTAATCTCTACATGGTCCTTTCCCTTCCATCTCCAACCCAAGGACAACTTTTTACCTTTTGCATTCCATATTTGCAATATATTTCACATTTCTTTGCCATTCAAATGCTTAAATGCAATTAGCAATTGATCCAGGGTGAGATGGTTTCCCCTAAACCTCCACTCCCTGGAACCATCACACACACTTATTTCTCACTTCTCTGGCACTCAAAGGTAAACTGACCATACCTAATCTGTCACCAGTGATCTAACCAAAGCAACAATCTTGTCTCAAGGTAGAACTTACAAGCAGATTCCCACCAATTATCTAATGACGGCAACAATCTTGTCACCAGGTAGAACTTATAAGCATATTATAACCAAGTATGAAATCAAGACAACAATCTTGTCTCCAAGTAAAACTTACAAGCAGATTCTCATCAATTATCTAATCAAGCCAACAGTCTTGACTCCAGGTAGAACTGGCATGCAGCATTCAAACAAATTATTTAGTCAAGGCAACAATATTGTCTCCAAGTAGAACTTACAAGCAGATTCTGACTAATTATCTAATTAAGGCAATGACCGTGTCACCAGGTAGAACTTACAAGCAGACTCACCAAATAACTAATCAAGGCAACAATCTTGGCCTCGATTCAATTCTGACGGCTGAAAAAAGAGCCAATTGCATTTATTCAAGCAAGGTAAGCTATTCAATTACCTGTGCTATGAAAAAATGCCGGAAAAAAAAAAACCTGTCGGTTGATAAAGTTAGCAGTGTTTTCACCCATAGAAAATAATAAAAACTCTGCAAGGTGCAATTCAGTTGACTGCGTCAGCCCTTAAAGTGATAGTAATGTTTCATAATAAAAGCAGCTCTAATTAATCATCATAGTATTTGGACTTTGGTGAGTGTTATTTCAATTCTGTCAGAGTAGTTTAGGAGCAATTCAATGACAAAGTATCCCCCTCCCACCCCTTTTACTAATGTAACACTGTTCAGCCAGGGCAGAAGGGAGGTGCCCAGGTAGACTGCAGAGAGGGACAATCTTCAATTAAGATAAGGGAAAAACTGGAAGAACTTGTCAAGGGGGGCAGGGATTTCATTGTTCTAATAGGAAGAAGAGTGTCCTCTTCTGTTATCTGTCTGGTCTATGGACTGCATTCCACATCTGAGAAGAGATGGCTTACACTAGGTAAAAGGGGCGGGAGGGGAAACTTTGCTTGTGAATATCTCTTAAACCATAAAAGGTTTGAGAGATAATACTTATATTGTTCTTCATGTTGTTTTAATGTCTACAAAATAAAATAAAGATAAAACGAAGTATTACTATCCCTTTAAGGTCCATAATGGGACCCACTTTATTGTGGGAAAATTAAGACCAAGTGTTTTTGGCCACAGAGTCCCTTATCGGATCTCAAAACAGTCAAGGCATCAATTGAAAGTAAAAATATAGTGGAAAAAACCCATAAGCCCCATATCCATAAATCCAAAGTACTGACAATATGTGTCCAATGTTAGTAGAAATAACCCTATGAGTGCCAGTGGGGCATTCTTACCTCACTGGCACTCACAGGGTTAATCCTACTACATTACAAAGCAACAGACCCTGAAAACAAACACTTACTATTAATCCTGATGTCCAGTGGAGTCTTCGGGATCATGGACAGCTACTGCTATCTTCTTCTTCTCTCTTCTTTTTTCCTAATCTTCCTTCTTTTCTCTTCTTTCTTCTTTGTCATCGTTGCACCATGTCTGTGAAAACATAAAAGAATATTTAATGTTGTGTATCCAATATAACCCTGTCATCTGTGCATAGTTTAAACCCTTGAGTGCTAGAGGGATACGCAATGCATTGGAGAGTCATGTGTTCCATACCTCTGTGGCACTCACAGGGTTAAACAATACACAGATGATAGGGATAGGTAGATAGAGAATTCTTAAAAAGCCCCGTAAATCCCGTGTACTGGCAAATGTGCTCCAGAAAGATAATGTTAACTGAAGTGCCCAAATAAATATTACAACATTTCTATGGCCCCAGTGTCTTCTCCACAGAAGCATAGCATTTGTGTGACATGATTAAACACACTGCCAGAAAAAAGTTGCATACCTCTTTGGTAATAGAGGCGTTAACTACACAGGGGTTATCTGAAAAGACAATTTTATGAGTGGGAGGGTGTCTCTCAAACAATAAGGGCAGGTATCTCTTATACTAAACAGCAACTAGGGTAGCATCTGTGATCACATAAACAGGTATTTTTATAACTCAGTATATTGTTTTAATGCTGTATAATCAGACATGAATTTCTTCTGCAAGATGTCTTAAAATTGCCTAAGTTGTTTTAATGTGACAGTTCCACTTAAAGGATCAGCGAAGCAATGTTTTTCACAACACTATGATCCTTAAACCCTTGACATGCCAGGACCGCGTTGGTCCTGGCACGTTATGGAATTCTGGGATGGCAGCACAGCTGCATGTCGCTCTGCCATACCAGAATTCACTGAGCACAAAAAGAAAGAAAAAAAAAAAAGCACTGTGGTTCTTAATGGCCGTCCATGCACTGGATTGAGTGGTCATTAAAGTGTAAAAGATAGGGAAGCTATTGTAAACACTGATTTCAAAGCATCAGTGTTATAGGGCATAGGCCATGGTGGGTAACCTGTGATGTTACATCATTTCCTGGACCACAACTCCCATAGCTGGTTTGTGATGATGGCGCTTGTAATATAACAACAGTTGAATAGTTCCAGGTTACCAACTGCTGAAGGTTTTTAAAGTAGACATTTGTATCATGTCATTTTATATGGTTCCGATTCTTTCAGTTGCTCTCTGTTTTTCTATGAATGACAGTTAAACCTGAAGTACCTTTAAGTGGAACTGTCACTTTTGTAACAATTCAGTAGCAAAAAAAGCTTTCAAAAGCACCTATGTTTATGTATTTGTCAGTTTATGCAAATGTACGAATACTTCCTGGTAGAAATTAGAAGTTGGGGTGGGGAGCAGTGTGGTAGTGCCTGCCAGATATTCACTAATTGACAAATAAATAAAGCTAAATATATCAAAAACTATTTAAAAAAAGAAGTAAAGAAAACCTCTTTTAAAATCACCTATTTGTTACAATTAACAGTTCCACCTTTATTGGTTGCAACAGGAGTAAAATTAATCAAGTGTAGATTTAGACCATTATTCAGGAAGTTAAAAATGTGATTTTTCATTTATCAGAAAAAAAAACAAGTCCCCTGTGTCTGAGGCCTTTTAAGCTCTTGTAATGGATAGCCAGCAAAGTCTTCAAGGTATTAAAGGACAGTGACAGCAGGTCATGGGATTAAAGGCAAGTACATTGTGTTTATTTTACATAAAAATCTGTGCACAAATATGTAAAATAAAACAAAACAAACAAAAAGCACTACCTGCTATTTGGGAAATTTCACATGGAAAATGGCAATTCCCTGCATTTTCCACCTTTTTCATTGCATTGAGATATCTATATATATATATATATATATATATATATATATATATATATATATATTGATATCTGTTTCTGGTTCACTGTTTGCTTCTGCCCTAAGTGGCAGAGTACACCAGAACACCATCAAATCAAAATGGGGCAATGATTTTATAGGAGTGACCAGGGGGCTTTGTCTGTCAATACTGCTGCATGAGATTCACTGCCATTGAGATGCAGTTGTTCCCAGATGTGCACCACAAAGAAGATTGAGTGCCGAATCTCACAGGCAACACTGTGCAGCATTCGCTAGTCAGTGTTAATTATGTATTTTGCACCCACTTGGACAGTTTCCCCCATGTATTCCTGCCATGATAGTATTCAAGAGGTTTCAGTGCCCCACACATTGTCAGTCTGTGCTTGTAGGTGGGGAGTAGGAGAAAATAACTAGTGTAAACAGACAGGCAAAGAGAGGAAGCTGGAGATGCTTGATAGGAGTGTTGGCATTGGTAGACACTTCAAGTAACAGCCAGACAGGTGATCCTTCCTACTTGATCTGGCTGAACAATGTTTATGAAATATCTGTCACTTGTCGAAGTTAATATCCAAGAAAGGGTTAAACAAGAGAACCTATTAGGTTGGATACCTTCACATAAATAGATAAAATTAAATTTGAGAACTTTACACTATAATAGGTATTGACAATCTACTTCACAGTAAAAAATTGATTAAAATAATCAATCCCGCATATTTGTGCGAAAATATTTATAATTTAAGTAAAATATAATATATATAAAGTGTAAACAACAATGATATAAATGAGTGACCAGCAATTACAATAGATATACAGTGACTCAAACCACAATTATCACCATCAGGATTAACAGTAATTGAAGGGTTAACCACACATAGGTATGTCCAGAGGTATTAAATAACAATAATTGAACTCAGCAGCATAGAAAAGGATAATTGATACTTACAATTAATTAAAATCCAGTTGGAAGCAGTATATTATATTATATTATAATATATATATATATATATATATATATATATATATATATATATATATATATATAGCAGATAAGTGGGCACTCCGACTCGTATATTAAATTCCAACTTGCCCGGGTGCTACCCAACGATTTAATAGCACACAATCTGTAGTCCAAAGACTAACTGGAAGGAGCACTCCAGGGACTTAATACTTCTAAAGAATAATACTTTTAATGAATCATCTCATCAACGTTTCGGCCCTCACAGGGGCCTTCCTCAAGACAATTAACACACAACAAAAATCGCCATTTATAGAGTGCAAAGAGTCAAATGTAAGGCACGAAAATTGACCTCAAAGGTCAACCAAGACGTCAGCAATGAACTCTAACCCTATCAGAGTGGCAACCGTGGCTATGTTTAACCCTCGGAATGCCACTCGGATTAAACACCAAAATACCATAAAAACCAGAAATATCGTGCATTGCATTAATGACAAGAATTCTGCAACCGCTTATTTGTCCGATGGCAGTCTAAGTACAAATATTAAAGAGAAAGAGTTCAGTATATCAAAACTCAAATGAGCCAGGGGTTTTATTATGCCATGACACAAGGAGTCACAATATGAATTTTGACCATATACTAGGTCTCCGTCGAGTCTGTTTTGGAGAACAGCTGACGTAGAGCCAGGGGTTATGACTTTTTGGATGTAATTAGAATTGGGAATATATTCAGATGGATAATGGAGAGCTCTTTAAAAAGAGGTACACCAATGAACGGGGCAGATATGTGCCTTGAGGATACCAACTCTATCGGGAGACGGATTTCTTTTATTCCTTGAATGAGAACGGACAACACAGAGAACGGAGTATGTATGTAACATCGTTATCGCATTATACACATGTATGGTGTTTTGTTGCTTGATTCATTTGCTACTCTGATAGGGTTAGAGTTCATTGCTGACGTCTTGGTTGACCTTTGAGGTCAATTTCCGCGCCTTGCATTTGACTCTTTGCACTCTATAAATGGCGATTTTTGTTGTGTGTTAATTGTCTTGAGGAAGGCCCCTGTGAGGGCCGAAACGTTGATGAGATGATTCATTAAAAGTATTATTCTTTAGAAGTATTAAGTCCCTGGAGTGCTCCTTCCAGTTAGTCTTTGGACTACAGATTGTGTGCTATATATATATATATATACACATATATATATTTAAATACCTCTGCTCCAGAAACTGTATAAACTATGCTAACTGAGGTTTAACGTATGTTGTCAGGTGAGTAAGCTTTAATATTATGCCAGGTCCTCTGACAATTTCCTTATACCATATATAATAACCAAATTTAGAAAAACTAACTGGAGTCAAGTCTCAGATTTAGATCACTATAATTTAATTATCTACTGATTTCAAATATTGCATACCTTCTGAATAAAACATATAAATTACAATTAATATAGTCAATAAGAGATAATACCAAGAATATACTTTGAATCAATCCAATAATATATGTCTAGACAGTATACCAACTTCATGCAACATATATCATTAACATGACCATAGCAATCCTCTCTAAAACCAATAGGGTACTCCAAGGATTAAAGCACTTATATAGATAGGATGCCACACCCAAGATGGCTACTTCTTTTGTCTTATGAGGTTTAAATAAACTTCTCACTGTACAAAAGTTTAAACCCAAAAATATACACAAAGAAATCCAAAGAAACACCTCAAATTAAATAGACAAATAGCAGTTGAAGGGTTAATAACCAAATTCAAAGAATTCCCCCAGATCAAATATTAGCTATAATAACCTTTCTAGAAACACAATATATTCTGGAAATATCAATGATTATATTAAGTAATTTATAAACAAGGATAAATAGATCTCACTCCTGTCCTATTTTACATTTATCTGGCAAAATATAACAATTGTAGATTATGTTAGCGTAGTGTACTAATAATCTTAATTTTAGTAATGACAGGAGGCAAATATTTTGCTTATCTTCTTTTACTGAAATCCTCCATAGCAGCACAGATCATTTACATAACCAATCAAAAAACAGTAAGCAAGGCCATATAAGACCACAACTCCACATACTCCTCCTCTTTCTTTGCACAAAACAAGCAAACAACATGACATATAAACATCAGCAACAGCATGACGTCTTCAAGAATCAGCAACCCCCTCGGACCAGCGAAACACGATGCCAGGACCATTCAAGCAAACTGACCTCGAGGTAGGAGATACACTGAAGGAAAAGAAATGTTTGACAGTACACCAGGAAAGATCAATAGATATACCAATAATACATACAAGCAAACACAGAAATTATGAATAAGCATAAATAAATGTACAGAAACACACATAAGTCCACCCTTCTTCTCTAATAAATCCTAAAAAACAAAAACCAAAAGGGAGGGAAAAGGGAGGGAAAATATTCGCCTCCTGTCATTATTAAAATTAAGATTATTAATACACTACGCTAACATAATCTACAATTTTACCACATGACAGAAGGCTTCATATTTTGCTTTTTTAATGCTCAGACACCGAAGAAAACAGGATGAGAAGAAGGACAGAAAAAGAAAACGTGAAACACGTCTTCCCCAAGACCAGTCTGCCAAAGACAAAATGTCTGCAACAGAGACCCCTGCAGACAGAGCCCACTATGCAGGTGCTCCCCAAACTGAATGAGCACCAAAATAAATAACAATTCCTGCCAGAGTCAAAACCCAACAAATCCCTCTAGCTAACACTGCCCAAGACACTGGGCCTGACATACGAAACCAAAAACTGACCCGATGGAAACAAACGTGGAGGAGCAGAAACCTCCACACAACAAAGCAAAACCAAGGCAACAAAATCCTAAGAAATAGGGTGACAGATAAATCAAAAGACAAAAAATCTACAAACAAGATATACCTATAACAGACCCTAGAAATTACAGATAATGAAGACTTGTAATACACATCCTAAACTACAGACAGTGTATACGTGGCAGACACCCTAGCCTCCACAGATAATGTAGATGTGTAACAAATACAAGAATCTACAGATAATGCAGACAGGTAACACACCAGAATCCACAGATAATGTATAAGTGGACTAGTGAATATGTGAAATACCAGCTAGAGTCTACAGATAATGTACATGTGTAATACCCCCTGGAACCCACTGATAATGTATATGTGAGATATAAGCTAGAATCCAACGATAGCGAATACGTGTAATATGTGAAATACAAACTATAAGCTACAGATAGTGTATACTTGTATAAGATTAAATAAAAGCTAGAATCCACAGATAGCGAATATGTGTAATATGTGAAATACAAACTATAACCAACAGACAGTGTATACTAGCAATACGCACCAGAATCTATAGAGAATGCTTATGTGAAATATCAGGCAGAATCTACATATAATGTATATGAAACACACACCAGACTCTATATAAAATGTATACTGATAACACACCCTAGAATCTACAGATACTGTATAAGTGCAATACACACTAGAATCTACAGATAATGTATATGAGAAACACATACCAGACTCTCCAGATAAAGAATAAGTAGCATAGAAACTAGAATGTACAGATAACCGATATGAGAAATACAAAGTAGAAGCTACAGAAAATGTACATGTGAAATACAAGCTAGAATCCACAAATAATGTACATGTGTGATACACACCAGAAGCTACAGATAATGAATATGAACAATACAAACTAAAATGCTTACGATCCTGTCACTCTGTCATTATCATCCGACAGCTATTGATACCTCTGGGCTGCCTTGTCCGGTATTGGTAAGGCCGGTAGAACCTCGCTTTGCATTCCCCTTGAGGTTGCCTTACCCGGTATTGGCAAGGCCGGTACAGCCTATATCGAGGGTTGTTGGGCTGCCTTGCCCAGTATTGGTAAGGCCGGTAGAACCTTTTGCCACATTCCATCTGAGGTTGCCTTACCCGGTATTGGCAAGGCCGGTAGAGCCTACACCGTGTACTTATTGGGGCTGCCTTGCCCGGTATTTAGGTAAGGCCGGTAGAACCTCGACGCTATTCCATCTGCAGGTTGCCTTACCCGGTATTGGCAAGGCCGGTAGAGCCTATTATTCCATCATCTCAGACTGTCCTGTCTGGTATATTGACAGGACCGGTAGAGTCTGCATACTGTCTTTGCTACTTACTCTTGATATATATGTATGTGATTGCCATTCTAAGTGATCATTTTATTATTTCAATAAAATTGAGTTTTTTACATAAAACTTGTGTCTGAGAGTCATAACAAACCGTGACAGGGAGGAACAAAGAATATAAGAAGGCCGCTAAGAATCTCATGAGAACGAGATCCAAGATGGCCGCCGGAGCTCCCGGCCGGTCCGCAGACCGTGACCCGCAGTGAGCCAGGGCTGAAAGTAATTTCACCCTGCAGGGAGAAAGTCTATAAAAAAACCAAATGACACAGGTAAAAGGGGGCAGCATGATACAGCTAAAAGGAAAAATAACCTCCATGCAGAGTGCCAGACAGTCTCAGACCCAATCCATAAACATAAATTGTTCTGGAAAACGAATGGAAGGGAATGAACATAAATGGAAAAGTATTTCCAGTAGCAGAAAAACAAATTTAAGTACAAAACACATTAATATATGAAATATTTTAAAGAAAAACATAAGGAATCCTAGAAACGCCTTTATTCCTGGTATGACTTTATAGTAAAAAAAGCTTTACAATAAAACACTACAGCAAATAAGACAGTAATACAGCAAAAATATCACAGAAAAGTACTCTGACCTGTGCAGCTTGTTGGAGCAGCAAGAAAGAGGAGGAGGAGGTGGAATTGAGGTCTTATATGGCCTTGCTTACTGTTTTTTGACTGGTTTTGTAAATAATCTGTGCTGCTATGGAGGATTTCAGTAAAGGAAGATAAGCAAAATATGAAGCCTCCTGTCATGTGGTAAAATTTACCAATCATTAATTAATTCTGCTTAATTCAGAATTACTAGAGCCAATATAGTTTATTATAATTGGTCACAATTGGGTGGCCAATCCGATTAAGACAAATTATAAGAAAAATTATGTTTCTTCAAATATGGAAGAAATATATATTTGATTCTGAATTTTGCAGAATTAAAATAAGGAAAGATATAGTTACCAGTCCAATAAGTGTTTCTTAGTATCTCTTTACCAGCCAGCCAGGTACACTTCAGGAAATTAAGATGCAGGAAACCAAGAGGAAAAAGTCCCTCCCTCTCTCAAAACTTACATATTTATAATGTAAAATTACACTTATCAGAATCTCCTCTGATTGGATAAAGATCCATTTCATTATGCAGTGATATCAGCAGTATTACCTGATTGGACACCCTTAAATTTTAATTTCCATAAGCAAATTTTAGAAACACTAGTAATAATGCTATATAGCCTGGAGATGTCGCTCTTACTCCACATAAAAATTTTAGATATGATAATTTTTGTGTCATCAGTGATGTATTGAAAAGGTCATTAGACGTCATATAAATATGTTATCCTACTAGAATTTCCCACATCTTAAAAACAGACTTTCAGAGAATTTGGTTTAAAAGAAAATTTAACCATTTCCTCCTCATCATGGCAATGTCTCTGACACACTCAGTCTTAGTAGAATCTCAGTCAGAGATTCTACTGAGACTGAGTGACAGATATTTCATAAACAATGTACATTCAAGACAAACAGACAAGGGCCAGTACTTGATATTCTGTTTAGCTTTTACTCAATCATTCAAATATTATCAAGAACAAGAGGGATAAGCACATATTGAGGTGTGGTAGATGCTACACCCTCTGCTTTGTACTTTATTATTTTATTGCAAGCTGATGTTGATTCTGAAGCTAACGTCTATGGTGTTTGCTAAAAATGAACAAGACAATCCTTGGGGTAAAGAGAAAGAGTAAGAGGAGCTGATTCACATGTTGGTGGTAATAAATTCATGTTGGAGAAACTAACTGTGGCCATGTCTGCTGCCTCTTGTGCAGTGAGTGATGATGACACTCCTTCTCATGAGGAGGACATTTATAAAACTGTTTGAAAAGTTACTCTTCCAGCAGTAGTACTAAACCGAAATATAAGGCGTCCCATTCTTGTATTATTCATATAGCAGAGGAGGATTTAGCAATTATATCATGTCCTGCATCAGGCAGCGACAGTAACACCCAACATAAACTAGTAGTCAATTTTCTATAAATGCTCAAAATGGGAAAGGTGAATATTAAGTGATTTAGACATTTATAAAAAACATACAAGAATGAAAGTAGTATTGATAGGTAGGAAACAGACGGTGCTACTATGATGACCTAATTATTATAATGATGGTAATGATGTTGATTTAGAATGACCCTTCACTTTTCTCCCATTCTTCTACAGATAAAGTAGAAAGTGATCATTTAGAACAAAATTAACTGAAAGTAAATGGTTTAGTTTACTGGAGTGGAAAAAATACCTATTTAAAATACTTTGAGAGATCTGGCAAGGCTTGACTATAAACATGGTTAAAAATACACAATAATCTCAGTCATCAGCAGCAGCAGCTTCACTGCTTCAAGTTCCAAGTCCAATCCCCACCAAGACACCCCACCAAGACACCACCACTACTCATGGACAAAATTAATGTCTACACACTTATTAAATTAATTCTATAGTCTAATTTTAGTCATATCAGATTTTCTTTTGAACAATTTAGAATATTTCACATTCAGTAGCTTTTTATTTTCATTTTGTTACAATTACATTATTTTATAATACTATTTTATTTAATAATATATTAGATATTATTTCCGATTATGTTTGTAGTTCATGCACAGCAATATAGGGTCTATATGTATATATTTATAATTAGTATATATTTTTTTAAACAAATTGTGCCAAAGGTAAATGGCCATATATCTTATAGTCATGCTGGGATATATATACAATATTAGGTATCAAACAATTTTGGGGATTTATTACTCATATATATTCAGATACATCTCCTCAATACAGGGACATCAAATAGTTAATCTATACATCAATTGATTCTAATTGTTATTAGCATGTCATTGATCAAAACAGTGGAGCGCAAGGTTTTAAATTCTGTCATAGCAGTCATAGCTCTTTCCCTTAAGAAGTATTTGTTAAAAATACAAAAAGCATTGGATACCCAGACCCGTGTACCACATTTATCTTGTTTAACTTCAGAATATATATTCTACCATCCGATCTACTCAGCAAACTTATAAAACAGACTTTAGCAGCCAGTTGTTTAAGGAACTTTATGCATCCCACTCAGTGCCAGCACAAAGAAAGGCAGAAGATAGCTATACACATCTCCTACATGCTAAGCTAATAAATACCTCTGCCTGCTATATTGATGGATACACAGTGAACTTTAAGCCATCATAGTCAGTAGAAACTGACTTTTCTGCCCGCAATGGCTACACGGATGGGCGAGAAACTACTGTGGCTCATTTTACCTTCACTACTCAATATTACATCAAGTGAACGGAGTATCAATAAGAATGGAGGATGGATTTCCCTGCCAGCTACCATCTATAAGGACTGGAGAGGTACTCTATCATATTAGTTCCAGCGACTATCAAGGGACATATTATTATCACAATTATTAGAGAGATTGGTCTACTAGTTACAATGTTTACTCATGTTATATTTTTATATATATATATATATATATACACACATACACACACACACATGAATCATTGGAGAATTGATAAAGCCTTGAAATTTTGATTCAAATAAATTACTACACTCAAATTTAAAAATAAACCTGTGAGTGCCATCAGTTCTCCACTGATTCATGTATGTATGCTTTACTCTTCTGACTTGTGTGTGAAGTAGGGGGTCTACTTGTTGTTTTAGCCATATACTGTTAGAAACTATTTTAATAAAAAATATTTAATTACATATGACTATAAGATTTTTTACCAATCAGACTCATATATATTATATAATTAGTTCTATCTTTGCATAATGATCTCCGCTTTCCATTTTTTGAAGTAACACTCGCTATTATTGATTACTAAGCAGTGTCTGTAGCTGTTCAAAATGCAGAACTAATGACCCCTACTGCTAGCACTATTGAAACATCTAACCCTACTAGTCCCTTAGTAGTCCCTCTGTCTAATCTCCAATAAAGCTTAAATTTGCTCATGATCCAAAAGCTAAACATCTATTGTCTGTGTAAAAAAAAAAACATGAACGGGGAGAGCAGATCCCATCTAGGCATCCTCACCGAGATCCCACCTGAAGCACAACAGCTCCAATTATGAGACACAAGAAGCAGAGGCTTGATGACTAGTAGTAGCAGAAACACTCCAAAAGGTTCACTGGGCTGAACAGCACATAATTGTAGAGTTGTATATGGGAGACAACATTTTCTTCAGTAACCATAACACCAGTGCTGTTGTTACTCAAATGCAAAGCAAGGAGGAGAATGATTCTGAATTATCTGGAGATGACAAGACTCAGAGTCCCAATACCCTCTTCCATGTCCACCACCTGCACCACCCCTAGTCATGTTGTTAAAACAAAGTCACACAGTTCTACCTCTATACGCTGTCAACCCACTCTTATTAGCTTTTAGAATGAAGTAAAATACTGCACAAAAATAGTCCAAAAGTATGCCTGTGCAACAGCAAAAATGTTTAGTGGTTGAGATGTTATTTTTTTGTTGCGAATAGTAATTTTAAAGAACGGATGTCATGTGTGCACCCTGATGGCATATCCCAAGCCACAGTTATTTTCAAGTGCAGCTGTGCCAGTGTTCTACAAGCATGTGATTAGTGCGGTGGTCAAAGAGATAGAAACATCATACGGCACAAAAGTTCAACAGAGCATATGACTGTCACTTCTCACTGGTTTTATTTTCCATCAATGGGAAACAGCACCAGGTTACTGCAAATTTTGCTTTTGGGTCTGGTTCTAGTAGTAAAGACCAACTGCAGAGTAGCCCATACTATCGGCATCACACTTTATGCATAAGCTGCGAGAGACACTCAAAGCTGCAGCTGTGTTAAAGAAACCATAGAAGGTTATAGATGAATGGCTTGTACCCCCACTTCTTGTATGCTAGCTTTCTGTCTGTTGATCATGGGTCCAGTGCAACAATTGCCTTAAGAATAGGACATACAGTGCATGCAAGCTGTTTAACAGATGTCCTAAATGTAATTATTAGTCAATTTCTGTCAGAATCTTACATCCTAAACTAAAACTAAATCTCCCTCCAAATCTGCATATTTTAGCCAGTCTTGTAGTGCTCCCTTTGTATTATATTCCATACAAGAGTGTAAGAGTGTAAAGAAGAATGTAAGCACCTGCCCCATCACCATCAACATCATAAAATGGAGGTCTCTACCAGTTGGAACTCCACAATGTACATGCTGGAGGTTTTAAATGTTCAGAACAAGGCTATTGATGATACAGAGCTTATCTGGAAGTGTTTAGAGGGGGCAACTTTGTTACCTGATCAATGGCCTGCTAATGTGTGCGAGCTCCTTATAACAGAAAAAAATGAAGTGCATGCACAGTCTCTATTAAATACAATGAGGAATCCATTCTTGCTACATTGCTGGACCCCAGCATTAAACATAACATTTCTGAATTTGTGACAAGACATGTGCAGCAGCAGACTAAGGAATATGATTTTGTAAAAGCACATAAAGAAATTTTTGTAGATCAAGTGGAATCTTACATACTGAAGGGAGGAAAATGTAGGAACAAATCATCTACTAGAAAACATAGTAAGATGGAAGAAGGCAATAAGCAAAATCATTATACTCGCAGCAATAAAATCACAACAATTTGCAGAACACTTGTCATTATCACTGAATGCAGTTCATGTGTCTCAGTGGCAGAAATCTAACTTTTGTGGTGATTCCAGTTGCACTGGCACATCACAATAGGATTTGCTCCCAGAATACGCATTGGTAACTGATGCACATAAACACTATCTAGCTCCAAGGAGTTGCCCCATTGCATGAGAGATGATTACAGCATAACTGTAGAATAACTAAGGTCTAAGACAAAATGATTATCCACTTGAGTAGTGACAAACAAAAAAGTGGCCAGCACTGGTGCATAATGAAGTAGAAACCCTTAGTTGTCCACCATAGGTGTGCAGTCAGAGATGGTTTTCAGTACAGACTGTTATATCACTAATTCCCCACTGCTGGATGATGAGGTTGAACACCTCTGGATGTAGCTCACACTCTCTGCTGTCCACCGTGTGCCGACTGAGGAAGTCTGCCAGAACGCTGTCTATACCAGGAATATGAACTGCGGAAATGGCAGGGACATGCTCCTCTGCCCATGATTAAATAGCCTTGACCTCGAGACATGCTGCCAGACTTCTTGTGCTGCTTTGCTTGCTGATGTAGGCTACTGCTGTGGTGTTGTCTGACTGTACCATGACTGGGCAATCCTTCAGTTGTCGTGTCCAGTGATGTAGGGCATGAAATATCGCCCAAAGCTCCAAGACATTGATGGGAAGGAGAGAGTCCTCCTGAGACCACTGGCCCTAAACACTCAAGTGCCCCAGCACCACTCCCCATCTGGAAAGGCTGTAATCCGTCGTCACTGTGGTCCAGAAGGGCACCAGGTAGGGTCTGTCTTTCAGGAGATTGTTCAGGTTGAGCCACCACGAGAGGCTCTGCTCCACTGAAAGAGGGAGAGAGAGGGATCTCTCCAGGAGATCTGGGCGGCCCCTGCATGCCAGAATTAGAAACCTCTGAAGTTCCCTGGTGTGAGCCATGGCAAACGGGATTGCTTGTATGGTGGAAATGAACTTCCCCCACCAAGGATGACAACTTCTTGGCTGGAACTGGATCCTAAGACAGGATAGCCTGGACCTTCAGCGCTGTCTGATGAGCCATTTCGTCTGTGAGAAACACCATCCCCCTCTGAGTGTCGAAGAGGAGGCCCAGAAAGACAATCCTCTGGGAAGGAACAAAGTGACTTGTCCAAGTTGATGATTCACCCATGATGGGAGAGAGCATGAATGCAGTCCTGCACCTGCTGGTGAAGGAGTTCAGGAGCAGAGGCCTTCAGAAGGTCGTCGTCCATGTATGGAGTCACCCAGATGCCGTTCCAATGTAGGATGAAAATCAATGCTCCCAGGACTCTGTTGAAGACTTGAGGAGCCATGGTCAGGCAAAAGGAGAAGGCAGAAAACTGGAAATGCCCTCGGTCACAGGTAAAGTGGAGATACTGCCGACTCTCTAGATGAATGGTGATGTGCAGATAGGTATCTTGAAGATCCAGAGAGGCCAGAAATTCCCCAGGAGACATGGCAGCTATCACAGTGCACAGAGACTCCTGGCGGTATTGGGACCTGACTACAAAGGAGTTGAGATCCTTCAGATCCAAAATGGGATGATAGCCCCTGTCATTCTTGGAAACCACAAAGATGTTGGAGTAGAATCCCAAGCCCCTCTCCTGAGGGGGAACTGGCTCCAGGACCTCCTTGTCCAGAAGGGCCTGTATAGCTTCCTCGAAAACACGTTGCTTTTCTGCTCCCAAGGGAGAACGAGAAACAAAGGTCCTGGGAGGAGGAAGAGCGGAGAAGGGAATCCTGTATCCAAGGCCACCATTTTTAAAACCCATGGGTCCACCACAGAGGCCTGCCAAGCTGAAAGGTAGTGGCGTAGGCAGCCACCTACCTGCGGGTGGGGACCCAGGTTCGGTGAGTCATGAAGAAGGAGGTTTGGAAGCCTTGGGCTTAGTGAAGGACTTGGATCTCTATTGCTGCTTAGGCTTGGATGTGGAGTGTGGATCCTGAGGGACCGTCTGGGTCACTCGGCGCAAGTCTGCTTGAAAGGGACAAAAAAGCTGATTCCTTTTGACAGGCTCCTTCTTCCTCAGGACCACTGGCAGGTGAGCACTCTTCCCTCCAGTGGCCTCATTGATGAGATCCTTGAGCTCAGGCCGAAACAGGGAGGATCCCAGACAGGAAAGCCTTCTTGGAGGTCGTGTCAGCAGACCAGATCTTGAGCCAAAGAGCTCTACAAACATGGTAGATGCCCTGGCTACCATAAGCACAGCGTCAAACAGGGCAGCAGAGACATAATGCTGAGCCTCAGCAATGTTAGCGAGGTCAGAACATGTCAGAAGTAGGGGCCCCCTGATGGACAGCAGAGTTGAGCTGTTCAGTCCAAACAGCCACAGCCCTATTCACCCATGCAGCAGCAAAGGTAGGGCGAAGGGCAGGGCAAGGGGCAGAGCCCGCCTGTAAGCGCCGCTTACCTTCCGACGCTCGTGTAGCTGCCGGGGTGTGCGGATCACGGGGAAAGAGGACCAGTGCGCTCTGGCGTCCATCCAGGCGACCGTCTTCCTCGTTGCGCCCTCTGGCGGCTCCTGCACATCTGAACCAGGAGCGCGTCTCAGGGAATCCCTGATGACGTTGCGACCTGGTTCTTAAGGGGACAAGCACACATTATGCTCCACCTCTAGGGGTGGAGCAAGATGATTAAAAACTGCCTAGACACCACTTCAGTTGCCCGTTCGTGGTGTTCCAGTACAGTTGCTACTTGGGCTCTGTGTGCGATTAGGTTTGGCTGACTATCCGCTCTGGTGTTGACCTGTGGCTCTGTCTGACTACCCGCTCTGTGCATGACCCATTGGCCTGTCTGACATCCAATCTGGTGCAAACCTGCGGCTCTAGTTGGTGTACCTTACTGTGTATGACCCCTGGCTTGGCTGACTATCCGTTCTGGTGTTGACCTGTGGCTCTGTCCGACTGCCTGCTCTGTGTATGGCCCCTTGGCCTGTCTGACATCCAATCTGGTGCAAACCTGTGGCTCTAGTTGACCAAGCCTTCCGTATTTGCTCCTTTTGCCTGACCACCTTGACATAGCCTGGGATTGTCAACTGCGCAACCAGCATAGAAACACTCCAGGGGATAACCTAGGATTGTCTTTGGTGGTTTGACGTACTTCCTCTAACCGTTGAACCTCTGCGGCCTCCAGGTGCGAACCTGTGGCACAGCTGGTCTTTCTGGTACATGGTCTGTCCAGGTGCGAACCTGCTTATCCTCCGTGTGCATTGGGTCGCTGGATCCGTTGGCTGTACAAGTGCGTACCTGTAGGGTGGCCTCAGGTGCGGACCTGAGTCGCCCTTCCTCTGCTGCTGAATTCCATCAGTACCATAGTACCTGTTTGATCCATCCTGAAGCCCTCTCTTGACCTGTATGCTGTGCTGATTTCATTGTCTTGTCTTTGCTAAATAAAGATTGTGTTACCTAAGTACTGGTCCATTCTCATTATTGAATCCGTGACACCGCCGTCGCAAAAATAGCCTTGAGAGAAGTCTCAAGCTTATTATCAGTCCAGTCTTTGAGAACAGAGGCATCAGCCACTGGGAAAGCAGTGGACTTAGAAGGCCTGGAAACTGGGACATCCACTTTGGGGGGATGAATCCACTGAGTGAGGGCAGTTTTGGAAAATGGGTAAAGTTTAGCAAACTTCCTAGACACAGACAGTTTCTTGTCTGGAAATTTCCACTCCTCTGACACCAAGCGGTCAAGAGTAGGGTTAGGTGGAAATCAAGCATGGGGCTTAACAGGCTCCTGAAAAACATCAGAGAGGTCAGAAGACGCTTCCTGCACCAAGGGAATGTTCAGGGTGGACAACACAGCCCTGATCAGGCCCTCATCCGAGGGGATGGGTTCCGCCTCAAAGAGGTCGCCAAAAAACGGAGATTAAGGAACAGCTGAACAGTCATCATCATCATCATCATCATCAGAGTCCACCAAAAACTTCTCCTCAGAGGAGTCAGACACATCAGGTACACCCGGCGGTTTAGGCAGGGAACATCTGATAGGGGCGGGGGTCTGCCACAAGTGGAAGACTCCCTGTAAAGTGGATGGAAGTAGTTGTAAGGCGGACCGGAGGTCCCTGGTAGTAGCCTTAAACTCTTGCATCCATTCTGGCTCTAATGTATGACTGTAGTCCTCTGCAGGGGACTCAGGGGCAGCAGCGCATGCTGGAAAAACATAACCTGAGTATTCTCTCTAGGTAACCCTGAGTGACATGAGGAGCAATGAGGGACACAGATACCCCAGTAACTTAGTCTTAGGTTTAGCCCCAGAGTCTAACGGAGTAGGTATTCTCACAGAGTCAAGCGGTCAAAGTATCAAAACACCCACAAAATAGTGTGTATAATAAATAAATGTACCCCAGAAATGCTAAATAAGACTTATCTGGTAGGCGAAGGGTTAAACTGCGGAGGAGAGAAGGAGAGTCCAAGCCCTGCGTAGGATACTCGATCTGTGAATACAAAAAATATCTGCCGTGACGGGAGCCAATCAGAAGTGAGCGTGCGAAGTGGGCGCTCATGGGAAACGTAGTTTTGCTGACAGAGTACCCCAACAGTGTTGAAGCCCCCTAAAGCCCCCAACATCCCCAGAACGTTGACTGGTTGACAGAGCAAGGGAAAACCAACAAAATGAGCCAACTCTGACTTCACTATGTGGAGCGGTTGCAGAGATATGTCCCAAACTGTAAAGCCCCACAGAAGTGAATGGAGGAATGGCGTCTATGCTGTAAACGCGCGCCTTAAAAGTGGGGAACATAAAGTTAACAAGCCAAATACCAAAACGTAAAACCGCTCAAAAGCCCACTAGAATAAAACAGTAGACCCAATAAACACTGGTTCCAGTAGGGAAAGTGTCCAAAGCCCCCTCAAATGTGCCAACCAGCAACAAAAGGGTTAAGTTACCATAGAAACTTGCTCCAAACACCTCACAGACATACAGAATAAACCCAATGAGTGCATGATTATGTAATAGGAACTCCAAATGAGACCCCTGTGTGGAGGGGAAGCATGGAACGTGGACCTCTGTACTCAAAGGGTGCTCATCTTTTCAGCAGATCTTCTGTCTTCAGATTACCATATATCAAGAAGCCTCAGTGGGCAACTCCTGGGGAAAGAACTTGCAGCCAAGATTTTCCCACAAGGGCTTAGGTCCACAAAAGCACCTGGTAAACTGAGCTATCCACATTTGGGTGATGGGAATTGTCAGTGATTGTAATCCGCCTAATGGTGGTGTCCCATATCTAACAGAAAAATAATAAAAAAGCTAGAACTATAACAGAACTGTTCTCTTGCTTGTGTCTTGACCAAGGAACAAATCGTACTGGTTGGGGATTGGCTAGCTGCAAGCTAAGGACAGGAGGTAGGCTCCACCCAGGAGTCACTTCTCAGAATTGTTCCTGCCTATTAAAGAGGCTGATCGCCTACCCAAAATTACCAGTAACCTGTATTGGATGACAGAGAAAATCTCTTATTATCCCTTCTAGCAGTTTTACTACAGAGGTCAACGCACAGGTCTATAATGCCCAGGTTCGGTTTTAGTTCCCTTCTTATATAGAGGCAGTACATTGGCTCTACGCCAACGTTGTGGCACCGAGTCTGTGGTTGCTAAAGAGTAAAAAGTGGGGACTTGCTAACACTGTACTGAGTTCCTGAAGAAACCTTGTATGTATGCCATCAGGACCCGGTGCTTTGGCAGTCTTAAATTTGTTCATTCTTCCCATTACCTTTTCTTGTGTTAACCCAATATATGATAATTGTATTGTTTTATTTGTTACTTGACTCTCTTCTATCATTCCTTTTTCCCTTGTTTATACTGATGCAAAGAAAGTGTTTAGAACATCAGCTTTTTCCTTATCCTCTCTAATCAACTAACCCATTTCATTTTTGAAAGGTCCAGTGCACTCCCTATTAATTTTTTTGCTATTTATATATATCTGAAACACTTTTGCTCTCCCTTGCAATTCGAGTTTCATTATTTGCGAACCTAATTGCCTTTTTGCACTCTTTGTTGCACTCCCTGTATTTTAAGAAAGAATGTTTAGTTCCTTCAGACTTAAATAGTTGAAATGCTTTTTTTTCCTTGACATTTCCTTCTTTACATTTGCAGTTAACCACAATGGCTGTGATCTACTACTTTTACATTTGTTCCCCAATGGTATATACTGTTGGGTACATTTCTGCAACCTAAATTTGAATTCTCTGTATTTTTGCCTTTAAATAATTTATCCTAGTCTATGTGTTGCATTGAAGCTCAATTTGAAGTTAGCTTTTTTAAAATTAAGCATTTTGGTCCAACCTATACAGTTTTGCTTTGCCAAACTGATCTCAAATGTAACCATGTTGTGATGACATGTAGCTTTCCTGAAGCATGCGCACAAACCTGCTTCCCTTAGCACCAATACAGGTCTCATTATTCCGGTTGATATCTGGATATATATAACATACCTAACAAAGAGAACTAAGTGGTCTTGAAAGCTTGCACTCTAAAGCTATTTATCAATAAAAGGTATTATGTTTACTCTACCAGTATGCTGCTTTTTTCCATGGCTAAAGCAGTACCACATTTTACCTATAGAGAACTTTGAAAAACACTTTAGTGGAGAACTTTGAAGTGGACAAATTTTGAGAAATTTGAAATACATATAAAATGCCAATATGCTAAAGTCTCATTTAAACTGGTGTACTTGAAGGAATGTAATCTGAAATTTGCAGAGAAAGCTATAACAAATTTGAGATTTCAACAGCCTTAGAGAGGCAAAATACTTTCTATGATGTCTGTCACTTTGCAGATATCAAACCATAGTGCATACAAGTATCTGTTCTTTATAATCACAATAACATAAAAGGGTGCCCCTTGAAATACAAAAATGACTCATTAAGTAAAATCTAAGTTTGCAAATAAACTATTGGTGAAAAGTACTCTAAAACAAATTAACATAGATAAGAGGTCATATTAGAAGCTTAATCAAAGGGATAAAAGATTAGTGCATACAACAAGGTATCTCCATTGAGGAATAATTTTGAGACAAACAGTTTCACCATAGGGGACAAAAACATTCTTCACAGCAATTTAAATGGGTCTTTTAACTCCATGATTGTTAGAGAGTTATTTCACGCATTGCTTTGCAATGCACTGGAAACCTCTAGCATTCAAATAGTTAATACCCCCCCCCCTCCCATTTAAATAAAGAGTTTGTATTTGTCACCTATGGTGCAGCTGTCCAGAATTACTACTTATCTACATCAGCCTCAGTGTTCCAATGGAAAACTTGTTACATTCATGCATAGTCTTATTAGCCATACTAATTTTGTCCTGCAACATTAACCCCTCATTTGTTAGTGTTAAAGGTATCTTGTTATAAAAACAATGTTCCTTTCAGTTTCTTCTGTCAATATTCATTATATGCACAAACACTCTGGATTCAATACTGCTGTCAAAATAATTTGTCTTGGAAATGAGCACTTGCAAATTTTGTCTCATTAAGCATATTGGATATTTACATTGCTTAGGTAATTGTCTGTTTTACTACTCATTGCCACTGCCCAAGGACATATCTAGAGCCACATCAGCATTTCATGTTGATTTGATGTGTCATTGTAACTAAGTATGCAAGTTATAATGGGTTTGCAATTCTATACTCCATAAATTGCATTTTATTAGAAATGAACAGGTGCATAATTATATTCATAAGATATTACTAAAATATACAGTGTTTTGATAATATAATTTCCCTGTCCTTTGGTGCCTGGCATTGTCCTTCAGAAATACAGTATTCTCTCCACATCAGTGAATTTTATGCCAGAGTAGGGAATATTCTGCAAAATTGTTGATGTGCATGAAATTGTCTCCACTTGTCAGTTTGTATTTTAAAATCTTAAATTTTTATTTCAAGCCAAACTGATTTCTAGTTCTGCACCATTGCCATATGTAATATATTTTGCTGAAAAACATCCAGCAGTCAGCTTGATGAAAGATCTCATACCTCTCACTGACTACATTGCCTTAAGGTTACTGTCTAATATAATTTCCCTTCTCACAAATCAAGTCTTATGTTTTAAAATATACTTTTCATTTTATTGTACATAAACATATGTTGTGCTTATCCACGCTATTCTGTTATGCATGAAGGGTATAGGGCTTCATATCTCACTATGCTATTGTTAATAACGGATGCATTAGGTCAGCCATTTGGCTGCTTATTGCATTGCTCAGTTTATACCATGACAAAAAAAGAGGATTTTAGTCTTACCTGTTAAATCCTTTTCTCTTAGTCCATATAGCTTACAGGTAACTCTGGGAAGGCGACAGCCCCTTTAAATAGGCAGGAACAATGATTGGAAAGAATGCACAGTGGAGCCTTCCTCTCCTCCTTAGCTGGCAACTAGCTAAACCCCTCCAGTAAGTTTTGAGACAATAAGCCTAGCTAGCTAGATAGCAAGAAGGAAAAGAGAGAAAATTCCTGTGAGCATGAACCCGAAAGGTCTCCCACATCCGGCCACAGGAGAACCAAGCATGGTCTCTTGACAGGGTGGAAGACCTGTAAGCTATATGGACTAAGAGAAAAGGATTTAACGGGTAAGACTAAAATCCTCTTTTCTCTGTTGTCCAGTATAGCTTACAGGTATCTCTGGGATGTACCAACATTGAGTTCCCATTGGTGGGAAAGGAGGAAAGGACCAAACTCCAGTCCCCATGATACCAGAGCTCTCATGGACTAGTCAGATCACGGAATAGCCCAAAGTGTCAACGGACACTAAACTGCAACACAGCACACCAGAAACTGTAAACACAGCACAATGAACAACAGCCAACAGGGCTCAACAGTTAAAGATCTCTAGACACAGGAATGAAAGTACTAGACAGGCAGAACTGCCTCCAGGACTTTCCTGCCGAAGCCAAAAAATCAACACGGTAGCGTTTGGCAAAAGCGTGCACAGACGACCAAGTGGCCGCCTTGCACAACTGATCAGCAGAGGCCTGATTCTTATAGGACCAGGAAGCCCCAAAAGACCTGGAACATGAGCTGTGACAGGAAAGGAAGCAGGTTTCTTCCTGAGTTCATAAGCCTTGAGAATGGTAGTCTTGATCCAAGATGCAATAGTCACCTTGGATGCAGCCTTACCAGCCCTAGAACCCTCAGGGATGACAAAAAGTGCATCAGTCTGATGGACAGACTCAGTGCAGTGCACGTAGAACTTAAGGCAGCATACCACATCCTACAAGTGGAGAACCCTCTCCTTGTCAGATTTAGGGTCAAGATAAAAGGAAGGCACAACAATCTCCTGATTGATGTGGAACTCAGAGACCAACTTAGGAAGAAATTCCTGGGAGGTATGAAGAATTGCCTTATCCTTGTGAAACACCAGGAAAGGCGGTTTGCATGACAAGGCCTGTAGTTTAGCGACTCTGCGAACAGAGACGATTGCCAAGAGAAAAACCATCTTCCAAGTCAGAAGACTAAGAGGAATGGTAGCCAAAGACTCAAAAGGAGGCTGCTGCACGACTCCCAGAACCAGATTAAGGTCCCACTGAAGAGTGGTATGCTTAAAGGCAGGGAAAACGTGAGCGACACCTTGAAAGAAAACCTTGACATCCGGAAGAATGGCAATGCATCTCTGAAAAAAGACAGAGAACCAATGTCTGAATCTTCAAAGAACTGAAGCTAAGGCCTTTGTTCACACCATCCTGTAAAAAGGATAGGACAGTCGACACATCAAACTCTTGTGAGGACTGATCCCTGTCCACACACCAAGAGTGGAACATGGACCAAATCCTGTTGTAAGCTTTAGAGGAAACAGGTTTCCGAGACTGAATTATAGTGGCGACCACCTCAGGAGAAAATCCTTTATTCCTCAAGATAGAGGATTCAATCGCAAAGACGCTCCATGTTCTCCTTCCACAGGTAATCCTGCAGTAGGAGATCCGGTCTGTGTGGAAGCCGAAATGGTGGGGAATCGACAGAGCATCCACTGCAAGGTTGCTAGGGCCAGTATGGAGCAACTAGGATGACCAGAGTCTTCTCCATCCGTAGCTTCCTCAGAACCCTGGTGAGCAGGGAAAGTGGAGGGAAAATGTAGGCCAGGGAATCGACAGAGCATCCACTGCGAATGCCAGAGGGCCCATCCAGCAGGAGCAAAATATTGGAACATTCCTGTTGTGTCTGATGGCCATTAGGTTAATCCAGGGAAGTCCCCATTTTTGAACGATGAGGTTAAACACCTCCCGGTGAAGCTCCTGCTATGAAATCAGCTAAGACATTTTGTACGCCTGGAACATGAACTGCGGAGATGGCAGGCACATGTTTTTCCACTCAAGTTAAAGTTGCCTTGACCTCCAACCAAGCTGCGAGACTTCTGGTGCCGCCTTGCTTGGTGATGTAAGCAACAGCCATGGTGTTGTCTGACTGGACGCGAACTGGACAGCCCTTGAGATAAGACGAATAATGCCTCAGAGCATGGAATATCACCCGGAGTTCCAGAACATTGATGAGTAGGAGAGATTTCTCAGCCGACCAACGGCCCTGGACATTCAGGTGACCCATGACTGCTCCCCAACTGGATAGGCTGGCACTGTGGTCCAAAATTGGATCACAAATTGCATCCATTTCCGCAGGTTGGAGAGATTCAGCCACCAAGGACAACTCAGCTCCACATGTAAGGGAAGAGAGACCAATAGCTTCAAGAGAGCTGGGTTCTCCTTGCAAACTTGGATCACAAACCTCTGTAGTTCTCTCGTGTGAGCCATTGCAAATGGTACTGCCTCCATGGTGGAAATTAATTTCCCCACGAGAGAGGTCAGCTTCTTGGCTTGAATGGACTTGCAAGCCAGAACTGAGGAAACCTTGTTGATGATCTGTTGAACCACGTCCTCCGTCAGAAAGACCATGCCCTGCAGGGTATTGAATAGAAGACCCAGAAAGACCAATCTCTGCGATGGGATCAGGTCCAACTTGTGCATGTTCAAAATCCAACTGTGAAGGGTGAGTGTGTAAATGCAGTCCTGCACCTGCTAGTGGAGGAGTTCCCCGAAAGGGGCCTTCAAGAGCAAGTCATCCATGTACGGAGTTACCCGAATTCCCCTCTTGCGCTTGACAGAAATGAATGCACCTAAGATGAGAATAAACACCTGAGGAGCTGTGGTCAGACCAAAGGGGAGAGCCGAGAACTGGAAGTGCTCCTTCTCACAAGCAAACCGGATGAATAGCGATGTGCAGGTAGGCATCTTGCAGATCCAAGGAAGCTAGAAATTCCCCTGGATACAATGCTGCAATGACTAACTGTAAGGTCTCCCGGTGGCAATGAGTCTTGACCACAAAGGAATTGAGATCCTTGAGGTCCAGAATAGGACAGCAGCTACCGTACTTCTTGGAAACCACAAATAGGTTGGAATAGAAGCCCAAACCTATTTCTGGTTCGGTAACTGGTTCCAAAAATAACTTGTCCAGGAGAGCCTGGATGGCCCTGTTAAAAAGACGAAGCTTTTCCAGTAACTGAGGGGAGTGAGAAGGGATTTGAACGGAATCCTGTACCCTTCGGAAACCACCTGTAAAACCCACGGATCCACAACGGTGTCTGTCAAAACACTGAGAAAGTGCTGCAGACAACCACCCACTGGCACATGCGGACAGGAGTTTGGCGAGTATCACGGTCCCCGTGCTTCCCTGTCAATCTGTGATGGTGTTACCTTTGCATTGGAGGAGGCTGATTGGCCCGCCCAGGATGTTCCTTTTTATACTGGCTCTTGGGCACTTGTCAGTTGCCCTTTTGTGGTATTCCTGTTTCTGCGTCTCGTTGCTGAGTTCCAGTGTCTCCTGTGTACCGATCCGGCTTGGCTGACTCCTCTTCTGTTCCTGCTCCGTGATTGACCCGGTTCTGGCTGACGACCCTGCTCCGTGATTGACCCGGTTCTGGCTGATGACCCTTCTCTGTGATTGACCTGGTTCTGGCTGACGACCCTGCTCCGTGATTGACCCGGTTCTGGCTGACGACCCTGCTCCGTGATTGCTCCGTTCTCCGTTTGACGTTCCTGCTGCTGCATCCATCCGGTTCCGGTGGTCGCTCCTGTCCGGTTGCAGTTCCAGTGTCCTCTGGTCGCTCTGGCGACATTCTGAACTGTATCTCGCTGATCCTCTCTCGCCATTTCAGCTGTAGCCTGAGGTTGCTTTGCCATCTGCATTGCTGAGCTGTGTTCTCCTGTGTGTCCAGATTAACCCGTGCAGTGCCAGTAGTCTCCGGTTACGTGCCACTTGTATAGCTTGCCAAGCCTCTGTTTGCCTTTGAGCCGCTACTCTCTGAGCCTTCTATACACGCCATACTATTCCTTGCAGAGCTCCACCTGTCCGGTGTTCGGGGTGCACCATGACCACGCCGGCTGGCGCCGGTAGTCTGTTCGCTCTTGCTGTAGGATTCCGTGAGACACCGGAAGGGTGTCCTGGCGCTGGCTCACATTCACTCAGAGTGTACATTTCCTCCTGCACTTCCTAGTGCATCGGCTCCTAGTAGCTTGTGCAGCAACCATCCATCTTGGCATCCCAAGCGTGTCTTGGCACAATCCAGTTGGCATATGCAGGGTTACTAACTAGTCTCGTTTTGGGCGATTCCTATTCTGGTTACTTCAGCTCTGGCAGTAGCATTCCTCCTAGCCCACGGTGGTGGTATTGGCTCATCTCAGCGCAATAGGGGCGCTCCCTGTTTCTACCTAGAGAGTGATTCAGTGCAGACACTTAACTCCTTTCTCTACATTCAGAGACTGTTATCCAGAGACTGTTATTTGATCCTGGGCATTGGCCAATCTAAGACTGAGTTTCTCCAGTTGCTCCTGTTAACCCTTTGGGGTTATTCCAGTCTATATTTGTACTTATACTCCTGCTTGTATGTCACATACTTGTCTGTATTTGTCAATACTGTTTTTACCCGCGCTGGCCCCTAGGGGCACTGTTTATCATCCTGATTCAATAAAACTGAATTTTTACTTATTACCCTGGTCTGAGTGTCAGAAAACCGTAACAGCGAGTCATGCCGAAGTAGTTTTGGTGTGTTTGGGCTTTGAGGAGGAGCACAGGGCCTGAGGAACCTCTGGGTTAAACCCGCATGTCTCGCCAGGGTAGGCACGAAAAAGATGGTGCCTGCAAAGCTGAGGCTTTTTCTTAGGAATCAAGGGCAACAAGGTGCTCTTGCCCCCAGTAGCCACGCTAATGAGAGTCTTTAACTCAGGGCCAAAAAGAGATGTGCCCAGAAAAGTAAGTGAGACCAAAGACTTCTTGTAGATCAAGTCAGCAGACCAGATCTTAAGCCAAAGGGCATGTCTGTCAACCACAGACAAGGTAGAGTCCTTCGCCTCAAGCCTGATAGTGTCAAAAATAGCACCAGTAACATAATTCTGAGCCTCTGAAATGTTATCCAAAAACGTAAAAGGTCAGCTGTAGGAGCACCCTGATGGATAGCCTCAGTTAGCTGCTCTATCCATATCGTAATGGCCCTATTTACCGAAGCTGAAGCAAAGATTGGTCTCATAAACGCACCTATGGTGGCAAATGTGGCCTTCAGAATAGCCTTCAACTTCCTGTCAATCAAAACCTTGAGAGCAGAAGCATCCGCCACAGGCAAAGCCGTGGATTTAGAAAGCCTAGAGATAGGGGCATCAACCTTAGGAGGAAAAGTGCACTGAGCCAAAGCCACTTCAGAGAAGGGGTACAATTTAGCAAACCTCTTAGCAGAGATAGACACTTGTCAGGGGTCTTCCACGCATCTAGAACAACTTGGTCAAGAGTGGGATTAGGTGGAAAGACAGTACATTGCTTCTTGCACCTTTGAAAGGCATCAGTAGGAGACTGAGGTTCCTCAGAAACTGCAGGACTATTCAAAGTATCAGCCTTAAAGAGACCCTCAGCAGAGGGCTCAGGGTCAGCCTCAAAGGGGTCCCCAAAAAATTGAGAATAAGCCCCCTCAGAGCACTCACCCATGTCCAAATCCACAACATTTTAAGATTGCTTTTTTAAGAACACCTTATTAATGGTCCATTTGCTAGAGATTCACATGGAAACACACTAGAATATACAGTACATTTCTTGTGTGCATTAAACCCTCCTAAATATCAGTGCGTGAGTACAAGGATACCACATTCAGTTATGAGGGAAAAAAAAGCCTTTGCTTGGTATGAACAGGTAAAAACAATGTTAGTATATGGGGTAAAACATTCTTGCATGCAAATACTTATCCAGAGGGGTAAGCAAGTTGTTGTGCACCCCTCTGGCACTCAAGAGTTATTGGCATTAGAAGGAATGCATGAAGAACAAATGATCATATAAACTGTACATGTTTTACTCTTTGTTCTCTATTTTCTGTTAAGCTGGGCTATTGGCACAAATCACAGGTGGCACCATATGCACAAAAAAGAAAGTGTAGCAATTCTGGGGTAAGCAAATAGTTGCATATGGAAACACAAACATTCTTATTTACTTAAATGAGGCTTTTGACCCCTTGATTAAATTCTACCATTGAAGGTATTTAAAGACCCATTGCATTATGGAATGCTTATTTGTTTTCTATGATGCAGAAAGTTTGCCCCAATTGCTTCGCTTTCCCAATATGCATATGGCCCATATGATCCTTTGCAGATATATAGTTTCTGTTAAGTCACAGACTCTTTGAACACCTTTAGGTAGAGGGCCCTCAAAAATAGAATTAGAGAGGTACTAAAATAGATGAATAAAAAGCAAACACACAGAATAAAAAAGAAGAAACCCAACATTTAACATGTAATTATATATTTGATTAAAATTATTTTAAAAAGATCAATGGAATATTATTTATCACGTAAAACTGTAAATGGAGATCCATTTTAAAATGCTTATGCTCAAAGTCTGCTTGCGAAAATAAGATTTAATTGGTATACAAAATATTTTCCCTCAGGAGTGACATTATATGTAATTAATGGAATTTGAGTTTGTAATAATAATTTAATCACTGCTGACATGAAATGTTTTTGTGACAGATATTCTATGAATTCCGCGCACTCTTTAACCCTTTGAGTGCCAGAGGGTTACGCAACGCATTGCTTCGCAATGCGTTCTGTACCCCTCTGGCACTCCAAGGGTTAAACACCAGTATTTTATACTAATAAATGTGGTCTACAAAGTCCAGAGATAGGCAAATATTGTCTCTTCCGCTGTTAGAAACAACTGTTCCCATTATTCCAAACCAGTTGTCTGCTATTGAGCCAAAAGTTGCCTACCCAGAATGAAACCCAGGATTTCCACATTGGTTTAAAAAATCTAAAGCATGAATTAAAGAAACATTAACCCCGTGTGCCAGACTGGAATCCAATAAATTGCAAGGAAATGTGTTGGACACCATTCTATCGCGCAAAAGGGTTAACACCTAAAAATAATCTGGCATTGAACCCTTTGAGTGCCAGAGGGATCCGCAATGCACTGCGTACCCCCCGGCAGTCAAAGGGTTAATACATTTACTTCCTGTTTAAACTTCACATTAGCATCTGTAAAACATCTCTGTTTGTTTTCTGAGACCTAAAAATCTAGTCTTATATGCTTTGTGAGGGCAGCAATTCCTGTCTTTGTTCAGGGCTCTCTGACTCCCATTACTATAGCAATTTATCTAGTCGTCTCAGAAGTGATAGCACTGTGTTAAATGTAAGTGGCCAGAGAAGGTAATAGTCTTACTAAACAGATGACAGGGAGTACTAATTTCCATAGATTAGCATTAGCTTTTGTTCCTTGTTTCAAACTGTACAGACAAAATTAATCAAATGGCATCCATATAGGACAATGCACACAGGCACTATTATAACTAAGTTTAAAAATCATATTTTAGGTATCTAACGTAAAATAAAAAAAACTTTACACATGCAAGCTAGAATTATATGTACCCCTTAAGCGGGCAGGGGGTGGGGTGCTCTAGAGGACAACAACACTTTTTTTTGGTTTTTTTTACCGATGCATTCTGGTATCGCAGAGCGGCTACACCGGTCCTTAATGTACGTCATCGGGTGATAAGCTGGTAAAGTCATATGAGCCAACTTCATTTTAGGTGTTGGTATTTCTTTAAGAATGCCTATAATTAATTTGTTTAATTCTTCATCCAAAAGCAACTGCTTTGATAATAGACCAGGGGTGGGATACCTACAGTAACCCATTTGCTGTTGGACTATAACCCCCCATTTGCTGCTGGATTTTAATAAATTCTATTCAGCCAACAAACAGGGGAAAATGATGGAAGTTGTAGTTCATCCTGGTATAGACCTACATGCAAAATCAACAATAATTTATCATTATTAGTGTGCTATAGTCTTGCCTCTTCCTGATCTGATTTGAGCAATAGAGTACAAAGGAGAGATTTCTGGGCATCCAGACACCCCCTTCAGTCTAATATTCTTACATTAGTGTGCTTTCAGTGGGTATGCTCTGACATGTACTATATCTCATTTGTTTATATTGCATGTAAGAGACCTTTTGCATGTATGTGTGTTAATGGGTAGGTGTGTGTGTGTGTGTGTGGGGGTACTACAGAGTGAATAAAAATCAATTAAAGGACAGAACAGATAAGGCAAATATATTCCAAAGACTAAGGTCAACTGTGCAATCTATCTCAGAAGGGGATTTTTGTGTACTTACCAATAAATTCTTTTCTTTTAGTCCATGTGGACAAGTAAAATAGAAGAATTATCTTACAGCCAGAAGGGCAGTGCACTTGCTTAAAAAGGATCTCTGGAGGTAGATACTCCCTTCCTACTCCACTTTACCCCTACCAGACATGGACGATTTTGACAAAAAAAATATAGATCAACAACAGAAGTGAGACAGGAAGGGGGTCATCTGAACCAGAGAACCCGAAGGACCACTAGCCTGGCACAACTGGTTTTTCTCAGAGAGGGAAGACTTGTGTCCCACATGGACAAAGAGAAAATGGTTTAGCAAAAATCCTCTTTTCTCTCTCATCCAATACTGAATACAAGAAAAATGGGATCAACGGACACCTACATACGAAACCAAGTAACATGGGAAAAAAAGAAAAGACAAGACACCTACACTGCCACAACAGCCTGTGGGACTTTCCATCCAAATCCATCTTTAGTTGAAGCGGTACTGTTTAACAAACGTGTAAAGGAATTACCATGTTGCCACATTGCAAAATTGCTCAGCAGAGACCTGGTTCTTATAGGCTCAGGATGCATCCACTACTCTGGTAGAATGAGCTTTGACCCTAAAGTGGACAGGCTTTTTCCTGTGGATGTAGGCCTGGTGAATGGTTGCCTTAATCCATGAAGCCACTGTCTTAGACACAGCTGAGCCCACATGAGGGCCCTCAACAATGACAAAAAGTCAAATTTCCAGAAAGGCTTTGTGTGATGAACATAGTACTTCAGAACTTAAAGCAGAACCAAACAACAAAGATCCTGCTCCTATTTGTTTGATGAAACAGGACAAATGAAAGGAAGAACAATTTCCTGGTTAATGTGAAATATAGAAACAATCCTAGGGAGAAACCCTCTCAGATTGAAAGATCAGGAAGGGAGTTTACAGTATAAAGCCAATCACCAACCGGAAAGCTAAAAGAAACATAAGATAGAGGCTCAAATAAGACTTCTAAATCACTCCCAGAACTAAGTTCAAATCCCACAGAGGAGAGGGATCTCCAAAGACTAGGTAGGCATGAGCAACTTCAGATATAAATGAGGTAAACTGCTGTCTTATTATTTGTGGGCAATGTGGGCAAATAATAAAACTGTAACTTTATTTAATGCCTTTAAAATGTAGAAATGTTATTAAAAACAAATTAACCATCAATTTGTGCAATCCAACCATAATAAGAATCTTGACTTAATACGAGTTGAGAGGAAAATGTCAAGTTTATTACTAGTTTGCAGTATCAAGATCCAATTACTGCATATTTATCATATCCCACACACAGATACCAAAAATCAACTTGTCATTTATGAACGTTATCAAATTATTTTGTTGTATTTCTATACATGTTCCTGCTATCCAACAAACACTGTCCGCTAGTCGCTATTAGCTTGTCTGCAAAATTTCTTGCTCTTAAAAAAATGTTAAAAAGCATCTAAAGGTTTTAATTCTTTGATTGCACAGAGATTGACAGAGTTATGAAGATAAGTAGAGAAGATTTAATTCAACATGACAGCATGTTTTACAGGAAACTTGATGTTTAACAGCTTTTGATGGTGAATGAAGTTTACAGCAAGATGGTATAAGCTGTCTTGTCTTAACACAATTACCCAGTGGCTGACTAATATATACAGCTAGGCAACTATGAACGTGGTCTGTACCTCATGAAAATAGAATATACATATGTAATCAGTTTGCATATGTTCATACATTGATGCAGCATTATATCAAGAAAATGTAATTAGCTAGATAATCATATAGAAACATAGGGCTATGGCAGTGGTTCTCAACCTTTCTAGCGCCGCGACCCTTTAATAAAATTTCCCAAGTCACGGGGACCCCTGACAGTAAAATTATTTTCGTTGCTCCTTCATCGCTGTAATTTTGCTACTGTTATGTTACAAAATAACTATTTCTAATGGTTTTAGGCAGGGGTCAGGTCAAGATTGTCTCTCTCTATACGTGTGTGTGTGTATCATTGCATGTATAAGTGTGTCTATCTCACTCTATGTATGTCAGTGCATGTGTGTGGGAGTTTCTGTGTCTGTGTGTATGTCTGTTTCATGTGTCTTTGTCTCTATTACTGTTGCATGCATGCACTCAAGTTGCCCCCCCATCATCTCCACATTGCCCTCACATTTCCCCCCATCAGCTCCAACTTGCCCTGATCAGCTCCATATTGCCCTCACATTGCCCCCATCAGCTCCAACTTGCCCCATCAGCTCCATATTGCCCCTTCAGCTCCTGCTTGCCCCCTGATCTCCATATTGCCCTCACATTGCCCCCATCATTTCCAACTTGCCCCCTCATCTCCACATTGCCCCCTCAGCTCCAACTTGCCCTGATCAGCTCCATATTGCCCCATCAGCTCCATATTGCCCCCTCATCTCTGCATTGCCCCCCATCAGCTCCATATTGCCCTGATCTGCTCCATCTTGCCCCCATCAGCTCCAACTTGCCCCCTGATCTCCATATTGCCCTCACATTGCCCCCATCATTTCCAACTTGCCCCCATCAGCTCCAACTTGCCCTGATCTGCTCCAACTTGCCCTGATCTGCTCCATCTTGCCCCCATCAGCTCCAACTTGCCCTGATCTGCTCCAGCTTGCCCCCATCAGATCCAACTTGCCCCCATCAGCTCCATATTGCCCCCCATCAGCTCCAACTTGCCCCCCATCAGCTCCAACTTGCCCCCCATCAGCTCCAACTTGCCCCATCATCTCCTCATTGCTTGTCCAGTACAGTACAGCATATACAACAACCCGCCCCGATTCCCAGCATCATTGCCAGACTCACTCATTCACTTGCGGCATTCTGTCTCTGCTCCCGCTCACGCTGCTCTCTCTGCATCTCCTGACTGCGGTGCGTGTGTGCGCGCGCACCTGACGTCATCATGTGAGTCAGTGAGTTGGCTCCGTCCTCTCCAGGTCTCCTGCGCTGCTGCCTGTGGCTCACAGTGACTGCCTGCCTCAGTCACTGTCAAATCATTTGAGAGCAAGACCAGTCACTTACATGTTGGAGCTTTACTGTGGTGTACCCTCTCGGCGACCCCTGGCAAATTGTCATTCGACCCCCGAAGGGGTCGCGACCCACAGGTTGAGAACCACTGGGCTATGGTGTAGGAGACCCTTGGCTAGTCTTATTTAACTATGACAGATAGCATTTAGCATTACAGCTGACTTAATTTATTACAAATGGAGACAGTTACTTTTATTTAAAGAGACAGACATTTTAATTCTAACAAAAAGTTATTACTCCAGACAGTATGTAACTTACTGAAATATATATAATAACCATCCCAAATCTGTTGCTATTTGGCTTATAGATGTCAATAAGGTACAATATGATTTTTTTTATATTTCAAACTTCAGCAGTAGACCCTATAGTTTAATGTTTAAGTCAGTAAGTTTCTTATTACGAACCTAATTGTTTATTACCTCAAGTAATTTATTTGTTAACTTGTAGGTAAATGCAACTTTAGTTACACTTAGAAAGCAGACTAATTAAATTCACTGTTAATCACACGACTGTTCATCAATAGAAAAAAAATTCCTTGTAGGTAAATGTAGCTTTAATATAATGCCTAAATCGATTAGAGAACAGACTAGTTAACAATGAATTTGGTTACATCTGTTCCTCTATAGATAAAAAAGGTAATTATAGTATCAATTGAATAGGATATATATATATATATATATATATATATATATATATATATATATATATATATATATATATATAGAGAGAGAGAGAGAGAGAGAGAGAGAGAGAGAGAGAGAGAGAGAGAGAGAGAGACACACCGACTCATACTCAATAATAGTAGAATATTGACTACTGCAAATATGTCCCCTAATAATAGAATAATATAAGCACCTCATACATAACTCTATTTAAAATAATTGGCCGACAATGTCCCACATTAATTCGGAGTTGAGAAATTTGGATAAACGCTGTTAAATGAACTTCAGATTTAAGTCAATAGCTTGAAGTTTGAGTGAACTTCAATTCTATGCTTAGGACGCACACTGAATATTTCATATAGCTTGGCTAAGTTACACCATTCTGGTAACAGTCGAATTACAACTCTCAAACAAACGGCAAATGTGTTTCACCGGACCAAGCGGCTTCATCAGGGTACTATACTAAGAAAGCACTTACCAAGATTTTCTCTTTATACCCACTGTCCTGCATCTCCTACTTCAAAATTTTGCAGACTTTCTTCTTATTGGATGAACCCATTGCACATACTATGTTAACCCATTAGGATCAAATTGAGACAGAGTATAGTGTTCCCAGAGGATGCCTGAAGTTTACATCATACTCCTTTACCATTGACTGATCAAAGAATATGGGACTGGACTGAACTGATCTTATCTGCTTTTCATTCTAAACAATGCAATTTGTACCTGTATTTAAGAGAGATGTTTTCATATTTATCTTTTTAACATGCCTGAGGAAGACACCTTGGAGGTCTTGAAAGCTTGCATTTTAAATCTGCTTAGTTAGCCAATAAAGGTATGAACTTCACTATATTTTCCTTCTGTAGTATCCTATATGGATCAATTATATGAGTGTTCTTTGCTCCATTTAAAGGGATATTAAACTCCAATCATTTCACTATTGTGTGAAGGACATACTCCGTTAGTGTCCTATTCTCTTGTTCAATACCATCTAAAAATGATCCTTTGTTTGAAACGAGACTTGTCATAAAAGCTAATTATGATATCAAAAGTTAATAAAGGTCATCAAACCTGCCGATATTGAGGAAATCTGGTTAAACTGGATGCTGAATACTATGTGCAAGAATGAAAAAGATTACTATCTGACAAAAAAATTGTTATCAACGTCTTCCAAATTATACTACACAGAAGTTTAAGGAATCATTACAACAAATACTAATTTGTTAACTGGAAATGGGGGTTATGTCCCAGGGTGAATCAGAATATCTTTTACCCAAAAATCCTACAATTGCCACCTACTACTGCATCCTTAAAATTCATAAAAATCCACTGACACCACCAGGATTACCTATTGCTTCAAGCAATAACTGTCTGAACATGAAAGCATTTATGTTGATAGAATTCAGTGCAAATTTGTGGTATCGCTCCCCTCATATATAAGGAATTCTCAGTATACCATCATAAAGATGATTACTTGGCAACGATAGATATAGAATCCGTATAAACAAGTATCCATCATGAAGTGGGAACTGGACCTACAAAATCGTTTTTGGACACCGGGGGTATCCAGTATTCTAATCACAACAAATTTGTTTTGGCATTATTACATTATGTACTCACACATAACTATTTCTTGTTTGATAACACATTTTTCCACCAGATGAGGGGCACAACAATGAGGAATTCATGTTCCCCGTTGTATGCCAGCTCAACCCTAGCCCCGCCCCCAGTATGAATGTGCCTCTTAAGAATAAAGATGAAGCAGTGACACTTCCTACCAGCTGGAATAAAGAACCTCGGCTGGAGTAAAACTGGACCCCTGGAGCTATGGGGAGAGAAGTAACGATAAGTAGAAAAATATAAAGGAGGAAAGAGAGAGAACAGAATGAAGAAAAGAGAAGAGGCAAAGAGATTTCCCGCATGGGAGAAGTGCAGAGCCAGTGAAGAGCGACATCAGAGTATAGCAGAAAGTGGAGCAATGTGAACCGAGCTGTGCCAGGTTGACTAAACAAGCCAGGAGAGCGAACTTATCCCACAGCAGCAAACTACCAACAGGCTGACCATACAAGCACCCACAACTCACCTCAGGAGACCATCAGGGCCCAAGGCCCAAAGAGGCGCAGTACGAAAGCCAAGGATTCTAGATATAGAGGAAGATTCAGTCAGCCTTGCCACCGAGAGTGGGAGGCAGGACTCTCTTTCATGCCACTCGTGCAGAGTGTGGATTTGTGGAGATTTCCAGTGAAATGGAATAAAGGACCTAGCCATGGTTAAAAGAAAGAGTAGCCAACGTAGTTGAGGTGACCGCAGACGTACTGTGGGTGGAGAGACTCCAAAAAGAAAAGAGGAGGGAGCCCTTGGAATCGGAAGAGACATGACAGCGCTAATAGTGGCAGTAATGGAAATCAAAAATGGGTGCAGAGAATTACAGGACCACCAAATATTCAACATGGTGCCTTCCTCAGAGGTGCAGAGCCAGCAGACAGTCTGTGGTCAGAAACATTTTGACTAGAGTAGTGGATGTTAATACCATCTGGTGAGAATCTTGTAGTTGAGCTCCTTAGAATTAGAGTCAGGAGCTTCAATGACTTGATTCTGGAAAACCTTGTTCCAGAATGAGGAGGACCATGATGTAGACATATCTTGTTCCCATTGGACCAGAAAAGGCAGGACATAAAATAAAACTATATAGATTAGAGGTGATGCTTTAGAAATCCACCTTGGCGAAGAGCCAGTTAAAAAGCAGTAAGGTAGCTTGGGTGAAGGCCCTGAGAAGTAAATCACAGAAGGAAATGAGTGAATTGTCGATACTGCCACTCATAGGATACCAGGATATAGTAGGTATGAACAAGATGGGCAGGGACCCTTCCATCCAGGACTAGATCAGCCAGGAGATGAATCCCAAGAGTTTTCCAAATAGCAAAGGCCCCAAGGAGATGGCCCAGTGGAAAACTAGGTTGCCCACAATAGAAAGAAGCAGGGAGGGGTAGACTGTTGGGCAGAGGAAGAAGCAACCTCTTCAAAGATCTACAGCAATCACAGGAGGATGGGGTGCTTGGTTTAAAGTGAGTGGGCAGTAGAAGGGCTAAGACAAAGCAAGTTAGAAGAGGCAAGAGTGGGTACATGGACAAGAAGTGCTTCAAGGCACTCCTTAGGTCTAGTGTGTCAACAGCCCAAAAGGACGGTGATGGTGGAGATGTAATAATATTTTTATAGATCAGGAGGACCTATACCACCAAGAGAAGGTGGGATCGGCAGGTATTGCATCTGCAAGCATGGGAGCTTGTAGGTCCAAACAAAGGAGCTGATCAGGTATTTACAAACACCTGAGGAGATATGGGAAGAGGAATGGAGTTGAAAAGATTAAGAATACAAAGTTGAATTATCATCTTCAAAAGATTGGTGTGCCCAAACCAGGAAATGAATTGGGTTGTCTAGTTCTACTGTCAGGAAAGACATCAACTTGATGAAGTTCGCAGAAATCAAAAGTGACATAGCTCTAGTGAGGAGAATCCCTATATATGAAATGTGATCCACAGACCAAAGAAATGGTAATGAGTGGTGCAATGATATTGCAACCTTTGGTCGTATAGTTAAGATTTAGATCTCCAACTTCAGGAAGTTAATTTTGGATCCAGAAAAGGAGCTAAAGTCCTCAAGAATGTAAGCAGAGGAGGGGTAGAAATCTAAGGTGAAGAAAGAAAAAAAAGAGCACGTTGTCAGCGAGGCTAGCAATCTTTGTTGAGGGGATGGGAATCGACCATATTTAAGAGGGGTCCCAGGAAGAGAATAAATAAGAGGGGGCAAATAGGACAACCCTGATGCGTGCCCTTAAGCACCGGGAAGGAGACAGCAAGGAATCCATTGGACAGAATCCTTTCAGTAGGACCAGAATAAAGGCTCCAAATCAAACTGAACCCTCTAGGGCTCAGGATAATGTGGTAGAGAAGCAATTGAAGATAGTCCCAATTCACTTTATCAAAAGCCTTCTCGGCATCTATTGATAGAGGAACCGTTGGAATTGATTCATGCTATCCTGTGTCTATCACTTGCTGGGAGTTCCTTATTGGCCGTCTGCTGTTAGCCCACCTCACACAGCCTTTTTAAACCCAGTCTTGGCACTCCCAGGTTGCCCTTTCGTGGTGTTTCTGACATTACTTGTCCTGACCTGCTTGTCAGGCTCTTGGGCCTGAAGTACCTGTGTTCCAGTGTTCCGGTGTTCCAGCATTCCGGTGTTCCAGCATTCCGGTGTTCCAGTACTTCCACTGTTGATCGTTCTGGAGTTCCTGAGTCTCCTGCCTGTTTGCCTCTCTAGCCGGTTCCGGTTACTTGCCGTGGCTCCAGCAGTTCCGGTCATCTGTCAGTGCAGCGGTGCTCGCTCCCGTGGATCCTCCGCTTCATCTGAGGGCTCTCGCTCTTTCCACTGTCGCTAGGCGACATTGTTCTTGTTTCGCTCCGGCGAACTACTACTGTTGGTCCCAGCGTGCGGACGCTGGTTTACTCCATTTAACCTGGTGGCGCTTATTACTGTTGGTCCCAGCGTGCGGGTGCTGGTTTGCTCCATTAACCTGGTGGCGTACATTACTGTTGGTCCCAGCATGCGGACGCTGGTTTTCTCCATTAAACCTGGGGGCGCTTGTTATTGTTAGTCCGAGCGTGCGGATGCTGGTTTACTCCATTAAACCTGGTGGCGCTTGTTCCTGTTGGTCCCAGCGTGCGGACGCTGGTTTTCTCCATTAAACCTGGTGGCGCTTGTTACTGTTAGTCCCAGCGTGCGAACGCTGGTTTACTCCATTAAACCTGGTGGCGCTTGTTCCTGTTGGTCCCAGCGTGCGGACGCTGGTTTTCTCCATTATACCTGGTGGTGCTTGTTACTGTTAGTCCCAGCGTGCGAACGCTGGTTTACTCCATTAAACCTGGTGACGCTTGTCCCTGTTGGTCCCAGCATGCGGACGCTGGTTTACTCCATTAAACCTGGTGGCGCTTGTTCCTGTTGGTCCCAGCGTGCGGACGCTGGTTTACTCCATTTAACCCGGTGACTCATATTACTGTCGGTCCCAGCGTGTGGACGCTGGTTTGCTTCATTAAGCCTGGTGGCTCAAACTACTGTTGGTCCCAGCGTGCGGATGCTGGTTTGCTCCTTGACTATTCTGATACTGAGGTCAGATTGCTGTCCAATTCCTTATGCAGCTGTCTTGTATTCTTTGGCAAGAGACTTCTGCTAGCGAGACCTTTGTTCCTATTCCACTCTACTGTCATAGTCATCTGACAGCCAGGTCTCCTCTATTGGGCTGCCCTGCCCGGTATTGGTAAGGCCGGTAGAACCTATTTACTTTACCATCTTTAAGGTTGCCTTTCCCGGTATAGGCAGGGCCGGTAGAGCCTACTATCTGTGTTCCTTCAGGCTGACCTGTCCGGTATCGGTAAGGCCGGTAAAACCTGTTATTGCTGCCATCCTAAGGTTGCCTTACCCGGTATTGGCAGGGTCGGTAGAGCCTACACTCAGAACTCCTTTGGGCTGCCTTGCCCGGTATTGGTAAGGCCGGTAGAACCTGTATGTTCATCTCACGGTTGCCTTACCCGGTATAGGCAAGGCCAGTAGAGCCTATTGTTATTGCACCTGTCACTTGGGTTGCCTTGCCCGGTATTGTTGGCAAGGCCGGTAGAACCTATTCTCTTTGTCATTTATTGTTGTATTGTCATATATGTTGATACCCTATGGGGATTGCCTTAACTTTTCAATAAAGTTACATTTTTACCAAACCTTAAGTCTGAGAGTCTTCAAATACCATGACAGTGACACTCTCGTCATACTGCCTAGTACAAAACAGGACTGGTCCGGGTGGTTGAAGGACAAAATACAGGGCTTGTTGAAGCTTTGCCAGGAGTTTGACTTCCTTGTTAATAAGTGAGCTAGGCCAATAGTGAAAACAAAGGGTAGGGTCCTTAACTGGTTTAGGGATCATGGTGATGTGGGCTTCCGAGGACTGGAGAGACAATTTAGAACAAAAAAAAAACATAGTAAAAAAAAAAAAAAAATCTGATATTAAACAAAAAAATATGTATTTAAAAAATAATATGTCTAATATGAATAATCCTTACAAAAATCCAGCAATCATGCAATTCACGCCAGTTAGATGACTAGTGATGTAACTAGATTCAATTTAATTAAATGGGGTCCTCCAAACATTCGTTCAGTCCAAAAGGTACCATGGTGTTTAGTCTAAAAATCCAATATGACTCCCTGTGATTTAGACGTTTAATTCTATCATAAGTATTGGATGCTTTTGTATGTTCAGTTGGGGTTATTCTTCTATTTTCTGGATTTTTGTTATGATGTAGCAGAAAATGTCTGGATGCGCCATGCAGCTCAAAACCCCCCATGATATTTTGCCATGTGTTGGCTGGAGCAGGTATGTAAATGTTGTGTAGTTCTGGCCTACTGTAGGCTGCATTTACACATTAGAAGGTAAACTACATGACTGGTACCACAATTCATGAGATCCCTGATGGGGAAACTTTGAGATGTGACAAATGAAGAAAAACTCTGAGCTCTATGGGTAATATATGGGCACTTCAGTCATCTAGAGAGAGAACATTTAAATGATCCTTTTAGTGTAGTTTGAAATTAATTAGCTGATGTTATCTGAGATTTAATTAATTTTGACATTTCAAAAGCTTGTTAGCCTAGAGTAGATTTAGAGTAGAAGATCTTCTATAGACTATGCTGGGCTATTGAGGAATGGAATCTTTTAGGAATGGATCACATTTGAGAATATCCCAATGCTTTCTGAAAACGTGATTTACTGTTGTATTTAGTAATAAATAAAGGAATATTAGAAATCTCGGTTTTGTTGTTCAATTTTTTCCCTGTGTACGCATCTGTTGTAGAGGTTATCCTATCATAATTTCTAGCTCTTTGACAAGCGTTTTCAACCAAGTTGGTAAGACTTATTAATAAAACTCTCTTTCAAGATCATGCTTTGAAAATCAAACTCATCTAGACTGGAGCAATTTCTGTGGATGCGAAGGAACTGACTGTATGGAACATTCCGGAGTCATTTTTTATGGTGACAAGTATCGAAGTCTAGGTAGCTGTTTTTATCAACATCTTTAAAATGGAACTACCACCCTTTAGCAACATGGCCCTAAATAATTACTCATCTGGCGACTAGCTGCTCCATAGTGCTAGTCGCCAGAATTATTACCGCGTTCATGAGATTTATAGACTGCTCCAGAAATGACAGGCAGGAAACAGTGCAGATATCTTTCCATAGTGACGTCTGCTCACCTGCGCTGTCAGTCCAGCCTGCTCTAAGAGGCATTGCTAGGAGCCATTTGGCTCCAAAAGCAGTCTATAAATATCATGGGCCATGTTGCTAAGCGGTGGTAGTTCCGCTTTAAAATATGTTCTAGTTATAATATTTCCTTCACTAGTACCAAAAAGCTCCAAATCAACAAACTTAATATTAGTGGAGTGTATAGTACTAGTGAACTCAGGACTCCATGGGTTATTGTTCATATAGCTCACAAAATAATCTCTCACATCCACACCTCCCTTTCAGATGATGATGATGTCATCAATATAAAGGTGATAGACGACCAGATTCCTGCTGAAAGGATTAGCCTGATATATAATGGCTTCAAGATAGCCCACAAAAAACTGGCATAGCTCAATGCAAATCTGGTCCCTATTGCAGTCCCCTTGATGTGGAGATAATGCATGCTTATCATTGAATTCAAAGAAATTATGAGTCAGAATAAATCTGATCATTTGTAAAAAGAAATCACTTTGTCTAGATGGCCTCAGAGGATGCTTTGAGAGGAAACATTTGGAAGCTTCTATTCCCCCTTCATGAGGAATGTTAGAATACAGACCTGTGATATCTAATGGTATCCAGTGGTACTCATCAATCCACATAATATCAGTAAGTAAATATAATAGGTGATTGGAATCCTTCAACCACCAGCCTTTGTAGGTGGAATTCTATGTATGACAATAGGAAGTAAGAGAATCAATGCCAGAAATAATCGGCCTTCCACAGGGCGATAAAAGGGATTTGTAGACCTTTGGAAGATGGTAACATGTGGCTACTTTAGGCCTATGCATGTAAATATAATCCCTTTCGCTTTTTTCCAATATACAGTCATTATATGCCTGTTCTATTAGGATGCTCATTCACCCCTACTGCAGACTTAATGATAATAGAAGAAGAAATAAAATAAAAAATGCTATGTTGGGAGAAAAGTATGTTTCGGAAATTGTTATTTATAAACTAACTGACATATTGCAGCTCAATGGATGGGGAAATAGACATGAAACGCTAGCTAATGCTTACTCAATATGGTAAAGAAAAAATATGTTGAAGAAAAAAGTGTTAGCTTTTGTTCAAGGATAAGTTAAAGACCAGAGGAGTTATGGAGTTTTGTAGAGTATGTATGTAAAGCTAGCATTTGTGCTGTGCTGTGTGATTCATGAATGGGAATGATGTTGCAACATTGATTACACATAACCATATACACATAACCATTTCCTAAACATACTTCTCCCCCAACATGGCATTTTAAATCTTACACATACTCTTCACAGTATATAGATATATATATTTGGCATGTACATAGTCAATTTTATATGCATTACAATACACTGAAGACCATTTTTTCAGCTAGCATCCGCAATCTATATTCTAAATGTCTCAGCTTGCCTTGTTCTATTAAAGACATACATTTTTGTGATGTTTAACTTTATTTTAAATTTTACATTTCTCTACCCTTTATTACTGTATACACTCAGGGGTGATGTGTTTTCCTGCAGTCAACTCAGCGACTGCTGGAAAATGACGTAATCTGCGTTTTTGGCCTCCTGGCATCTGGAGACTATTTAACATCTGGGTTTGCGCATTGGCAATTATCTTGAGGAAAGGTCACTGTGAGGACTGAAACTCTGACCAAATAAAATTTACACTTTCGTTTTGAAAGTCCCATGGGTGCTGCCCTCTTTATTTCTGTTTTCCAATCAATTGGGAATGTGCACCGAAGCAAGCCAGAGAGAGTGCTTTCTCTGTCCATGATTTTCAAGATTTCCTCTTACAAAGTGAACCCTCCATTTCATCAATTCATCACTCAAAACATTGAATTCACCTGGAAGTCACCATATGCCAGAGATAAGAAGTATCAAAATAAGCAGTGGAAGACCCCCCTGCAGTGAGAATTTTAGAACAACCGAGCCATTATCCTGACAGAATCAGAGGCAAACAACATCCTATTTTCCGAAATTGATATAGACTAACTACAATGTAAGGTACCCCTTGACATTTTTAAAAACATACTTAAACATAAACAACGTGAAGACGAGCAACATTTGCATGGTGTATATCTGTCCAGTTACTTTAGGGCTAAACATCTCCCCTGTGGCTTTCACATCACCATTTTTGCTGTTTCACATACATTCTTGTCATTTGAAAGTTGCCTGTAGTTTTTTTTTTTTTTGCATGATTCTATTTATAATGTAAAGAGTATTTTTAAAGTAGCAGAAAAGCACTTAAGGGGTTAAAAGACCCACTTAAAGCGGATGCTTATTTGTTGATGCAGTTTGCATCTTTGGTGAATACTTGTGTGTATGTATGTATGTATGTATGTGAGCGCGTGTCAGTATGTTTGCTGACAGCATTCACTTTTGTCCAAGTGTGAAAGAAAAGCACCAATTAGAGGGAAGGGAAGGGTAAGTGGTCAGTTCACATATTTCTTCTCACCTTCAACCAGCATATATTTTACACCCCCAAGCAATGTGTGCATTAAAATTATGCTTAATAGCATGTTATAAATGTGAAGGCATCAATGTAACACTCTGACATTATGTACACTATGCATAGTTTGTATGTTAAATAAAATAAAATAAAATAGGATTTTAGTCTTTCCTGTTAAATCCTTTTCTCTTAGTCCATACAGGTTACTGGTAACTTTGGGTAGGTGATCAGCCCCTTTAAATAGGCAGGAACAATTCTGAGAAGTGACTGCTGGGTGGAGTCTACCTCCTATCCTTAGCTTGCACCTAGCCAATCCCCAACCTGTAAGATTTGCAGACTAACTACTGACTAGGTAGTAAGAAGGTAAAGGAAGACTCCTGTGAGCATGAACCTATAAGGACCCCCACATCTACCACAGGAGAGCCAAGCATGGTCCCTTGACAGGGATGGAGACCAGTAACCTGTATGGACTAAGAGAAAAGGATTTAACAGATAAGACTAAAATCCTATTTTCTCTGTCGTCCAATAGAGGTTACTGGTAACTTTGGGATGTCCAACCATTAAGTTCTCAAGGGCGGTAAGAAAAGAAAGGACCAGGAGCAGGCCCCCCAAAGTCACCAGAGCACCAATGAACCTAGAGATCATGAATAGCTCAACAATAACAGCAAAGTGTCAACGGACACTTAACAGGGGTAAAACAAACCCCAGGAACTGTTACACAGCACACTGAACTAGAGCCAACAGGGCTAAAAGGTGAAAGAGTAATGAGAGACTAAAGAGATCCTAGACAGGCAAGGCTGCCGCCAGGATCTTCCTCCCAAAACTTGCATCAGCCGATGCCAGCACATCCACATGATAGTGTATAGCAAAAGTATGCACAGATGACCAAGTCGCCGCCTTCACAACTGATCTGCTGAGGCCTGGTTCTTGTAGGCCCAAGAAGCCCCAATATATCTCGCAGAATGAGCCGTGACCCTGAAGGGAACAGGCTTCTTCCGAAGTTCGTAAGCCTTATGAATCATGGACTTGATCCAAGAGGCAACTGTTACCTTGGAAGCAGGCTTCCCTGTCCTAGGAGAAATAAAAAACAGCGCAAACAAGATCCTCTGAGTGTAGTATTCACCAAATTCTTCTTCCTCCACCTTCACCTCGTGCTTAAAGTAAAACGCTCACCTTTTTGAGAGGTTAGAAACTGCCTCTCAGTATATCCAGTGTTCCTGGTATTAACCCCAGGTAGGTATTCAACTCTCTGTTTCCTTAATAGTCTTCCTAGTGTTATCCTTCTTTTAGTATACCACTAATGTGGTTAAGATTTAATACGCTTATGCACTCCACATATATGATCACTTGGCATATATAATATAAGAACACTAAAACAGAGCTTAAAAGAACCAAAGCACGGGTGCTATGGTAGCGAATATTTATTCAAAATTTCCAAACAAAAATAAAAATAGTATTAAAACCAATAAAATAGTATATTAATACAACAATAGAATCCAATCAGAAAAACGCTCAACGCGTTTCGTAAGACCCGCTTTCTTTATCAAGAGCTTCTGAATAAAATTACCTGTTTGCATCCCGACATTTATGTTGTGAGGAACCCAATTGTCTCTTCCACCACCTCTAGCTCTACTTCCTCCCATTGAGGGTGATTTACTTCCGGTTTGTCTCATGACTAATACGTCATGCGTTCCATTGCTGGAATGCACTTCGTACACATATACCGATCATTATCACTCGTACCACTATTATATTATCTATCAAGCGTAAGGCTATCAAAACAATTCACTTCCCCCCACACGTCGGGATGCATCATTTTCTCCTTTATTCTACTCTCACTTAATGTGTACCTGTGTAGTGAATAAAGAGAGGCCAAGGGATGAAGAGGTCTACAGATAAATCTGCCGTGATTTTAACCCCTGTTTGGTATTCCTAAACACACTATCCTATATACCCGAATATAACAATACTAATATGATCTGTGCACATTTTAATAAAGTGACTATATTCAACTATTAAATCATTTTTTATATACTTCCAATTTGTTTTTAATACTCTAATTGATTTTATCAATTTTCCTACTTTTTAATGTTATTTTAATTCTATTTATTTGTAATATATTTTATTAATTAAAAAATCCACCAGTTTATTGTAACCTCTATTAGTGTATAAATTTATTTTTGAATTTTTGTTTTTATTTTTAATTTATTAAAGATCTATTTCTAATATATTTTTGAATATAATTAAATAAAACCCAGGTCTATCTCTTCATTGAGACCACCATCTCCCAAGGTGCCCAACGTATAGATCCAGTAGGCTTCGCGTTTACACAATGCTGCGAATCTACTGGGTCTATTCTCCGGTATGTGCTCTAATCCCATCACATGCAATCCCTCCAAACCCCCTTTTCTACAATTCACAAAGTGAGCAGGGACCCCATGGTCACATCTTCCCCTCTCTATCTCCCTTCTGTGTTCTCCCAATCTAGTCCTCAGTTTTCTAGTTGTCCTCCCTATATATTCAACACCACATCCACACATTATAAGATAGATTACATAATCTGTATCGCAATCTATACAATCGTTCATTTTATATTTTATGTCTTTTTTTAACATTTTTATATTCTTTTACCCCTGATAACATATATGGACAATTTTTACATTTCTTTTTTCCACATTTATAATTACCAATTTTTTTTCTTTTTTCACATTTTTCCTTAATTTCTTTGGGCCTACTTGGAGCAATATATGACCATTAATTCCTATTTTTCCTTGCCCTAGGACCCTCAGGAATGGCAAAAAAGTGTGTCATACTGCCTCAAGGACTCAATGCGATGCACATAGAACTTGAGACAATGGACAACATCCAACAGGTGAAGATCCTTCTCTTTGTAAGAAGTAGGGTTAGGACAGAAGGAAGGAACCACAATATCCTGATTAATATGGAACGCAGACACCACCTTCAGGAGAAATTCTTGTGAGATGCAAAGCACCGCCTTGTCCTTGTGAAAGACCAAAAAGGGTGGTCTACAAGACAGGGAATGCAGCTCAGCAACTCGGCAAACAGAAACAGGAGAAAGGCCATTTTCCACATCAGCATAGGTAGAGGAATGGTAGCCAAAGACTCAAAAGGAGGACGCTTAAGTACTCCTAAAACCAAGTTAAAGGTCCCACTGAAGAGCAGGTGACCTAAACACCGGACGGGTATGAGCAACACCCTGGAAAAAATTCTTGACATCAAGAATGATAGCAAGACGCCTCTGAAAGAAGACAGAGCGCAGAAGTTTGAACCTTAAGAGAACTCAGACTAAGACCCTTATCCACACCATCCTGAAGGAAGGAAAGAACTGTAGGAAGGTCAAAAATCCTGAAACAGGTCTTTGTCAGCACACCAAGATAGAAAGGTAGACCAAACACAATGGTAGGCCTTAGAGGAAACAGGCTTATGGGCACTAAGCATAGTAGCCACCACACCAAAAGAAAAACCTTTCTTCTACAAAATTGAGGATTCAATCTCCATGCCTTCAAAGCCAGACCATGAACGTCTTCCTTCCAGATGTAATCCTGTAGAAGAATATCCGGACGGGGGGGGGGGGGGGGAGTTGAAGAGTTTCCGTCACTGAGAGGTCCAGAAGCTCCAGAAACCAAGCCTGTCGAGGCCAGTAAGGAGCAATCAGAATGCCTGGGCAGCGCTCCAGTCTCAGCTTCCGTAGCACCCTGTTCAACAGGGGAATGGGAGGAAAGATGTATGCCAGAGAAAATGTCCACTGGATTGACAAGGCATCCACTGCCAGAGCCAGGGCATCCTCCCAGCGAGAGCAGAACGTTGGAACCTTCCTGTTGTGCCTGGTTGCCAGCAGGTCAATGCAAGGAAGACCCCAGTGCCGGATGATGAGGTTGAACACCACTGGATGTTGCTCCCACTCTCTGCTGTCCACGTGTGCTGACTGTGGAAGTCTGCCAGAACTTTGTCTACATCAGGAATGTGAACTGCAGAAATGGAAGGAACATGCTCCTCTGCCCATGATGAAATAGCCTTAACCTCGAGACAAGCTGCAAAACTTCTTGTGCTGCCTTGCTTGTTGATGTAGGCTACCGTTGTGGTGTTGTCTGACTGTACCTTAACCGGACAATCCTCCAGTTGCCGTGTCCAGTGATGTATGGCATGAAATATCGCCCGGAACTCCAAGACATTCATAGGAAGGAGAAACTCCTCCTGGACCACTGGCCCTTAATACTCAAGTGCCCCAGTACTGCTCCCCATCCGGAGAGGCTGGCATCTGGAAGGGTTTTCCTTTCGGAAGATTGTTCAGGTTGAGCCACCACGAGAGGCTCTGCTCCACGTGAAAAGGGAGAAATAGGGATCTTTCCAGGAGATCTGGTTGACCCCTGCATGCCAGGATTAGAAACCTCTGAAGTTCCCTGGTTTAAGCCATGTCAAACAGAACTGCTTCTATGGTGGAAATGAACTTCCCCACCAAGGATGATAAGTTCTTGGCTGGAACCGGACCCCGAGACAGGATAGCCTGGACCTTCAGTATCTTCGTCCATGAGAAATACCATTCCTCTCTGAGTGTCAAAGAGGATGCCCAGAAAGACCATCCTCTGGGAAGGAACAAGGTCTGACTTGTCCAGATTGATGATCCACCCGTGATGGGAGAGAGCATGAATGCAGTCCTACACCTGCTGATGAAGGAGTTCCAGAGAAGATGCCTTCAGAAGGAGGTCATCCATATATGGAGTCACCCTGATGCGGTCCCTATGTAGTACAGAGATCAATGGTCCCAGGACTCTGTTAAAGACGTGAGGAGCCGTGGTCAGGACAAAGGTGAAGGCAGAAAACTGGAAATGACCTCGGTCGAAGGCAAAGCGTTGATATTGCCAACTCTCTGGATGAATAGTGATGTGCAGATAGGCACCTTGAAGATCCAGAAAGGCCAGAAATTCCCCAGGGAACATGGCTGCTATCACTGTGCGCAGTGACTCCTGGCAGTATTGGGACTGGACCACAAAGGAGTTGAAATCTTTCAGATCCAAAATGGGACGACAGCTGCCATACTTCTTGGCAACCACAAAGAGGTTGGAGTAGAATCCCAAGCCCCGCTCCTGAGGAGGAACTGGTTCCAGGACCGCCTTGTCCAGAAGGGCCTGAATAGCTTCCTCGAAAAGGCGGTGCTTCACTGCTCCCAAGGGAGAACGGGAAGAGAAGGTCCCGGAAGGAGGAAGAGAGGTGAAGGGAATCCTGTACCCTGTAGCTATGACCTGTAAAACCCACGGGTCTGCACAGAGGCCTCCCAAGCAGAGAGGAAGTGGTGTAAGCAGCCACCTACCTGTGGGTGGGGACCCGGGTTCGGTGAGTCATGCAGAAGGAGGTTTGGAAGCCTTGGGCTTCGAGGAGGACTTAGGTCTCCATTGCTGCCTGAGGGACCGTCTGGGTCGCTTGGAGCGAGTCGGCTTGAAAGGGACAAAAAAGCCGATTCCTTTTGACAGGCGCCTTCTTCCTCAGGACCACTGGCAGGTGAGTACTCTTCCCTCCAGTGGCCTTGCTGATGAGATCCTTGAGCTCAGGCCCAAACAGGGAGGAGCCCTGAAAAGGCACAGACAGGAGAGCCTTCTTGGAGGCCATGTCAGCAGACCAGATCTTGAGCCAAAGAGCACGTCTGGCTACCACAGACATGGTAGATGCCCTCACTACCATACACAAAGCGTCAAACAGGGCAGCAGAGACATAATGCTGAGCCTCAGCAATGTTAGCAAGAAGCTGCAACATGTCAGCAGTAGGGGCCCTCTGACAGACAGCTGAATTGAGCTGTTCAGTCCAAACAGCCACAGCTCTATTCTCCCATGCTGCAGCAAAACCAGGGCGTAGGGCAGAGCCAGCCATCGCAAAAATAGCCTTGAGAGAGGTCTCAAGCTTCTTATCAGTCCAGTCTTTGAGAGCAGAGGCGTCAGTCACAGGCAAAGCAGTGGACTTAGAAAGCACATCAGGTACACCCAGCGGTTTAGGCAGGGAAGATCTGATAGGGGCGGGGGTCTGCCACGAGTGGAAGACCCCCTGTAAAGTGGATGGAAGGCATTGTAAGGTGGGTCGGAGGTCCCTGGTAGTAGCCTTAAACTCTTGCATCCATTCTGGCTCTAATGTATGACTGTAGTCCCCTGCAGGGGACTCAGGGGCAGCAGCGCATGCTGGAAAAACATAACCTGAGTATTCTCTAGGTAACCCTGAGTGACATGAGGAGCAATGAGCAATGGGGGACACAGACACTCCATTGTCCTTTGTCTTAGGTTTAGCCCCAAGGTCTAATGCAGTAGATATTCAAATGGTGAAAGTATCAAAACACCCACAAAACAGTGTGTATGATAAATACATTCACCCCAGAAACGCTAAAATAGGATTTTAGTCTTACCTGTTAAATCCTTTTCACTTAGTCCATACAGGTCACTGGTACTCTGGGAGGCGTAAGTCCCCTTTAATAGGCAGGAACAACTATGCAAATGATTTGCAAGGGGCGGAGCCTCCCCTCTTACTTAAGCCACCTTCTGGCCAGAGCCACTTAGATTGATTTGAGACCCTAAAAACTGACCTCAGGTAAGCAAAAAGAAAGACTCCTGTGAGCATGCCCGAACGGTCTCCCACTGGATGCCACAGGAGAGCCAAGACTGGTCCCTTGACAGGGTGGGAGACCAGTGACCTGTATGGACTAAGTGAAAAGGATTTAACAGGTAAGACTAAAATCCTATTTTCACTGTCGTCCAATACAGGTCACTGGTACTCTGGGATGTACAAACATTGAGCTGATCCAGAGGCGGGAAGTAAGGCAAGGACCAGGCGCGAGGCCCAAGTCACTAGAACTGCTATGACCCAGTTAATAACATAGCCCAAACTGTAAGTGTCAACGGACACCAACCAAGGGAACAATCCCCGAACTAACACAGCACACGAAACCAGAGCCAACCGGGCTCAACAGTAAGGAAGCACTAAGGATCACAGAGCGGAAGACCTACACAGGCAAGACTGCCTCCAGGACCTTCCTTCCAAAACTGGCATCAGCCGAAGCCAGTACATCAACTCGATAGTGCTTAGAAAAGGTGTGCACAGAGGACCAAGTGGCCGCTCTGCACAGTTGATCAGCAGAAGCTTGATTCTTGTAGGCCCAAGAGGCCCCAATAGATCTGGTGGAATGGGCAGTCACCCGGAAGGGAACATGCTTATTCCTCAACTTGTAGGCTTCACGGATAGTAGCCTTAATCCAAGAGGCAATGGTAACTTTGGAAGCCGGTCTCCCTGCCCTAGGCCCCTCAGGAATGACGAATAGAGCGTCAGACTTCCTGATAGACTCGGTGCGATGAACATAAAACTTGAGGCAACGCACCACATCCAACAGATGGAGATCTCTTTCCTTGTCAGATGAAGGATTAGGGCAGAAAGAGGGAACCACAATCTCCTGATTGATGTGAAACTCGGACACAACCTTGGGTAAGAATTCTTTGGTAGTGCGAAGCACAGCCTTATCCTTGTGGAACACCAGGTAAGGAGGTTTACAAGACAAGGCCTGTAACTCTGCTACCCGGCGCACTGACACAACAGCCAAAAGGAAGGCCATCTTCCAAGTCACTAGACGTAATGGAATGGAAGCCAAGGATTCAAACGGTGGTCGCTGGAGAACTCCCAGCACCAAATTGAGGTCCCACTGGGGAGCAGGACTCTTGAAGGCAGGTCGAACATGAGTCACACCTTGGAAGAAAACTTTCACATCAGGAAGGATAGCAATCCTTTCCTGGAAAAACACAGACAAGGCAGAAGTCTGAACTTTGAGGGAACTCAGACTGAGCCCCTTATCCACACCGTCCTGCAAGAAGGCCAGGACAGTGGGAAGATGGAGATCAAGGGATAACTTCTTATCAGAACACCATGTCACAAAAGTTGACCATATGCGATGATAGATCTTGGAAGACACAGGCTTACGAGCACTGAGCACAGTCGACACCACAGAAGGAGAAAAACCTTTCTTTGCTAGAATCGAAGATTCAACCGCCATGCCATCAAATGGAGAGAGTGAACATCCTCCTTCCACAGATACCCCTGAAGAAGTAGGTCCGGACGGGCAGGAAGCGGGATCGGATCCATCACTGACATGGCCATCAACTCCGGATACCAGGACTGGCGAGGCCAGTTTGGAGCGATCAGGATGACAGGACAACACTCTCTCTTCAACTTCTGGATAACTCTGATCAATAGAGGAAGAGGAGGGAAGATGTAAGCCAGGGGGAAGTCCCAAGGGATCGACAAGGCATCCACTGCTAGAGCAAGGGAGTCCCTCAACCGGGAGCAAAACACCGGAACCTTCCTGTTGTGTCTGGTAGCCATCAGATCCACCACAGGCATCCCCCACCATTGAGTGAGCATGTGAAACACCTCTGGATGAAGAGCCCATTCTCCGCTGTCGACGGTGTGACGACTGAGGAAGTCTGCCATGACGTTGTCCACGCCTGGAATATGAACTGCAGAGATGACAGGCACGTGATCTTCTGCCCAAGACAAAATATCCTTGACCTCCCACCAGGCGGAACCGCTTCTTGTGCCGCCTTGCCTGTTGATGTAAGCCACCGCCGTGGCGTTGTCGGACTCCACTCTGATCGGAAGACCGGTCAATTGAGACTCCCAGTGCCTCAGGGCAAGCCGGACAGCTCGAAGTTCCAGAACATTGATGGAGAGCATGGATTCCTCCAGACCCCATTTCCCCTGAGCACTGAAGCGACCCCAGACTGCACCCCAGCCCCGAAGGCTGGCATCCGTTGTGACTGTGGTCCATTGAGGAACTAGAAAGGATCTCCCTTTCAGGAGATGAGAGAGATCTAACCACCAGTGCAGACTCGACTCGACATGAGGAGAAAGAGAAACAGACAGATGTTGATGATCTGGATGATTCTTGCACGTCTGGATCACAAATCTCTGAAGGTCCCTGGAGTGGGCCATGGCAAATGGTACTGCTTCGATCGTGGAAATGAACTTCCCCACTAAGGACGACAACTTCGGAACTGGAATTTCGTCCATGTCCAGAATTCCAGCCACTCTGACAGCTATCTGGTGAGCCACGTCCTCTGGAAGAAACACCATGCATTGGCGAGTGTCGAACAGGAGACCCAGGAACAGAAGCCTCTGAGATGGAATCAAGTCCGACTTGTCCAGATTCAGGATCCAGCCATGACGGTTCAGGGTGTGCATGCACATCTGTAATTGCTGATGGAGAAGCTCCGCTGAGGAGGCCTTCAGTAGGAGATCGTCCATGTAGGGGGTCACTCTGATCCCATCCTGATGGAGCACCACTATCAAGGAGCCCAACACCCTCTGGAAGACCTGAGGGGCTGAAGTCAGCCCAAAGGGGAGCGCTGCAAACTGAAAGTGTCCCCTGTGGCAGGCAATCCTGAGATACCTCCTGCTCTCCGGATGAATAGGGATGTGAAGATAAGCATCCTGAAGATCCAGAGAGGCAAGAAACTCCCCTGGAGACATTGCTGCAATCACAGAGCGCAGGGACTCCTGGCGGAAGTGGGAAGTCACCACATAGGCATTGAGATCTTTGAGATCCAAAATGGGACGAGCTCCTCCGTCCTTTTTGGCTACCACAAACAGGTTGGAATAAAATCCTGAACCTGTGTCCCCTTGAGGAACCGCCTCCAGGACCTCTTTGTCCAAGAGATCCTGAATAGCGTCGTCGAACAGACGCCTTTTTGTGGGTTCCTGAGAAGGACGAGTAAAATGGAACCGAAAAGGAGGAAGGGAAGAGAAAGGGATCCTGTATCCCTCTGACACCACCTGAAGAACCCATGGGTCCGCCACTGACTCCTCCCAAGTCCGGCGAAAGATGCGGAGACGACCGCCTACAGCCGGATGCGGACCCGGGTTCGGCGAGTCATGCCGAAGCAGTCTTGGAGGTCTTGGCCTTGGGGGCAACTTTGGGCTTCCAGGACTGTTTGGGCTTGGAGGAGGAGCGCGTAGTGGGAGGACCCGTTTGGGCCGAGGAGCGTGTCTCAGTCTGAAAGGAACGAAAGGACCGACTGCGTTTGGCTGGAAACTTTTTCTTAAAGACTGAGGGTAGAAGAGTACTTTTACCGCCAGTAGCCTCACTGATCATTTCTTTGAGTTCAGACCCAAAAAGCAAATTCCCCTGAAAGGGCAAGGAAAGCAAGGCTTTCTTAGAGGCTGTATCAGCAGACCAAATTTTCAGCCAAAGAGCGCGTCTAGCCACCACAGAAGAAGTGGAGGCCCTCGCCATCATGCGCACAGCATCAAAAGCAGCGTCAGCAACATAGTTCTGAGCTTCAGTGATATTAGCAAGTAGCTGCAACTGTTCAGATACTGGCGCATCCTGGCGAACTGCTTCAGTCAGTCGTTCAGTCCAGGCCGCAATGGCTCTATTAACCCATGCCACAGCAAAGGTTGGGCGCATGGCAGTGCCAATGGAGGCAAAAATAGATTTAAGAGAAAGCTCTAGCTTTTTATCCGTCCAATCCTGCAGGGCAGAGGCATCTGAGACAGCCAAAGCAGTAGATTTGGATAGTCTAGAAACAGGAGCATCCACCTTGGGAGGATGAACCCATTTTGCCAGCTCAGCCTCAGGAAAAGGGTAAAGTTTAGCAAACTTTTTGGAGACAGAGGAAGATCTATCAGGATTCTTCCATGCCTCAGAAACCAGACGGGCAAGAGTAGGGTTAGTTGGAAAACAAACAACTGGCTTAGATGGCTTTTTCTGAAAAACATCAGTAGGATCATAAGTGGATTCCTGAGTCAGAGGAAGGTTGAGCGTATTCAGAACCGCTCTGATCAGACCCTCAGCCGAAACTTCAGGGTCACACTCATAGGGGTCCCCAATGGACCTGTTAGATTCAATAACAGTACGTTCCTCAGCATCAGAATCCTGTAAGAGTTCTTCTTCAGAAGAATCAGTGACATCAGGAGCTCCCTGTGGCTTAGGCAGGGAGGTCCTGATGGTAGAGGGGGTCTGCCAGACCTGGAGAGCCCCCTGTATCTGAGAGGGAAAGAGTTGAAGCGTGGATCTGAGATCCCTAGTGGCAGCTTTAAACTCCCTCACCCAAGATGGCTCAATAGCATGGCTGGGAAGCCCAGGGTTGCTATCTTGACCAGTACAATTAGGGCATAGATCCCCCACATTATCGCTAGACAGCCCAATGTGGCAAGAGGAGCAAAACGCCATGGGGGTAGCAGACCCCCCATCCTCCTTAGACTTGGGTCTAGCCCCTAGCTCCAGTGAAGTAGACATGCTCACAGCGTCAATATACCCCACTAATAACACTATCACCCAGAAAAAGTTGAAATGATTAAAGTTTCACCCCAGAAATGTCTAAAATCGGACTTATCTGGCCAGCGAAGGGTTAATCTGTTGAGGAGAGAGAAGGCTCGGTCCCTGCATAGTGTACTCGCTTAGGAAAAGTACCACAAAATGGCGGCCGTCATGCCAGCCAATCAGAAACGAGCGCGAACCAAGCGCTCATGGGAAATGTAGTTTTCCCTTACAAGTACCCCAAACAGTGCCCGAAGCCCCCCTGAACACCCCACATAAATAAAACACATTCCGGATGATAGAGCAGGAGCCTAGCATTAAAATGAGCCCTCTCTGAAGTTGCTGTGACAAGCGGTTCCAGAGATATGTCCCACACTGTGATTTCTCATAGAGAGTAAAGGAGCCCTTGCGTCTGAGCGGGAAAAAGCCGCGCTTAAAGGCGCGGAACACCATTTTTAATAAAGTTTAGGAAAACATTAAAAAGTGCCCAAACCAGCATGAAACACATGAGAAACATAAATAAATGAATACCCAAAGCTCCAAAACCCAGAGAATACCACAGAAATTGCATAAAACAGTAATAATGCAATAGAAACACCCTATGAGTGCTGGAGTGTATTAAAACTCCCAAATACAAGCCCATCAAAGGGACACTGTGGGGACAAGTGGACCTTCAGCACTCAATGGGTGACTCACCTTTCCTGCAGGACTTCTGTCTTCAGGTGACCATGATGAAGTGGGAAAGAACCAGAGGTAAATTCCCCAATAGGGGAGCTGCTTAACACAAGCTGTCCCCTCTTCAGGGCATAAGGTCCACAGAAAATCCCTGGAAGCTGCACCAGCCACTTTAAAGAGGGCAATTCACAGCCATGGTCACCCTCCTAATGGTGGTATTCCATATTGAATAAAAAAAATAATAAGACACTAAGATGCATAGATGTTCTCTACCTGGTGTGCAAGCACACCAGGAACAAATCAATCTAAGTGGCTCTGGCCAGAAGGTGGCTTAAGTAAGAGGGGAGGCTCCGCCCCTTGCAAATCATTTGCATAGTTGTTCCTGCCTATTAAAGGGGACTTACGCCTCCCAGAGTACCAGTGACCTGTATTGGACGACAGTGAAATAAGACTTATCTAGTAGGAGAAGGGTTAAACTGCAGAGGAGAGAAGGACAGTCCAAGCCCTGCATAGGATACTCGATCTGCAAATACACAAAATGGCTGACACGATTGGGAGCGAATCAGAAATGAGTGTGAGAAACAAGAGCTTATGGGAATCGTAGTTTCACTAATGGAGTATCCCAACAGTGTCTGAATCCCCCCTAAGGCCCCCAACATGCCCAGAATGTTGACCGGGTGACAGAGCAAGGGCAAACCAACAAAATGAGCCATCTCTGACCTCTCTACATAGAGTGGTTGCAGAGATATGTCCCCGTTACATTAGAGGTCTGGAATTCCAGAAAGATAAAGCAATACACACAAAGGCAGTGGAGGAAAAAACTAAAACTGTAAAGTCCCATAGAAGTGAATGGAGCAATGGCGTCTATGCAGTAAGCGTGTACCTTAAAGGCGAGGAACATAAAGTTAACGAGGTGAATAACAAAACTTAAAACCACTCAAAAGCCCACAAAAATAAATCAGTAGACCCAATAAACACTGGTCCCAGTAGGGAAAGTGCCCAAAACCCCCCAAAAAAAGTGCTAATCAGCAGCAAAAGGGTTAAGTTACCACAGAAACTTGCTCCAAACACCTCACAGATATACAGATAAACCCAAAGAGTGCATGAGTATGTAATAGGAACTCCAAATGAGACCCCTGTGTGGAGGGGACGCATGGGACATGTCGACCTCAGCACTCAAAGGGTGCTCACCTTTTTTCAGTAGATCTTCTGTCTTCAGATTACCATATATCAAGAAGAAGCCTCAGTGGGCAACTCCTGGGGAAAGAACTTGCAGCCAAGATCCCCCCCCCCAGCTTAGGTCCAAAAAAGAACCTGGTAAACTGAGCTATCCACATTTAGGTGATGGGAATTGTCAGTGATGGTAATCCGCCTAATGGTGGTATTCCATATCGAACAGAAAAATAATTAAAAAGTTAAAACTATAGCAGAACTGTTCTCTTGCTTGTGTCTTGACCAAGGAACAAATCTTACTGGTTGGGGGATTGGCTAGCTGCAAGCTAAGGAGAGGTGGTAGGATCCACCCAGCAGTCACTTCTCAGAATTATTCCTTCCTATTTAAAGGGGCTGATCGCCTACCCAAAGTTACCAGTAACCTGTATTGGACGACCGAGAAATTACTGTATTTTTCATACAGCAACAGTAATTTGTTTTTTTGGAGATGTGTTTTATAATATTCCCTTGAATCTTAGCATCCAAATAATTGTTTTTATTCCTATCTTTGTAACCCCTTGCATGCTAGTGAGGTGTTGCAATGCTTTGGAAACCTCTGTAGCATGCAAGGAGTTAAAAGGCCATTGCATCAATATAAATATTTATGTCTCTCCTCTGCAACAAATGTTTTCCCCAGAGTTGTTAGATATTTGCTTTTGCAGTTGTATTACTAAAAGTCCAAATAAAATTAATCAGCCAAAGGCCATATACAGTATGTAAATAGAAAATTCCATTATGTCCATAGTAAAACTAAATTGTTTTACAGCAGTGGATACTTCACTACCTGCCACAACTTGTCAAGGTTTGGCTGAGATGCTCTACTCTGCTGCTCGATTCTGCTGTCTGAGCTAATCCAGTGCTCTGCTATCCATTACTGCTGCCTTCCCTTTGCTGGATCAGGCTGAATCAGTTGACCTCTCTGTGTTTGCCCACCTGACTGCTATCAGCCAACAGCCAACCTTCCCATGGTATCTAAAGCAGCTTGGCTCACTACCTGATTGCCCTTGTGTTTGCTTCTGGCTGCAAGTGTGTTCTACACCGTTGCTGATTACCTGTGTATGACCTGGCTTCCTCTGACGTCCCTTCTGGCTCCTGACTTGTTCCTGAGTTCGCTGATCTCCGCATTCCTGACCCCGGCTTGGCTGTGTCTGTCTGGTTCCTAGTCCCTAACAGTACACACGGGCCATGAATTCAGAAGGCGCAGGCAATCCATCAAATGTTTATTTCAGGCTGGACCAGGTAGACCAGCGTATGGACCAGTTTGCATTAGCCCTCCAGACTTTGTTGCTCCGTACTGCTCATCTGGCTCTACCACCTTAGCAACCCCCCGGTGCAGGCAGCCCCTATAGCTGCTGCTGCTGCTCCGACTGCCCATTGTGATTCCAATGTTGCTAGAGGCATGACTGGGTTCGCCCCGCTTCCCCAGTGTTATGGGGGCGACCCTACCCAGTGCAGAGGTTTCCTGAACCAGGTTGTTATCTATCCAGAGATGGTACCACATCTGAAGCTGAAACTCTCTTTCTCCTTGGCCTATCACCCGCAATCGAATGGGGCCATGGAAAAGGCTAAACAGACCTTGGAGCAATTCCTGTGGTGCTACATCTCAGACCATTAGAATAATTGGGCGGAGTTTGCTCATAACAGTGCTATCTCAGCTTGTACCCGGTTCTCCCCCTTCATGGTGAATTATGGGTATCAACCCTCCATTATTCCAGATTCGTTCTCACTCCAGGGGATTCTGGCATTGGAGGATCATCTCCAGTGAATCTGTTCCACATGGGTGCAGGTCCAAGAGTCACTGCGACGCTCGCAACAATCCAAGGAGCTCCATGCTAATCGTAAATGCCTACCTGCATCGTCCTACCAGGTCAGGGAGAGGGTCTGGTTGTCCTACAGAAATCTCCACCTCAAAGTGACCTCTCAGAAATTGGCTCTCCGGTTTATGGGGCCTTTCTGTGTCCTATGACAGGTGAACCCTGTGGCCTATGCCGTAGACCTCCCTCTGAATATGAGGATACACAATGTGTTCCATGTCCCGCTACTGGAGCCCCTCGTATGCAATAGTTTCATTAGTCACTCCTCAACCCCATTCGGTGCCTGTTGACAGCCATGAGGCGTTCAAGGTCTGCTTCATAGTCGACTCTCATAGGTTCAGAGGGAGTCTTCAATATTTGGTCCATTAGAAGGGGTACAGTTCTGAAGAGGGCTCATGGGTTCCAGCCGCAGACGTGCATGCCCCCATCCTCCTCCGTACGTTCCATGCACGCTTTCCCCATAAACCTGGTCCTGCCCCGCTGGGGGGCGTTGAGGTGGGAGTACTGTCAAGGTTTGGCTGAGCTGCTCTACGCTGCTGCTCGATTCTGCTGTCTGAGCTAATCCAGTGCTCTGGTATCATTGCTGCTGTCTTCCCTTTGCTGGATCAGGCTGAATCAGCTGACCTCTCTGTGTTTGCCCACCTGACTGCTATCAGCCAACCTTCCCAGGGTATTTAAAGCAGCTTGGATCACTACCTGATTGCCTTTGTGTTTGCTTCTGGCTGCAAGTGTGTTCTACAGCGTTGCTGATTACCTGTGTATGACCTGGCTTCCTCTGACGTCCCTTCTGGCTCCTGCATTGTTCCTGACTTTGCTGAACTCTGTATTCATGACCCAGGCTTGGATGAGTCCCACAGTGGCACCTAAAGGGTTAATATCATATTGTCAACCTAATCATAGAAGGTGAGGGCCATTCAGGCGTCAGGATCGTTTTGTACAGAGGAAGGTGTAGCTTTATGAAAGCCATCTCTGACTGGCAGTCCGTGAGTCTAGCTGGCACAGTACCTTCAGCCCTGTGGAACCTCAGCAGACTCTCTCCTTCCACTGGAGAGCTGAGCATGTAAGCAGATGATAGTGTTTTTCTTTTTTTTTTTTTAAACTAACAGGCAATAGTGAGAGCCGGACAACTTCTGTGGCTGGGACATATTTGTGTAAGAGTTGAGTGGCAGCGTGAATTGGGCATGTTTTATTTTTCTTGGAAGGGGCAATAGTGAGGGCAGGCCAAAATCACTAGCTGAACAGCTCCTAGCAATGCCTCTTAGAGCAGACTGGCACTGACAGCACAGGTGTCACTATGGAAAGATGTCTGCGCGGTTTCCTGCCTGTCTTTCCCAGAGCAGTCTATAAATCTCATGAATGCGGTAATAATTCTGGCGACTAGCGCTACAGGGCAACTAATCGCCAGATGGGCAATTATTTGGGGCCATGTTGCTAAGGGGTGGTAGTTCTACTTTAAATCCAGTGGCCACCCAGAAGTTTATTCACAGATCATCAAGTAAATAGTACATGAATGTATGAATATAATAGCTAACCAGGCTCTTTGATCATATATCCAAAGTATATAATCTATATTATATCTATACCTAGAACTGAGATATTACCAAATGTTCATTAATTAATCCCTTAATGACCAACGACGTGCCAGGACAGTCACTGCTGTCCAGCTGTTAAGGACTCTTGATGGTTCTGGGACATCATGAATTTCGTGATCACAGAGTTCCTACATGGCAAGCTGTGATCACTGGGCACGTGCATTAAAAAAAAAAAAAAAGTGCTTTGGTCCTCCAGAGCACCGCACTCCATACAGCATGGTCCTTAAGAAATTAAGCTTCTCCCTTTCCAGGGAGGAGATGAGCTAAAGGTCAGTTCTGTGGCTATATGATTTTGTAGATGTGTTCAAAGCACTCTGACTTTTCGATATACACACATCGCAATATGCACTAAAATTTAGGGATGCGAGGGGAGAAGTTTTCCAACTGCTATCAATGTGGAAGGGATGTCTTCCCTTGCACATCACAAGCACTATGACAGTCCTGAAGTCTGAGCGCATTCTCTCTGCTTCCCTAATTGCTCAGTAGGGGAGTGTAGAGGATACTTTCAGCACCACGATCATCATCACTCCCTAAACCCTTTGCGTGCCATAAGGATGTGCACTGTGCACCCCTGTGGCACTCAAAGGGTTAAAAAGTACACCAAGCAGTGCACAATCATGCCCTCAGCTTTGTATCATATGTCATGCACATCCTTATGGCACGCAAAGGATTAAGGGAGTTTTGCTGTTCGTGGTAATGAAAGTATCCTCTCTACTGAGCAAGTGGGAAAGCAAAGAGAATCCTCTCACATGTAAGGGTTGTCTACTGCCTCTGATGCGTGAGGGAGAACATTCCTTTCACATTGGCAACAGTTCCACGACCCTCCATGCTTATGATCGATTGAGGGCTATTACTGCATAGGAAACTACAGAGAGATCTCAAATTTGCCAGCCTCAGGTAGGCGAAGTTGAGATTGTGAACTCAGACAGCAGCGGCTGCTATCAGAGTTTAGTGCATGTGGTGAAGTGCCACATTAACATGTAACCCCCCCTGAATAGAATAACGGCTCATTATGCTGTATTTCCAAATGGAAATGACTCATTACACTGCATTGTTGTTGATGTGTTGTTGCTCTGACAGGATATCAACATTATGAGCCCTCTTCAACCTTTAGTGCATCTCCCCCCAGAATATGAAACAAAAGTCTAGTACTTCTGTAAACATAGACCAAATTTAGAAAACAAAACCTTACACATCAGGTGTTCTTTTGTGGTAGAACAAGCACTGTGAATAATTAAGTATAACTGCTATAAACGTTGGATAAATATACATCTGCAAATATATTTTTTAATTATATGCAAAACTTTCATGAGAGCAGAGAGGACAATTCTAACTACTATACTGAATTTGTGCTGACAAAAGTGCAAGATATTGAATTATTTTTTCTAGTTTCATTAGGTCCTAGTGAAGCTAGATACTTTAACTATACATTAATAATTGATGTTTACTTCATTAGCTTTACTGTGCAGCTATCCAGTTTGAGTTTGCTGCTGCAGAAAGTATTAGCTCTGCAGAGTGTAAGTGTCTTAATCTATTGAGAGTGACTTTATAAAACACTTCTTTATATAAAGCGGTTTTGTATTTTTGGTGATTTAAGCATAAGTAACACAATAAAAAACACTGAATGAACATTTCACACAAGAATCAGTGGTAGAAAAACATATAAAGACAAAAGTGAAGCAATTCTGGGGCAAGCCAGCTGCAACATAGGGTGAGCACATTCCAAACAAATGTAACAGTGCTTTAAAGCGGAACTACCACCGCTGAACAACTTAATGTCTAATAATTCCCCATTGGTGACTAGCTGCTTAGTAGCGCTAGTAGCCAGAATTATTACCTTATTCAATAGATTTCTCCATTCTTCCTGGGCTGACAGGCAGGATGGAGTGCAGACATCTTTTAATAGTGACGTCTGCCCGCCTGCACTGTCAGTCCCAGCCGGTTCTAGGAGGCGTTGCTAGGGACTGACAGCGCAGGTATGCAGACGTCACTATTGAAAGATGTCTGCACTCCATCCTGCCTGTCAGCCCAGGAAGAATGGAGAAATCTATTGAATAAGGTAATAATGCTGGCAACTAGTGCTACTAAGCAGCTAGTCGCCAGATGGGGAATTACTAGACATCAAGTTGTTAAGTGGGGGTAGTTCCACTTTAAAGCGACTAAATGCGAGTGAGGTCTCTATCACATTGACTTAGAATGTGTTGGAGACCCATCCAACATTCCAGTGGTTAAACTATCCCTTTCCATGTCAGTGTCTTGATGAATTTGTCTCGAGGCCAGACACATTTTCAGCTCTTTGCTGTCAATCGGTTTATGATTCCCTTAGGTATCTTTCAAGGTATAGATATTGCTTTTTAAAAACAAATTCAGATTTTTCAGGATGACTCACATGAGGTAAGTTTTCCATCGTGCAACAGGATATATCATAAATACAAAAAAAAATTGGTTGTGAAAATGTCAATTGTTTTTAAAGCCACAAACAAGTATTTTCAACTTTATGAACTAAAATGCATATGCCATTGGTTACTTAGTAAAACGACTCAGAAACAGGTCATGACTATATGAAAACAATTATTTCCTGAAAACAGACTCACTTATGAATGAGAAAATGGCTGACATTTCTCCCTACACAATATGATGAAGTGAGGAAATGTTGTTAAAATGTGTTTTCTGAAACTACTATACAACATCTCAAGCAATAATAGCATAACAAAAAAATTATAAAATATGAATGACACATATCTCTTAAGTACACAGATACCCAGCATGTATAGTGACACAAATGTATGTCCTTCTCTAGGGCTACAAATTGGTAGATTTCAATGGATCTTTCCATGGAGATAACCAAAATGCACTAAACATTTTCATAAAAAAATACAATTCTAAAAATCATATATTTCCTAATAATAGATATCCCAATGCATCCAATGAGGGATAAATTGCCTTTCTAGCCTAGTCTGGCATGTATTAATGTTACCAGAAAGTGGTGCTAAAGTAAGAAAATCAGACATTTTTACATTTACCCCTTCAAAAGGTACGGACTTTCCTAAAATGTTCATTGGCTACTGTTTTTCCAAGAAAAATGGTACCCGAATATTATGCATTAATGTGCTCTAGGAGGCACCAGAAGCAAAAACTATAACATCTAGTCTTTTGTACCTTTTTTAAATATGATGTGCCTGTACTGAAATTGTTGTAACAAGTACAAAATTGAAGATAAAATAAACTGGTTACATTAAATGAGAGGACACTAGAATTTCTACCCCATTGCTAGTATGCACAACTATTTCCAGAAACTATAGAAATGCATTACATGTACACAAAGAATACTATTTTGAAAAGAAGAACACCGAACACAAGAAATGAGAGGACACTTTCCTTTTTGCCCAAAGCCTGATATGCACAAATGTTTTCAGAGGGTGGAGCTAAAAGAAAAAATAGGCAATATTTTTACATTTTCACCCCTTCAAAGGTACTGAAATATTCCAAACTATGGAATTTCCATGATAAAGGAACCGCTTTGGTATGAACTGACAGACTGTAGGGAGAGCAAGAATCATATAAAATTTTTCTTAGTTTCTAAATTTGACTTGCCTGTACTAAAATGGTTGTAACAACCATATAAATAAAGATAAGGTAGACAAAAAATGCCATTGTATAGAAAGTAGGCAACCAGAGGATCAAATGAGGGGAGCTTGAATTTCTACCACCTAGGCTAGTGTGCACAACTATTTCCAGTATATGGTGTTATAACAAAAAACACATACTTTTTACATTTTGAAGATACTTAAATCATTCAAAATCATGGAATTTCATGCTATATTTAGTGCCAGCCTGAGATAAAATGATACACCACTGGAATGGGATGTCATATCATAAGAAGTGTCAAGAGTACGGCTACCACACACAGTGTGTGTGTGATTATCTGGCTTCTAGTTTTCATACTCTGTGTTTTGTTTCTTTCTTTGGTTGAACCTTTCTTCCCACCTTATAGTCTGGGTCCTGAGTTTATTCTGATTGGTCCTTGACACTTTTTATATGGTAACAGAACCTTTCCAGATTATTTGAGTTTGTATATTCATGATTGACCAGATTTCGTTTGTATCTTCAACCTTGGCTTGTGTTACTTTGTATTGTCCTCTCGGCTGTATATTCCCTTGATTACGATTACTGACCATGGATTTGATTATCTCTTACACACCCTAAGCTCCTGATGACCTTGGCTTGTTCTTAATTTGGCTTCTGCTCAATTCCATCCACACCATCAGATACGTTTGTTCCTGGGTGGTTCTGCTCACTCCACTACCTATAGTCTCCACTTTGCATTAGATCTAGTCGACATGCACTGTTCCCTTGGGAAAGTGTTGTTGGCATTTACCCCTCTGTATGATATCGACTTAGGCATCTGCTTCTGTTTGTGCTGCCTCAAGCTGTCCAGCCCGACAGTTAATTCTCTACTGTCGTGCAAGTCGAAGCTTGGCGGGGAGTGTCTGTCAGCTGTCCCATCTCCTTGTGTTCTGGGGCGTTTGACTAGTTACTTATGCCCTGGCCTGGGGATATGGGTAGGCTGCGCGAGCATGTTCTGTTCCCCAGTCTAATCTCTACCCTGGTTCTGATCACATTCTCTTATACTGGGTACGAATGGTGTGGGGTCAAATGAGTGAAAGTTGGTCACTTGGTGGTGGTAGTAACCTGCTCTATTTTGTGCTTTTCTTTCTCTGGGGTGGCTTGAGCTCTTGCTATCCTTGTCTTATGTGCTTTGAGCCATGGTCAGATATCCATCACACTTGTCTCATTTGTCGGATTTGTTTCAGATCTTAGTTGAAGATTCATAACCCTTAATCCTAGTCAGATATTCTTCAACTTAATATTTAGTGAGTGCTTGTTAATCCATGGAGAAATCTGATTGCCATTTGGAGTAAAGAAGGGATTTTTCCACCATTCAAAGCAGAATTTGAAATTGCTGAAATAAGGTTTTTTTTGCCTTCTATTGGATCAACATCGGTAAAAAAGATTAGGAAAAGGGTTCAACTTGATGGACGCAAGTCTTTTTTCAACCTAAACTACTATGTATGTATGACTTCTGGTCTAAGATTCATTATACTTGCTTCATCTACTGGGTTCCATTTGACCCCATGGAATCTCCATCAGGTCTTTAACTCTGACCTTCTGACTCTGAGCTATCTTTACCTGTGCTCCCAGCCTATCTGTGAAATGCAATTCCCTATTGCCGTCTTGGTGAACAATGAGCCTACTATCTGTGAAGCTGCCCTCTAGTTGAGCCCTGAGCAGTAACAGCCTGCTGTCCATGAAGGGCAACTCCCTATTGCTCGCTTGCCCTGTAGTGAGCAGTCCCAGCCTGCTATTCAATGTAGTCTATTCTAGTTTGTTTTGGCTTTGCTTTTGGACTACTGCCCCAGTAGTTTGGCCCTATGATTCTCTGGGTCTGCAGTTGTCCTCTTGATCTATCTCCTGTGCTATACTAGAAGATTTGTATCTGGGGTCCTCCTGGGTCTTCTGTCCAGAACCTCTACCAGTGTGCATCTACTTACATCATGCTCAGGGTCCTGGCTCACTGGGATTAAACATCTGGCTTCGCTGCCACCACCTTTATCCAGCTTTGGCCACAGCAAGGGATATGCGTAACTGGTAGGGGCCACCTGCCTCTGAAAAAGAGGTAAGCTAGGCCATCGGTCTCTGTAAAGAGGTAAGGCTAGGGACCTTCGGCTCCTGCAAAGAGGTCCAGCTTGGGGGACCTTCGACCTCAGCAAACAATTTGGAAAACTTAGTGTTTAAGCCAAATTTGCCACTCTGCCTCAAGCGAAAGGTTTTTGGCCAATGTGTTCTCCCAGTTCTTATGTATGGCTGTGAAACATAGTCACTGAATACCAAAGCCATACAAAAACTTAAAGAGATAGTAATGTTTACAAATTGCTGCAAGCTCGATTCTTCAATATAGTTTTGTTTTTTTGTTTTTTTATAACAGGTCATAATGTTGTGGTTTTTGTTTTATTTTAATTACTATTTTCCTCCTCCCTCCCCTTTTCCATACTTCAAAATGCCTCCCCTCAGAGCAACAAGATGCCTGGATGGATAACGACAAGGAACAATATTCGGTCAACATAAGGCAGGGTTTTCCTTATACTGATCGAAAGATTGTCACTTGTGATCTGTCCAGTCAAGCAAGCAGATTTCAGATCCGAGGGGAGGTAGAGATACGTATGGAAAAAGGGCGGGAGGGTGACATTTTTAATTAAAATAAAATGAAGACCAGAATGTTATGAGCAGTTAGAAAGGTATGTTTTGTTATAAAAAAAAGTTATGCCAAGAAGTATGGAACCTGGAACATAACAAAAAGAGACAGAAAAATGGGTGCGTATATTTGCCAACAAACACAGGTTTATGACATCACTGAAAGCGTAAAGTGAGTAGAATGGAAATGGAATTTTGGAATGGATTCCACTGAACACTCAAGAAGAAGACCAAAGACGGCACAAATTGATGAAATTACCAGATTTCTTGGTACACAGTGGCAAGATAAAGCATGAGAGCGAAGTTGCTGAGAAGGACTTCCTTCTGCAGATGAAGATTATTTATATATAATTTATAGTACTGTGCAAAAGTCTTAGGCAGGTGTGGAAAAATGCTGTAAAGTTAGAATGCTTTCAAAAATAAAATGCAGAGTGAGTGAACAGAAGAGAAAACTAAATCAAATTATATGTGGTGTGACCACCCTTTGCCTTCAAAACCGCAACAATTCTTCTAGGTACACTTGAATGGTCAAAAAAAAATTAATAAAAAAATCTACCTAGTCGCTATGTAACCTAACATTTAACACACATACTTGTATAGGGGTGATAGATCCCCTTTAAGACACTTGGTTTCAAAAGGAGAGCTATCACTTGTGTATATACTTAAATGGTCAAATACTGAGATCATATGGTGGATATTTAATTTTTTTCATCATTACTATATACATAAACATCTGTGCAGTACATCATAAAATAGTTTCCATTTATAGATCTTTGCTTCTTAAGAATTTGGAACTCTACCAGCTTGCTATAATTCCATTAGTAAGCAGAGGGAGTGAATCTGTTTATTTGCATACCTGCATTAATTCCTGCTGCCAGTAGAGGGAGTTTTCACTGGAACTCAAAGTGTTAATAGCACTAACAGTCCTATGTCATGTTAAGGTGCTGAGATACATGCATTTTTTTGTATGATTTCCCAAACATATTTTTCTTCTGTAGAAATTATTTGTATTGATGCAACTGGAATATACTATGCAACTTAAAAAATTGCCATAGTTTATCATCAAAGACCTTAACAACATACTGGGATATTTAGTATCTGGATAAATATTACATCTTACTACATATTTAAAAAATACCACCAACTACATATTGAACAGTTGTAAAAATATTCTTGCTGCCTTTATTTTGGATTATTCTCAGGGTAGAAAGAAACAACTGAAATATTAATGCCTGCTTGACAAGACATGCTACAGAAGATTCCTTATTTCTGGTTTTATGAAATGCCAGAAAGCTGCTTGGGGGTTCAGTTAAACACATCTTTTTTGATTCATTGTTTTTGATTATATTGTTTTGGAAAACTTTTGTTAAATCTGGAATTTTATATTGAATGGTTAATATTATTTTGCTTAGGGCATTACATGAGTTACTGACTTTCGGCAGCATCATTCGATGTCTTAGGCTTTCAATGAATAATAGATCCCACTGTACATAAGCCATGGATGTACAGTAAAATGAACGTGCAGGATTTTTCTAAGGTGATGTTACTGCTTTCCCCTTGCTATGTGTCACATTACTAAGAATAATGGGAGAATAATAAAGATGACTGACTGACTGACTGAAGAACAGCCATCAACATTTTTGGAAATAATTGTTACATTTTAGAAAGTTGGTGAGTATAAATTTAAATATATAAACCCTATGTTCTTTCTTGCTTATTTAATGTTAAAGTGATGAAAGCACATCATAGATCAGTCTTTCATTTAAATAGAAACTCTGTAAACATTAACTGTAATTTCACTAGTGCCAGTTGAAAGATTCAGGAACCAATGGGGTAATGGGACTTCCTCAAGGTGGCAGGGCACTGGGCTGACTTTGCTCTTGGATACAATCTATATGGAAGTGATGGATTGCACCTAAATGGTAGGGACATAATATACTATTGTGACAGTCTATTATTTCTTGTAAGCTGTGCTGCAAGATTGCTGCATATACAAGAAGATATATGAAACCAAAACAAGAAACGAACTCCAAAAGGCACAAACAAGGGGTTTACATTTCACCCTTTCATCTAAAAAAAATTAATAAACAAAAGGAATTCAGTACATATCTGATACTAGGGTTAACAAAACAAATTAATAAAAAAATCCACCTAGTCGCTATGTAACCTGACATTTAACACACACTTGTATAGGGGTGATAGATCCCCTTTAAGACACTTGGTTTCAAAAGGAGAGCTATCACTTGTGTATATACTTAAATGGTCAAATATTGAGATCATATGGTGGATATTTAATTTTTTTCATCATTACTATATACATAAACATCTGTGCAGTACATCATAAAATAGTTTCCATTTATAGATCTTTGCTTCTTATTGAGCACGAAGCAACGTATCCATTTAAGAAATAACCCAAGACTTAGGGTATGAAATGATGCGTTTAAATGACAACCCAATACATACATCACTAAACCTTACAGTTGCCTGCCTGAAAACATTTAAAAATATATTGTCACAGATGTACTATGTGAAGATATGTATATAGCTTAATTTTAAATTCCTGCTTGTTATTAATACTTTCATTCTTAGTTTTATTCCTATTTGCTCAATAAACGGCAAATAAACATGCTATTTTCGAGAAAGGAGATAGCTGGTTAACGATTCCACGTCCAGGAAGCTATACTATTTAAATCAGGGTCAAAGGGCACTCTAACACAATAGCCCCTGAGGAAGCCATAAGCGTACACAGCAAAACGCATTGGGCAAATTGAGGGGGGAATAGTGTGTACTCAAATATGAATATGCAGTACTAGCAAATAGTAAAGCTTCTTCTGTATCTCATAACTTCTGAACTGATTCAGGGAATCTATAATGTAGAGTTCTGGGCTGTACCTGGAGCTATAGGGTTTCCATCACTATATTTCAACCAACTCTCTCATTTTAAATATAAACATCTATTGCCAGAATGGAATAATGCTATTTAATGAACTTTAGCAAACAAACAAATGTAACAATTGTGCTACTAAGCCTACTAGTTCCCAAGCAGTGGGGATTATCCGACTGCCAGAGAACATGTTTTTTGACTCGACACTAATTCACTTATTGAGGATCAGTGACTTTACCTACACACTGTTTCATCCTGAAACAGTCTAAAAGAACACGAGAAATATTAATAGAAATTGAAACAAAACTTACAGCCTACTATTTGATGTGTTATGGCATCAGTGGAGTACCTATTAACTCTTGAACTCCTGAAGCCATGATAATATGCAGCAATAAATAAAATGATTATGGCTACTAAATGTCTATCTGAGCTAGCTAAGGTATACACTGTTTGAATTTCACATATTCCACGATGAGCTTCTGCAGTACACGGCATTCGCAGTTTTGTGCGCGGCCATTCTAAATCAAAGGGATTGAGCTAATATTTGTTTTTAAACAGCAAGCGAGATACTGAAATGCTCTCTTTTGAAACAAAAAACTAAAACACTCCCTTGTAAAACACTGATTTTATGTGTGATATGTATGTGAGCATCGCTTCTGAGATACTGCCAAACAGTGACTACCTGAGATAGCAGCCTCAATATAATATAACATTTTAATAAAACCTAAAATTTCATATTATGGAATAAAGGTGATCCACAACTTATGTTTTTTAATTCTACACAGTAAAGGTTATGTTCGAAAGAGTGCCAGCTACAAGCAATATAAATACTCTATGGATCAAGCTCTGAGCTGGCTTCAATAATGCTTTAAGTTTCTGGAATTAATTTCTGTTTGGAGATTAAAACTAATCACTCCTTTTTCTCGTTTTTGGTTTCATAAATGGTAGGGCAGCCGCTGTGCTAGGGGATAGAATGCTAAGAAGGTTGGATGAGCTTTTAACTCTGAGTACCAGAGGGGTACTTCATGCATTGCAAGAAAAGGGTTAAACTAGGAAAGGGGGGAGGGTATAGATAGCAAAACAGGGTAGGTAGAGTAGATAGGAACTGGGACCAAGTAAATGATCATGGAGGTGGAGAAGGGGGGGGGATAAATGTAACTAATGAGTGCAGTGTTAGCAAGCCCCCTCTTTTTACTCTCTCACCATAGGCGTAAAGCCAACGTAAATTCTCTATTTAAGAAGGGAACTAAAACAGAACCTGGGAATCCCACCTCTGTAGTGGGAAAACTGCTAGAAGGAATAATGAGGGATTATATTGAGGATTACACAGCAAAAAATACTATTATTAGCAGGAATCAACATGGTTTTATGAGGGATCAATAATGCCAAACTAATCTTTACAGCTTCTACGAAGAAGATGGTAGCAACCAAGATAATGGTAAGGCAGTTGACGTGTCAAGCTTTTGCAAAGGCATTTGATACAGTGCCACACAGGAGGCTGGGATATAAAATAAGGAAATTGAGGCTAGGGGATAACCTTTACAATTGGATAGAAACCTGGTTGAAGGGAACAGTGTGTTGTTGTAAATGGACAATACTCCAACACAGAGTTGAGAGTGGAGTACCTCAGGGTTCAGTACATGTTTATATATGACCTGTAAATAGATATAGAAAGTAAAATATCAATATTTGCAGATGACACTAAATTATTCAGGGTAATCAGAACAGGATATTTGTTCTCTACAGAGAGATTTACATAAAATGGCAGATTGGGCAACCAAATGGAATTTGAAGTTTAATGTGGGAAAGTGTAAAGGCATGCATTTGGGAAGAAAAGATTCCTAATGCTACTAATGAACTTAATGGAATCATTTTAAGGGGCTCGGTGCTACAGAAAGACCTGGAAACCTGTGTAAACTACAAACTTGGAAACAGTGACCAGTGTCAGATAGCAGTAGCAAAAGCAAACAAAGTCCTGACTTGCATAAAAAGGGGTATTGAAGCAAGAGTGAATAACATAATTTTGCCATTGTACATATCGTTGGTAAGACCTCACCTCGAATATGCAGTGCACCCGTTCTGAAAAAAGATATTCTAGAACTGGAGAGAGTACCACGAAAAGCAACAAAATTAATTAAGGGAATGGAGGACTTGACATATGAGGAAGGACTAGAAAAACTTAGAAGACTAAGAAGAGATCTTATCACAATTAACAAGTATATGAGAAGTCAACACATTCATTCATTGAAAGGCCTGATCAAATAAACAGGGAACACCCTTTGAGATTAGAGGAAAGGAGGATTCAACTTCAGCAGATGAATGGGTTTCTTACGGAAAGGTATGTTAAATTATGGAATTCCTTGCCCAAGGATGTGGTTACGGCAGATATAATTGATACTTTTAAGAGAAGATTATATACATTTCTTTCAAAAGGGAATATATAGGGTTCTACTGTGAATTAATAGGAAAAAAAAACAGGAAGGTCTGATAAAGACCAAGTTATTTGGCAGCAGGAAAGCTATGTGATCCTCATGTCTCTGGGTTATGATGCAAAGGTTGAACTTGATGGACATCTGTCTTTTTTCAACCTAATTTACTATGCTGCTATGTAATGAAACTTCTCCCATATTCTGCAGTACATGGCCCTCCAACAACAGTGTCATAAGAAGTATTTAGGCATTTTTTTTCCTGAAGAAAAATAGGATTTTAGTGTTCTTACCTGCTAAATACTTTTCTCATTCCATATCAGTCCCTCTTCCTGGAGGGCAGGGCACTTCACAAAATACAAGTTCTTTTGTCTCTCCGCATTCAGCATTTCTTCTCTAACCAAATCATAAAAGATGCTGCTTCCAGGACACTTACATCTTTCAAACAGTTATGCACGTCAGAGGGCCCGAAGCAGGGTTTCCTTGGTAGAACGTATCAGATCCTTTTAGATGTTGCTTCTGATTCCATCCCTTCATACATGTCTTCATGGGTTTCTGATTTAGGGACCACGCTCCTCCCAACAGACTGGTGGGAAATTTGGAACCTACATGCATCCGCCTCGATTTCGACGCGCATTTTCAAATTTAATTAAAATTTTTTATATTGGTGGTACTATACACCCTCCAGATTACATTGGGTGTCCTCGATTAATAATCCACACTGTTGGAGATGCACATCGGCCAGAGGAACGTATCTTCATCTATGGTGGTCTTGCCCCACGATGCTCACTTATTGGAGGAAATGTGTAGATATCATTAATAAGTTTCTCAACGTTAATTTGTAATTTGCTCCCCTTCCAATTCTTTTCTTCCACGGTCTGTCTAAGCTTCCCAAACCACAGTGATCATTGACTGTCTTGATGCTCTCTGCTGTAAAATCTCTCGCCCCTATTCATTGGCGGGAATCTTCCGCTCCTTAGGTGAAAGAATGGCATGTTAGAACGGGAGAACTTCTCCTCCATCGGATGTCCTTACTTAAAAGGGGAGTGAACCCCCTATTGGAGGCCACCGCTCTTTCCACTTGGGAGTCAATTACAATAGATTGAGGGTGCTAGCGAGAATTTGGGGGTCTGCTCCGGGGTGCTTGATATCTATCTCTTGCTACCCTCTCCCTTTATCCTTTCTTCTAACTTTCCTTTTTTCCTTCTCTTGCTTTCCTTTCTATCTTCTGCTTTTCGTACACCTTGGCTCTTCCTTTCTTCCATTTTTTCTCTCATGCCAATTCCTCTCTTCTTTTCTCTGGTTATGAAAAAATGGAACTCGGGCCCCCTGGACCTTACCATTATTTTGAATGTTTGCTTTCCATGATACTGGATCGCTTTATATAATTGTATACAACATATCATGTTTATCTACTTTTGTTCTTACTTGCCTGTGTATGATATATTTGTAATGCTACTATCCTGGTTCCAATAAAGACCAATTATAAAAAAAAAAAAAAAATTTCTATCTCCTCTTAACTCCAGTATAGAACAAAGAAACCATGAGGATATACCAAAGCAAGGATTCCTGGGGAGTGATGTGTAAAGTCCTCTCACACGTTCTCATGATAACAGAATTCCCTAGAACTATTTAGAATCTGAATAAACCAGGAAAAAACAAGTTTCAATGGAAACTGAACTAGCACAGCACACCAAACAAGAGCCAACAGGGCTCAGAAACTACTAAACAACAACTGGCACTAAGAAGAAAGGCTAAAGGTCCATAAACAGGCAAGACTGCCTGAAGGACTTTCTGGTCAAAGCTGGCCTCAGACAAGGCCAAGATGTTGACACAGTATTGTTTGGTGAACGTGTGCAAAGAGGACCAAATTGCAGGCTTCCACAGCAGTTCAGCTGAAGCCGGGTTCTTGTGGGCCCAGGAAATATCCACAGATCTGATGGAATGCACTGTGATTATGAAGGGACCTGGTTTCTTCCTGATCTTATACACTAGGTGTAGGGTAGCCTTGTTCCAAAAGGCAATGGTTACCTTGGAAGCAGCCTGACCCGCTCCAGGACCCACAAGATGACAAAACAGAAAGTCAGTCTTACTAAAAGGCTTAGTACGGTGCACATAAAACTTAAGGCAGTGCACCACGTCCAGCAGTTAGATCTCTCTCTTTCCTTTTCAGATGTCAGGTCAGGACAAAAGGAAGGCATGACAATCTCCTGACTGATGTGAAACTTGTATACCACCTTAGCAAGAAACTCCTGAGAGGTACAAAGTACCGCCAGGAAGGGAGGTTTACAAGACAGAGCTTGTAACTCAGCTACCTGACCTATAGAAACAACTGAAAAGAGGAAAGCCATCTTGAGTGTCAATTGGTGCAACGAGTTGGAAGCAACAGGCTCAAAAGATGGCCTCTGCAAGCCTCCCATGAGCAGGATAAGGTCCCATGGAGGAGTGAGGTACTTGAAGGAGAAGGTGGCATGAGCCACCACTTACAGAAAACACTTGACATCTGGGATGAAAGCAATCAGTTTCTAGTAGAGAACAGAGAGTGAGGAAATCTGAACCTTAAGGGAACTGAAATGAGACCCTTGTTCACTCCATCTTAAAGAAAAGATAGCACCAAGGGAATATCAAAGATGTGTGGAGACACATTCTTGTATACTCACCACGTGTGAAAAATAGACCACACCTTATATTATGCCTTGTAAGAGACTGGCTTCCAAGCCTGGATCATGGTGGATATGACCATGGTGTGAAAACCCTTCCACTTCAGGATGTTGGCTTCAAGAGCCATGCCATCAAAGCCAGTCTTTCCACATCCTCGTACCACAGATGACCCTGTAACAACATATCCGGCCTGGGAAGTAGCCAAATCAGGCCCTGAACAGACAGGCTGAGCAGATTCGAAAACCACGCCATCCTGGGCCAGTAAGGACCAATCAGAATGACTAATTCCTGTAGATTCTGATCTTCTGGATCACCCTGGGGAAGAGAGGATTCGGAGGAAACAAGGGATAGATGAAAGCTCCACAGAATGGTCATTGCATCCGTTGCAAAGGCCAGGGGATCCCCTGTTTGAGAAAAGAACATCAGAACCTTTCTGTTCTCTCTCTGGTTGTCGTGAGGTCTATCGTTGGCACCCCCCAAGTGAAGGATTATCAGATAACGCTTCTGGACAAAGTTCCTAATTTCCTGGATCTATGTCTTGGTGACTTAGGTCTACAAACACAATTTTTGTCCTGGAATAAGAAGGCTGAGATGGTAGGAATATGCATATCCGTGCAGCTGAGGAGATCCTTCACCTCCCTCCAGGCTACATCGTTGTGAGTCCTTCCTTGGCGACTGAGGTAAGCCACAGCCGTGACATTGTCCAACTGCACCATCACCGTAAAACCTCTGAGAACTGGGAGACCAATGAAGGAGAGCTAGATGGATCGGCCAAAAAGCCAGAATGTTAAAAGAGAACAGACTCTCGTCCCGAAGTCTTCTGCCTTGGACACCCAGATGTCCCAGGACCACGTCCCAGCCATGCAGGCTGTCATCTGTGGTGACCAGAGCCTACTTATCACTGTTCCCGTGATCTCCCTGTCACTCTTTGCTGTGGTGCACTCCCATTGGCTGAGCTTGTTTGGCCTGCCCAGTATGGCCTTCATATACCGGGCCTCTTGCACCTGTCAGGTGCCCTTTCATGGTGTTCCTGTACCAGTGCTACTGTTGCTGTGTTCCTGCGTTCCTGTGTACCGACTTGGCCCGTCTGACTACTCTCCTTGGTTCCTGCTCCATGATTGACCCGGCCTGGCTGACGTTCCTGCTCCGTGATTGACCCGGCTTGTCTGACGTTCCTGCTCCGTGATTGACCCGGCCTGGCTGACGTTCCTGCTCCGTGACCTGATTCCAGCTATCCTGACATCTTGAGAGTGTTCCAGCTGTGATCCTGATCCTGTGTCGCTTGGCGACATTCTGAGCTCTCATAGTAGCAGTATTTGTGCAGACTGAACATTCCGTTAACCCTTGCAGAGCCTGTTGCCTCCGTATACTGAGCCTTTCCGTTAACACTTGCTGAGCACTGTTGCCTCCGTTATACTGAGCCTGTCCGTTAACACTTGCTGAGCACTGTTGCCTCTGTTATACTGAGCCTGTCCGTTAACACTTGCAGAGCACTGTTGCCTCTGTTATACTGAGCCTGTCCGTTAACACTTGCAGAGCACTGTTGCCTTCGAGTTATTGAGCCTTCCGTTTACACTTGCAGAGCATTGCAGCCTCCGTTATACTGAGCCTCCTGGTTACACTTGCAGAGCATTGTGGCCTCCGTTAACACTGTGCTTCCGCTTAACCCTTACTACGTGCAGTGTATCAGTTACCGCACCGGGTAGTGCTATTGGGCGATTCCATCAGCTCTCGCAGTGTACAGGGTTCCGTTACCGCACTGGAAGGGTGCTACTGGCTCTGGTTCCATTCAGCTCTTGCAGTGTTTGTGACTCCGTTACCATACTGGAAGGGTGCTATTGGCTCTGGTCCCATTCAGCTCTTGCAGTGTTTGTGACTTCGTTACCGCACCAGAAGGGTGCTAATGGCTCTGGTCCCTCAGCTCTAGCAGTATGCATTGCCTCGGTTCGGCACCGCACGGGTGCCCACGGCTCAAAAGTAGTGCTAGCTCTTGCAGAGTGTTGTGTATCTCCTCTCCTTGCCTGACCTGGGAGTGTGTCAGTTCTGCCTCACTGCTGAGGTGCTTCCACATCTTGCACCACAGTCTCTTGCTACTTTTAACATCTACTGGGCGTTGTCAAACACACCACAACAGAAACTGATTACCTACCTAGAACTTTAACCCATCTGCTACTGTTACTTCTTTATTATGCCTGTCCTGTGACAGTATTTGTTCTTGCTCTATATTCTGGGCCTGAGAGGGCACACATATACCTGTATATCAATTACCTGTCATTCCAAACTAGCCTGTAGTGGGCAGTATTCCTTGTCTTTTAATAAAACTGTGTTTTATTCTAAACTCCTGGTCTGAGTGTCTTACAAAACCGTTACACTACTCCCAGATCACAAAATGCCTACTCCCAGATCACAAAAGGCCTGCCCTGCTTTAGGTTCAGTGGATGCTGCCACCACCAGAGGTCCTCCCTGGCTTTCGAAGATAGAGTAATCTGCTAGAGCAGATGCTCTGGATTCCTGGACCAAGACCTGAGGATTTCCCACTGAAGTTCCCTCACGTGGAGCTGAAAATACGGAACCATCTCCAGGGTCAACACCAAATAACTTAACACCCTCATAAAATCCTTGATCATGGCTGAGGACCACTCCAGTGCCTGAGACATGTCTTGGAACAGAACCTGAATATTCTCCTCCAGGAGAAAAACCTTGCCCTGAGGGGTGTCAAATCTCATGCCCAGGAAGATCAGAACTTGGGAGGGAATCAGATAAAACTTCTGCAGGTTTAAAATCCAGCCATGGTGCACCAGAATGCGGGCACAGGCTTGGACATGGTGAGTCAAGAGCTCCCCCAAAGGGGCCTTGATGAGAAAGTCCTCCAGGTATGGAGTCAGAGAGATGCTGTGGGCATGAATGAATATGGCCAGGGACACCATGACCTTTGTAAAGATTCGTGTCTCCTAAGCCAGGCCAAATGGCAAAGCCATACATTGGTAATGATTGGAAGCAAAAGCAAAGTGCTGGTAGTATTGACTGTCTGGGTGTATTGGAACATGTAGATACGTGTTCTGAAGATCAAGGATGGCCAATTACTCCCCTGGACACATTGCCTCAATTACAGAATGCAAAGAATCCATCTTGAACCATGTAGCAACCACATACTTGATGAGGCATTTGAGATCCAGTATGGGGTGGCAGCCACCATACTTCTTTGGAACCACAAACAGGTTTGAATAGAAATCTGAAGAGCACTCTGAACAGGACTGGTACGAGGACCTGTTTTTCCAGTAGAGAGTCCACGACCTCTTGGAACAGTCTTGCTTTGTCCGGATCCTTTAGTACAACTGATAAAAGAGCCGATATATCAGAAGAGATCTGAAATGTATGCAGTACCCTTCTGATACCACCTGCAAAACCTACTGGTTCATCATGAAGGATGCCCAGGCATCTGGAAAAGGTGGAGATGGTTCCCTACAGGCAATAACAGACCAGGATTATGCAAGTTATGCAGAGGTGGGTTTGTCAAACTTTTTTTTCTTTTTGCAGCTGATCACTTGGGCTGCCAGACCTGTCTCAGGTTTTGCATCAGGGTGTGCATGAAAGGTTAGCAAAACGTGCACCCCCATTTGGTGGTGGTGGGCGAAAAATATGCACCCTCCTCGTTATAAAGGAACGTTTGGTGAAGAGCTGAGACAAGGTGAAGACTTCTGTAGGTTTAAGATCCAGCCGTGGTACACCAGAATGAGGGTGCAGTCTTGGAGGTGTCAAGCCAAGACCCCCCTGAAGAAGCCTTGATGAAGAAGTTGTCCAGATACGTGATCAGAGAGATGCTCTAAACGTGAACGAACACGGCCAGGGCTTCCATGATCTTTGTGAAAATATGTGGCACTAAGGCCCGGCCAAATGGCAGAGCCTAGAATTGTAATGATTGGAAACGAAAGCAAAACAGTAGTAGCATTGATTGTCCGGGTGAATAGAGACATATAAATACAAGTTCTGAAGATCCAAAGAGGCCAAGTACTTCCCTGGACACATGTTTGTGTTGACAGAATGCAAACAATCCATTTTGAAGCTCTTAGTGACCACATACTTGTTGAGGCATTTGAGGTCCAGAATGGGGAGGCAGCTGCTATCCTTCTTGGGAACCACAAACAGGCTGGATTAGAAACCTGAAGAGTGATCAGTGACTGGGACTGGTAACAGCTCCTGTTTTTCTAGTAAAGAGTTCATGGCCTCTTGGAACAGTTGTGCTTTGTCTGTATCCTTTGGTACCACTGATAAAAAAAACGATATGGAGGAAGGGATTTGAAATCTATGCGGTACTCTTCTGATACTACATGAAAAAACCTTTGGTCCATCACAGAGGATGTCCAGGCTTCCTGACAAAGATGGGCACAGCCCCCTGCCCCGTAGAGGCAGTAACGGACGAGAACTACTCAAGTCATGGGTTTGTCAAACTTAGCTTTTGCAGATGATCACTTGGGCTGCCAGTCCTATCTGGGATTTGTGGTAGGGTGCACTTAAGAGGTTTGCAGAACTTGAGCCCTCTGTGTCCTCATTTGGTGGGGGATGAAAAATACACACCTTGCTCCCAGGAAAGGAACTCTTGAGAATTGAGTCAATAAGGTGCTCCTACCACCTGCAGCATCATTGATGATCTGTTTCAGTTCAGGACCAAAAAGGAACTCACCCTGAAAATGCGTGGAAACTAGTGACTTCTTAGGTGACCATGTGCCCCAAGTTATGCAAACCTATATTTAGGATGGTGGGAGAGAGAGATGGTCTTTATTGATAAAATGGAGGAGTTCACAAAAAACATCAACCTGTGGATTCGTTATATCGATGATGTGCTTTTAATATGGACAGGCTCTTTAGAACTCTTTGAATCATTTGTGGATTCATTAAATACTAATGACATCAATTTGAGAGTAACGACTACTGTAGATCTGAATTAAATAGCGTTTTTGGATATACGCATCTATAAGAGCATCAATGGGGATCTTGATACTACAGTTTACCGCAAAGACACGGCTACTAATACTTTATTAGAAGCTAGTAGTAACCATCCTACACCTTTGAAGAATGGAATTCCTATAGGACAGTACCTTAGGGTACGAAGGTTGTGTAGTACGTTGTCTGAATTTAAAAGTGAAGCTAAAAAACTTCAGGAGAGGTTTTTGAATAGAGGATACAGTAAAAAGGTCTTAAAAAGAGCCTATAAACGGGCTTTAGATTCCAATAGAGATGACCTGTTAAACTCGATTCCAGTCACTTCTCAAAGTAGAGAGATTCGATTGGTAGGAAACTATGATTTGCAACATCTTGAAGTTAAAAAAATCTTACAAAAACATTGGCATCTGCTACTAGCGGATGAGGATTTAGCTACAGTAATTTCCAAATCTCCTACAGTAACGTATCGTAGAGGCCAAAATCTTAGTGATATGTTGGTACATAGTCATTATGAGAATAAGAAGCAGAAAACTTGGCTGGCTATGACAACAGTTGGCACTTTCAAGTGTGGAAGATGTCAAGCTTGCCAATATATTGATAGTGGTAAAATGTTCTCTAATCAGAAAGGAGATAAGATTTTTGATATCAAACAATTTAGCAATTGTAATTCTATAGGGGTGATTTACCTTTTGGAATGTGAATGTGGCAAAAAGTATGTAGGTAAGACCAGACGTAAACTCAAGTTACGGATTTTAGAACATATAGGAGATATACATAACGCCAGGGATAAGTTGGTAGCAAGACATGTGCTGCTATATCATGCAGGTAATGCTGCAGTGGTAAAATTTAAAGCCATACAGCGCATTCTTCCCACTATTAGAAAAGGCGATCTAGATCTTAAATTACTCCGTTTAGAGTCAAAATGGATTTACAGATTAGGGACAAAATGTCCGGATGGCTTGAATGAGGGATTTACATTCAATCCCTTCATTAAAGATAAGTAATTTTTTCATGAGTATTGGCAAATGATCAATATAATAAGTAGGAGGTTTAGGGGTTAATTTGATTGACGTTTACTTTCATCAATTTATGGTTGTAGATCTTTTACTGACAGACTAAAAGCTAATATAGGTAGTGATGTGTGAAGTTTGAGGAAATGATCATTATAGGAGGTGGAATATTATGGGTTAAGTAAACATCCCGGCATAAAGGAGTGTAGTCGCTACGATTCATAAGGGATTGTTGTACTTTTTGGCTGTGTTCTTAGTGTTAGGTATATATCATTATAATGCTGAAAGCGCAGTATGCCAATGATTAAATTGAGCTCTTGATTTGAATTTGTTTAGTTTTTGTTTGGGTGAAAGCATGATTATTGGTTATATTGGAGTCTATGCCCGGTGTAAGAAACGGTCTTGAGTGAGGTAATTGGTACGTCATGGGAGACCCGGCCTAAAATGGGCGGGCTCAAGAATTTGAAAGTATAAATTCGTGAATTATGGAGATCGCGGGTTCTTAAGCCCCTGACGAAGCCGCTAGTATCAGTGGCGAAACGCGTTGGGATATGCCTACCTGTGGGCATGTTGGCAGCTGTGTTTAGTAAAAATAAGATATACTGAGATATAAAAAGGTTCGGCAATATGGTCGCAATGATAAGCTCAGGGCTAGTATGTGGAACACTCTAGGAGCTGGCCACGAGGGTGAGATTGAGGGAGCCACCATTTTGCTGTTCCTACTGAAGAGATTGTATTATACTATAACAAAAGATCTTTGACTAACTCTTAGTCGAGTGTTCCAGTTGAGATATGTTCTAGATTTGAGTAATAGAATTACATTGTATTCTGGAGGAGAGTTTATACATTGTAACTAAAGACCTGATATTAGTTCTTAGCTGAATGTTTTTAGAGACAGTATCTTTTTGTTTTAAGAGAAAAAATACTATATCGCTACCGAGCACAGGCTGGGAACCTTGATTGGAGATGTATATTGATACTATATGAGGCAAAGTTTAAATTATTTGCTGTGTAAAAAATATAGTTAAGAGTGTCACTATTAAAAGGTGTAGCAATTAATTGGTGGCGATGAGAAATTTAAAGCTCTATGTATAAGTTTACTAACATTATTTCACAGTGCCTAAGATTTACCCATAGGAGGTCTTGATTATTTTATGATGCACCTATATTAATAAAGGGTTAAAAATCGATGACTATTGTTTTTAAGGATTAGTTGTTTATTATTAAAAGTTAAGTATTAGCGATCTTTGATGGTATATTTAAAACGATATATAAGATTTTGAACGGGTCACTTTATGATAGATATAGTGTTAATTGGGCACATACGGTGTACCATTAATCTGTATCTGTCTTTTTCCTGGTTTTGAATTATTTAGAGATAGAGACCTGCAAAATCAGACTTAAAAAGGGTGTCCAGTTTCCTATTATATTATATTTCTTAGGAGACTGGTCTGCAAACCAAATCTTAAGCCACAGGGTGTGGCGTGCAGCAACCAAAAAAGTGGAGGTCTTAGCAGAGAATCCGGCAACATCAAATAGTGCCTCAGAAACATAGGTCCTCTTTTGAAACATAAGCACACACAGCATCAGAGAGTTGCTCACCCCAAATGGCTACAGCCCTGTTGACCCAGGTACAGGCAAAAATAGACCTCAGCACCACCTAGGTAGCCACGAAAGGTATCTTATTAATATGTCGCCCTCTATTTGGCGACTATCAAAATGGGAAGATCAGAATGTTTCCCATATCTTTATGCGTGAGAAATAAAAAGTAAAATGTGTCATTTTTTTAAAAGTTTTGACGCCCTATTAGATACTACTTAATGGCAGAAATCACAGCCTCCAAACATTTCTTCTAGCCAGCTGACAGTGTTTCTATTCCTGCAAAATGCTTCTACTTCAGAAATCTTCTTAGGTTGTCTTGCATGCACTGCATCTTTGAGATCTATCCACAGATTTTCAATAATATTCACGTCTGGAGACTGAGAAGGACATTCCACAACCTTAGGCTTTCATATCTTGAAGTAGTTCACGGCTGTACTTGATGTGTGTTTTGATTCATTGTCTTGTTGTACTATCCAACCTCTTCTCAGCTTCACTGATTGTAAGACATTAGATTCCAGGATTTGTTGATAGAAAATACATTATTTCACACAATATTTTCTATGTCACTTGCTGCCACACAACTCCAAAGCATAATAGATCCAACCCTATGCTTAAGAGTTGGCAAGGTGTTCTTTTCTTCAAATGCTTCTCCCTTTCTTTCTCCAAACATACTTTTGGTGATTGTAGCCAGTTCAGTTTTAACTTCATCAGACCACATAACTTGTTTCCAAAATGTTTCTAGTTAAGTGTTGTTTTGCATACTGTAGATGTTGACTTTTGTGATATATAGTGGGTAAGGTTTCCTTCTGATGACTCTTTCTTTCAGATCATATTTGTGCAAGGAACACTGCACAGTAGAGTGGAACACCACTATTCTCATGCTAGCTATATGTTCCTGAAGGTCTTTTACAGTGACCTTCAGGAACATTTTGCATTCTTGATCAGTCAATTAGAAGTTCTTTCTGAGATTTTTCTTGGTCTTCCAGATCTTGTCTTGACGTCAACAGTTCCCCTTAACTTCCATTTCTTAACAACATTTTGGACAGTGGAAATTGCAACAGCAAATGTTTAGATATATTTTTATAGCCTTCCCCTGCTTTTTAAGAGTCAATTATTTTAATTTCTGATCCTCTTAGAGGAGTTCATGGTTGTTGAATGTAAGCACAAAACCCTGTAATGTTCAAAGAGTCAGGGAAATTATGAACACAAAATAGACCTCTTACGCAATATCTTTAGTCCACTGGAGCACCACACCACCACCACTGAAATAATTTTCACTTGTTGTATATGCTGGAGATATGCCTACATGCACACCAGCAATAGGAGCTTAGGGAATAATGGCTGCTCCCCTAGGCAGCATCTGTAATTTCACAAAGCAATGCTTTTTTGGTCACTCACCCCAAAAGTACCACACTCACGGAGCCAGGAAATATGGAAAAAAGAAAGAGAACAAGGGGTCGCCAATAGTTCCTTATCACTAAGGACTACCAATATATAGAGAAAAATAATATTCAGCTCACATTTAAAATTGGCTGTGTTGTAAACCTATGTTTACACACAGCTACAGGAGCATACAGAGCTTATCATACTGTCTCTGTTCAGTATCATTCAGGTCCCGTCTCACTTCTCCTTTGGTACACAGGAACAAAGTAATTTCCTGCTATTTCTTGGGGTTCACTATACTCAGTGGTATTATTCCTGTATGACCAGGGCTGTGGTGTGACCTTACCAGGGGTATCATCAAACTCTAGAGATGTTTACTAGCACTTAACCCAAGCCTTCTCTCACACCCACAGGAAAACTAGTGCTACTTCTAGGGGATTATACTGAGCAGACCACCAGCTCCTCTGGTAGATGCTATCCAGCCTTGCGGCTGGTAACTATAGTACGGCTCCAACCACAACACAACCCAGCTGTGAGTATCCCACTCCCACAACCTCTTTCTCCAGCATCGCTCACTTGCAAGCAGTAGTTCTTCTGTGGGCTTCCCAGCAATGCTGAGAGCCACATTTTATTTTTTATTTTCAGTCTGTTTAAGTGTTAGTAATGTCCACAAAAAAGTTTCTTGCATTTAGAAGAGCTTAAAAAGCTGCGTTAAATGCAAAAAAACGTATCTCTCAAACCGCTATGGTTTAAGCGATACAGGCGTTTAAAGTTTGATCTCTCCTACTGACAGCTGTAAAGCTGTCAGCAGGAGATCCGTGTCGGCCAACACGGAGGCACTTGAGCAGATCTGCAATCTCCTTATTTACCACAAATCCCTTCATTGGAATGGTCTAAAACGAGTGCCTGGTTGTCAAGCACTCGTTTTAGACCATTTCAATGAAGGGATTCGTGGAAAATAACGAGATTGCGGCACTTCTCAAGTGCCTCCGCGTCAGCCGACACGGATCTCCTGCTGACAGCTTTACAGCTGTCAGTAGGAGAGGTCAAACTTTAAACTCCTGTATCTCTTAAACCATAGCAGTTTGAGAGATATGTTTTTTTGCATTTAGCTCAGCTTTTTAAGCTCTTCTAAATGCAAAAAACTTTTTTGTGGACATTACTAACACTTTAAATAAGCAAACAAATAGTAACTGTGCAATACAATTTGCAGAAACATATTGATGCAGTCAGTGTTCCTTTCAACAAAACATAATTTGGACACGGGTGGCCAAATTTTTGCATACAACTGTGTATATAGACCCTTTTTCTCCTATACTAAAATATTTACATGAAAAACAAATGGATCATTTCTTGGAAAAATAATGTACGTATGTCTTTATTTATATGAAGCCACATAGTGCACACAGCACCTTACAATAGACGTAAGCTACAATAAATAAGAGGGGATAAAATAAGTGTCACATTCATAGAAACAATACGAGAGAGGTTCCTGCCCTAAGGAGCTTACAGTCTAAATGGGTAATAGGAGACAGACAACAGAGTATAAGTGTGTCAGGTACTGAGATTACAAGTGCTGAGTTTGGCCAAAGGTAGTGCATGGTCCTAGTACTCCAGAAGATAAGATTTCAGGGTAGACTTAAAGAGAGAGGGGAGTGGTTATTACTAAACCAGGAAAGGACCACAGATACTGAGACTCCTATAGCCCAATCTCTTTGCTGACTACAGACACCAAGATATTGGAGACGGTACTGGCTAAGAGACTGAATAATAACAACATTAATCGATCCAGACCAAGTGGGATTCATTCCTGGCAAATCCACTTCTCATAACCTTAGATGGTTCTATACACGCGTGCAGATGACCTATGATAATACAGGCAATAGAATAATTGCCTCCCTTGATGCCTTAAAGGCTTTGACTCCATTGAATGGCAATACCTGTGGGAGGTTATGAAGAGATCTGGCTTTGTACAGACATTTATCAAGTGGGTACTATACATGCCCCTAGTTCTAGGGTGATTACCAGAGGGATCATCTCGGAAAACTTTACCTTACACAGAGGCACGACACAGAGATGCTCTGTTTCTCCGGGGCTTTTTGTACTGGTAATTGAGCCTTTTGCAACACACGTGAGGGCATCAGATGACATGCATGGCTTCCGACTCTGTAACAGGGAGGAAAATATTGCCCTATACGCGGACGATATCTTACTCTTCATGGGAAGGAATCCCTATCTGGGGTATTGCAGCTGGTTGACTCCTTTGGCTAATTTTCTGGCCTAAGGATCAACTGGATTAAAACTACGCTCCTCCCGGTCAACCGTATATAGCCAGAGGTTAAGCTAGCGAATACCGCTATGAAATGTTCACAACTATGCAGCTATCTAGGTGTGAAGGTATCAATGTCTCCTGCTAGATTCCTGGAAAATAATCTAGCACTGGTCATGACCCTATTTTGGGAAAAACTCTGTGTGGCAAAATCTCCCTTTAAATATCATAGGCAGATCCAATGCAATTATAATGGTCTTCCTACCAAAGTTTCTTTAAATCTTCCAAAACAGTCCAATTACTATACCCAAATTTTAGCATTAATAGCATTATAGCGAAATTTCTTTGGAGGGGGGACCGGGCTAGAATTAAACTCTCTATGCTCATGAAACACAAGACTGAGGGTGGAATATCCCTTCCCAATTTCTATAATTATTACTGGGCTGCCCAGGGACAGTACGCAGTTTCCTACATTGACCTTCATAACACGCATCCATTTGTCCAGATGGACAAAGCACTTCTACATACGGTTTATGATATATTGCATCTGCTGACAGTGGGTCCCTCACTAAGTAGAAACCAGTCAACACTAACCAAGATGCTGTATGAGGTGTCGAATGCTATACAAAAAGCTGGAGGATATAAGGCTATTGATCTCCATTCTCTGATTTGGGGCATTACTGGTGTGAGACATATGTTGGGGCTAGATTCTGGGCTGAAATAGACCCAATATGAGATTATCACTATGGGGCACTTATACCAGAACAACAATCCCAAATCATTTGAATAATTGCACTTTGAATTCCATATACCAAACAACCTGTTTTACTCATATTTGTGTAATAAACACACCCTACAGGCATACTGGGAAGGTCGGGAGCCACAGATGTCTCCTTTCCCACTACAAATCGCATTTGACTTAGGTAAGCCTGAGGAATAACAGAAAATAATAAATACAATTGCTGCTACTACCAATCACTTAAAACTTTTAGCACTAGTAAAATCCACTCACCAAAGCCTCTCAGCTGTGCGGATCCGGAGCACTCTCTCCAACCCCAGGCAAAAAGGTTTCAACAAACGGGAAGACAACAGGAAAGTGTGCTCAACAGATCCACTTGTAACAGATGGCCATCACACCCAAAAATTCTCAAATTCTTTGTTCTTTATTAAAGTCCATAAAAACAGGTACAATATATCAATGCAAGTAGTTCTAAAAAAGACACAATCCGCCTAACGTGTTTTGTCCGTCAGGACTTACTCATAGGCTAAAAAAGCTACTAAATAAGCCATTGACTGCTACTCCAAAAACATGTATCCTTTCTATCCCACCAGAAGATAGGCTTGGAAAGACAGACACACTGCTGACTAGAGAACTTCTAATCATGGCAAAAAAGTGGTAGCTATGTGGTGATTGTCTGAGGAGGCTCCACTACACAGCACCTGGATCAATCTGGTAACGAAAATCAATCCACACTATAGACTTGTTTCTCTACATACAGGGTCACTGCAACAGTTCACAAACACTTGGGAGAGATGGTTAACCCAGGCATGTGTAAGTAACCAACAGTGAAGATCAAATGTCTCCTAGTATACATGGTTAGAGCAGTGCGGGAAAACAAACACACACACACACACACACACACACACACACACACACACACAAATGAACTGTAATGGGAATCTCAGTAGTCTCACTGAACAGGGCTTTTGTATTGGCTGTCTGGTGAGGGTGTCCATTGCACGCAGGAGCTTGGGAGGTTTGTTAGTTTAGTTCACTTAATAAAAAAATCAATAGTAGGAGGTTGTTAAACCCGATATTTGTCATTGATTCAAACTCTGCCATACTATTTGTATATCAGCTACTGTGCCTTGTGAAATGTAAACTGACCATTTACTATGTACTCTGTACAACCAACTCAATTGTCAATAAAAACGATTAAAAAGACAAAGGGGGGTTGTTTAAGACGTACAGAGAGGGGTATAGACTTCCATAGGTAGGGAGCGGAAAGTGATAAAGGTTTGAGACAGGAGAGGGCAGTGGGTGTGGATGGTGCAAAAAGAAAGCTGTTGAGGAGATGAGGAAAGAGATGTAGAGAGGGGTAGCAGTGTGTAGAGAGTTAAAGGTGAAAAGGAGGACTTTGTAAGTTATGAGTTTCTGAATAGGGAGCCATGACAGATGTCTAAAAATTATGTGAGCAATAATAAAAAAAACAAACAACTGTTAATGCTTTGGCTGCAAGGGTACACACCTTTTATATTGGGGGGGGGGAGGGGTGTAACTGTGTTCATATATAACCAATCACATTCCAAATAATGTACAAAGGTAATTTGCCTTAATCTAACATCAACCAAAGTGGTTCTGATTAGCCATAATTAAACGAGGATTTAAGTCTTACCTGTTAAATCCCTTTCTCTTAGTCCTCATGACATACAGGTACCATGGGGGAGATGACTCCCTTCCAAAGTAGTCCGGAACATTTCAAAGACAAAGTCTTGAGGTGGAGCCTTCCCGTCTCCTTATCAGGTAACCTTTAGCCCCACCTTTCAGTTTGGCTTGAGACAAGCTTACTAGATAGGACAGCAAGAAAAAGAAAAATGTAAGTTCCTGTGTGTAGTGAGACTCAAGAAGGACTCCCACGGACAGCCAAGTGATACCAAGCAAGGTCCTTTTCACTGAGTGGGAGTCCTGTATGCCATATGGACTAAGAGAAAAGGATTTAACAGGTAAGCCTAAAATCCTCTTTTCTCTGTTATCCAATATGACATACAGGTACCATGGGGATATACCAACATTAAGCTCCCAGGGTGGGGAAAAAAATGAAAGGACCGAGCACCAGCGCCCATGATACCAGAGTTCCATAGGACTATTCAGAACTAGGAAGAGCCCAAACATAATTAAAATGTGACCTTGGATGTAGCCATACCTGCCCTAGGACCTTCATGGATGACAAATAAGGCATCAGTCTTGCGTAAAACTTGAGGCAGTGCACCACATCCATTAAATAGAGATTACTTCCCTTGTCAGATTTGGGGTCAGGACAAAATGAAGGCACAACAGTTTCCTGATTTATGTGGAACTCCGAGACCACCTTAGAAAGGAATTCCTGGGAGGTACGAAGAATAGCCTTGTCCTTGTAAAACACCAGGAAAGACAGTTTGCAGGACAAGGCCTGCAATTCAGCAAATCTGCGCACAGAGACTACAGTCTGAAGAAAAGCCATCTTCCATGTCAGAAGGCACAAAGGAATGATAGCGAGGGACTCAAAGGGAGGCCGTGGCAAGACACCCAAAACCAGCTTAAGGTTCCACTGGGGAGTGGGAGCCTTGTAGGCAGGGAAAGCATGAGCGACACCCTGAAAGAACACCTTAACATCTGGAAAGATGGCAATGCATCCCTGGAAAAATACAGAGAGAGAGAAGAAGTCTGAACCTTCAATGAGCTAAGACATGACCTGGGGAAGATCAAACTCCTGTGAAGACAGATCCCTGTCTACACATCAAGAATGAAAAAATGGACTAAACCCTGTAGTAGGCCTTAGAAGAAACAGGATTCCTATCCTGGATCATAGTGGAGATAACCTCAGGGGAGAAACCTTTACTATACAGGATGGAGGCTTCAAGAGCCATGCCATCAAATACAGGCGCTCCACTTCCTCCTTCTAGAGGTACTGGGCTGAGTGGCAGTGGAAACAGATCCTGAATGGAGAGAGCAACTAACACAGGGAACCAAGCCCTCCTGGTCCAATAGGGGGCAATCATAATGACCGCTGGAGTGTCCACCCGAATCTTCCAGAGCACCCTGGGTATGAGAGGAATTGGAGGAAAGCTGTAAGGCAGATGAAAGTGCCATGGAATCGCCAGAGCATCCACCGCAAAGGTCAGAGGATCCCTCCAACACAAACAAAACATCTATATTTATCTGTTGTCCCTGGTGGCCATCAGGTCTATCTGAGGAAGACCCCACCGCTGTACCAACAGCTGGAAAACGTTGAGATGGAGCTTCCACTCTCTAGGTTCTACCCTTTGGCGGCTGAGGAAGTCCGCCAGGATGTTGTACACCCTTGGAATGTGCATGGTGAAAACAGCCGGAACATGATCTCCTGCCCAGGCCAAAACAGACTTGACCTCTGACCAAGCGGCATCTTGTGCCTCCTTGTTGTTGATGTATGCCACAGCCATGGCATTTTCTGACAGGACGCATACTGGACATTCCCTCAACTAAAGGGACCAGTATGCCAGAGCATGCAGAATCACCCTGAGTTCCAGAACATTGATGGAATGAAGAGAGACTCCTCCAAGGTCCACCTGCCCTGAATCCCCACATGACACAGAACCGCATACCAGCCCTGCAGGCAAGCGCCTGTCATAACACAAATCCATTCCTGTATCACAAACCGTTTCCCCCTGGAGACTTTCTCACACTGAAGAAATCTTCTCTAGTTCATCAAACCTCTTATTTCCTTGAAAAAGTGCTGTAGGCAGTACGAAATGCGTAGGAGATTTTTTTTTATTTTGTATAGTTTTTTTAAATTCTAAATTTTTATTGGGTCAATACAAAAATTGATACAAGAAGAGACTAAGGCATGTATTATAACAGTTCGTGAAATACTGTCATATGGATTCACTTGTAAATGAGCACTGCAATGCAATATTACATAACTTAGTTCACAAGATGCTCCAATAATCTCGAGGAAGACCATAGAGGGAAATATCATGCCCAAGGCTAATATATTTTGTATGTTTTTATTTATTGTACTTATTTACTGCTCCACTGGCTGAATCCCAGCATTAAGATGAGAGGGACATTAAAGAGTAAGAACATCTCGCTTTGGCTGTTTATTCCTACGTGAGAGATGTACCTTGATCTCTCACTCACCTCTGCCCTCTGTGACAATCATCCTGATTTGGTGAGCCTAAGGCTTGCTTTTCACTATGCCTAAAGAGGATGGGAGAGATTAATTTCCATCAAATCATCTACCTCTGCCCGCTGTTTTCCTACCCTGGATTAGTGAAGTGCATCATCCAAGGTGCAGGATTGTTATTACTGGATGGGAGAGGCTACAGGAGTTCATCAGAGTGTAAGCCTTGATAGTGATATTATCTTCTCATTCAAGGCACAGGTGCTACTTCAGAAGACTAGCATCTATAGTCATCACCCTGCCTGCTGCTGGAGGCCATCATTGTGAGCAGTCTCTAGCTTGATGTGTTCTACTGATTTTGGGGACATTAATTATGGGACTTATTTTTTGAGTGGACATTTGTATTATTTTTGGTGACATCACGTGATATGTATTTTTATATATCGGATCCTATATTTATCTATTTACATTGTTTATATGTGAATACTATGATTGGAGATTTATTAAATTGCTATTTTATATATTTACTGCTGATTTAGAATAGGAGCGCTCTTCGTTTGAAATTTTGCTTCTTGTCACAGTCTTTTACACTACTGGGCCTGTAGGACAGTAGCAGCCCCTTTTTCTACTTTGTTTGTTCCCATTAGGAGTTTAGAGTGCCTATTTTGTCCTTCTCCTTTATCACACCTTGGTGCAGCTCCGCTAATGCTTTGTTTGCCATTAGTTAATGAGGCCATTGTTTAGGCATAGAACGTATGCCTATGTCATTCCTTCTCCTTGGCAAGCCAGACATGCCTGGTAATATGTTTAGAAGCAGTGTGGAATTAGAGTCTAAGAGCAACTTAGTCTCCCTGTTTGCTAACTGAAAAAGCCTTAGCGATCACTAGATTGTAGGTGGCCTTATGTTGGAGTTATCGATCATTGAATCGCCTTAAGACCTATTTAGTTTCCTCTTGGGAGGCTTAACATGTGGGTTTAATCATAAGATCCTCTTAACTGACAAGCTGGACTAGTTCTGTTACCATTACTTTAAGAGGTGATAGTGTATATGTGGCAAGCTGGGTGTGCCAATAGTATGTTTTAGGTACATCATGTTTTTCCCAAGTTTGTGACACTGACTCCTTAGTGGCAAGCCGTTTTTTCTCAAACGCCCCGGCAACATACACTCATTGTGCATACTACCTAATATTTCATTAACATGCTGGCTCTCTTCTATATGTTCAACATTGTACATGGAGACCTACTATATATCCACAGTGGATCTGTGACAGGCCATCACAGATCAACTGTATTATAAATCAGTGATTGCATTTAGTCAGTATATGCAGTATTTTCGATTGATCTCTGTGGCAATCAAAAAAGCATCAGCTTTTTTTTTTTTGAAGGTTGTACTAATTACACTCATCAGATTACTGGCACAGAACTATAATTTCAAACTGTATCTGCATACTCTGACTATTTATGGTGATTGTTACTCATTTATTTTATTAATCAATTCAGCTCATATCACGGGTTTTTTATTAATAGAGAATACAAGTTAAGTTTTATTTGATTTTGGGTAGGTCCACCTTCAGGTTATCCGCTTTAGTGTGAAGTTTCATCTTGAGTGACAGTACCGCAGGGTTAGCTCTTTTTCTTTTGCTTTGTATACAGTATTCTATCCCTTGTAACACCTCGATACTTCAATAGTGATATTGTGGAATTCCTGATAGTAGTGTTCCTTTGTTAGGTTTTCTCACCTTGCTCCCCTCTTCTTCTTGCATGTGTTCAATAAGAGTCAAGCAAGTTGTCTGTCCCTTAGAAGTTTGATGTATTAGTCTGCAAAGAATACTTGTCAGTCACAATACAGGCTCAGCTAGCTCAGGAAGGAACTTGGATCACCTGTCTGTCTGACTGTTACTCACTTCTCAGTCAAAACATTTTTCTTGCTTTTCTGTAAGTCTCCTTACACTTTCCTCACACTTTCCCGAGTTATCAGACTCCCCACATATACATAACAACTTGGCTGCCAGTAAGACTCCAAAAAAATAAATTCCAGCTCCATTTTCCTTGGCTACCTCATCTGCCTTAACAATTTTGCTTCTTTCTCTCTCTTTCATGCTCTCTCTAATAAACACAAAATGACAGGATGATGGAACCTGACACCCTTTTTATACTATAAATGTGGGTATACAAGGGAAACTCTCCATATTGTGCGTGTGTGTGTGTGTGTGTGTGTGTGTGTGTATGTATGTGTGTGTGTGTGTGTGGGCGGGGGGGGGGTGTCATTTTTATCAATCTCATGAGGCAGGGCTTGGAGCCTTTTAGCAGAATTGGAGGTGCCCTATCAGTAAGGTGGCACCCGTATAACAACAACAAGTCTACAGCAAAGTGTCTAACTGCTAAGCACCAAAAGTCCACAAAAAGCACTTGACTTAAATACCCAAATACCTGAAGTGCATAAATAGCTCAACAAAATTAGAAAAAAAGTGCATGTCATTGGGCACGAGAGTTTTGGTGAGAGGCTGGATACAAAAGGCACACAGAAAAAGAGGAAGTGCTTTATCTCCCACACAAATGGGAAAGACACATGTGACCATTAGTGCGGCGCCACCAAGACCCAGGTAAAGCCCTCCCCTCAAATCCATCCTCAGGGTGGTAGGAACTGGGAACAAAGGATGAAGAGAATGAAATTATTGGACAGGGTCAGGAGCAAAATGCCAGTAAGAGATCTGAATGTATGGTGAATGAAATTCAAAATGCTATATGGTCGACTAGAAATAGACAAGGTGTGAGCAGTAGGCCACAGGCTACTGATGGGCCTAGCTATGGCGCAGTACCAAAATCACGTTGCCTGCGCTGTAACCATACTCATGGGCTGAAAACTCCATGTCCTGCTAGCAATAAGAGATGCAGGAAGTGCAATCGTTTGGGCCATTTTGAGGTTGTGTGCAAAACAGAAATGGTTAAGGAGATACAAGCAGACTTTGGATCGGAATGCGAAGACGAACTCTTCCTTGGATCAGTATCACAATGGCCAGATGACAGTGGAACGTGGGACTCCCAGTGATGGGGGCACATACTAAATTTGAGATTGACACTGGAGCAGATATCTGTTATGTCTGAAGGGGCATTTAAGAGACTACCATCCGCCCATCTTGGAATATACAAGAATTTGCGTCCGCAGCCCAGGAAGGCGGGTGGACTGCATGGGTAGGTTCCTTGCCAGCAGCATCTACAAGACAAAGCGTTTAACCTTTTGGATTTATGTAATATGAGGGCAGTGTGCCAACAACTTCTTAGGCCGCACTGATGCCTGTAGATTAGGCCTTGTCTCCAGAATTAATGAGATACAGAATGACATGTTTGGGGAGATAGGCCTCCTGAACTGTTAACCGTTCCGAATTCAGCTGAGACCTGGTGCTGTACCATACAGTCTGTCTGCACCCAGCAGAGTACCATTTCTTATCCTGCCCAAAGTGGAGGCAGAACTGAAGCGCATGCAGAATTTGGGCATAATCGAGGAGGTGACAGAAACCACTGATTGATGCGCACACATGGTGCCAGTGACTAAGATAAATGGAAAAATTTGTATCTGTGTGGACTTAAAGCGGATGAACAAAGTTGTGAAACGGGAACGCTACATCCTGCCTACACTGGAGGATATCACCCCCAAGCTGCGGGAGCGCAGTTCTTTTCTACACTCGATGTCTCCAGCGGATTTTGGCAGATCCTGTTAGATCCAGGTAGCCGGAAGTTGACTACCTTCATCACCCCCGTTGGGAGGTTCTGCTTCCGCCACCTTCCCTTTGGCATTTCCTCAGCTCCTGTGATTTTCCAGCAGGAGATGAGTGCGCTATTAAAGGATCATGAGAGCACAGTTGCGGCTATGGATGACATCCTAGTCTGTGGGTCTACTGCGGAAGAACATGACAACCATTTACAGGCCATGCTGCAGACTATTGGAGAGACAGGACTTAAGCTGAATAAGGATAAATGCTGCTTCAAACGATCGGAATTGCATTACTTTGGACACATCATCAGCAGCCGGGGATAAGGCCTGACATTGGTAAAGTGCAAGCATTTACTGACATGAAAAGCCCTACAGATGTAACTGAGCTCAGACAGATTCTGGGACTTAAGTTCTTGGGCAAGTTCCTTCCAGATCTATCCACCATATTGCACTCATTGACTGAGCTTCTGAAACATGACGTTGCATGGTCCTGGGGCAAGCCCCAACAGAATGCCCTGGAGCATGTAAAGAAGATGCTAGTGTCTGCACCTGTTTTAAAGTTTTATGACAGGAAAACAGTAGTGAGTGCCGATGCCAGTTGCTATGGCCTGGGGCTGCCCTGTTACAGGGTGAAATGTATCCAGTGGTCTTCTGTTCGCAAAACCTTACGGATACTGAAAGGCAATACACCCAAATTGAGAAGGAGTGTCTGGCAGGGGTGTGAGCTTGTGAGCGATTTGAGTGATACCTACTGGGCCTGGAATGTTTCTGTCTGGAAACTGATCACAAGCCCCTGGTGCCCTTGATTAATTCCTTTGACTTGGATAAAGCTCCGCTACAGTGCCAATGACTGCTGATGCGGCTTCTGAGAGTCAACGTCAAGGCCCTGCATATGCCTGGGAAGAGACTTGTAGTGGCTGACACTCTCTCAAGACTCCCCCTGGAGACGGGTACCTCTTCAGATTCAGAGCAGGAGGTCCGGATGTTTGTGGACTCTGTCTTGTCCTCGATACCATTCTCTGAATCCCAGTTAGAGAGGATAAAGCAAGAGAATTTACGGGACACTGTTCTTCAGGACGCTATCCAGTTTATAAGGCAAGGCTGGCCGTCATGCCCATCAACATTGTATCTCTGAGTAGATACTACATGGAATGGGCCCATCTTTCTGAAGTGGATGGGCTGGGCCTCTTCCAGGACAGGACTGTCATCTCTGCCAGTTTGAGGCAGGTGGTGTTGCAGCAGCTACACAATAGTCACCAGGGTATTACAAAGTGCCGGGAAAGAGCCACCCTGTCAGTCTGGTGGCCCGGTATCAACGCAGACATTGTAGAACTGATCCTCAAATGTACCTTTTGCCAGGAGAACCGCCCTACTCAGAGGAAAGAGCCCCCGATAACCACCCCGTTCCCCAGGGGTCTGTGGCAAAGGATTGCACCTATGTGAGTTTGGTGGCCGGAGATTCCTGGTTGTGGTGGACTACTACTCAAGGTATATTGAAATTGCACTCCTCACCTCCACGACCGAATCTCTGTGTTATATCCCATCTGAAAAGCATATTTGCAAGGTGGGGCATTCCCATGGAGTTCATAAGTGATAATGCCATGCAATTTGCTTCTGAGAAGTATAAAAGGTTCAGTAAGGAGTATGACTTTGTGTACACCACGTCCAGCCCCCACTACCTGCAGTCTAATGGAGCAGCTGAGAGGGCAGTCCAGACAGCAAAGTTTATTATGAAGTAGCAGGATCCGTACCAAGCTCTGATGGCTTACAGGGCTACCCCCACTGCAGGCTACCGGTGCGAGCCCTGCTCACCTAATGTTGGGCCGTCAAATCCGCACCACTGTCCCTCAATGGAGTCTTCAGGTACCTGCTGGTGATGATATTTCCCGTCAGATCCGGGAAAGGGATGCAGTTGTGAAGAAGTCTTATCATTTCTTCTACAAAAGACAACATTCGACAAGTCCTCTGTCGGAATTATCCCCTGGACAGAGTGTTAGGGTGAAGCTGGATGATGAAAAGGGATAAAAGACCCCCACTACTGTGCTATGTCACTCTCTAGACCCACATTCATATGTGGTCCAAACGGAAACAGGAACTGTAACTCGCAGGGACAGTAGACATCTCCTAGCTATCCTGGACTTAGACTGTGGAGAAACGGATGCGGAACACAGTACTGATAATCCACTGGCGGATAGTGCGAAGCCTCCTGTTTCGCAAGTGGAAAGTTATGTTGTACCTTATGGAGGTTCCCAGGTCTCTGCTGCTCCCAATGGTATGTGGACGACTTCCAGTGGTAGAGTGGTGAAACCTCCAATCCGTTACAGAGATGCTGACTGCATATTACTAGTTAGTGCAGCCATATGAAGAATGGGCAGAATAATCCCAATTTCTCTGCGGGCTAGGGTAGTCTACCCCGATGCTCAAGTCAGGAATGATTTGCTGTTTGACATTGTTACTTGTTTTTATTGTTTATATTGTTATACCGTTATATACGGTTTGTTGTTCTTATCTCTTCGGGGGGAGATGTCATAGGAACAGGTTAGCAGGAATGTGACAGGAAGTGCGGAGGAACTTAACAGTACTAGGTTTGTCAGTTAGGATTGATGCACTGGTAGAGACACCACCAGCTCAGAGTGTGTTCCTGTATTCATGGCAATAAAAACAACTGCTACTTTAACCACTGGTGTGCCTCATTCATGACAAAATGGTTTTCCAGAAATGGGAGGTAAACTGGGATCTGCGGTCAGTCACCACCTCATCTGGGGGGGGGGGGGGTTATGCACTGTGATGTGATAAAGAGGTGATAATGTGGAGAAGACTTCTACAGTGATATAATTTCTCCAGTTCCTAACTCTGGAGAATTCTTAGTGCATTGGTGCCATAGAACAATGGGGTTTGGAGAGTTTAGAACACTGGACAAGTCATCTCCACGTTATCACCTGTTTATCACTTCTTTACCTAACCTTAGTACATTTTTCCCCAGGAACAAATGAAGGAGAACAACTTCACCTGCACCCCCAACTAATGAGTAATAAAATCAATCCCTTTTTGTGTTATCAAAATGTACAGGAAGTGAGGTGCCTATATGTTATAGGATTAATACACATCCTTATGGCAGAGCGTGAGCGTGAGTAAGACAATAGATATAAATTAAAACAAACTTTATTATGATATGTAAAAAAAGGAATATGAGGGTAAAATGTGTACCTTCCCATGCTAATACAATGCTAGTGTGCAGTATACCAGAAGCCCCCCACTGTGGTAATCAGTATTACTAAATATATCTAACTTCTTAGGACTAATGTATATAGGATTATTACATTTTTAGATTGGTACCTCATAGATCCTAGCAAAATACATACCCAAAGCCGCAAAACAATTAAATAGGGAAATATTACCTTAAATAATACTGATGTTTTACCTTAGTTACATTATTACGAAAGGCTATTTAGTATATTGTCATATTATTCATCAATCCAAAAAGTACACAAGAAAACACTAAGGGATCAGTGTGTTAGACTGCAATTAGAACATCATATGAGTCACTAGTAATATCGACCCCAATGATAAAAGTAAACCTGTTGAAGTACACATCAGAAAGATTGAGAAAGGAGCTGTAAATATTTATTCAGGTGTATATAGTGTAATGTATAACACAATTGGAAATCAGAAGTTTGCGTCTTATACATATACCATTGGTTGTTCAGATATAGGATTATTCCCCTTAATTATGTAGAGGGAAAAAAAAGAGATTGAATTTAATGATCAAAATGTGGAATTAATTCTACAGATCCGCATTTCCTTTCAATCTAATATAGGTTTTCTTTGGGACCTAAGGTTGATACATATAAGAACACAGTATAACACCCGATTGGGAACTGAAGGGACAACAGGTTCAAGCTATAGTGTTAAAAGTTACTTGACTCCTGGATATACCGACCTAATAATTTAATCATACAGTATACATTAGTTCTAATAGGTGTTAGATGTATTTAACAATACTGCTTACCACAGTTAGGGGCTGCTGGTATACCACAGGCTAAGTATGAAATGGTCCAGCAGTATATCAGCATGGGAGTTTTAATCGCCATATTTATTTAAAATTTTTACCCTCATATTAAATAAAATAATTAAGGTTACATTTTAATTTATACCTATTGTGGAACTCACTAACTCAGAGTATATGAGTGACATTAGGAGGTTACTGTGCTCTCTTTTTTGAGTGATTTAATGGGAATAAAATGCACCATTTTAGTGGTGAGTCACACAAATGAGGATGGTAGCATAGAAGCGAGACGTGGGCAGGTATACTATGAAATCCAAGGAGACCATGGACCAAGGATGAAGAGGACCAGGAGGTTTAGAGTGAGAACACTTATCTATGGCACAGATGAGGGTATGTAATTATCAAAGGACTGATCTATAGATGGACATCAAAACTGTCTCTAGCTAGTTCCTTAGATTTTGAGATCCTGGAATGGTCCACCAAAGGAGAGTCATGAATGAGTTTGAGCAACTAAGCATAGTGAAGAAGTGGATGGGCTCTAATTTGGGACAACACATCAGTATAAGTTCTTTAAAAAGTGTCCAGGAATAAGGATGGTTTGTTGAGAGGCAGCAGGATCAAAAGACAACTGACAAGAGAGAGCATCCGCCTTCCATTTCCTAGAGTCTGGTTTAAAATGTTTTTGGAACTGAAATCCAAAGCATAACAAAGCCCTCTGAGATTTACATGGGCACAGTCTCTTGGTTGCGTGGATGTATTCTAAGCTCTGACGATAAAAGTAGATAGGAAAAAGGATATAGAGCTTCCTCCAGAAGGTGTCTCCACTTCTTAATAGCTAATAAAATCATTACCTGTTTTTTAGCACTTGCGTCTTTCTCAGATAACAGTTTGTGGGGAAAAAAAAAACAACATAGAATTTGATGCCAGATAATAACCATTTGGCCCATCTAGTCGGCCCATTTTTCCTTCTGTACCAACCTCAAACCTTATTAGGTCCTTGGTCTTGTCTTATGTTCAGGATAGTCTTATGCCTAGCCTACAAATGCTTAAATTCCCTCACTGTATTAACCTCTACCACTTCTGCTGGTGGTCTATTGCACTTTTCTACCACCCTTTCTTACATTACATCTAAGCCGCTGTCCCTCTAGTTTTAGCCTATGAACTTTTGTCCTAACATTTCTATTCCTTTGAAATGTACTTCCTCCTGTACTATGTTGAATACTTTTATTTATTCAACATACATCTAAATAACTTCCATCTTTTGTCTTCTGTCTAACCATTGTGTGTGTGTGTGTGTGTATATATATATATATATATATATATATATATATATATATAAATTGTTTTGTCCCACTTTTTTAATGCCTGAAAAATATTCTGTGTTTGGTTTAGCACTTCTAATATTGCATTTAGCATCCTTTAACCTTGCCTTGAACAGATATCCATGTGTCATTTGGCCTCTGTGAAGAGGTAAGGCACATTGGTGGACTTTTGGCTTCGCTAAGAGGTGGGGGTGAGGGTTAGATGCAATAAACAGTTTAAAGGAAAGGAGGACTGAGGTTGAATGGAGTGAGAACATGCTAAACCAGAAGGGATATGAAGATGAGTCTGACAAAAAAGGAACATCGTACCTGTTAGATGGCTTGTTGATGGGGAATTGATAACAAAAGACCAGCTCAGAGGATAAGAGTCAGCTAAGAGTCAGCTACGCACTTAAAAGAACGTTTGGTATGTAGACTTGGGGGTGGTATTTTGTTTTTTAATTAAAACTGGTTCTAGGAGAGAGTGAACTGTGCTGTTCATAAAAAGGGGGGTTGTGTCTGGACAGAAAGGATAATAAAAATGTAGCAGTAGTGATGACATAAGTGGGGGAACGAAAGAATGAGCTTGAAAACTTGTACAATGGGATCTGATAAATTAGCAGGTTGGATCAGCAGAACTACCCAATGAGGTTTTTTACATTTATTTAAAAAAAAAAAAAAAAATATATATATATATATATATATATATATATATAAAAATTGGTTCTGGGAGAGAAGTGAACTGTGCTTTTCATAAGGTAGAGGTGGAGATGGTTTGATGGGTAGGACAAGAAACATACCTATAATGATGACGAAAACTGAGGAACAAAGGCATAAAACATGGTCCAATGAGAACTGGCAAACTGAATCAGAAGAACTGAATAATTAGATGGAAGGTTTTTTTGTTTTTTTTTTTAATTCATTTTTTTTTTTTTTAATTATAATAGAACCCAATGTGTAAACATAAGAACAAAGTAGAAGGTAATAACCTAAAAAGGGTTATAAGAAACAAACTTCAATTCTTTAAGTTGAAGATGAGCTTGGAGGCAATGGCTATACTGTAACAGAAGGACAAATTATAGTTATATAACCAAGATAGGTACCTATATAACCCATTTGGCAATTGCATTAGAATATGTTTAATAAATATTTGGGAAGGAACACACATAAAAGAAAGCCGGAGTCAATAAGTGAATAAGTATCCAAATAAGACAAGGTAGAGGATAATTTGAGCTATAACTATATTGTGGTAAATAGATACGCTGAATGAATAAACTGATTTAACAACAAAGGAGAAATTGGATTAAGCATGCATAATGACCCAATTAAGAAAAAAATAATTAGTATGTACTGCTGTTTAATTTGTGCTTTGCACTGTAGACAACTGAGCAATGTGTTGGTATCCTATACATAAGACAGACTGAGCTGAGGACTAAAAGGGGATTTTAGTCTTACCTGTTAAATCCTTTTCTCTTAGTCCATATAGGTTACTAGTAAGTTTGGGAAGGCAACCACCCCTTTAATTAGGCAGGAAACAATTCTGGAAAGAATTTGCAGGGTGGAGCCTTCCCTCCCTCCTTTGCTGGTCACCAATCAATTCCCTCTCAGTTAGATTGAGACGCTAACTATTGACTAGATAGCAAGAAGGAAAAAGAAGATTCCTGTGAGCATGAACCCAAAAGGACTCCCACGTTCAGAGAACCAAGCATGGCATCTTGACAAAGTGGGAGACCAGTAACCTACATGGACTAAAAGAAAAGGATTTAACAGGTTAGACTAAAATCCTCTTTTCTCTGTCGTCCAATATAGGTTGGGATGAACAACCATTGAGTTTCCCAGAGGTGGGAAGTAAGGCAAGGACCAGGCACAGGTCCTCAAAGTCAACAGAGCATACATGAACCAACAGATCATAAAATAGCTCTCAGAGTAGCAATAAAGTGTCAACGGAAAAAACAAAAACTAAGGTACAACACACCAGGAACTGTAACACAGCACACAGAACTAGAGCTAACTGGGCTCAACAGTCAAGGAGTACTGAAGAGATAAGGAAGACCTTAGACAGGCAATACTGCCTCCAGGATCTTCCTACCAAAGCTGGCATTCAGGTGGTGCAGGACTGCACCCCGGCCAGTTAGGCTGCCATGAGTCATCAGCGTTGTCCAGAAGGATATCAAGAAGGGTCTGCCCTTCAGGAGATTGGGCAGGTTGAGCCACCATGACAGGCTCAGATCCACATGTAGGGGTAGAGAGACTGACATCCGCAGGAGATAAGTCTTGATCCTTGCAAACCTGGATAACAAACAGATGCAGCTCCCTCATGTGAGGCATGGCGATTGGGACTGTTTCTATGGTAGATATGAACTTACCCACTTGGGAGGTCAACTTCTTGGCAGGCACTGGATCGGAGGCCAGGACCAAGGACACCTTGGTGGTGATCTGCTGTGCCACCTCTTCCGTTAGAAACACCATGACTTGCCTGGTGTCGAAGAGGAGACCCAGAAACTCCAGTTTCTGGGATGGTGTCAATTCCAACTTGTCCATGTTGAGGATCCATCAATGATGGGTGAGAGAATGAATGCAGTCCTCTACTTGCTGACGAAGGAGTTCCGGAGAGGGGGCCTTCAGGAGCAAGTCGTCCTTGTATGGCGTGACCCAGATGCCGTCCCTGCGTCAAACAGACACTAAGGCAACCAGGACATGATTGAAGATCAAAGGGAAGAGCAGAAAACTGAAAATGCCCATGGTCGCAAGCAAACCAGAGGTACTCCCAGCTCTCTGGATGTATGGCGATATGCAGGTTTGCATCCTGAAGGCCCAGAGAGGAGAGATATTCTCCAGGACACATGGCCGTGATCACCGTCCTCAGGGACTCCTGGTGATAATGAGTCTTGACCTCAAAAAAGAGTTGAGATTCTTGAGGTTCAAAACAGGACAACAGCCGCCGTTCTTCTTGGAACCCACAAACAGGCTGGAAACCAAAACCTTTTTCCCGGTCGGGAACCGATTCCAGAACCTCCTTGTCTAAAAGGGTCTGGATGGCGCCGTTGAAGAGCTGGTGTTTACCCACTCCTTGAGGAGTGTGGAAAAGAATGAACCTGAACAGAGGAAAAGAATGAACCTGAACAGAGGAAGAGAAGTGAAAGGTATCTTGTACCCCTCCAAGACCACCTGCAAAACCCACAGATCCGTCACTGTGTCTGCCCAGACACTGTGGAAGTGGAGCAGACGACCACCCACCGGAGTGTGGGGACCGGGGTTTGGCAAGTCATGCCAAAGAAGATTTGGAGGTCTTGGGCTTGGTGGAGGACTGATTCGGGCCTGAGGAACTGCCTGGTTCAGCCTGAAAGGGACGAAAAAGCAGATTCCTTTTAACCAGAGGCTTCTTCTTGGGAACCAAGGGCAACAGAGTACTCTTACCCCCAGTGGCCTCACTGATGAGGTCCTTAAGCTCCGTCACAAACAAAGACGTGCCCTGAAAGGGTAACGAAAGTAAGGTCTTCTTAGAGGTGGTGTCAGCGGACCAGATCTTGAGCCAAATACCCTGTCTGGAGACAATACACATGGTAGAAACCCTAGCCACCAACCGGATGGCATCAAAGATGGCAGCAGAAACATAATGCTGAGTGTCAGAGATGTTGGCCAGAAGCTGCAGCAAGTCAGCAGTGGGAGCACCCAGATGGACAGCGACAGTGAGTTGTTCAGTCCAAACTGCAATATTCACCAAAGCAGCAGCACATGAGGGACCCAATGATGTGCCTGCAGCTGCAAAGATCGTTTTCAGCAAGGTCTCAAGCTTCCTGTCAGTCCAATCTTTAAGGACAGAAGCATCCACAACAGGCAGAGCAGTGACTTAGAGCCCACTGCACCAGCACTGCCTCAGAGAAAGGATACAGCTTAGCAAAATTTCGAGAGACAGTAGATTTCTTGTCAGGAGACTTCCACCAGTCTAACGCAAGTTAGTCAAGAGTGGGATTAGGTGGGAAGAAGGTGACCTGCTTCTTAGGTTCATGAAACACAACAGAAGGGTCCTTGGGAGTCTCAGGGATTGGGGAAATGTTCAGAGCACTGCCCTGATCAAGCCCTCAGCTGAGAGATCATGGTCAGCTTCAAAGGGGTCCCCAAAAAACTGAGAGGATACCACCGCAGAACATTCACCTTCATCCAAATCCATCAAATACTCCTCCTCAGAGAAGTTTGACACATCAGGTACACCCTGCAGTTTTGGTAAGGAAGACTTGATAGCAATAGGGGGCTACCAGGATTTGAAAACCCCCTGTAATTGAGATGGAAGGAGTTGTAAGGTAGACCTTAAGTCTCTAGTAGTGGCCTTAAACTCTTGCATCCACAGTGGCTCTAGTGAATGGCTGGGGGTCCCTGGGGGAGATGCAGGTGCAGCAGTGCATGAGGGGCATAAATGACCTGAATATTCTCTATGTAGCCCTGATTGACATGAGGAACAATGCGCAGTGTAACTTTATTGCTTTAACATCATGACTTGGTAGGGGTAACAGTAGTATGTGTGGACACTCTATGACTCATGTCATCTCAAACACGCTCAGAGACATACTCCTCTCTGACACATCAAGAGCACTTCAGAGCCCCAGAAGCTTTAAGAAGTGCTTATGCTGCTGCTAGCTGCACACCACTGACATGTTGATAATGTGTCTCCCAATCAGACTTATGGATGTGCTTCAGGTGGGATACTGCTTCCTCCCTGCTCACATGCTTCTTACCCAGACAACAAATAGCAGCATGTTTAGATTGTGAGTGGAAAATCTCCATACTCTAGACTACATAGACTGAAGGGTTCCTGATGAGCTACTTCTACAACAGGTTTCTGCTGTTGTACCAATAGCTGTCAAAGTTGTTGAACTTCCAACAGCAGCAGTGGCACTCATCCTATGTAGCCCTGATTGACATGAGGAACAATGCGCAGTGTAACTTTATTGCTTTAACATCATGACTTGGTAGGGGTAACAGTAGTATGTATGGACACTCTATGACTCATGTCATCTCAAACACGCTCAGAGACATACTCCTCTCTGACACATCAAGAGCACTTCAGAGCCCCAGAAGCTTTAAGAAGTGCTTATGCTGCTGCTAGCTGCACACCACTGACATGTTGATAATGTGTCTCCCAATCAGACTTATGGATGTGCTTCAGGTGGGATACTGCTTCCTCCCTGCTCACATGCTTCTTACCCAGACAACAAATAGCAGCATGTTTAGATTGTGAGTGGAAAATCTCCATACTCTAGACTACATAGACTGAAGGGTTCCTGATGAGCTACTTCTACAACAGGTTTCTGCTGTTGTACCAATAGCTGTCAAAGTTGTTGAACTTCCAACAGCAGCAGTGGCACTCATCCTAGATAGAGTTGAAGATGTTGTTGACCTGTGTTGCTCGCTAATCAACACTGGTTCACTTTTAAAATTTCGCATGAAATAAAAGAGAGTGCAACCACATCTTGCATTAACTATGTCGTGATGATAAAAATAGCGGCCTAAGAATCTCACACTACAAGAAATTGTGAGATTCTTAGGTCGCGCTATGAACACACGTGGTTTCGGAGTTACATTATTTGGAGATCTCATCTGCAGCTGCCAGAGCCTCATGCAGAGTAACCCCAGCACTGATTACAATGACAGAATTAGTCCACAGCTTTAAGCCTTTGAGTGCCAGAGGTGTATGCAAAATATTTCTTTGCAGTGTGTTGCATACCCCACTGGCACGCAAAGGGTTAATTGTTAAGATGGAAGGATCTCCAGTTATGAACATGGCTAATTAATCAATAAAGTTTTTAAATACCATCACATCCAGCGCTGCTCTGGGCTCTTGAAGTACGCATAGAAAGGGAGAGATAGGCCAGAGCATCGCTCATCAACATTTGGATCAGGCTATAGTATGGACAACAGCATTTCCTCTATGGCTTCTAAAACACGTTTATGGCTGCATGAAACAAGCGCTGGCAGACAAAATGATGGCCTAGTTAGAGGCTGCTTTGATACATTTCATAGCATAACCTGAGAATCTCGCACTTTTATGAACTGCAAGATTCTCAGGTCGCCATTTTTATCATGACCACATGGTTAATGCGAGATGTGGTCACATGCTCTTTTGTGTGCAACCTTTTAAAAGGATACCACTGGTGGCTGGGTGGGGGTTGGACTTGGAAGTGGTGACAATGCTGATGATAACTGACTAGATGACTGTTAATATTTTGGCATCTTTACTTGTCAAGAATCAGATGTTGTAATTGATGGCTTAGTTTATTTATAATCAGATACAGTGCTCTTTTTAGTGGTGGAAGATTTAACCTTTGCCTTTCAGCTAATTTTCTGGCCATGCCATCAACTCTGTCACTTTCAACTGTCTCTGTATCTGAAGAAGTGTAGGATCCTGGAAGTATATATTCTAGATCAACCACATCACTATGAATTATTTGGTCAACCTTAGTATCACCCACCACTTTTTTTTATATTCTTCTAGGCCAGTGATTCTCAACCAGGGTGCCGTGGCACTTTGGTGTGCCACGGACATCATCTTACGGTGCCCCACATTTTCTATGAAGACTAACAAAAATGGACTTTTAAATAAAGATTAATAGAAATTGTTCAGCAAAACAGGTTTAGTTTTGTTACTATGATTGTAAGACCTAATAATAACTGAATATTTATGTATTGTACCCTTTATTATGCCCTTGATAAAAGTGCATTAAATACTTTAGGGGTGCCCCCGAATATTCTAGATTATGGGTTAGGGGTGCCCCGAACAAAAAAAGATTGAGAACCACTGTTGTAGGCTTTTTGAAGTGTGAAACAAATTATTTTTTATTTTTCCCCTTAGAGGGATTTTCAGAATGTTCACTGCTACTTTCAAGACATGTGTTGTACTTGTTTGTCTAACTGCCAGATGAAGCAGTTGGTAGAACTACTACACCTTCCTCCATTATGCTATAAACACTAGAATGTCTTTAGTGTTCTTTGATGGCTTATTAATATTACTGGTGGTGGTGGAATTTTTTTTATGTCACTTTGACAAACAGCCTCATCATTATTTATTGCACAGACTACAACAACCATGGCTTCCATCACTTTTTAGACTATGTTGTTCCACTTCTCCTTTCTCCCTAGTACAATTCCTGGACATTATTAAATTAGTATGTATTTTACTTTACTTTAATACACAACACATCTGGGGCTGGATTCAAATGCAGGTGCTAATTCTATCACTGCTTTTATCTCCAGGTATCCCCATAGATTTAAATAGGAAAATGTTTGATAAAACGGGAGGTAACATTTATCTCCTGCATTTGAATCCAGCCCCAGTATCTGTCTGAGTCACAGCTCATATTAGGGTCCTTGGCCTCGATTCAATTAGGTCTGACGCCAAAAAAAAAACAAACAAACAAACAAAAACAGGTGACTGCATTTTTTTCAAGTACGGTAAGCTATTCAATGACCTGTGCTATGAAAAATATCTGTAAAAAAAGAAACTATGGGCAATAAATAAAAAAAAAAATGCTGCAAGATGCAATTCAATTATATGAGTTAGTCCTAAGATCCATTAAGGAACTCACTTTATCGTTGAAAAATCAGCACACAGTTTTTTTGGGTGCAGAGTCCCTTAACCCCTTAGAGTCCGGTGACGTACCCGGACCGTCAAGCTGGTCCGGCACTTAAGGACCAGTGACGGTCCTGGTACATCACGTACTATTACTCACAGCGCTCCTGCAGGAGCGCGGTGAGTAATACCGGGGACTGAATTTGATCGCTCCAAGACCGGAACAATCTCTTTCAGTCCCTCAGTCACGTGGGGCGGCACGCCGAAATTCTCTATCTGGTCCTTAAAGGACCACTCACCCCGCGACCGCTGGTCGTTAAGGGGTTAATGGATCTAAAGAGTGCCGATGCATGAATTGAAAGAAAAAAAAAGTAAAAACAATTAAGTCCCCAGTGGATGTATAGATATGAGGCCCTAAGCCCCATATCAATACATCCAAAAAGGTGTCCAATGTTAGTAAAATTAACCCTATCACCCCACCGGCACTCACAGGGTTAATCCGACTAAGTTACAAAGCAACAGCCCCTGAAAACTCCATTAATCATGATGTCCAATGGAGTCTTAAGCACCCTGGTCAGCTACTGTCCCATCTTCTTCTATCTTCTTTCTCTCTATTCTGTCATTCCCGTGAAATAAAGGAAAAAAATACATATTAAATAATATGGTCCAAACATAATATCTGTGCATAGTTTAACCCCTTGCAGAGCAATGTATTGCATACCTCTCTGGCACTCAAAACACTTTAAACAATGAACAGATATCAGTTAGATATATTGTGAATGCCAACACAATATAATCATTGCCCCATTAATCCGATGTAAATTAAAAAAATGTGCCCCCAAATAAGTGAACTTTAGTGCCCAAGCAATACTGAGATCATCATGTCGTCTTGGACTCACAGCTATTAGCTAGAATGTGTGCTTAAACATCTCCCAGCCAATCAGCATCAAGTGGGCAATTGACGGAATCAGCTAGAAGTGGATTGGCTGGGAGGTGTTTAGGCACACATCCCAGCCAACAGCGGAGAGTCATTTTGAACAGAGACTGCCCATAAATTAAGGCAATCCCTGTTGAATATTCCCTCACACTGGAACAGGCATCGGCCCATCAGGTACTAAGGGGAAATCTGCTCACTTCACCTTTCTTCGTCACCACCACCGACAGTGGAGGAGAAGACCACGGGGACATGATGATTTCAATATTGTTTGGGCACTAAAGTTCACTTATTTGGGAGCACATTTTTTACTTCACTTTGGATTAATGGGTCAATTATTTTATTGTGCTGGCACTCTCAATATATCTGACATCTGTGCATTGTTTAACTCTTTGAGTTCCAGAGAGGTATGCAACCTATTGCTCTACAATGTTTTGCGTACCCCCTCTGACACTCAAGGGGTTAAACTATGCACAGATGTCCGAGTTATGTCTGGGCCACATCATTTTTTTTTCCCTTTTTTTTTCCAAAGGAATGATTGAACATAGAGAAAGAAGCAAAAAGAGAGAAGATAGAAGATGAAGATTAGATAAAAAAAGAAGGAAGACAGAAGACGGACAGTGGATGACAGGGAAGTGTAACACAGATGAGTATCTCAGGCACCGATCATTAGCTTTATCTTTTGATGTTCCGATTACTCATGCTGCTTAGCGTGGGTTTTAGGAACTTATCGCACAATATGGATGTTTTGCCAAAAGTCCTTTTCTGTGGCATACTGTCCCTTGTGCTTGAAGCTGGTAGGACTATTGAACACCAACTTAGACATTTCTTTCTGTCAGTCAGTAGACAATTTAGCCTTACTGGCTGTTTTACCGCAGAGAACTGAATTGAGGCCCTTGTGTCTGTCATCTATAAAAACAATCTATTTTTTGTTTTATTAACCATCCCTATCAGCGTCTACAAAAAAACGCTCCCTGTGCAATTCCTTCTTCCCCTCTTAGCCTGTAGATATTGCCTTCAGGATTTCAGCTGTTGCTTTCTTTCTCTCCCAATGCCACAGCAATCTTTTAATTTATTTTTTGTCTATGGTGATAGGGATGGTTAATTAGAAAAATTATAAAATGCTGGCTTCCTTCTTTTGTCTGTTAAAGTAGTAAATGGGGGTCATTCACTAAGGTATGATAATGTGGAGATAACACAGTTTATCACTTCTCCAGTTCCTATGTTATTCTATGTAGCCTATGCATTAAGCTCTCCAAAGCTGGAGAAATCTTAGTGCATTGGCTCCATAGAATAACATAGAAACTGGAGAAGTGATATCACTGGAGAGGTTCTCTCCATTTTATCACTTCTTTATCATACCTTAGTGCATCTCCCCCACTCTAAGTACAACTTGTCTGTCTGTTGAGTTTCAGTCAGCTAACTATTCTGTCAGTCAGACAGAGGTTCAGCTAGCTCAGGAAGGTACTCCAATCACCTCTGTGTCTCTTCTCAGTCGCACAAGATTTTTAGGTATTTGGGGTAACTCTTCAATTTTCCCTTGACCCTCCCAAGACTCCCCTTACACAGAGAAAATTAATCTGGAAGGAACTTGATCAGCTTCCTTTCACTTCTCAGTCACAGAAGATTTGGGGGTATATGGGATAAATTTCCTTTCTCCCTTCACACACCTCAAGACTTTCTAGCTTAGAGAGAACAACTATCTCAGGAAGAAACTTGGATCACCTGCCTGTTTCAGTCAAATAAATGTGTGTATTTGGGTTAAATATGCTTTCTCCCTTTACACGCCCTCAGACTCCACTAATGCAAAACAAATTTTCTGTCTACAAGACTCCCTAAACTAAATTCCATTTTCTATTTACCCGACTTCTTTAGATACAAAATTGTGCTGCTTTCTGTCTCTAACAAACACAGAATGGCATGCGGATGGAAACCGGGCACCCCTTTAATATTATTCCTGCTGGAAAGGAAGGGAAACTTCCCATGTGTGTGTATTGCTAAGGAGATTCAGTCTTACCATTGACTTCAATGCAATGAGCTAGGCAGAAAAAAGTGTTTCAGGAAATTTTCTGCTTGGTGGGAAGTGCCATTTCCCACCTGTTTTGCTTTTGAAGAGAAAATTTTTTCTCATCTCAATTTGCCCTCCCAATTTAATTTGATGCTGAGTGTCCTCTCAAGGTAAACATAATTGTCCATTTCTTCTAGTTCTTGCCCATCTACTATGATCTTCTTTGGTATGGTAAATTTGTTAAACATGCTAATATTTAGTTTGAGACCAAAATTTTTTGTTTTTCTATTGTAGTTCTTCAATGGCTTCTTGTAGATCTTCAGTAATACTGGCAAAGAGTATTATATCATTTGCAAAATATAAGTGATGTAGGCAATCTCCATTGATCTCAAGTCCTTTTTTGTGCCAATTTAGTTTGCAGAAAATTTCTTCTAAACAAACAGAAGATCGTTTTGGTGACATTGTGTTTGTCTCTTTGTTGGACTCCTTTTTTCTAGGTTGGTCTATGTTTTATCACTGTTGACCTGTACTGATGCATTTACATTTTCATATATTGATTGGAGGATAGTGATGTAAGCTCTGTCTATTCCTTGGTTGATCAGGGCATTGATTATGACTTGATTTTTCACCAAGTCAAAGGCCTTTTCGTAGTAAATGATGGCTATGCATAATGGAAGGTTGTATTCATTATGCCACTCTATGAACTGGTGCACTGTGTGGATATGGTCCATTGTACTGGAACCGCTTCTGACGCCAGCTTGTTCTTTATGTTGTGCTGCATCAATTCTTCTTGACAGTACCTTTATGAAAAACTTCGGACAACTGACAATAGGTTTATTGATCAGTTTTTTTAGATCCGCCTCATCACATTTTTTGTGCAGAAAGAGGACTTTTTTCTATGTTGAAGGCACTTTGTTGAGTAGCAGGTATTCTGAAAATAATGTAACTACGGCTTTGAATAAAGCTTGACCTCTGGCTTTCAACTTTTCAATAGCAAGTTTATCAGGTCCAGCTACTTTCCCATTCTTCCTTGATTTTATTGCAGCTTCCAATTCTTCTACAAAAACATATATTATTTTTTTTTTTAAATCTGCTTGAAGCCAAGAACTTTGAGTCTCAAAGTAAAGATCCCGTATTAAGACACTGATGCTGATGTACTGAGAAAAAAGTAGCAATTTACCAAACTACACAATGGGTGACAAATAAAAGTGTATTTTAGTAATTTAGGTTGAAAATATATATTTTTATGAATATACACCTTGAAGGTGTTGCTCCAGAATTATGTTGGGATGATCTGCACAGGGGCTCCGCCGTCCTTCTCAACAATATTATCCAACTTATTTGTTAACACTGTTCTGATCCTCATACTGCATAGTAACATAGTAATATAGTAAATTAGTTTGAAAAGAAGACACAAGTCCATCAAGTTTAACCCTTGCCTAATAAGACAGAGAAATGAGAATTATATAGCTTTCCTGCTACCAGATAAGTTAGTCTTTATCAGACCTTCCTGATTTGCCTACTAATACACAGTAGAACCCTGTATATTCCCTTTTGAAAGAAATGTATCTAATCTTCTCTTAAATGTATCCATTTTATCTGTCATAACCACATCCTTGGGCAAGGAATTCCATAATTAACAGACCTTACTAAAAAAAAAATCCTTCCTCTGCTGAAGTCAAAACCTCCTTTCCTCTAATCACAAGGGATGTCCACTGGTTATTTGATCAGGTCTTGGAATGAATAGCTCACCAGAGAGATCCTTGTATTGACCTCTCCTACACTAGTACATTGTGATAAGATCTCCTCTTAGTAGTCTTTTCTCTAGCGTAAACAAACCAAGTTTGTCTAGTCGTTCCTCATATGTCAACTCCTCCATTCTAGCCAAACTGTGTTTGTTTACATTAGAGAAGAGGCGTCTAATGGGTGATATGAGTACCATTTACAAATACATTCAAGGTCAATACAAAGAACTATTATCACGGTACCGTGATTTCTTGTCGGTCGACATTACTACTTCCTGTTGGTGCTTGCTGCCCTTTATTGGGCTCTGGGCTTTCCTCCGCCCAGCAATCGCCTATTTAAACCCTGTTCTAACTATCTTGGGTGCCCTTTCGTGGTGTTCCTGACCAGACGTTTGTTGCTGTGCATCCTGTTCCGTGTATGGTCCGGTTTTGTCTGACCTTGCTCCTGTCTCCGCTGCCTATTCCGTTATGACCCGGTTTGCCTGACTATGATTTCTGTGTCCGATTCCGTTTGACTACTGCTCGCTGTGTACCGATCCAGGCTTTGGCTGACTACTGCTCTCTGTTTACCAACCCAGGCTTTGGCTGACTATCGCTCTCTATGTACCGACCCAGGTATTGGCTGACTACTGCGCTCTGTGTACCGACCCAGGCTTTGGCTGACTACCGCGCTCTGTGTACCGACCCAGGCTTTGGCTGACTAAGGCTCTCTGTGTACCGATTCAGGCTTGAGCTGACTCACTCTCTGTGCACCGATTCAAGCACTGGCTATTACTCCTAGCATTAGCTTTTCCACTTGTGCCCTCTGTTGTCTCCGGTCTCGTGTTATATAGCCTTTGCTCTTACAGTTGCCCCATTTGCGCTCTATACAGCCTGTGCCTTTGCGGTTGCTCCTGGTAGCGATACCTTACAGCCAGTAACTTACGATTACCTCCAATTGCTCTACTATACAGCCTGTGCCTTACCGTTGCCTCCGGTTGCGCTACTATACAGCCTGTGCCTAACGGTTGCTTCCGGTTACGCTACTATACAGCCTGTGCCTTACCGTTGCCTCCGGTTGTTCTACTATACAGCCTGTGCCTTACGATTGCCTCCGGTTGTGCTACTATACAGCCTGTGCCTTACGGTTGCTTCTGTTGCACTGCTATACAGCCTGTGCCTTACAATTGCCTCCGGTTGCGCTACTATACAGCCTGTGCCTTACGGTTGCTTCTGTTGCACTGCTATACAGCCTGTGCCTGCTCCGGTTGCCTCTGGGCATAAGCTCTGAGTACGTGTGTCTGTGCCTGTCAAGTGGGCTGCCTATTCCTTACATATATTACCTGTGCCTGCTCCGGTTGCCTCTGGGCATAACCTCCGTGTACATGTGTCTGTGCCTGTCACTTAGGCTGCCTATACCTGGTCTTCTGGGCAAGTCCTGTGGACTCTCCGGTTTCCCCTGTTCCATTGGGGATATTACCCTGCAGTACTTACCATCGCATAGGGCGCCTCCTTGCTGGTACTGCTGAGGTTTTGTTCCAGTTCCTGTTCCAGATTCTACAACCTGCCTTAAAGTTATTGTATATACCGGTTTCTGTTTGTACCCTGACCTGTGTCAGATCCAGAAGAGCTTATTCCCTGTCTGGGTCTGGACCTGTTGAAGGGCATTTCTGTTGTTTATTATTTATTTAATAAAGCTGCATTTTTTTTACCTTAATCAAATTGTCTGAGTGTTCAATAAAACCGTGACAACTATCCAATGAATTATTTACGCAAAGAGCTGAGCTAAGAACAAGAGGTCATCCATTAAGACTAAAGGAAAGGCGCTTTCGACTAAAACAAAGGCAGAGATTCCTCACAGTAAGGGCAGTAAAGGTATGGAATCCTTTGCCTAAGGATTTTGCAGATAATGCAATGGCTTTCAAAAAGAGCAATGGATACCTATCTAGCACAGAACAATATTGAAAATTATAACAGATGGCTTCAATGCAGATAGGATGTTGATCCAGGGAACTGACTGCCATTTCGAGTCAATAAGGAATTTTTTTTATCCATTTGGGGCTAAATTAGAAATGGCTTCAGAGGGCTTTTTTTGCCTTCCTCTGGGTCAACAGGGGTGTTTTTGGCATGGGCTGGACTTGATGGACTCCTTTTGTCAGCCTCATCAACTATAATATGATGTTTCTATGTTATTTCCTTAATTAAATGTGTTGCTCTTTGCTGTGCCCCATTTAGTTCTAGAATATCCTTTTTCAGAACTGGTGTCCAAAACTGTACTGCATATTCGAGGGGAGGCCTTACCAATGATTTGTACAAAGGCAAAATTATGTTACCCACTCTTGCTTCAATACCCCTTTTTATATAAGACAGGACTTTGTTTGCTTTTGCTACTGCTATTTGACACAGGTCTCTTTCTCCAAGTTTGTAGTTTACAAGGATTCAGAGGTCTCTCTCTAGCAATAAGTATTTGAAATTAAATGTGGCTTTTAACCCCTTGGAAGATAGAGAGACCTCCATTGCTATAATTTGAATTTTTATATTTTTATTTGTCCTATATGGTGCAGTTGGCTTGGTCCAGAATTGTTCCACTTCTTCGTGCATCCCTGTTCTATTGGTTGACTACAGAGATTACAAACTAAAGCAATAAAATTATAGTGTATGTATGTATGAGTTAATTTTTTGTCCAGAATATATAATTTTATTTTAGAAGTATTCAAAAGAACATTGTCTACATATATTAAAAGTATAATATGACTTAATGCAATCAAAAATGATTTCTGCGCATAATAAATATTAAAAGAATTCTTTTCTTGGTGAATTCTGTTTTCTTTCTCATTTGTTTAATGTTGCCAAGAATTAAAAGCTGGAACCATAAAAAGACTGACAGTTTGTTAATTGGTTTCACAACTCCCACTAAGTGAAGGCATTTCAATTTCTTACTTTAATTAAGATGTATATAAGCTTTTTGAGAAAGACTTTGGATAATAGTGAAAAAATAAGTAATACTTTTTATACTATATATCTCAGGAACCAAAGAGGGTATTAAAAAAGTGATACTGACATTTTCTTTGTCACTGCAATATAACTCCCATCACAGACAGGTTGCCTATTCATAGTCCAACAACTGCAGATTGCCCACCTACGTCTTAGCCTCTAGGGACATCTCCAACACAATAAAGTAAAGGGAGGCAAGCAGTACAGCCAGATCACACGTAAGAACTTAATGTAAGGCGATACAATAGTACATACCACACAACTGAATACAACATATTGAAGTCCCTGTGCCCTCTGCCTGTGTGAAATAAAGAATTCAAGGCGCCCAATGTTTATCTGGGGATCTCTGGTTACCATTTATTGAGATGTCAGCTTGTCTGTTTCTTAAGTGGTCCAAATTTGTTTTTATTTGCAAAACTTTGCCCATTTTGAGTTTTCAATTACTTCGCTATACAGCTGCGACTCACAAGTGCTACAGATGTTATGAGTTTATTCTGATGATGGCGCCAAGCCACTGCCATAAAATGTAACCCTTTTTTATGTTACAAATCTAAGGAAGTAAATATGGTCTTAGAAAGTGATATTGCCATTTATTTTGTACACAGGTTATATTAGCCCCCTTAAATCTGGTTCACTATTGAAATATCACCATCTATTGGGTGATCTTCAAAAAGCAACTCTACAGCTGTCATTGGACTATAACTCCAATCACCCTCAGCCAGCCTATTCATATTCCAACAACTGTAGAGATGCAGACTGTCTACCTATGTCTTAGCTTCTACAGAAATATCCAACACAGCAAAGTAAAGGGAGGCAAGCAGTACAGAAAATAGCACCAGATCCCACATAAGAGCCTAATGTAAAGGACATACAACATCACACATTACACATCTGCCTACACCATATTAAAATGACAGAGCCCCTGACTGTGTCCTGTGTGGTGTAAAGAATCCAAGGTGCCCAATGTTTATCAGGGGAACTGCAGTTACCATTTAGTTGAGATGTCAGCCTGTCTATTTCTTAAGTGATCCAAACTTTTTTTTTTTAATTTGTAAAACTGTGATAACATTTGGTTGTTTCTATTACTTTACAATACACATGTGAGCCACAGATGCTATCGACACTATGAGTTTATTCTAATGGTGGGAGCAGCTGGGAGAGGGTCTCAAGAGTACACAAATTGCAGAGTCTAGGAGTATGAATCTGTGAAGCTAAGCCACCACCAATTGTGTTCTTCCCAAAAAAAGTGTTATGTGGGGGCAAGGAAACAAATAGAGGAAGAAGGTCCCTGCATACTTACAGCACTTCCACCATAACTTTGAAAATCATGTGTTCATGGTGTGCAATCTACATGTGGGGAGGTACCACTGAAATAGAAGAGAATAAAGTGCAAGTAGGATTTCTACAATATCAAGCACTCTTAGGATATATGTATTGGATTAGATAGCAATAGTAACGGAGCCAAACATACTGGTGTTTTTCCACACACTGGCATCGATGATCGCATACGGGGAGTCTCCATTCTTCCTAATACAATGTTTAAAATAACCTCAGTTTCCACAATAAATCTATTATAATTATTCTTATTTTGACTCATACCTAAAGGCATCCCTTTGACATCCGCTTGAAAGACAATTATATGAAGAGCAAAAAATTTAAAACAAATCCGAACAACCGATCTCCCAGCACAAAATTGAGATGCTTCCTCATAAATCCCCAACATGACATACACTGTCATTCACATTCTTAACCCTTTGAGTGCCAGAGGGGTACGGAAGGCATTGCTTTGCAATGCGTTCCGTACCCCTCTGGCACTCAAAGGGTTAACCCAGTGCACACATTTTTATATATATATATATATACACACACACATACATACATACATATACATACACACACACACACACACACACACACACATATATATGAAATGCATGTCCGCATGATATCAGTCTGGTATAAACCCTAAATCTATAAAGGGAAAAGTAAAAAATAAATATTTTATATGCCAATATCTGTATCGATCCTCCATATAAACCAATACAAATCATACCTACATTTTTAGTTCAATCAAAAATCCACTAATAACACACAAGTATAGCCACTTCATAATAGTGCTGGCTATCATTCACAAATATCAGTACTACAAATTCTGTCTATTTATGTAACCTGATATATAACACAGTGTATCAAATACCAGTCACACAAATTTTCCCAAAGTATAAAGTATATACATAATACATACGCTAACTTGCATTGCAAAAATATACATATATATATATATATATATATATATATATATATATATATATATGAATAGATATTCCCTCATGTGAGTTCCTTCTGTTTTTCTGATTAAACTACAATGAAAAATATACACCAAACTCAAAGATTACACCTCTCTCCAAAATTAGTGTGGTATAATCTATTCAAGGTATTCATGTGCAGTTTATGGATCATATGGATTATATCCATTGTTAAACGCTAGTCTAAAATTTGTGTATCAATGGGCTATTGATAATTTAATGTAGTGTCAACTTGGGTTGTTTATTTAGGTTCAAGATTTTTAAATAAAATTGTAATGAGTAGGTTTACAGGTTGAACACAGTTAACCTTTTAAACCTTTGAGTGTCAGAGGGGTACACAACGCATTGCAGTGTTGCGTACTGCTCTGGCACTCAAAGGGTTAAATACTAATTTTGGAGAGAGGTGAAATCTTTGAGTCTGGTGTATACAGAAAAACAGAAGGAACGCACATGAGGGAATATTTCAATACAGTTTATGTAAAAAAAAAAAAAAAAAAAAAAATTATATATATAAAAATTTCCACTTATATATGAATGTTTTAATGCAAGTTAATGTATGTATTATGTACATACTTTATACTTTAGGGAAATTTGTGCGACTGGTATTGATACACTGTAGTATATCAGGTTACATAGACAGATAGATACAATTTCTAGTACTGATATTTGTGAGTGATAGCCAGCACTATTATGAAGTGGCTATATATGTGTGTTCTTAGAGGATTTTTGATTAAACTAAAAATGTAGGTATGATTTTTATTGCTTAATAGGACACTTTATAAATAACCACTGTATCGTTATTTACAATGGAGGATCAATACGGATATTGGCATATAAAATATTTATTTGAAACATTTTTCACTTTTCCTTTTATAGATTTAGGGTTTATACCAGACTGATATCTTGCAGACATGCATTTGATATGTGTGTATGTGCACTGGGTTAAGAATGTGGATGACAGTGTATGTCATGTTGGGGATTTAGGAGAAAATATTTAAAATTTTGTGCTGGGAAATCAGTTGTTCTGATTTGTCCAAAGGATGCCTTTGGGTCCAAATAAGAATAATTATAATAGATTTATTTCTCCGTGTTTTGGTGGAAACAGAGGTTATTTTCAATACTGTATTAGGAAGAATGTAGATTTGGTGGCGACTTTATTAGGCTGATGATTGATGAACAAACGATAACATTGTTGCAAATAGTGACAGGGGGAACCCAGTGGGTGGCTGTGTTACAAACTAGAGTTAGGATATAAAAGGAAGTAGGTAGAGATATGCTGCTTGTTTGTGAGTTAGGATGTTCATTATTGTTTGATAACGTGCCGAGTTTGTACACTACAAAACGCATTACATTATAATGAACAGATTTTAAAATCCTTTTTGTAAAGTTGTAAATGACCTTATGTACAGGTTGTTTTAAAAGTTAGTAGTGTTTATACATTTTTATATTCGATCTAGCAGCAGTTAATTACTTTTAAAGTAAGCCATAATATCTCCTATATGGAGTTTTCAATATATTACCCTTGGAATACTGAATACAAAGACGCAGAGGAGTACAGGTGATACCTGTGGTTGCTTGACCAGGGACAAGCTTTCACCCATTCCCCTTAGGCGATTATTGATGCTGGTGTGTGAAAAACACTGGTACATTTGGCTCCATGAGTACTGATATCTAATCCAATAGATATATCCTAAGAGGGATTGATATTGTAGAAATCCTACTTGCACTTTGTTTTCTTAATTTTTTGGGTCCACGTGGTGAAAGCTTTGTGCTGTACCTGTTGGATCGTTGGTGAGCAGCTGAGGGATTGGAATACCGGAGGAGTGAGCCCGAGTAGGAGTGGGCATTATTATCTCTCATATGCAGGGATTTAAAGGGGAAAATTCACTTAAAAAATAATTTGAGCAGGGGTTGTATGTGAAAAAGTAATGTTATCTATGTTACTCTTTTTAATTTTAGAAACCCGACACTGGAGATATGAAGTGCCCGTTTACAAGACTTCATATCTCCAATTTTGGGCTACTAAAAACAACATTACTTTTTCACATACAACCCTTGTTCAAATTATTTGTTTAAGTGAATGTTCCCCTTTAATTATTTTGAAGCGTTTACTACTCTATGAGGCTCCCCTCTTTTTCTCTTTTCCATTTGTTCTACCATTGAAATAGGGTCTTGTACCCTTGTTCTTGTACAGTAATACATATAGAGAGCTTGCAGTTTGACTCCCAGATTTCCCTCCAGTCCGCAAGTGGTAAGGGATGACCAAGATATTCCTCCCAGGTTCACATAAAAGGGAACCTCACATTCAGTGTACCCATTGTAAGAATATTGTATAAGCATGAGATAAGGCCCTTTGTATAATGTCAGTCAAAACAAAGGGATTTGAGGTCCGAGGAGTTGTGTAATGTTTCCCAATTCAGCCAGCATGAACCCTACCTATATAAATATGTAGTTAGATGTCTCCGACGAAGTCTCTTGGCACTAAATATGAATTTTGCTCTTGTATACAAAATGAAATACTTGAACCCCATTTAAATACATAGTTGTATCTACTAACACCTAATTATATGTAGGACTAGAAGGGCTTGGAATCCAGTCCAGGTGGAAAGAGTCATTATGGAACAGCAGGGTCACCAGTCACAGCTAGGAGACTAATAAATATGGTGCGCTGTCTGGTCCCAGAGATTAAGGGAGTGTAGAATGGAGGGGCAATTCATCATAATGTGAGTTTAGCCAGAGAATGTCAGAAAGGAGAAATGATGGTAACATGTTAAACTCAAGTTCCACCTAGTGCTATATGAAAAGTGTCATGCTACAAAGTAACTCCGGTACGCATAATAATAGTAATTTTTCAGACTAGGGTATCCTAGGCCAACTATCAGTTTTGGGTAGTCTTAAATGCTAGTCTTCGATGTTTATTCTGCCATACAAACATATCTTTGACTGCAGAAATCTCAGATCACTCAAGGGGAAAGTTGTAGAGAGTCTGAAAGAGGTATACTAACCATGGCAGGAGATTAATTTTATTCAGATGTACTTGTCCCTGCCATCATATGGTATTTAAGTTCCAAATATCCAGATCTCTGCTTATTGGTTTAAGTAGGGTGGATAATTCAAGTTATATCACTTCCAGGAATCACTGGTAATGTAGACACCCAGGTATGGATGGAAGAAAGGTCCTATTTTGCTTCCAAAGGGAATTTTAATGAAAAAAACAGCAATTTGATGCTTTATCCATGGAAATTCCTGTTTTATGAAACCACATATTTCTACAAAGCAAAAAAAAGCACACCAAGATTTATATATATAATATACATACAAAAATAAGAACCCAAGTGAATAAGGACTGGAGAGCAGTAAATAATGGAGGGGATTATCCAAGTCCCCAAATTAGAAAAAACCTAGAACAAAAGCAAAAAAAAAGACAATACAGCTCATGCAAATTAACCAAATGTGAACCCTGTGTAAATTATACAAATATGTGAACCCTGTGTAAATGATACAAATATATAATACCAATGGTGTAATTTACTTATTTGAAAGTAATGAGGGTTTTGTTGTATAGTTTTGCCACAGTTTGTTTAAGCTCTCTTATCTTACCAAGTTACCCAATTTTCAGTGAGTCCTAACCAATATATATTGTCATTTTTATAGATTAAAGACACTTACATTTAAAGATTCCTCCAGATGAAATTGCCTTTAAACAAATGTATTGAATGCCTAGTTAAAAACACCTCAAACATAATTCAAAAATTAATAAAATATCTATTATACTCCTATATAATAGGATAGATAGACGGATCTGCTTTCAAGCAGGAATCATTTGCAGTGAATGAGTGGGTAGGGACATATAAGGACTGGAACAGTGCCAGACCCTCTGATAGGCTCATCCCATCCTCCACTACAAAACTAAATATAGGCTTTTGAACAAACCATAATTAAAGTCAATATCAGGGCCAGGCATGCCAATCAAAGATAAAGACATGACCTATGTTTTTAAGATAACCACTTTTACAATAATAAACAATTTTGCAGAGTTGAGACAGTTGACGTTTATTGAGTGTATAGGAAGATGATCTCTCTTCAGCGAAAAAGTTTACCAGGGTAGGACAGCAGTGAATGTATGTAGGAAGAAAAATAAGGGAGAAGAAAAGGTTAGATGCACACATCTAACAACACCTTCACACACACACACACACACACACACACACACACACACACACACACACACACACACACACACACACACACACACACACACACACACACACACACACACACACACACACACACACACACACACACACACACACACACACAGCCCAGAAACATATATGTATGGTCATATGTGTGGTGATGAAAAGAGGAAATGGATATGGAGGGGTAACATATTTCAAAAATAGATATTAACCCCTTAGTGACCCGGCCGGCACTTAACGCTGGCCGAACATTTTTTTTCATTTTTTGAATGATTTCCGGGTTGCACATGTATGTCCTCTGTCCACCTGGGACATCCGCTCGGGACGTACATGTACATCTTCGGGCAGTAAGGGGTTAAATGATAAGTAGTGAGGAAGAGCTCCTAGGATAATGTGTAGAAAGAAATGTCACCAGGTAGGTGACCACAGGCTAATGCATAGTCCATTCTCACTTATATTGTCATTTGTGCCCAGTAACACGGAACAAAAATGTGTATTAGTCTCACGTTTCTATTTGAAGTGTATCTGGTGTAAAATTGTATCTCGTGGCAGTGGTTGTCAGCAGTCATCCCCATCTGGTTATATGGATATTCCATATGGGTGAGGTGTATATGAAAGTCTATAGATGGTGAAAGCCTTTGTCTGGGTATAAACATACCATATGTAACATCACACCAAGTGTGACTTGATACTAAAAGAAAGAAAACATTACAAAGATAGAAAAGTAGACATCTGCAAAAAAGGACATCGTCATAAGACAAGGAAATTAATCAAAATATTTATAATACCCCTATGAAGGATTAATAGGGCCATATAATCTGCCAACAGTACCACGATGCACCTTAAGCACAATATAACATGTCACTGGTGCAGGGAATTGAGATGTTATTAGTATATATATTTGCATGCAAGATAATATGGGCATGGATGTAACATTCACATGTACCTTTGCTTATATAGGACAAGAGATAAAAGGTAAAAAGTGAGTCACGTTTATTGCTAGACCTCAAGCTACATGGTTCATCAAGACAATACAGTGGAATAAATCTATATTTATATAGATATAACGCAAGAGCATATATACGCACCATAACAACAAAAACGCAGGCAACAATGAGTAAATTGCAGGTGTACTGGTGATATACACATTGTTTGGCTACACAATGCTATTGGTTGTTGTAACGGTTGTAATAATAGAATTTTAGTCTTACCTGTTAAATCCTTTTCACTTAGTCCATACAGGTTACTGGTACAATGGGAGGTGATCCGCCCCTTTATGTAGGCAGGAACATTCATCAAAATGTATGCAGGGGGTGGAGCCTCCCCTCCCTCTTAAGCTGCCTTCAGCCAGAACCAGCCAGATTGATTTGAGGCACTAAAACTGACCAGAGGTAAGAAGGAAAAGGAAGACTCCTGTGAGCATGCCCCGAAGGTCTCCCACTGAATGCCACAGGAGAGCCAAGCATGGTCCCTTGACAGGGTGGGAGACCAGTAACCTGTATGGACTAAGTGAAAAGGATTTAACAGGTAAGACTAAAATCCTATTTTCACTGTCGTCCAATACAGGTTACTGGTACAATGGGATGTACAAACATTGAGCTTTCCCAGAGGCGGGAAGTAAGGCAAGGACCAAGCGCAAGGCCCAAAAGTCACCAGAACTGCTATGAGTCAATTAATCATAGAGCCCAAAAACAGAAGTGTCAATGGACACCAACCAGGGGTAAAAACGAACCCCCGAACTATCACAGCACACTAAACTAGAGCCAACAGGGCTCAACAGCAAAGAAGCACTAAGAACCACAGAAGTAGAAGATCCTAAACAGGCAAGACTGCCTCCAGGACCTTCCTCCCAAAGCTGGCATCAGCCGAGGCCAGTACATCTACATGATAGTGCTTCGAGAATGTGTGCACTGAGGACCAAGTGGCCGCCCGGCACAGTTGATCGGCAGACGCCTGATTCTTATAGGCCCAAGAGGCCCCAATTGATCTGGTGGAATGAGCAGTGACCCTGAAGGGAACATGCTTATTCCGCAGCTTGTAGGCTTCACGAATGGTAGATTTTATCCAAGATGCATTAGTCACCTTGGATGCCGGTCTCCCTGCCCTAGGCCCCTCAGGAATGACGAACAGGGCGTCAGACTTCCTGATAGACTCAGTGCGATGAACATAAAATTTAAGACAACGCACAACATCCAACAAATGGAGATCTCTCTCCTTGTCAGAGGAAGGGTTAGGACAGAAAGAGGGCACCACAATCTCCTGATTGATGTGAAACTCTGAAACAACCTTGGGTAAAAACTCCTTGGAAGTGCGGAGCACAGCCTTATCCTTGTGGAACACGAAGTAAGGAGGTTTACAAGACAGAGCTTGTAACTCTGCTACCCGGCGAACTGAGACAATAGCCAAGAGAAAGGCCATTTTCCAGGTCAAGAGACGTAAAGGAATAGAAGCCAAGGATTCAAACGGGGGTCTCTGGAGAACCCCCAGCACCAAATTGAGGTCCCACTGGGGAGCTGGACTCTTGAAAGCAGGCCGAACATGAGCCACACCTTAGAAGAAAACTTTAACATCAGGAAGAATAGCAATGCGTTCCTGGAAAAATACAGAGCAGAAGTCTGAACTTTGAGAGAACTCAGGCTGAGTCCCTTTTCAACCCCATCCTGCAAAAAGGCCAGGACCGTGGGAAGATGGAAATCAAGTGATAGATCCTTATCAGCACACCATGCAACAAAAGTTGTCCATATGCGATGATAGATCTTGGAAGACACATGCTTGCGAGCTCTAAGCATCGTAGACACCACTGAAGAGGAAAACCTTTTCTTCTTCAAAATTGAGGATTCAACATCCAAGCCCTCAAATGGAGATGCTGAACATCCTCCTTCCACAGATATCCTTGAAGAAGTAGATCTGGACGGGCAGGAAGCGGGAAGGGATCCGCCACTGACATGGCTAGCAGTTCCGGATACCAGGACTGACGAGGCCAATTCGGGGTGATTAGGATGACAGGACAACGCTCCATCTTCAGCTTCTGGATGACTCTGATCAACAGAGGGAGAGGAGGGAAGATGTACGCTAGGGAGAACTCCCAAGGGATTGACAAAGCGTCCACTGCTAGAGCAAGAGGGTCCCTCCACCGAGAGCAAAACACTGGCACCTTCCTGTTGTGTCTGGTAGCCATCAGATCCACTATAGGTACCCCCCACATCTGGGTTAGAAGGTGAAACACCTCTGGATGAAGTGCCCACTCTCCGCTGTCGACTGTATAACGACTGAGAAAGTCTGCCATGACGTTGTCTACGCCTGGAATGTGCACTGCTGAAATGACGGGAACATGAGCTTCTGCCCAAGATAAAATGGCCTTGACCGCTAACCAAGCGGTGAGACTTCTTGTTGCGCCTTTTCTGTTGATGTAGGCCACTGCGGTGGCGTTGTCGGACTCCACTCTGACTGGACAACCCTCCAGCTGAGATTCCCAGTGTCTCAGGGCAAGAATGATGGCACGAAGTTCCAGAACATTGATGGAGAAGAGAGATTCTTCCAGTCCCTATTTCCCCTGAGCACTGAAACGACCCAACACTGTCCCACATCCCCGGAGGCTGGCATCCGTCGTGACTGTGGTCCAATAGGGAACCTGAAAGGACCTCCCTTTTAGGAGATGAGACAGGTCCAACCACCATTCCAAGCTCAGCTCGACATGAGGAGGCAGAGAGACTGACAGATGCTGATGATCTGGATGATTCCTGCACGTCTGAATCACAAACCTCTGAAGTTCCCTGGTGTGTGCCATAGCAAATGGCACTGCCTCTATCTTGGAAATGAATTTCCCAACCAGAGAAATCAACTTCGGCACTGGAACCCTTTCGAGCTCCAGGATCTTGGATACACGGAGAGCAATCTGATGAGCCACTTCCTCCGGTAAAAACACCATGCACTGCTGAGTGTCAAACAGGAGACCCAAGAAGAGGATCTGTTGAGATGGAACCAAGTCTGACTTGTCCAGATTCACAATCCAGCCGTGGCGATTGAGTGTCTGGATGCACAACTGAACCTGCTGGTGAAGGATCTCCGCAGATGAAGCTTTCAGGAGCAGATTGTCCATGTAGGGAGTCACCCTGACACCATCTCGATGAAGCACAGCTATCAAAGCTCCCAATACTCTCTGAAAAACCTGAGGAGCTGAAGTCAGTCCAAAGGGAAGAGCTGAAAACTGAATGTGGCCTTTATGACAGGCAAACCTGAGATACCGTCTGCTCTCTGGATGAATAGGGATGTGAAGATATGCATCTTGAAGGTCCAGGGAAGCAAGGAACTCCCTTGGAGACATTGCTGCTATCACAGAACGCAGAGATTCTTGACGATAGTGGGAACTCACAACAAAGGAATTGAGATCCTTGAGGTCCAAAATAGGACGAGCACCCCCGTCCTTTTTGGCCACAACGAACAGGTTGGAATAAAATCCTGAACCTGTGTCCCCTGAGGGGACCAATTCCAGGACCTCTTTGTCCAAAAGATCCTGAATAGAGTCGAACAGACGTCTTTTTGTAGGCTCCTGAGAAGGACGAGTAAAATGGAACCGAAAAGGAGGAAGGGAAGAGAAAGGGATCCTGTATCCCCCTGATACCACCTGAATAACCCAAGGGTCCGTCACTGACTCCTCCCAAATCCGGCGAAAGATGTGGAGACGTCCACCTACAGCCTGATGCGGACCCGGGTTCGGTGAGTCATGCCGAAGCAGTCTTGGAGGTCTTGGCCTTGGGGGCAACTTTGGGCTTCCAGGACTGTTTGGGCTTGGAGGAGGAGCGAGCAGAGGACGGACCCGCCTGGGACGCAGAGCGTGTCTCAGTTTGGAAGGAACGAAAGGACCGATGGCGTTTGGCTGGAAACTTCTTTTTGAAGACTGATGGTAGAAGAGTACTTTTACCACCAGTAGCCTCACTAATCATCTCCTTAAGTTCAGATCCAAACAGTGAGGTCCCTTGGAAGGGTAATGAAAGCAAGGCTTTCTTAAAAGCGGTGTCAGCAGACCAAATTTTCAGCCAAAGAGCACATCTAGCCACCACAGAGGAAGTGGAGGCCCTCGCCATCATGCGCACAGCATCAAAAGCAGCGTCAGAAACATAATTTTGAGCTTCTGATATATTAGCAAGAAGCTGTAGCTGCTCAGACACTGGTGCATCCTGGCGAACTGCCTCAGTAAGCTGTTCAGTCCAGGCCGCAATAGCCCGGTTAACCCACGCCACTGCAAAGGTTGGACGCATGGCAGTGCCAATAGAGGCAAAAATAGATTTAAGACAAGTTTCTAACTTTTTGTCCGTCCAATCCTGCAGGGCAGAAGCATCAGATACAGCTAAGGCAGTAGATTTAGATAACCTAGAAACTGGAGCATCCACTTTAGGAGGATGAACCCATTTAGCCAGTTCAGCCTCAGGAAAAGGGTAAAGTTTAGCAAACTTTTTGGACACAGAAGAGGATTTATCAGGATTCCTCCATGCATCAGAGACTAAACGAGCAAGAGTAGGATTAGTAGGAAAACATAACAGCTTTAGACGGTTTTTGAAAAACGTCAGTTGGATCATGAGTAGATTCCTGAGTCAAAGGAAGGTTGAGCGTGGTTAGCACAGCTCTGATCAAACCCTCAGCAGAGAGTTAAGGGTCACATTCAAAAGGGTCACCAATAGACCTGGTAGATTCAATAACAGTGCCTTCCTCAGCATCAGAATCCTGTAAAAGTTCTTCCTCAGAAGAATCAGACATATCAGGAGCCCCCTGTGGCTTGGGCAGGGAGGTCCTGACTGTGGAGGGGGTCTGCCAAACCTGAAGAGCCCCCTGAACCTGAGAGGGAAAGAGTTGAAGAGTGGATCTGAGATCCCTAGTGGCAGCCTTGAACTCTTTCACCCAAGGTGGCTCAATGGCGTGACTGGAAAGCCCAGGGTTGCTGTCATGGCTTTCTGCACATTTTGGGCATAAATGACCAGAAAATTCTCTAGGCAGCCCAGAGTGACAAGAGGAGCAAAACGCAATGGGGGAAACTGACACCCCAGCCTCCTTAGTCTTGGGTCTAGCCCCTGACTCCAGTGGAGTAGACATGCTCACAGCGTCAGATATACTCCACTGACAAGAATCACCCAATTAAAGTGTGAAAGATTAAAAATTCACCCCAGAAATGTCTAAAATTAAATTTATCTGGCAAGCGAAGGGTTAATCTGCGGAGGAGAGAGAGAAGGCTCGGTCCCTGTGTAGTATACTCGCTGAGAATAACTCACAAAATGGCTTCCGCGACGGTAGCCAATCAGAAAACAGGCTCGAAACCAGCGTTCATGGGAAATGTAGTTTTTCTCAGAAGTACCCCAAAACAGTGCCCGAAGCCCCCCCAGACCCCCAACACACCGAATCATGCAACCGGATGATAGAGCAAGGGAAGACCAACAAAATGAGCCTACTCTGAAGTCGCTGTGACAAGCGGTTCCAGAGATACGTCCCACACTGTGTAAACCCATAGAGAGTAAAGGAGCAATGGCATCTATGCGGGAAAAGCGCGCTTAAAGGCGCGGAACATTAACTTTTAATAAATTTACCCTGACAGATAAAAGTTACCAAACACACACAAAACACATGTAAAACATGCTAAAACAATATCCCAATGAGAGAAATAGCAGGGAAAAGGTTAAAACCCCCATAAACTGCTCCAAAACCCAGGGAATACACACAGACATTGCATAAATACAGGCAATATTAAGAAAAACACCCTATGAGTGCTGGAGTGCATAATGAGAACTCCCAAATACAAGCCCAAAGAAGGGACACTGTGGGACAAGTGGACCTTCAGCACTCAAAGGGTGGCTCACCTTTCTGCAGGACTTCTGTCTTCAGGGAACCATGTTAAAAGGGAATTAACCAGAGGAAAATTCCCCAGCAGGAAAGCTACTTGACTCAAGTTGTTCCCTCTTCAGGGCATAAGGTCCACCAGAAAATCCCTGGAAGCTGCACTAGCCACTTTGGGGAGGGCAATTGTCAGCAATGGTTATCCGCCTAATGGTGGTATTCCATATTTGAAGAAAACAATAAAAAAAAACTAAAGTTGATTGAGAAATGTTCTCCACCTGGTGTGCACAGCACGCAGGAACAAATCAATCTGGCTGGCTCTGGCTGAAGGCAGCTTAAGAGGGAGGGGAGGCTCCACCCCCTGCATACATTTTGATGAATGTTCCTGCCTACTTAAAGGGGCGGATCGCCTCCCATTGTACCAGTAACCTGTATTGGACGACAGTGAAAGTGGGTTTTAAGACAACTGAGTTTGGCATATCAATATGATACATAAAAAACAGCTATGGCATATAAATTACAGTGGCAACAAACTATGTCTATATATATATATATATATATATATATATATATATATATAGTAATGTGCAAAAGTTTTAGGCACGACAGAAACAAATGCCCTCATTCCCCAGAGGCTTGAGAGCAAGTTCCTATGGCAACTGGAAGAACAGCTCAATGGCAGAGGATGCTATGAATTACCGGGTTTTATCAGGCTGCCTTTGGTCTTTAGACATTGGAACACTTAACATTCAATCTATGAGTACGGTTTCACTCTTAGAGGAACTAGTACAATAAATAAATATCATTAATTTGGACATTTTTGGCTTATTTGAGACTCATAAAAAAAAAAAGCAAAGATTTAGTCAAATTAGAAGATGGACACTGGCTATGCTATAAAGCAGGGCTGTCCAAGTTCAGTCGTCAAGGGTCACCAACACAGCAGGATTTAAGGATTTACCTGCTTAAGCACAGGTGGGCCAATCAAAATAAATGAACTACTGATTATCTCCCCTGTTCTTAATCAGGGAAATCCTTACAGCCTGGTCTGTTGGTGACCCTTGAGGACTGAACTTGGACAGCCCTGCTATAAAGGAACCAATGATGGAAGGAATCAGATTTTTGATTAACAAAAGACGGACAGACTCAGTCGTAAAAGTAGAAAGAATTTCTGAAAGAAATCACTTCCTGTGCTATCAAACTAAACAGTTGTTATGTTCTTCAAATCATTCAAGTTTATGCACCTGCAAGTAGCCACACGGATTATGAAACCGAAGAATTTTATGATTTATTATGACTACAAATGTAGGGGTATTTTAAATGAAAGAACTGTAAGATTCAAAAATGGCGAAAAATCTATAGGACCACATGGAAATGGAAAAAGACACGATAGAGGCAACTAACTGATCGAGCTTGCAAAAGAACAAAATTTGTACATCATGAATTCATTCTACAGGAAAAAGGCCCAGAGAAAATTGAGACGGAAAAGCGGTAATGGGTAATACAAGTGAAATTGTCTTCATACTTGCAAATAATAAACTATATTCACTGATTGCTCAATCTTAAATAATTTTTAACGTTGGAAGTGACCATCGTCTAGTGAGAGCAAAAATCAAAATTGGCTGCAAGAAAAAAAGAAAATGATCATGTTAACAAACGAGAAGATCGACACTAACCAGATACTGAAAAATCATAAGAATTTTGAGACAGAGCTGTCAAAACTAATCTCTGTGCTGCACGACATTCCAGACCCAGACGCGGATTTGGTCTGGTCCTAGAAGCTGAAGAATGATGCTAGAGAGCAAGGTTAGAGATCAGAGCCAGGCACAATAATACCTTTGCTGAAGCCTCTGCCAGATTAAGGCCTTGATTCAATTGTTTGTGATAAAACAGGAGGTAAGGCAAAAATTGATACTGGCTGACCAAAAGTCAGTATTCAATTGCTCTACCACCTAAAAGCACAACGGACGTTAGGCTACAGTAAAGGTCTTGTGGCCATTTTGGGAGTAAAGTTCCCAAAATGCAGCTAAATAGCAGCAATAATGGGAGCATCAAAGGGAAAAAAAGCTAACTATCAGTGCCTGACATACTGTCAAGCACTGATAGTTAACTGTCTGTCTCCTTCTGTCATCATTCTTTCTGTTACCTTCTCTTCTTTCTGCTCTCTTATTTTAGTTGTATCTTCTTTTCTTGCAGCTTACAACAAAGAACAGATATCCATAAACAAATGTGGTTTAAAATAAACAGCATATACGTTCATACTTTAACTCCTCCAAAGGGTTAGCAACGCATTGAGATTTCTTTTGTAAATAAAATGGCCAAACATGATAAAATCGTGCCCATTGATAATAAAATTCCCAAACACATTGCGATAAAATACAGAGGCCTCATATCATTTCTCCTCCGCTGTGCAGCCGTGGAGGCAGCAGCCTCAGGGGAATGTGAGATGTTGCACAGCCGCCTTCTCTGTATCACATGGGCCAATGCCCGTTCCAATGTGAGTGCCTTTAGATATGGGCAGTCTCTGTTCCAATTCCCTCACAGCCATTTGCTGGGATGTGTGGTTATACACCTCCCAGCCAATCAGCTGCAACCACCTCCACTCAAAGCTGTTTAGCTGGACGGCCACACACAGCAGCGGAGAAATGGTACTAGTCCACAGTATTTTCTTGCAATATGTTTGGCAATTGTATTATCAACTGGAACAATGTTATCATGTTGGGCCATTTTATTTACAAAAGAAACTGCATTCATTAACCATATGAGTTCCAGAGAGGTACACAATGCATTGCTCTGCAATATGTTGCATACTCCTCTGGAACTCAAGGGGTTAAAGTATGAATGGATGTTCAGGTTATTTTAAACAACATTTCTTTATGGATATCTGTACTTTGTTTTAAGCTACAAGAGAAGAAGATACAAGAATAAGACAGACAGTAGATGACCAGGGTGCTAAGGACCCCACTGAACATCAGGATTAATGGTGTTACTTTGCAGAGGCTGTTGATTTGTTAATTAGTCGGGTTAACCCTATAAGTGCCGGTGGTGTAAGCATACCCCACCAGCACTCATAAGGTTAATTCTACTAACTTTGGACACATTTTTAGGGACTTTGGATGTATTAATATGGGACTTAGGGCTCCATATAATTACATCCACTTTTTTCCTTTCAATTGCTGCGTCGGCTGTTTTAAGATCCCATAAGGGACTCTAGTTCCAAAAAAACTGGGTCTTAAATTTCCTGAGAATAAATGAGTCCCTTATTGGATCTTAATGGCTAACACAATCAATTGAATTGCAAATTGCGGTGTTTTGAGAATTTGCTATGGGTGAAAAACATCTCATTTTGTCACATGGCATTATTTCACAGGTAATTGAATAGCTTACCATGCTTGAAAAAATTAAGTTGGCAGAAAAAACAGCTGTCGGGCACAATTGAATCGAGGCCTAAAGGTGCTGGCCAAGAAGCTAGATGTCTGACCCCGGTTGAGCCAGGGCCCTGACAAGAATGGGATTAAAGTGTAGCTGGAGGAGAGAACCAGACAGATGAGTATAGGAACCCAATTTCAGAGAAGTCAGGGAGCCAGATACTGACCACATGTATTGCGGGTTAAGACCACAACTGCAGGAGGTAATATGTGCTTGCCTATAGACTGTGCAGTCCAGAGTAGGTAGTGTTGTAGCAGGACAGGTCACCATTCTCTCAGACTCCCTTACTGGTATATACTCAGGCCCAGATTTACATCTCAGGTGCCCCTAGGCACAACACCTTGTGGCGCCCATAGCCCCTCCTTTGCCCCACCCCTAACCACCCCCTTTCATATTTAAACACACCCACTTTTGTGGCCACACCTATCTTAGATCAATTATTCACATTTATTGTGATAAGTTTTCAAATGAATTGCACCCCTTTTCTTAAAGTGGTGTAATTTTTGAGCAAACCAACTGTTTCAAATGGACCAAATAAAAAACCCCATTGCTTTTAATGGGTTTTATAACCCATTGAATGTCAGAGAGGTCTCATAGTGGGACAGTATATATTGGGGTCAATGACTACGATGGCAACAGTGTATGTTAGGCCTTTTCATCCTCTCCAACCAGGTCCCCTCAACCACCAGAGGTGAAAGTCAGGTCTTGTCACATATATCTATATTATTACATGTGTAAGACACTTTTCATACAGGAGCCAGATATTAGCTATCTCACCTTCCAACACATCTGTAGCCATCCCCACAAGTCTCTACACACCAACAAATCTAACAAATCTGACAGGGTTCCCTCTCTCCCCTAGGCAAATCTCACACTCTCTTGCAGTCAGATCCTTGTCCACTCGGAGGTCTCCAATACACCCCCCGTGACATATCACACACACACACACACACACGCACACACACACCAAATTTCTCTCCACTCATCCAATTTGTCTCTTCTTCCCCCTATATTTCTCCCTGCCCACCACCTCCACCCATGTCTCCCCCCATCATTTTCTTCTTTCTAGGTCTCTCTCTTCCTCAGGCAGGTCTCACCCCTTCCATCCAAATGTCTCTCTCCACCTCTGACTCTGCCTAGGTTTCTTCTCCGTTCTCATGTTCCAACAAGCACATTTGTTTCCATTATCACCCTCCACAGATCTTCCAGCCAACCCACAACACAGATGAATATATGCCCAATAGATTCCTCACACACACAGCTCTCACCCACACATAGAGGAGCCCCTGCCACATGGTCTCTCCCCTTAGATACACAGCTCTAGTCCTCATCCCTTCTTTCTCCGTTTTGCTGCTTTGTTTTTAACACAAAGTGACAGGAAGTTTAACTCCCCTTCTTGTCAGTGGCTGTCCATGACGTGATAGTGTTCATCTCACTTGGCAATGCAGGGAGGCACCGACAGATGCAACATGCACTCTGTTACTGTCTCCTGAATATAAGCAGCTGCACAAGCTATGCGCAATGCAATACTTCAAGAGGAAGTGATCAAAGACTCACTGGAGGTCAGTCCGGGCAGTGTATCTGCTCGGACTAGCTGAGTTTGGAGCGCACTCTTTTCACAGCAGTTGCAGGGGACCCCCAAATGGGAGGGCCGTTGGGCGTGACAGTCCATTGCCAGGCGCCCCTAAAAATCTGGCACCCTAGGCAGGTGCCTTGTCTGCCTATTGGTAAATCCGGCCCTGTATATACTGTGACTATAGACCCACTCCTGAGGCTTCAACTGCAGGTTAAAACCTCGGGTAAACTACAAAAAATCTAAACGGGAACCATGAGACAAAGACACTTTAGCAGCACAAAGCAGAATGACACTGCCAAAAAGCCCTGCAGGGTAAGACCACCAAATAGCCCTGTGGACACAACCACCAAAGAGCCCTTTGCAATACAACTGCCAAATAGCTCTGCGGAATACAACTGCTAATAGGGTCCAGCACATTCTGAACAAAAAGCGAGTTTAGAACTGGGTGCCCCGGGCCTGACCCAGTAATAAAGGTCTGGCCAAGATCAGTAGAGTATGGCAGCAACAAAAATTCCCAAATTGCTTGAAAACAAAGGCAGAATGAGCAAGGTAGGTATAGATCACAACCCACGTAAGAATATCGTAAGAGAAATGCGGGAGATAACTGCAACCTCCTGTCCCAATTCAACACCCCCCAGAGACTATCGAGGACAGCACAAGACATTGCTAAGCCTAGGGAAACAAGCCCAATGTAAGCAGGCTAGGGGAATCCTGACCAGGAGGATATGATTCCTTAAAGCCCCACGAGTATGGAGACTAGGCCAAAGGACTGAGAGGATACCCAACACAATGCAGCACAGGAATGCAATAATACTCACTGCGAGAGCGCAAGCAGGGATAGGGAATAAACAGGGTAAACAGGCTGAGGTCACCGGGAGCAGAGGCAGCAGCAGGGAAAAGGCAATAAGTAGAGTTAAATGTAGCCAAGGTCAAAATAGCAGTAAAAGCAGAGTCTAGATAATGTGGAGTCAGGTACAAGCCAGGAAATATCACCATGATGTTGAGCTCATCAAAAAAGAATGCTGGAAGAAAATCAAGGGCCAAAGAAAGCAAAATGAAAGATGACCACACATGGGCCAAATGTTTGCACTAAAGCTTGAAGATGGTAAAACAGCAATAATTCAACAACATATAGTAAAACAAGTGGAAGAATTTTATTCAAATCTTTATAAGGATCAAGTACAACAATGGAACTAAGTGCCAGAGGTTGAAGCTGTACGAGAAGTTTTGGTAGAACTAGTTGAATTTGGCATTCTATTACACTTGGCGGCTTCCACACAAATTAAGGAATACACTTTTTATTGTGAACAAACTGCCCAATGAAAACAAATGGTGTGTTACAAAAGTGGTTTCCAACACACACTTGTGCTTAAAAACAAAAGTAGATTAACCCTATGAGTGCCAGTGGGGTATGCAACGCAGTGTACAGCATTGCATACCACACTGGAACTCATAGGGTTAATCTCCCCAATATATGCCCGAGTTAACCTTTAGAGTGCCTCCACTCTAAGGGTTAAATGCAGTCTGGCATATCTTGTAAAAATAAAATGCTGCCATTCTGGATTACAAAAAGGTTAAGGCATTCTTTTTGTCAAGTATTAGAAGGCCTTGCACGGGTTAAGATTATGTTGATGCTGCTGCCTCCGCTGGCAGAGGCAGGCATACAGATTGCCACAGACTCCCCCCCACCTACTTTCCAGGTCGTTGGCCAAATCCAAATTTTATAAAAATATAAAAAGCCAGTCTCTGTTCAAAATGGATGGCAGCCTCCAATTGGCTGGGATTTGTGCTTAGGAACCTCACAGCCAATCAGCTTCTGGGGGAGGGGTGACAAAACTCACTGCAAGCTGATTGAGTAGGAGGTGACCAATGTCTCCTCCCTGTCTTAAGGTTACACAGAGAAGTACGGAGAAACAAATTCTAAACATAACAAAAAGAGACAGAAAAATGTGTGCATGGATTTGTCAGCAAACAAAGGTCTATGATGTCATTGAAAGAGTAAACAGCCTGAAATGGAAATGGGTAGGCCACAAAGCAAGAAGCATTGATGGCAGATGGACCAAATAAATTTTGTAATGGATTCCACTCAATACTAAATGCTCCAGAAGAAGACCAAAGGCAAGCTGAGCAGATGAAATTAAAAAAAATTCTGTACACAGTGGCAACAAAATGTACAAGACAGAAGTTGTTGCTGAGCAGGCATTCATCGTGCAGAGGATCGACAATGGCTGAAGATGATTATATATATCACTGTGCAAAGGGTTTAGGCATGTGTGAAAAAAATGCTGTAAAGGAAGAATTGATACTTTAATAGTTTCTTTTTAGCAATAAACTGCAGGCAACAGTGAAGCATGGTGGAGGTTCCTTGCAAGTTTGGGGCTGCATTTCTGTAAATGTAATTGGGGATTTTGTCAGAATTAATGGTCTACTCAGTACAGGCATATACTTATCAATCATGCCATACCATAAGATAGGCATCTGATTGGCCCCAAATGTATTTTGCAGCATGACCATGGCCCCAAACATATAGTCAAAGTCATTAAGAACTTTCTTCAGAGTAAAGAAGAACAAAGAATCCTGGAAGAGATGGCATGACCCCCATAGAGCCCTGTGTTACAGTACCTGGTGGCGGCTGCTGAGCCGACTGCAGCTTTGCCCGACAGCTCAGCCGCAGCTCTCATCCGGCGACTCCAGCCGCATGTCTGTCTCTCCGCTTCTCCCTTCAGCCGGCCGCATTGTTTGTTGGTGGCTCAGCTGCGTCTGTGGACAAGGTCCCAGTCTCTTCCGGCTCCCAACAGCAGCATATTGGCGCGCGTCCAGGCTGGGAGGGGCGTCCCATTTAAAGTGACAGCGTATGTTTGTGGCTCCTCCTCTTCCTGTGTCACTGGGTACATAAGCTTCCTAAACACCATTCTCAGTCGCCCTTTCGTGGTGTCCAATGCAGATGGCTTCTGATTTGGCCCTGTTTGTCTGACTAACCGACCTGGTTCTGACCTATTGGATCTATGCGACTATACACTCTGTGTATGACCCTGGCTTGTCTGAGATCCATTATGGTGCAGAACTTGTGGCTCTGGTGGACTACCTTCTTGTGTATGACCTGGCTTGGCTGACTATCCTCTTTGGTGTTGACCTGGGGCTCTGTCTACTGCGCACCCAGCATTCCATCACTTCAGTAGATATCCCATCTGGTGCAAACCTTGGCTAGTCTGACTAACTGCTCCATGTATGACCCTGGCTTCCTAGTACCTATCTGACGCTGGTATGGATCCTTGTACCTTCCTTGGCATCTTCCTTTCTGGAGCCTATAGGTGCGGACCTGTAGCACAGTTATCTCCAGTTTCGGTTATCTATACTGGTGCCTTCAGGAGCGGGCCTGTAGCACAGTATCCTCAGTCTGGTTGCTTATATCTGGTGCCTTCACGTGCGGACCTGTAGCATGCTCTCTCTTGTCCCGTAGCGTCTCTTGGTGCCTTCAGGCTCGGGCCTGTAGCACAGTCTCTCCTTTTTTATCTGGAACTATTTGGCTCTGGCCAGTAGTACCATATTTCCTGTTCCAGCGTTTCCGTGCTGGTGCCAGCAGGTGCGGGCCTGTAGCACAGTTCACCTATTCGTTGCATCTTACTGTTATATTCAGGTGCGGAGCTGAGTCTTCCTGTTATCTCCTTGTTTCCTGTGTATTGTATCTGCCACCAAGAAGTCTTGTATGTCATACATTGCTGAGTATTGTATGCCTATCTATACTCTGTTTGCATTGCTGTATGTCTCAATAAAGATTACGTTACCTTTAGTACTGGTCTGTGCTCATTCTTACCAACCGTGACACCCTGATCTCAGCATCATCAAGTCTGTCTGGGATTAAATGAAGAGAGAGAAGCAACTGAGGCAGCTTAAATCCACAGAAGAACTGTGGTTAGTTCTCCAAGATGTTTGGAACAACCTACCCGCCGAGTTTCTTAACCCCTTAAGGACCATTGACGTGGCAGGACCGTCACGCTGGCCCGGCACTTAAGGACCAGTGACGGTCCTGGCACGTCACATACTTTTACTCACCGCGCTCCTGTATGAGCGCGGTGAGTAATACCGGGCACTGAAGTTGATCGCTCCAAGACCGGAGCGATCTCTTCCAGTGCCCCGTTTCACGTGCCGCCCCACGTGATCAGTCACGTGGGACGGCACGTCAAACTTTCCTATGTGGTCCTTAAGGGATGGCACGCCCCGGGACCGCAGGTCCTTAAGGGGCTAACAAACTGTGTGCAAGTGTACCTAGCAGAATTGATACTGTTTTGAAGGCAAAGGGTGGTCACACCAAATATTGATTTAGATTTTTCTTCTGTTCACTCATGATTTTTTTGAATGAAAAAAGTAAACTATAAACATGTCTAATTTTGAAAGCCTTCAATTACTTTAAGTAATAGCAAGATAATATTGGATATTTTCATTTATTTCATTTTTCTACTTACAAAAAGCACCACGTAAATTATTTAGTATCTGGCCATGCAAACCCTTGAACTGGCCCCATCTTACAAATTTATTAAGATAAAAAAAGTTCAAAGTGTTGGGAGGAGAAAGGGAAAAAGCCAAACATCATATGTGGTATTAGAATTCTTCTTACAGCTGTTTATTTTACCTAGGCTTATTAACTCTGTGTGCTCCTCCCCATTTGCTTGTGTCTCACAAAAAACAATCTTGAGACCTAGTCACAGGTCCAATTCAATGATTTTCTGACTTCAGCTTAAGCCTGTCAATCAAAATCCCTGAACACATGAATCAGAAATATATTTAAATTCTGATCTGTGAATGTCCCATTGAGTCTTAAGGATGGAAAGACTGGATCAGTCATAGCCAACACTGCCCTGCAGGCATTATGGGCCAGATTTAAAGGTTTGCAGTAAAACAGCCATTAGGGCCAAAATGAGTACTCACCAACATAATAAATTGTCTAAGTCGGTATTTAAAGACCATACCAGCAAAAAGCACAACAGACGTTAGGCCACAGAAATGGTCTTTGGCTAAACGTCCATTTTGTGCTTTAAGTTCTCAAAATGCTGCTAAGTAGCAGCGATATTAGGAACTTCACAATAACAAAGTTAAGTATCGGTGCCTGACATACTGCCAAGCACCGATTGTTACCTTATATGTGTTACACTTCTCATCCACTGCCTGTTTCCTTCTGTCTTCATTCTGAATTCTCTTCTTTCTTTTATCTTCTCGTCTGTCTTCTTTCTTCTAGCTGTAAAAGAAAAAAAATATCAATATACGATTTTTAGAAACATAGCGGATAATAATACATCGTTTAACCCCTTGATTGCCAGAGAGGTATGCAACGCATTATGAAGCAATGCTTTGCAGACATCTCTGGGGCTCAAAGGGTTAAACGCTGTATTAGTTCCATAAATATATGCCAAATAAGCCAAGGGAAATTTAGTCAAATTGCACAGTATAACATGTCTGAAAAATAATTCTTGGAAAAACTTAGCTTAATAATCTGTTTCCGCCTCTGTGTGCAGCGGCAGAGGAGACAGTGCCACAGGCCCCCCGTCTTCTCCCTTATAGGCCGATGCCCATTCCACACTGAGGGAATTTGAACAGAGACTGCCTTTATATATAGGCAGTCTCTTATCAAATTCCAGCCATTGGCTGAGATTTGTTTTAGCACATCCCAGTCAATCAGATCTGAGCGGCTGTCTCAGCCATCAAAGTACCTGCATTAACCATAACATACAAGGTTTAACTAACAGTATGGCATATAAATGTGAAGTCCGTATCATATCCCACTATACTGTTATTTTCTCTTAATTCAACTAAGAAATTTACTTTTACTATACATTAAATTTTTTTTAACTGTGAAATAAATTGCACGAATAATAACATTAGTATTAGCTTTTAATAACTTAAATCACACAAAGGATGTCTGTAGTTTGTTAAATTAAACAAATTGGCTAAGTGCTAATTAATTGTAAACTGACATTGAGTTGAATAAAACAAAATATGTGTACCCTCTTTATTTATTTTATTTTTTTATTTCTTTTGGCAATATATATTCCCTTTCAAGAAGTGTAAACATATTGTGGAGGTGCTAAATTCTGCTTTGAACATCATTAAAATAAGAACTATATTTAGAGTTGGTTTGGAAAAACTGCAAATAAAGCTTGCAGACATTCAGTTGTATAAGTGACTTTTTTTAAATAGTTAAATGTTTGATCATAACATTGGTGTCTTGAAAAACTTCTGTGGTTAATATAGGACAAATGTTTTCAATACTATTTCTCCTGACAAATAAAAAGTCTAGTTTTTTTGGAAATGATCAAATAAACACAGGTGGATCAATCCATTTGACAAATCTACCAGTGCTAATTATAGACTCACCTATGCTAATCTATATTTTCACAATGTACACAGTTGGTTTGCCCTGAGGATAATTACTGGAAACTCTTGATTTACATGCAGCTTCACTAATATTTGGTAAAAAGAGTAGTGATAACATCAAAATAATTGCACAGTAGCAAGCTTATGATTGAAAAGTCCAAGAACCAGGGACTATGGGTATTGTAGTCTTCTCCTTTACTTGTTGCCTAGCAATATCTGGCCCTTAAGATGTGGGTTATGGTGCATGCGTGGACACTTGCAAAGTGGATCATATGACAGAGAATGGTGAGTGAAGAAAAAAAGAGCCCTGACCGTTCTAGTTTGAACGGTTGCAGAGATATGTCCCAAAGATGTGGTCCCATTAAAGCTTATGCAGCAAAGATTGCCGTGACACAGTACCCTGTTCTTTAAGGGCGATGGACTAAAAAAAAAATTATATTTTTTTACTTAAGCTGAAAATAAACCCAAAACCCCCTGGTGTACCAGAGGAGGGTAAATAATAAATTATAAAATGTGGGGATATCTGGAATCCTGCAAAACCTCCACAATACATAATATAATGAGAATAACAGTACATACCCAAGAACTGCAGAGAAAGGGGTAAAGGGATAGTAATACTTAAAATGTAAAAAAAAAATATGTTGTAGGGTTTATCCCCCTGAGTAAAACAAGAGTACTCCCACTGCTGAAAGGTGTTTCATTCAAAAGCTATTAATTTTCAAAGTTGAATTTTTTAGGTGCAATATCACAGTCGCCTGAAATTGTACAGTGGCACTGTTGCTACACCATCCTATGGAGATTTATTGATCTGTTACATATCTCCAATTTTATTACACATGTAGTGACAATTAAATTATCTGAATATCATAGAATATGAAATCAACTATTGCAATATTGAAATAGGGCTTAAAAGCATAGAATCTCCAGCCCTTCATCTCTTACAAACACCCAGGGGAAGAAGTAAGGAGAAGATATTCAAATCTTCTCCATACTGCCTGTCTGGGAAATACAGGGGGTGTGTGACTGTGACAGGATTGGGCAGGGATCGAAGGCACCTGTCCACGCCTGTCAAAATCTCTGCAAGGAGTTGGCCCACCCTCAACATCCGCCTGAAACAAAAAAAAAACATGGCTGACACACACACACTTTCCTCTGCTGCACCTGTCTTATGCAATGCGTTGTGTATCCGTGTCAATCAAAGGGTTAACAATTATACCCAAAAGTTGATCAATGGTAAACTGTGATGGACAAGATCACTGCTCTCAGCAGAACTCCTGCATGTTGCAAAGCATGTAGCTGCATCGCTCACCACAACAGCGGCAAAGAGGGATATTAAGGCCATTAAATAATCTAAATGGACTCAAGGCTACACCACATATGCACATAAATAACGACTAGACACACCAATGTTGTCAGAGCATAAACCATCAGTTTCTCTTGCATGTCATCATCAGATATGTCATACTACTATGTTCAACATGTAGGCCTAAGGGTTAAGCCTTTGTAGCTAATCAGCCCTCTATATTCCGTATCTTATCACCTATATATTCTGCAGATCCTTAGTTATTATTATTGCCACAGTCTTAAAGGGCTACATCCCACTAATCCTCTCTATCTATGGATGCATTTGTGTGTATGTCTGTGCATGTATAAGTCTGTATCCATGATTGTGAACAAAATTACTTTTACTTTACTAAATAGAAAGATGAAAAAAAGACAGGCAAAGCTATCCCACAATGCTAGTGTGAGTAGAAGTTTTTCAACAGGTATTGAGACACGTGGAAAATACAGTTGCACGCAAATAAGCAGTGTGAAACTTCACACCATTCTCTAGAGAAACATCATAAATAACCACATTAATAAGCTTTTCCTGCTGAGTAAAACAGGGTCACTGTTTACTGCTCCTTTAAAAGCCCAGCAAACTCAGAATGTACAACAGTCCTTACTTCTAATAGCTGAACAACAGATCTGATGCACTTGGAATGCAGAGACTTATTAAGTACATCTATTTATACAGCTTTTAACCTCATCCCTTTTAAAAAGAGATGGGGTTAAAAACTCACTCTCTCTCTCTCTCATATATATATATATATATATATATATATACACACATATATATACATACACACACACACACACACACACACACACACTCGGTTTGGGACCTCTCTAACACTGAAGGGGTTAAAAGCCCCATTTAAATTATATGGGCAATTTTATTTGTCCCCTCTTGGCTTATCCTAGAATTGCTCTATTCTTTTTAGAATATGAACACAATGTTGTTCCACAAAAGTCTAAGAGAGTATAAATGTACCAGTTGAGATTTACCATACCATTTGAGACATAAAAGCAACAGATGCATCCAAAGGCCAATTTTTTATAAGCATCCAGAATTCACAACATATTTGGTATGGCTTAGTGTCAGATGTTGCTATTTACCTATCCTGAGGCACAACCTTTGTTTAAAGCCCATCGATTTGTTCAAGCAGAAAATGTCGGTATCAGTGAGTCAAAAATAGATCCACAATGCATTATTCTTTTTAATATTACTTTTTAGTTGCCTGATTCATCATTAACCTTTTTTTTATTTCCAGCAATACAATAATGCATTTGCAGGTGTTCTTTGATATGTTTTGGCACCATAATTAGTAAACAACTACATTTATATTGCAATTTATTTTGGGCAAAATAATTAGTTTGTAAAATTTTTTTTAAAATTAGCTGTACGCACTATTACAAAAAAAATAAAATAAATTTATATATATATATATATATATATATATATATATATATATATATATATATATATATATATATAAATATACATGTTGATGTGTTATACAGGCAATTTACTATGGAAGTTGAACAGGAATCAGCTGGAAAGAAAGCAGCTAAGTGTAATTAGAATATTCCATTCAGAGATTTTCTGATCTGTGCCAGGTTTTGGAGAAAGCCCAGCAACTCGGACACAAGCAGCAAACAGCTGCAACTAAAACAACAGAGAAATCTGAATTCTAAGAGGCTGATAAACTCAGTTGAAGCAGGTCTGTGAAAGGGACAAACAGAATTTCCCAAAACGCTAACGCAGTGCTTTCCAAACTGTGTGTCGCGACACGTTAGTGTGTCGGCTGCAGTGTGTAGGTGTGTCACATGCAAAGGTGCCATTTACACAGCGAGAGACTGTCATTCAACTCAAGCACGAGCTACACTGGGAGCTGAGATAAAACACTAATTACTTAATGGTCGCATTTACACAGTGCAAGATTGCATCCATGTGCTGCATACAGCTGGAGCACCACAAAAGATCTGTAACAGCTGGAGTGCCTCCGTGTGCTGCACACATAATATGTATGCAGCACACACTCCAGCTGTTGCAAATCTTTTGGCACTTCAGTTGTTAAAATCTTTTGAGCTGTCACCTCCTCTATACCTCTGCCCTCTCTTTGGGCTGCCAGGCTGGAGTGTCCCTGTGTGCCGAGGCTGCCTGTCACATGACTGCTGCTTCTGCCTGTGGTGCCGATGAGACAGGAAAGACGGACAGTACTTCTAAAATCAGTTATGCGCTATTTACTAATGTGACATGAGAATCTTGCGCTTAAATGTAGAGCAACATTCTCATGTCGCCATTTTAAAACCACACGAAATGCTTAATGCCTTCCGCAGTATGAATGAAAGGAATTCACGAGATATGTTGTGTCCCCATACATCTTGTTATTATAGTCTATGTATGTGTCCATATCTCTTATAAGGGATTATTAGTTTAACCTCCTGTTTGCTAGCAAAACTGAATTACTGTGTCACAAAATGATGCATGCCTAAATAGTGTGTCACAAACATGAAAAGTTTGGAAAGCTCTGCGCTAATGGCTTGTTAACTCTTTGAATGCTAGAGATGTCTCCAATACACTGGTTTGTTTGGCCTCCTTCAGAATGGATCTTGACGGGCTAAAGTATGTGGTACCAGGGTGACACAAATGTTGGGTTAATAGTATCAGGCAACAGATCTAGGCAATTAGATGAATGGCAAGTCCAAGAGAATAAGAGGTACTAATGATGAGATACCCCCCACACACACAACACAGATAGCTCTGCAGAGCTAGCACTCTCCCTCTATGGTTAGACTCCCAATGGCAATGTATACATGGATAACCTGTCTAAATATTAGAAATCATAAGATTTAATAAATCTATTAAAATGAAGCATGAGAAGTTTGGAAATTATGAATTAAAAATATATACCAGATCTAAAAGTCAAAGGGAATCACTAGGCTAAAAAGGCAATCCCCATACTACCCAATAAGCCTTGGTATTATGGGAAATAAATATCCCTTTTGTTCAGTCAGTGATAGTAAGAGAGAGTAATACTGGATTATGTTTATTGTCTCTCTGAAATTAAGGTGTACTGTAGGGGCTTGTTCCAGTTTGCCAGAAATGGAAATATTCAATAGCACTAGTAGACATTGCACTCGCATGTAAACATTGCTGTATATATACGTATGCATAGATGTAGCATATAGAGCATGCAGGAAATTTCTTACAGTCCCTGCACGGTATAATGTGTGTCTAGGCTTGATTCCTCTTGGATATAATAGATAGAAAGAAACCACTCCACAATAACTCCAAAAAGTAAATTCTCCAGTAAAATGATCTATTAATAATAAAACATAAATAAAACTAATTTTATATATATATATATATATATATATATATATATATATATATATATATATATTGTATAATCCTACAATTCTACATGTTTCACAGTGGTCCACGCTGCTTTCCAAGATATGTAGGATATGTGATATGATACATATCTTGAGAAAGCAGCTATTCCTTTTTTATTCCTTGGAAATTCACATGCATATCAAATACACAAAATGTATGCTTTTCATTGCTGCCAATATTTTTATGGCCACAAGAATTTCCACAGCAATACTGGTCAAAAAGACTCAGAATTTTTGGTTCTAAGACTATCAGTGCAATTGGACCAAGCAGGGGGCTAGTATGTGCGGTTCTGAGGCTAACAGTGAAGTGGGATTTTTTTGAGCAACTGTAGATCGTATATCTTTATTTTCCCACTGCAGCACTGTCCTTGTAATTCATAGTTAATGGAAATTATTCGCTTCTTGTAAATGGAGGATTGTTTCTTTTTTCTAATTTTAGGTTTAGTGTTATAATGTGGCAAACCAGGTGCCCCGGCAACACTACAATAAGCTCTATTATTTTTAACCCTTTGAGTGCCAGTGAGGAATGCAACAAATTGCTCTGCATTGCTTTGCATACCTCTCTGGGAGTCAAGTGTTAACTAGGCTATAAAAAAGTCAAGTATTTGCTATATTCCATCCTACTCTAATTAGGTTTCGTTCAAGGTTTCCAGGTGCCTTGTAGAAAACTGGCTCCCCATTTTGTTGGTCCCTTCCATGTTCTTCATAGAGTCAACTCAGTGGCATATGCCCTAGATCTCCCAGCCATGATGTGTATTCATAATGTGTTTCATGTGTCTTTAATTAAACCCCTGATTTGCAGTCATTATACCTCTGCTCCTGTATGTCCTTCCCCTGTCAGGGTTGGAGATCATGAGTATGAGGTACAGAGTATTTTGGATTCCCATAAAGTCAGGGAACACTTGCAATATCTTGTGCATTGGAGAGGTTACGGTCCGGAGGAACGTTCCTGGATTCCTTCTAGGGATGTGCATGCTCCGACGCTCACCCGCAATTTTCATTCTCGCTTTCCTTTAAAACCGTCTTCCATTCCTCAGAGGAGGGGTTGCTAAGAGGGAGCTACTGTCACAGCATGCCTTACTTGAAGGCAGCCGGCAGATGAGAAGCAGGCCGCTTCTGTGCTCCCTCGCGGCGGCTCTGACCGCAGCTCTGTTGTGGCTTGCTTTCACGTTCCAGCTAGCATCTTGAGCGGGCGCGCTTCATCCAGCAGCAGTCCAGTGACGTTGTGCGCCGCTTTTTAAAGTAGTATGGGGCTAGTTGAGTGCTGCATCTCCCATCCTGGATACATATAAGCTGCCTGGACAGCATAATCAGTCGGCCTTACGTAGTGTTCCAGTGCTGTAGCTCTTGTGATCCTGTATCTGTTCCGTGTATGGCCTTTGCTTGGCTTCCGTTCGCTCCAGTGTCCTGATCCTTGGCTTAATCTGACTATCCACTCTGGTACTGACCTGTGGCTCTGGCTGACTACCCGCTCCGTGTATGACCCCTGGCTTAGTCTGACTACCTACCCTGGTACTGACCTGTGGCTCTGGCTGACTGCCTGCTCTGGTATTGAACCCCCTGGCTCTATCTGAATTTCTACTTGGCATTACCTATGTCTCCGGCCAAAAACGTTCTCTGAGACTAATTGTAGGCCTGTCAGGCTACTACTACTATAGTCTCTTGGCATTGTCGCTACCTGTCCCTGTACAAGAGATTTGTCTGGGTCATAACCCCGGTACTGGTGCATGTACAGTTACCTCTATATTGAGACCTTTCCTGAGCAGTCTCCTATTTCTGGTACGAACCACTTGCTCTGGTCCTGGGTCTGCTCTCGTGCTAGAGGGTTTCTGCTCCTATTGTCTATTTTATATTACGTGTGCCATATCTAATAAAGGTGGAGTTCAATTACTGTACTTGCTTCTTGTGTCTTTATTGTGAACCATAACACCAATTTAGTATGGGATAATGCGATTGGGAGAGTTTTTGCTCTCTTTATTTAGAAATCGTAACTCAACAATTGATCTCTGGTATGAAATGTTTGGCAATTGCTTGTGAATTTTGCTTGGAAAGCCTGTTATACTCTGATGATTAAAAATCATATACATTTTAAATACCTTTTTTTATTTTCCATTTTAAACACTATTCTTATGCCAACCAATGTGCTAATTTGAATAATTACATTTAATTGTAGCTCCTCCATTCATATGAACATTAAGAAAAGGAAGGAAAAATAGCTTTGTATTAAGACGTGATTATATATAAAATCACATCTTAATACAAATAATGCAATCTAGGCCTCTAGGCCATAATGAGAAAAATCTAATGTGCTGTCAAAAACTGCCGATAGGTAAAAATGTCCAACGGGCGAAAAATTAGCACCCATTAGAAACAATACAAAATAAGTTAAATCTGGTATTCTATTATATGCGGTGGCTTCAACGCACGTTAAGGACCATACTTTTTTAGCATAACGTGCGGTGAAAATCACCAGTGTGTGTTAGAAAAGTGGATTCTAACACACATTTGTGATTAAAAACAAAGCAAGATTAACCCTATGAGTGACAGTGGGGTATGCAATGCATCGCACAGAGTTGCATACCCCACTGCCAACATCCCCTGAAAATAAACACTTATCTGTAATCCTGATGTCCAGCAGGGTCCTCAGCACCTTGGACAGCTACTGTCCTTCTATTCTTTGCTCAAAGGGTTAATCTGTCTTCCTTCTTCATTTTTCTGTAATCTTTTCTTCTCTTCCTTCAGATCAGTAGTGTAAAATAAAAAAGTCCAATGAAAGAAGGTTAAAAACAAAAATATATAGGTCCCTAAAATATGCCTGATGTAACCCTTTGAGTGCCAGAAGGGTAACCCTCCAGCACTCTAAGGGTTAAATGCAATCTGGCATATCAGGTTTAAATAGTATGCGGCCATTGTCTTCCATAAGAATTAAGGCTTTTTTGTGCCCAAAATCCAAGCATCCAAAAAAGGTTTAAGTTCCTCCGCTGCCACGGCAGCGGCAGGAATGAACAGTAACCCCCGCCCCCTTCATACTTATCGGGCCTTCGCCAGAGTCAGAATGAGGGAATTTTGAACAGTGACTGGCTTTTATAGGGTCCGTCTCTGTTCAAAATGGTTTCTAACCTACTATTGGCTGGGATGTGTGTTACGTACCTCCCAGCCAATCAGCTTCAAGGGGAGAATGATGATAAAACCCCTCCAGCACACAAAGGATTAAGTCAAGCATATATTGGGGACATATTTTTTTAAATCATCATTCATTGTCTTTTTTTTTTTTTTTTTTTTTACAGTACAGATTTGAAGTAAGAAGAGAAGAAAGAAGGAAGATTACAGAAAAATGAAGAAGATAGATTAAAGAAGAAGATGGACAGTGGATGACAGGTAAATGTTACAGTTCTGGGTGTTAGTATAGTGTTAGAGGTAGTATTGTTTAAAGGGATAGTAATGTTTCATAATAAAAGCAGCTCTAATTAATCATCATAGTATTTGGACTTTGGAGAGTGTTATTTCAATTCTGTCAGAGTTGTAGTTCAAGAGTAATTCAATGACAAAGTGTCCCCCTCCCGCCCCTTTTACTGATGTAACACTGTTCAGCCAGAGCAGAAGGGAGGTGCCCAGGTAGACTGCAGAGAGGGACAATCTTCTATTAAGATAAGGGAAAAAACAGAAAAACTTATCAAGGGGGGCATGGCTTTTTCATTGTTCTCATAGGAAGAAGATTGTCCCCTTCTGTTATATGTCTGGTCTTACAACCAGATTCCACACCTGAGAAGAGATGGCTTACACTAGGTAAAAGGGGCGTGAGGGGAAACTTTGCTTGTGAATATCTCTTAAACCATAAAGGTCTGAGAGATAAGACTTATATCGTTCTTCATATTTTTTTTTAACTTTAATGCCTACAAAATAAAATAAAGTTAAAACGAAGTATTACTATCCCTTTAAGTATCATTTTAGGGATAGTATAGTGTTAGTGTTTGGGTGGTGGGGGAGGGTGACTGTGTTTTGAGCTCACTCTCATTGTTTGACACTGTGTCAAACAACAAGAGTTGGGTATTTTCCTTTGATGTTCCCACAACTAACACTATTTAGTGTGAGCTGTGGGAACAAAAATCTGCAATGAGCATTTGCCCACAACATGGGAGTGTCCATCAATGCTTGTTGCCCTGTGTACCAGGCCAGCTATAGGATAGACCTGGTACAAAAGTGGGTTTCTCGTTCAGGGTAGGCATAATATCGAGCCCTATATGAGCAGACATTAAAAAATATATTTTATAGTCAACATTTAGGAGCTTTTAGGAGGAACAATTGTTAAAATGGACCTGGCACACTAAAACAAGTTTAGTTTTTTAGAATGTGACTACATGTTGTACAAGCCATTTTTCTGTAAGAAATTAACCTTATTTGTTAATTGCACAGTGTGACTCTTTATATAAATAACTGCACAGTAAGACAATTTGTTCTGTTCAAGGTACAATATTGTGTTTGGTACTATTGGCCCAGCACAGATATTAATTCCAATCAAATGCTACACAGAACCCCCCCAACAAATAAATGTTAATTTCTCAAACACTGTCTGTCTGTCTATCTATCTAATGTATATATCTGTATATCATACATTCATACAAATATATAGAAAATGAGAGTCTGGGATGGTCTAGTATGGAAAAACCTGCCAAATACTGTGGCCAGCTCTATAGGATATTTTCCTACCCAGGGTGCAATATTTTCTTATTGCACAGGTACTATAGGCAGCGGATTAATATTTTGAAGCACATTGTATTGATCCTGTCCAGAAGCAGAAGTACAAGCACAAAATACCAGGTAATTTTCCTCTTAACAAGAGAAACAGTTAGACATATGTTTCCTTTTTGGGCTTCATCAGAAAGGTGCAGCAGTTTTCTCTAGGTGCCCAAGATTAAGTGTTCCAAGTCTGGAGTTCACTACTCTCGTTTAGAGAGAAATTATCTGGCACTTCATATTTGAACCACCATTTCTGGGCAAAATCAACATGATGCGATTCAAGATATTTCATCCGTGTGTATGGTAGCTACAAGCAAGAAGAGACTGTACCCTGGACTGGAACAGTTACTAAAGATTCTTTTATTGTATATGGTAGGCTCATCCCTAATTAAGCATCTCTGACCATAGCTTCCCATATTCAAATAACACCTGAGCTTGGTGTCCCTATGCGTTATAGGGGAATCCAGACGGATATTTTGTTCTCAGATGCTTAGAACAGCTGCCCCTCAATGTAAGACCAAAATGTAAATCTGGGATTAAATGATTTGCTCGTTCAGAGAAGAATTGTCATTTCTGGTCAGAATCAGTATGATAATTTAAGGATATTTCATATCTGTGCATGGCACCTGTGAGCTAAAACACAAGGAGAGTTATGCAGTAAAACATGATAAAGAGGTGATAAAGTGGAGAGGACTTCTCCAGTGATATCACTTCTCCAGTTCCAGTGTTATTCTATGGAGCCTATGCACTAAGATATCCAAAGTAAAAGATCTAGATCTCTGTTTTATCATCTCTTTATCACACCTTAGTGAATCTCCACCATAGTATCCTGCATAGGAAAGGGTGGTACACTGCCTGCTACAGACTATCACAGGCTCCTCCCTAACTGAGCATGTTTGTCCCTCTCATTCATGCAGTCAAAAGTGTGGAAATACAGGCTATAATTTGGAGAACTTCAACTCTGTGACACTCCTGTGCTTTGTTGTGGTACTTAAAGCAAAGTACGGAGGTAACCGAGCTGAAACTCATTGAACTATTACCAGGAATTTCCATAGTTATGATTGCATGAGTGAGACCTAGAACATAGGCTTCTGTCTCATCATTTCTAGTTTTAAGATTTTTGTTTAATCAAACTTCTTGTGCACAATTAATAGTTTTATCAAAAGAGTACAAATTAATTTTATTCAATATTTTTTAATTAATGAGGTATTATTTTATATACTCTTAGGGCTCAATTCCTTTGGCAATAATAAAAAAATAAAAGTATCGTCGTTAGTTTTCACGTCACAGTCAGGTATTCGATACATGTGGTGGCTAGCAACACGTGTTAAAGGACTCATTTTTATCTCCAAAAATTTGCTCCTAACAAAGTGGAGTTGAGTCCCCTAATGCGTGTTTCTAACCATTGTAATGATCTCCACAAATGGTGAAATAATATATACTTACACCTAGATTAGTAGGAACCAATGTGGTTTTATGAAGAATGTACCATGTCAAACTAAATTACATGCATTTTGCAAAAGGGTAAGTAGTAATTTGGACAAGGAAATTGCTGTTGGTGTAGTATACCTGGCTTTTACAAAAGCCTTTGATACTATGCCTCACAAGAGGTTACTGCATACATTAGTGAACTGGTTAAATGATAAATGGCAGAGATTTGTTGTAAATTAAACCTTTTCAAGTTGGTCTAAAGTTGTAAGAAGGGTGCCACAGGGTTCAGTCTTGGGCCATATGCTTTTTAATTTGTTTACTATGATCTAGAAGTGGGAATTGAAAGTAATGTCTCAATATTTGCTGATAACACTAAGTTGTGTAAGGAAATACGCACAAAGCAGGGTGTTTATTCAGCAGAAAGATTTAAACTGAACGAATGGGCAGAAAAGTTACAGATGACATTTAATGTAGATAAATGTAAGGTTATGCATTGGGGCTGTAGAAACAAACATGGTACATATACACTAAATAGGAAACTACTTGGGAAATTCTCATTAGAGAAAGATTTAGGAGTACTGATAGACGATACACTTTACAGAAGTGTGCAGGTTAATCAGCTTCTGCAAGGGCAAATAGGGTGCTGTTCTGCATAAAAAGGGGTCTAGATGTGCAGGATGCAAATATAATTCTAAAGCTATAGAATCACTGGTTAGGCCTCATCTATAATACGGAGTATAGTTTTGGGCACCAGTTCTTAAAAAAAACAAAACATTATTGAACTGAAAAATGTGCAGAGACATGCAACAAAATTGATACAGGGATTGGAGGGTCTGAGTTATAAAGAGAGACTAGACAAGCTGGATTTGTTTACATTAGAGAAGAGACGTCTAAGTAGTGCTACGATCACCATTTAAAATGCATTCAAATTCAAGACAAAGAACTTTCCAATGAACTATTTACTCTGACTTGAGTGATGAACAAGAGTTTATCCATTAAGACTTGAGGAAAGGCACTTTCGACTAAAAAGAAGACAGATTGGTTACAGTAAGGGCAGTGAAGTTATGGAATTCTTTGCCTAGGGAACAATATTGAGAATTATGACAGCTGGCTTCCAAGCAGGTAGTATGTTGATCCAAGGATGGAAATACAAAAGACAGCCCCTAGTACAGTGAATCTTCAACAAGATCCACCACCACCATAAAACATCCCACACGTGGGTACTCACAAAACTGAGAGGCTGTTAATCAAATACATGATAGGCAGCAAATGCGCAGGTTTGGGTAGTATATATGACCCAAGACACTATATTGGACATTCCCCAATTGTTTGTAGTAGGCTGCTCTTTCTACTCATGTTCTCTACAAAGCGGCAAGCACAAAACATAAAAAAAAGAACGGGGAGCACCACAATAGTGTAATATTGTACAGATATTAACACAAAATTAAAAGAAAGGCACTAACACGATGTGATGCTCAGTCTGGGAATACTCCTGTTGCAGACTAGAAAGGCATGCAAAGAATAACTACTGCTGCATCACAATTTAAGAAAAGGAAGACTTCCTGGTATCTCAATAGTTAATAAAATGTAATAAAAAGATATATAAACACGCAAATAAAAAAAAAAATAAAAAAATTAATTAGCTTTTCCTTTCCTTATATTGTGGTGCAGTAGTTCCAATAAGGAAGATGGTAGTTATTCTTGCATGTCATTCTAGTCAGCATCAGGAGTATTCAGAACTCCCAGCTAACCATCACATCATGTGAGTGCACTTTTCATTTTCTGTTAATATCTATACAATATTACACTACTTTGGCAACTCCCTCTCTTCTTTTGGTAAATAAAATCAGTCACATTTAATTCTATAAAAGGGTTTGATAGCCCATTAATCTATATTCAAAATAAACCTTTATTCGCTTTCACATACACATAATATTTGCATAAACATAATAAAAATGTGCCATGTGCAATGCAAATATGATTGTTAGTGTTCCTCCCAATATATCATCAGTTGTATAAATGTTCCATTAGAAAATACCATGTTTATGGGTAATAAATAGGAATGACTTGCTCCATCTTGGTATATTGTTTATAGTATTGCACAGCGTACTGTTGAGTGTACTGAACATTGTGAACTTCTGTTGGAATTTTTATTCAGTTTATTAGAATTCTGGAACTCCTCATGCTATCCTGTGTTATTTCCTCAAATACTTTTCACATTCAATGCTTTTCAGAGAATGGAGAAAAAGGTAAAAGTTGATTTTATAGGCAATTCATCCATCAAATTTTTTTTCTATCTTGCCGCTCTCATAATACTATATTTTTCCATTAATGTATGCAGGAAATATGTTATACTTGTTGGCATGTTGTCTGTGTCAAATTACACATTGTATTAATCTAGCGCCTGAAAGTTGTGATTTGCCATTCCCTTCAAAGTAACTGCAATATCTGTTGATTGGATTATTTCTGGAATGTTTTTCAGGCAATTATTATTTATATACCCTGGACCATTCATTTCATCTAGTTATCTTTTTAAGAAGGGAACTCGGTCCTTTTGCAGAACAATTTAATGCAGTTCTTCCAGAATATCAAGGTAAGATTCTCAGCTTTCTAGATTTTCCACTCTTAGCAATCTAGCTGTTTGTTATTAATTCAGAATGTGTACAGTGTCTCAGCTGAGTTGTGAAATTTCCTTTTTTTTTTTTTTTTTTTTTTTTTTTAACTTTAAAGGGATAGTAATGTTTCACAAAAAGAGACAATTTTCTTACTGTGAGCATAAGGAAACCCTTAGCCCTTGACAGTTTTTTTAGGTTTTTCCTTATGCTTACTGAAGACTGTCCCCCTCGGCTATCCATTTGGACACCACCTTGCTGCTCTGAGGTGAGCAGTGTTACATCAGTAAAAGGGGTGTGAGAGGGATACTTTATCATTCAATTACTCTTGAACTACAACTCTGACAGTATTGAAACAACACTCTCCATGGCCCAAATACTAGGAAGATTAATTGGATCTGCTTTTATTGTGAAACATTACTATCTTTTTAACCCCTTAAGGACCATTGACGTGCCAGGACCGTCAAGGCGGTCCAGCATTTAACCCTTTGATTGCTAGAGGGGTACACAACACATTGCTTTGCAATGCATTTCGTATCCCCCTGGCACTCAAAGGGTTAAGAACCAGTGACGGTCCTGGCATGGCATGGAGTTCAGGACTCCAGGCGTGGCTGCATGCTGCTCTGGATGCCCTGAATCAGAACTTAAAAAAAAAAAAAAAAGCGCCCCGTGGTCCTCAAGTGCCGGACGCGCGTGCCGGTCCTTAAAGGGTTAACAAAGAGATTCAGATTTCTTTTTTATTGCATCTACGTTATCTGATCTCCATGTGATTCAGGTTTAGGCCTCTCATGGTAATCTTTTTGCAGAATGGTTCACTTAAAATGCTCTTTGGGTTATATTATTTTATTTAGGAGGACACTAATGACCTTGGGGAAATAACAGGCGTTGCAGTTTCTACTTTTAGATGAAAGGCTTAGACATGGTTGTTGAATTTATTGCGCAAGGATAAATACATTTTTAATATAGGCCACTATGTACTTTTGGTTTATTCTCTCCTGTTTTTCAGATGTTTTGTAGAGAAACAGCAGTTAGTTTCTAATAAAATAACACATATGCTTGCTTCATGTTGCTGCCAGGTGTACTGGTAAACATTTAGATTTGCTGAATGCTAAAACATCTACTACTGACAAAAACTGAATTTTGAACATTATACTTTTTTCCTAAGTAGATATTTTCTTCTGATCCTTCATATTGGTGTGTTTTCCACAGACTACACTGTGGCTATTTCCAAGAATTGTGTAAAACCACAGGGTTTATCCACAAATTTAGGTCACAGATCAATATGGAATATATAGATTTATTGTTGGTTTGGTAAAGCACTATGTATACATTTCTGGATAGCTAAAATCCTAAAGCCCACTATAAATGAATTATTTGTGGGCTGATTCCAAAAAAGTTAATATTTAATTATTAAAAGTCAAGTCCATGGAGGTGAACATGACTGTGGGTAGAATCTAGAAGTTAGATGCACTAAAGTTTGATAAGGGTCTAGTTTGTCTAAATGGTGACAAACTGGAACTGAATCCATCTTGTGATGCACATTAAGGTGTTTTCTTCATCAGGTCCTGTGACTAGACCTCAACTATGCCAATACCACTGTGCTTTCCTCCATACCTGTGCAGGTTTACAATTTTGCAGCTTCTCCTTCGCCAGTGGCTCATTTACATATTGAATTGTAGATTAATGGATGCAATGGATTGGGTATGATACTGTAAGGGGAAATTCACCAGCTAGCTTCATGAAGATGCCCCCCTTGATAAGTTTTTCTGGTTTTTCCCTTATCTTAATTGAAGATTGTCCCTCTCTGCAGTCCACCTGGGCGCCTCCCTTCTGATCTGGCTGGACAGTGTTACATCAATAAAAGGGGCGGGAGGGGGATACTTTGTCATTGAATTATTCTTGAACTACAACTCTGACAGAATTGAAATAACACTCTCCAAAGTCCAAATACTATGATGATTAATTAGACCTGCTTTTATTATGAAACATTACTATCCCTTTAAGAGGCCTTTTATATCACACTAATGGACTTAAATACTAATATAAATTTGTTTACTTACTCATATGTTTTGAATTTGACATTAAATATGAAAACAGGCATATCACATATTAAATTTACTTCCAGAAAAGACAGAATTAGGAATTGAACAAACTATATAACATTAACATAGGCTGCTTTGTGTATTAATTAATTATACACTTACCATCATTTTACTAAGTTTACAAAGGGCTGAGTCATTGTCTAGTATGTAAAATTCTTTAAAACTATCACACATTACTTCAACAACTTAACCCCTTAAGGACCTGGACTATTTTCACCTTAAAGTAATGCTATCATGCCTAATACAAAGTCTTAACCTTACAGGTGATGGCAGGAAGCCTAGTAAACATTAGCTGTGATATTTGTTTTGCAATAAATAAAATCAGTGCAATTAAATATTACCCTTGCTTTTCCCCCATTCTGTGTGGGAGAAAAAATAAATTGGGCTGTACTTGCTACCTTGTCACTACATACAGAGTTTTTTTCTCTCTCTCAGACATTACAACATTTGGGCTGCAGAAGCAAGCATTCAGTATATACAATAAATAGGGAACTATTTAGAGAAATATTTTTTAGTAATGACAGAAAATAGACTTCAACATTGTGCAGTATCACTGCAACAGCCAATAGGGTAATATCATCTATAAAGAGGGTATAGGTACATGGAATAAGAATATATTTCTTCCTCTTTATAAATTCTTGGTAAGGCCTCAGCTACAATATAGAGTAGAGTTTTGGGCCCCATTTCTTAAAAATTACATTACTGAACTGGAAAAAGTATAGACACGTAACAAACTGGTAAAGGAGCTGGAAGATCTTGGTTATAGAGATTAGGCAAACTGGGTTTACTAACATTAAAAATACATCTAAGGGGAAATATGATTACCATACATGGGAACTTTGCCTTGAGCCTGTGGTGGTGCTGGGAGAGATAAATGACACAATTTGCTTCAAAAAGGGGGAGAGGTTTAACCCCTTAAAGGGGAACTACCAGTCATACTTACCGGTCATACATTTCATGCAGTCGCCATAAAAATGTAACCCTTTGTGGCCAATTGATCCCAAAATTGTTTTCAATTTTCATAAAGTAAATGGTGGGTTATCCATATATGTGGGGTATCAAAAGAAAGCCCTATTTGTTCTTACAAAAACAGTATATAATTTATGGGGGTGGAATAAGAGACTTAGAGGGAAAACACTGTTGAACAAAGGCATAGTCAAAAAGGTCAGAATTGCTCCTGTCCTCAGGACCTCAGATTTTCCCAGTCCTTAAGGGGTTAATCAGAGTGGGAGCGGGTTTTAACAGACATGCTTCAATATCACTATTCTAGTATTCTTCCCTGTTAAATCCTTTTCGCTTTAGTCCATATGGAACACAGGTACCATGGGGTTGAGTCACTCCTCTGGAGAGCAGGACACATCTCAAAAAGACAGTCTTATAGGTGGAGACTCCCTGTCACTACTCCACCTCAACCCCCTCCCCACCCTATACTAGTCAGTGTGAATGTGAGCAAAGCCACACTGACTGGGTAAGCAGAGGTCCCTTTTTCTGGGTGGGAGACCTATGTTCGATATGGATTAAAGAGAAAAGGATTTAACTGGTAAGAATACTAAAATCCTTTTTCTCATACATCCATTATGGAACACAGGTACCATGGGGATATACCAATACTAAGCTCTCAGGGTGAGAAGAAGGTGAAAGCACCTCACTACAGTCCCCATGATACTAGAGTTCCCAAGGACTATCCAGAAATGGGATAGCCCAAACAGAAGAAAGTGACACTGAACTAACCATAGCACACAAGAACGAGAACCAACAGGGCTCAAACATCTAAATAACAGTAAAGTAACAAAAAATGAAAGTCCCTAGAAAGGAAAGACTGCCTGAAGGACCTTTCGGCCAGCTGAAGCCAGAACATCAGCATGGTAATATTTGGCAAAGGTATGCACGGATGACCAAGTCGCTGACTTGCACAATTGATCAGCTGAGGCCTGATACTTTTAGGCCCAAGAGGCCCCAACAGACCTAGTGGAATGTGATGTGACATTGAAGGGAACAGGATTGTTTTTGAGTTCATATGCTAGTCATATGTTAGCCTTGACCCAAGATGCAATCTTAAGATTGGATGCAGCCTGCAGCTCTAGGACCCTCAGGGACAACAAAAAGAGAGTCAGCCTTACAAAAAGGCACAGTACGATGCACATAAAATTTAAGGCAATGCACCACATCTAACAAATGGAGATCTCTCTCCTTGTCAGACTTTGGGTCAGCTCAGAACTAAGGCACCACAACCTCCTGATTGATGTGTAACTCAGAAACCACCTTAGGAAGAAATTCCTGGGATTTTTGAAGTACCGCCTTGTCCTTGTGAAAGACCAGAAAGGGCAGTTTTCAAGACAAAGCCTGCAGTTCAGCAACCCTGCGAAGACAGACCACTGCCAAAAGAAAAAACATCTTATGTGTCAGCTGTCACAGAGGAATGGTGGTTCAAAAGAATGTCTCTAAGACTACCAAAACCAAATTATGGTCCATGGAGGAGTAGGAACCTTAAAAGTAGGGTAGGCATGAGCCACACCCTGAAGGAACACAGTGACATCTGGAATGGTGGCAACACCTCTCTGAAAATGAGAAAATGCTGAAATTTGAACCTTCAAAGAGCTCCAATTGAGACCCTTGTTCAGGCCATCTTGGAGAAAGGATAAAACCAAAGGAAGTCAAATTCCAGCGAGGACACAAACCTGCCCACACACCAGTCGCAAACCATTGAACAACAGTAAGCCACAGGAAAAAGTAGATTCTTAGACAGGCAGAACCGCCTGAAGGACCTTCCTGCCAAAGCTGGCTTTGGCCAGAGCCAGAACAACCATGCAATAGTGCTTGGTAAAGGTGTGCACGGAGGACCAAGTAGCAGCTTTCCACAAGTGCTTGGCCATGGCCTGATTCTTGTAAGCTCAAGAGGTCCCAACAGACCTGGTGGAATGTGCTGTAACACGGAAGGGAACATGTTTCTTCCTGAGTTCTTATGCCCTATGAACGGTAGACTTGAACAAGAGGCAATGATGACCTTGAAAGCAGCCTGACTTGTCCTAGGACCCTCAGGAATGACAAACAAGGCATCATTCTTATGAAGAGACTCTGTACAGTGCACAGAGAATTTGAGACAAAGCACGGCATCTAATAAGTGGAGATCCCTCTCCTTGTCAGACTTGGGGTCAGGACAAAACAAAGGCACACCAATATTCTGATTGATGTGGAACTCGGAAACCACCTTAGGAAGGAATTCCAGGGAGGTTCAAAGAACAGCTTTGGCCTTGTGAAAAACCAGGAAAGGTGGCTTGCAGGACAAAGCCTGTAACTCCGCAGCTCCATGGTCTGAGACCACAGTCAGAAAAAAATCCATCTTCCATGTCAATAGATGCAAAGGAATGGTAGCCAGGGAGTCAAAAGGAGGCCTCTACAAAACACCTAGAACCAAATTAAGGTCCAACGGAAGTGTGGGAGCCTTACAGGCTGGAAAAGCATGGGTGACCCCTTGAAAGAACACCTTAACATCTGGCAGAATGGATATACACCTCTGGAAAAACTCAGAGAGATCAGAAATCTGAACCTTCAAGGAACTCAGAGTGAATCATTTGTTCACACTATGCTGAAGACAAGACAGAACCACTGGGAGGTCAAAATCCTGTGAACAAACCAAGAAAGAAAAATGGACCAAACCCTGTAGTAGGTCATAGAAAAGACTTCCTAGCCTGGATCACAGGGGTGACGACTTAAGGACAGAAACCTTTGCTCCTCAGGATGGTGGCTTCAACAGCCATGACTTCAAAGCTAGCTTCTCCTTCCAAAGGTAGCCCTGAAGGAGGATGTTTGGTCTGGGAGGCAGAAGAAATGCATCATGAATGGAAAGAGATATCAGTGCCACAAACCTCATCCTCTTGATCCAACAAGGTGTGACCAGAACCACAGTCAGCCTTTCCATCCATATCTTCCTGAGCACCCTGGGAATGAGGAGAAACATAGGAAAGATGTAAGTGAGGTGGTAGCATTACGGAATTGCCATTGGGTCTGTGGCAAAGGCCAGAGGGTCCCCCCCAACAGGAACAAAATACTGGGGCCTTCCTGTTGTTCCTTGTGGCCATCAGGTCTACCTGAGGCAGACTACACTTTTACATAATCAGGGTGAACACATCTGAACGGAGTTCCTACTCTCCCAGATCTAAGTCTTGGCGACTTAGAAAGTTCAACAGGACATTTTCTACCCCTGGAATGTGAACAGTGGAGATGGCTGGAACGTGAGCTTCTGCCCAGCCTAGAATGTATTTCACCTCGTACCAGGCCGTGGCAGTTTGAGTGCCCCCCTGATGGTTGATGTAAGCCACAGCCGTGGCGTTGTCCGATTGACTTTTACTGTATGACCCTTTAATTGAGAGGTTCAATACACAAGAGCAAGGTGGGTCACCCTGAGCACCAGAACACTGATGGACTGAAGAGGTTCCTTCATAGTCCACCTGCCCTGGATCCCCAGGTGACCCAGTACCTCACACCAGCCGCTCAGGCTGGACATCCACTGTGATCACGGCCCATTTCAGGATCATGAATGGCTTCCCCTGGTCCAGGTTTCATCATTGCAACCACCGCTGCAGATCGTGTCTGGCTTCCAGAGAGGGGGAGAGCTGCTGATCCAGGAGATTTGGATACCTGTGCCACGTCTGGATGACAAGTCTCTGGAGTTCCCTGGTGCGCAGTAGGGTATCGCATCTAGTGTAGACACTAGGCTGCCCAGGCCAATGCACTCCCGGACTGGAGCTAAGGGCCACTCTAGAGCTTGAGACACATCCTTCACAACCTGCAGGATCTTGTCCTCTGGCGCTTAACCACATTCCCAGGAATATCAGCTCCTGAAATGGCTATCACGGTGCCCGTGTTATTGCTGGCATTATTACTTGTTTTCTTCCTGAGTCAGTCTTATTGGCTACATGGTATTGCTCCACCCAGTAAATACCTTTATATACTGAGCCCTGTCACTTCTGCAGGGCCCTTTCGTGGTGTTTCCGTTACCAGCTCTTGTTCTAGAATTCGTGCGTTTCCTGTGTATGACCCGGACTGCCTGACTACTCTGTCTGAATTGTTCCTGCTCTGTGTACCGACCCGGATTGGCTGACGTTCCTGCTCTGTGTACCGACCCGGCCTGGCTGATGTTCCTGCTCTGTGTACCGACCCAGCCTGGCTGACGTTCCTGCTCTGTGTACCGACCCAGCCTTGTTCCTACCCATCTGGTATCCAGTTGTGGGCCATACGGCAGTCTCTCTCTCTGTCCATGGACAGATCCTCTGTTGCCTCCATTGCTGCTCAGGCAGCCAGTTACTGTAACCTGATCAGTATTGTGCCTTGTGATCTCATCCGTGTGTCGCGTGTCCCGCTGTAGCACCACGGTACACTTGACCTATATTGTCCTAGCAGAGGTTGGTCTCCTGGGCGCCTCACGCTTTCTCCATCTGTTACTCGATTCTAGGTCTGAGCATTCGTTAACCCCTTGTGGGCTGGTGCCTGGCACATTGGGTACAGCTTTAGCAGTCACTGACTGGCGTTACTCCGTGCCTCCGTGGCAGTCCTCCTCTGGCAGCTCTGGTAGTCTGTCATTGTCCAGGTCCTTCGTTACCATTGCTGCCTTGGTCGCCATTGTGTTACTCTCTGTGTAGAGAGTATATTAAGGGCCATTGCACTATTAGGGCCTACCCATCCTCCCAGCCTAATAGTAATCATTCTCTGTATCTTTTGGACTCACACGAATTGTGCCTGACCCTGTGTGGGTACTGTTAACTAAAACCTGTCCTGTGTCAGTATAGTATTATATATATATATATATATATATATATATATATATATATATATATATACACATACACATACTGGACCTGTGTGGGTATTTTGTACTTCTACCTGTCTTGTGTCAGTAATATACTGTTGCATACATACTGGACCCGCGAGGGTTATTCATTTACGGTTTTCTTTAATAAAATTGCATTTTACCCAAACCTTCCATGTCGGAGTGTCAATAAAACCATTACAATGGCACTGGGAAGGACTTTGAGATGTTCACAATCCACCTATGGTGGACCAGGATCTGAGCACATTCCTGGACCTGCTGACCTAAAAGTTCCTCCGAAGGAGCCTTGAGCAAAAGATCATCCCCAGTAAGAGATCATATGAATGTCCCGGGGGTGAATGAAAGCCATCAAAGCCCCATGACCCTGGTAAACACCGAGAAGCAGAGATCAGACCAAACAGCAAATAGGTGAACTGGTAGTCGAAGGCAAAATGCAGAGAGCGTTGACTGTCCAGATGATTAGGGATCTGCAGATACAGTCAAGAGATGCCAGGTACTCCCCTGGGTACATAGTTGTGAAGACAGTACACAAGGACTCATCTTGAAGCGAGTAGTCTCAACATACAAGCTGATCTGCTTGAGATACAGTATTTACTAACCCTAATAGATTTGCTTCATTGAGTGATCATGTTTGGGATGTTGGCACAGGAAAACCCTTGCTGGAAAGGACTGTTCTCTCTAACAGCTGGGAGAACAGCCCTTCTAGCACTGATGGGATCCGGGACTCAGGCAGACCTAGACAGATGGTGGTGGTAATGGATTCTATTATTAAGAAGACAGACAGGGTAATCTGTTGCCAGGATCACTACAGTCGAACAGTTTGCTGTCTCCCAGGTGCTTGGGTTCAACATGTGGTAGATCGGATTGACTGACTGTTGGGAGGGACTGGACATGACCCGGCTCTCATGGTACATGTTGGTACCAACGACAAAGTCGGTGGAAAATGGAGGTCCATTAAGAAGGAATTAAGAAGGATTTCAGGGATTTAGGATATAAGCTTAAGCAGAAGACCTCTAAGGTAGTATTTTCTGAAATACTACCTGTGACACGCGCTACATCAGAAAGGCAATGGGAGATTAGATATTTAAATGCGTGGCTAAAGACTTAATTTAAGTAGGAGGGATTTGGGTTCCCAAAGCACTGGGTGCTCTTTTTCCTTGGGGGCAATCTTTATAGATACAATGGACTGCACCTTAGTGGAATGGGGGCCACGGTGATAGGAGTTCGGATAGTTAGAGGGTTGGAGGAGACTTTAAACAAGAAAAGGGGGAGAGTGGTATAACACAGGATATGGAAGGCAGTATTATTTAGAATGTGGGATTAGAGAAGGGCATGGTGGTGGAGAGGGGGAATGGGCTAGTTCATCTAATATGGAGGTGCCAATGTTGTAGTCTGATAAAAGGCAAATCCATTTTATAGAGAATGTAATTTTTCAGAATGTATGCATGTAAATGCTCATAGTCTAGTTGGTAAGATGGGGGAACTTGAAAGGATTGCAATGAATGAGCAGTATGATATTATTAGTGTGTCTGAAACCTTGTTAGATGATGCATACGACTTGGCAGTCAATCTAAAGGGTTATTCATTTTTAGGAGAGATAGGGTTAATAAAATGGGAGGGGGTATAACTATATGTAAAGCATTCCTTAAAGTGTTAGTAATGTCTAAAAAAGTTTTTTTGCATTTAGAAGAGCTTAAAAAGCTGATCTACATGTAAAAAAACGTATCTCAGACCGCTATGGTTTAAGAGATACGGGCATTTAAAGTTTGATTTCTCCTACTGACAGCTGTAAAGCTGTCAGCAGGAGATCCGTGTCGGTCGACACGGAGGCGCTTGAGAAGTGCCGAGATCTCGTTACCATTCCAATGAAAGGATTCCGTGTAAGTAACAAGAACTTGGCACTTCTCAAGCGCCTCCGTGTCGACCGACACGGATCTCCTGCTGACAGCTTTACAGCTGTCAGTAGGAGAAATCAAACTTTAAACGCCAGTATCTCTTAAACCATAGCGGTTTGAGAAATATGTTTTTTTGCATTCAGATCAGCTTTTTAAGCTCTTCCTAAATGCAAAAAACTTTTTTTTTAGACATTACTAACACTTTAAAACCTAGTATAAGCGAAGATATAAATTAAGGGTCCATTGAAAATGTAGAGGCCCTGTGGCTTGAAATACACTAAGTGTACACAAAATAAAAATATGTTAATGGGGATTTGCTACAAGCCACCTAACATTGGAGAGTTTGAGGCCAACTTTCACTGCAAATGGAAAAGGCTTGTAGGTCAGGAAATGTAATCATAATGGGAGATTTCAACTACCCTGAAACTGATCCAGATCAGTATGACTTCCAGAACAACAAACAGTAATTATTTTTTTTTTTTTTTTTTAAGTATGATTAAAGCGGAACTTTCACTTTGTATAAAGTCACCAACCAATAATTAAACATATGGCAACTAGCTTCATAATAAATACTTCTATTACCTCTCAGAAGTGTCAGATTCTAAAGTAATCCTTAATCTTCGGAGACTTATGCCCAGGTTAGTGCAGTCTGTGTGCCTGCTCCGTCAGTCCCTTCCGGAGCCTTATGGCACAGTGCAATGCCTCTTAGAGGAGACTGGGACTGACAGTGCAGGCGTGCAGACGTCTCTAAGACAAGATGTCTGCGCTGATGTCTGGCTTCCGGTCAACAAAGATTAAGGATTACTTTAGAATCTGGCACTTTTGAGAGGTAATAGAAGTTTATGTCCCAACTAGTAGAGGAGTCAACTAGAAAAGAGGCCTTGCTTGACCAGTATACAGGTAAAGGAAATTTAAGCAGTAGTGACCATCATATGGTATCCTTTGAAATGTCTTATAAGAAACCCAATAGTAAGGGTTTAACCAAAACATTCAACTTTAAAAAAGTTAATTTTACAAACCTAAAAGCAATATAAAAGGATATTCAGTAGAATGTAATCTTCAAAGATAAAAATGCCCAAGCATCATGCAATTTGTTTAAAATGCTCTCTCTCTCATATTATATATATATATATATATATATATATATATATATATATATATATATATATATATATATAATATATATATATACACACACACACACACACACATACACATATATTATACACACACACACACACACACACACACATCAATATAAACCATTGGGAATAAGCACAAGAGGAGTAAATTTAAACCAATATGGCTAACTAATGAGGTTTGCAAGAAAATGAGAAATAAGAATCAGGCTTTTAAAGTGATTAAGTCAGACAGGCCAGATACATCATTTAAAAAAATGTAAAACTTGTAATAAAATCTGCAAACAAGCAATTAGGATAGCTAAAATTGAAAATGAGAGACATATTGCAAAGGAAAGCAAGGAAAATCCTAAACAATTTTACAAATACATTAATTAATTAAAAAAAAAAAAAAAAAGATTATGTTTGATATTGTTCCTCTTAAGGATGAGACAGGCAAACTGATTAGTGAGGATAAGGCTATGGCTGACATATTAAACACATTTTTTGCTCCTGTATATACAAAGGAAGCAACAATGACAGGCTGTGGGCAAATAGACAAAACCACAGAATTTTCTACATTATGTACATGGCTTACTGAGGACAAAGTCCAAAACAGACTGGAAAATGTTATGGTGAATAAAGCATCTCGGCCTGATGGTATACACCCAAGAATACTTAAGGAACTTAGTTCAGTATTAGCAAGACCAGTATACTTAATATTTATTGATTCCCTTTCATCTAGCATAGTGTCCTGAGATTGTAGGAAAGCTGATGTAGTTCCATTGTTCAAAAAGGGGGCAAGATCCAAATCAGAAAATTATAGATGTGTGAGCTTGACTTCCATACTGTGTAAGATATTAGAAGGGTTACTATCTGACAATATTTATTTGAAGAAAAAATTGCCAGACTAACTTACTTGCATTTTACAAAAGAGTAAGTAGTAATTTGGACAAGGGAATTGCTGCTGATGTAGATTTTGCAAAAGCCTTTGATACAGTGCCTCACAACAGGTTACTGCATAAATTAAAAGGCTTTGGTTTGGGAGGTGATATCTGTACATGGATTGAGAAATGGATACATGATAAATGGCAGAAAGTTGTAAATTGAACCTTTACAAGTTACATAGTTACATAGTAATTTAGGTTGAAAAAAGACTTGCGTCCATCCAGTTCAACCCTTTTCCTATTCCTGTTTACCATCGCTGACCCAAAAGAAGGCATCTGACTCCAAATGGCAATCAGATTTCTCCCTGGATCAACAAGCCCTAACTAAATATTAATCCCAATACTAACGTGCATAGCCCTCTATATTATGCTCTTTTAAATAAGTATCCAGGCCCCTTTTAAAGGCATCCAATGTATTTGATAGCACCACCTCCTCCGGAAGTGCATTCCATACCTTTATTGTCCTTACTGTAAAGAAACCCTTCCGCTGTTGTAGACTAAATCTCCTTTCCTCAAGTCTAAGCGGGTGGTCCCTTGTCCTGTGTACTGTTCTGTTAATGAACAGGTCTTTTGAAAGCCCTTTATATGGGCCTTGAACATATTTATATAGTGTTATCATATCCCCTCTAAGACGCCGTTTCTCTAGTGTGTACAAGTTTAACTTTTCTAGCCTCTCTTCATAACTAAAACTTTCCATTCCCCTTACTAGTTTTGTAGCCCTCCTCTGCACTCTCTCTAGTTCCATAATGTCCTTCTTCAGAAAGGGCGCCCAGAATTGAACAGCATATTCTAGGTGGGGTCTTACCATGGACCTGTAAAGAGGCATAATTATATCTTCCTCCCTTGAGTCAATACCCCTTTTAATACATGCCAATATCTTATTGGCCTTTGCAGCTGCCAGCTGGCACTGCATGCTACTGCAAAGTCTATTGTCTACCATTACTCCTAAATCCTTTTCATTAGTAGATTTCCCCAGAGAAACACCATTTAAACTATATGTTGCATTTTTATTATTATACCCAAAATGCATAACTTTACACTTGTCTATATTGAATCTCATTTGCCATTTGCCTGCCCAGTTACTCAATTTGTCCAAGTCCTCTTGTAATGAAGACACATCCAGTTCAGACTTTATTACCTTACTTAATTTTGTGTCATCGGCAAACACTGATACATGGCTTCCTATGCCCTCTGGGAGGTCATTAATAAACAAATTAAAAAGAAGAGGACCCAGGACAGATCCCTGAGGCACTCCACTTATCACGTTTATCCAACTGGAGAACTTGCCATTTACTACCACTCTTTGCATTCTATCTTTCAGCCAATTTCCAATCCACACACAAACATTTTCCCCTAGTCCTATTTCATTCAATTTGTACAGTAACCTTTTGTGTGGAACTGTATCAAATGCCTTGGCAAAGTCTAAATAGATCACGTCAACCGCAGCTCCCTCATCTATATTATTACTTACTTTTTCATAAAATGCGATCAAGTTCGTTTGACAAGACCTATCTTTCACAAAGCCATGTTGTCTAAAGTTGGGTGACACAGGGTTCAATCCTGGGCCCAAAGTTTTTTTAATTTGTTTATTAATGATCTATAAGTGGGAATTGAACATAGCGTCTCAGTCTTTGTTGATGACTCTAAGCAGAGTAAGGAAATACATACAGGGCTGGATGTTTTTTCTCTGCAGAACGTTTTAGATTAACAGAGTGAAGGGGCAGAAAAGTGGCAGATGACATTTAATGTAGAAAATAAGGTGATGCATTTGAGCTGAAGAAACAAACATGCTACATAAACACTAAAAAGGGAACAACTACAAATATTTCGGAGTACTGATAGATGACAGACCACAGTGTGCAGTCACGCAGCTGTTGGAAGAGCAAACAGGGTACTATTCTGCATAAAAAGAGGCATAGATGCACGGGGTGCTATAATAATTCTACCTCTATATAAATATGATTACTATATACAAATATATTCAAGGTCAATACGAAGAACTATCTAATTATTTATTTACGTAAGGAGCTGAGCTAAGAACGAGAGGTCATCCACTAAGATTAAAGGAAAGGTGCTTTCGACTAAGACATAGGCAAGGATTTTTTTTATAGTAAGGGTGGTAAAACTGTGGAATTCTTTGCCTCTGGATGTTGTGCTTGTAGATACTGTAACTGCTTAAAAAAAAAAAAAAAAAAAAAAAAAAAAGCAATTGAGAATTATGACAGATGGCTTCAGTGCAGATAGGTTGTTGATCCAAGGAACTGACTGCAATTTGGAGTCAGGAAGGAATGTTTTTACCCTCTTGGGGCTTAACTTGAAAATTATTTTAATGTTTTTTTTTCCATTCCTCTGGATCAACAGAGGTGATTTGGCATGGGCTGGATGCATGTCTTGTTTAAGCCTCATAAAGTATAGTTACTTTGTTCCTAAAGTCAAAATCTACACTACTCAATTTCTCCTACTAGTGAAGGATCTCCACTTGTCTAGGGAATAAAAAAAAACTGAATGGGTTACAAACAAAGGTAGTCACTGCATGTATGAAACCTACAAACAAGCTGTGATCCTCATGGGGGGTAGTAGAGATCGCTCTGACTAGTCCCCTCTTCCATATGCCATTGTTTACAGGATGGAGCTTGGCAATACGCAGTTAAACAGAAATGTAATACCCATTAATCACTATATGAATTGTTTGCTGTAGGTAGATAAAAGATGTGCAGAATATATTGTCCACTTCTACTAGGAGTTCACTAGGATAGCATCAGGGCACATAGCTCTACAAGAGGAACAGTTTATAGGAAACATCTTGTTTTTCAGTAAAAAAGGAGTAGATGGGGATGAAGAAAGACTAAACAGTGTTTTAAATAACTCAGGACACATGTTGATCACCTCATGAAGGTGGTTCTGTCAGCCAAACAAAAGATACGTTTCTGTTACAGAGAATTAAATCTGCATACATGTTGTGCTAACTAGTTTTCTGTAACATAAATAGTTTTTAGGCAATTAACCTTTATGTCTTGGTGGCAAAGTTTGTCACTTTATCAACTGTGCAGGTAATTAGCATAATCAGTTCAGTTTATGGCAAAACTGTTCAGTTACTGTGCAATTAAAAATGTCTCAATGTGTGGGCTCATTCATAACACAGAATGTGGCAGTGTCTGCCAAACAGAAACAAATTACCATAAAGTGTCAAAATGTGCCACCAATATAAATAAAGGATAATTTTTCAAAAAGTATTTATATAAAAAACAAATGGCTAGTACAATGCATGGGCAGTATTTAATTATCTTTAAAGGTAAATAATAAGTTTTTTTGGGTTTTTTTTTATGAGGAGACATTTCCACATTAAGCCTAATTACGGAGACATAAATAAATACATTAGCCCCAAATGGCCACAATGAAGAGCTATACTGTAATCAGGTCTAAGCAATGATGAGTAATATAAAACACCGTTCATTACTTTCTCCCTTCTCTTATTTCTTCCTCCATCCCCTTTTCTAGATGAGTACTGACCTTTTTTAATAATATTTTGAAATATTCTAGTATATTTAAATAGGATACTCCTATTTTTCTACATCTATTTTGACTGACCAACAACTTTTTTTCGATTATTTATATTTTTGATAATTATTTTTATATTTGAGGTATGTTGTATAAGATAGCTGGTGAGATAGCTCAGTGGTAAAGTCCCTGACTATGGAGCCTATTCCAACCGCAAGGTTGCAGGTTCGAATCCCAGCAGGGTCAACTCAACCTTTCATCCTTCCGAGGTCTATAAATGAGTACCATTAATTGGGTAATAATAACATCTATTATTTCAGCTGCCGATTTGGTTAATTCCGAGAGCGTGCGCTGAAAGCGCTTTGAGTCCCACTGGGAGAAAGGCGCTATATAAATACTAGTTATTATTATATTATTATTATAGTTTATAAATTAGTGTAAAAACCCATGTACACGGGCCAAGGTCACGGTGATGTTAAAGGGATAGTAATACTTCGTTTTAACTTTATTTTATTTTGTAGGCATTAAAAAAATATGAAGAATGATATAAGTCTTATCTCTCAAACCTTTATGGTTTAAGAGATATTCACAAGCAAAGTTTCCCCTCCCACCCCTTTTTCATAGTGTAATCCATCTCTTCTCAGATGTGAATCTGGTTGTAAGACTAGACAGATAACAGAGAAGGACAATCATCTTTGTATGAAAAGAATGAAAGCCCTTCCCCCCTTGACAAGCTTTTCAGGTTTTTCCCTTATCTTAACTGAAGATTGTCCCTCTCTGCAATCTACCTGGGCACCTCCCTTCTGATCTAGCTGAACAGTGTGACATCAGTAAAAGGGGCGGGAGGAGGACACTTTGTCATAGAATTGTAGTTCCAGAGTAATTCAAACAAAATTGAAATAACACTCTCCAAAGTCCAAATACTATGATGATTAATTAGAGCTGTTTTTATTATGAAACATTACTATCCCTTTAAGAGACCTGTCCTGCTCTGCCTCCTGCTGCCGACACATTCATGCACTGTAGAGACTGCCCAAAAGCACAGAATGCTCCCAGCACAGAACTTCCAGCATTCTGTGCTCCCAACATTCTGTGCTCCCAACATTCCGTGCATTCGGGCAGTCTCTACTGAGCATGACAGCTTCTGACAAACATTCTACCGAATTATTATGTAGTATGTAGGCCAACTTTAGCATAATGGAGGTTCCTCTAGGTTTTAAACAGCTATCTATGTTCACAAAATATATACATTTTAATAAGGGAGAGAAGTTATGAGATGTCCCTTGATAAGAGTATTAAGTTTTGAAAAATAAATGGAACACACAAAAGAGATGTGCTATAGAATTCCATTACTGGATTTCAGATTAAGACAGCCAGAAGCAGGATATTTGTGTGCAAAACTGTTGCGGTGAAAAGAATGAAGGAGAATGGCTGCTGTGGGTGGAGAGGTCACTCTAACATATCAAAAGGTGTTTTGTGTTTGAATTTTTATTTTTGGTACCCCATAGGAACTAAATTAATCACCAAATGTGTAGGACCATAACTGTTTTTACTATTTTTAAAATACCAATAAATAGTGTTTTTTTTATCATCTAAACTGTTTTAGTATTATCTTAAAGTTATCTGCCCGTTCACTTGCTATTATCTAGTATGTCAAGATTCAGCAGAGGTGTAATGAAGCAGCTTTGTCAGTGAGGTAATAATGCAAATGCTTCTTTCATGAGGTCAGGTTTGCCTAAATATCTTGTGTGTAGCATCATTACTGGGACAAGGGCTGACATAAAAGCATGTACTTAAAATATTATCTTAGTATGTCATCTTTTTATACTTCTGTTCACACTTTCTTTTAGAGAATTAATAGACCAGTTTAGTATTGAAATGTCACCCTCTCTTTGGCGACCAACAAAATGCTGCATTAAAAATGTTGCCTACATGAAAAGGGAGACATCAGAATGTCGCCCGCATCAAAAGGGTGACATTCTGATGTCGCAGGTTTAAAGGGATAGTAATGTTTCACAAAAACGGCAGCTCCAATTAATCTTCATAGTATCTGAGCCATAGAGAGTGTTATTTCAATTATGTCAGAGTTGTAGTTCAAGAGTAATTGAATGAAAGTTTCCCACTCCCGCCCCTTTTACCTAATGTAAGCCACCTCCCCACAGATGTGGAATCTGGTCCACAGACCAGACAGCTTACAGCAAAGAACAATCTTCTTACTGTGAGAACAATGAAAGCCCAGCCCCCAGTGACAGGTTTTTCCCTTATGTTAATTGCAGATTGTCCCTCTCTGCAATCCACTTGGACACCACCCTGCTGCTCTGAGATGAGCATTGTTACATCAGTAAAAGGGAAGGGAGAGGGATATTTTATCATTCAATTACTCTTGAACTACAATTCTGACAGTACTGAAATAACACTCTCCATGGTCCAAATACTATGAAGATTAATTGGAGCTACTTTTATTATGAAACATTACTATCCCTTTAAAGGTCACACGTGTATAGAAAATAGCGAAAATCAGGCGTGCCTGTGAGCATAAGGGTCACACTCTTAAACATAACATAGAGAAAAATTTGGAGAGCAAATCTGAAATGTCACCCATTAAAATACAGTAATACAATTTGAAGGAGCCTTATACCTCCCATTAAATATAATGTACATGTCCTCTGCTCCAAAAAATGTTATGCATACTGTTTTCCTCTCAAATGTCCTCTGCTCCCAGTAATGTTATACATAATGTCTTCCTCTCACATGTCCACTGCTCAGAGTGACTGAACGCTCGGACACCTTTGATGCTCAAAGGGTTAAGATGCTGTCCACTGCAAAGTCACTGTGGCAGCAAGTTCAGTGCGGGTCACCAGCACATTGCTCAGCAAGGTCTTATTTGGCAGCATGTATACATTGTTTTTCTGTACTGTAATCTGTCATTTAATAGGATACCAACTCCGGTTTACTATATAAAAAGATATTGGGGTAAAGTGACAGGTCCAAATCCCTAAAATCGAGTCCTAAACTTGCATTTTTTGTATATTTCTATGTAGTAGGTAACTGCAGACTAGAGTATGGTCTAACACAACCTGTATCCCAGTTACTATATTAAATATATAAATTACACATTCATCCACCATGTTCTTTCAGAGTGCCATAATATTGGAACATGAGGCTGTTCATCACTGATCACTGCAGTCCAGGAATGACTACATGAAGCATTGCTTCCTTGATATTATGTTCCAGGAAATTAGCTGACAATATGATTTAAAGCAAGCCAATGTTTATATGGATATTGGCTTTCAATTCATTCACACGTCAGCTCCCACATTAGAAGTAACCCTTTGAGTGCCTGGGTGGCAAGCAAAGCACTGCTGTGCAATGCGTTTCCCACCTCTCCGGCATTCAAAGGGTTAATTAGATCTTTTGTTTTTACCGCCAGAGTTACATATCCCATTATGAATTCTGGCATGGACTAACCACTACTGAAAATACATTTCTTTGAATATTCAGCAAGATCTGCCAACCATCTTAAATAATCAGTGTTGATTATATATTTGTTAAAAAAAGTGCATGAAAATAAATCAGGAGTATGATGCATAAAAAATAAAAATTGGTGCAATACCTGCATGTGGATGCTGCTAGCACTGCACCTATGTAGCAAATTACAATGCAGGAGAAAATGCAGTATAGGTATTCAGCGACCCTTATGTTTACAGGCTCTCCAGATTTTCGATATTTTTTTTAAAAATACGACCTTTAAGTCTGCAACATCAGAATGTCGCCCTTTAGATGCGGACAGCATTCTGATGTCGCCCTTGTCATGCAGGCAACATTTTTAATGCAGAGTTTTGTTGGTCTCCAAATAGAGGGCAATATTTCAATAGGCTACCAATACACCAGGCAAACTTACACAGCAGCAATGCTTCATAGATGGCTCCCATATATTGGAGAAACCTTATAATTTATACTTCTTCCACAGAATTAACACATAAAAGTTGATATATTGGGACATCTTTTGGTGACAACCGATGTCTTATTATCAGTTTTTTTTATTTTTTCCTGCTTTATATATTTATCCTTCCTGGCGTCTGATTTAAATCTGTCGGAGCACTTGTATATATTAATCTTTTGTAAAAATTTTCCTCATACGCTATTTGGTTGACATATATTTTAAACACTTATTTTGTATAAATAACTGTAATAATAAACTATATAAAAATTCAATAATATTCTACTTCTAGTATGACAAAACAATTTACAATTATGTCATGCAAAATTAATGTCTAAGAATCTGTGAAAGTGAATATATTGGTTCATTACTATATTAATGGTGCCAACAACATGCACAGCTTGGCATTAGTTTCACTGTTACCACATGCTGCACAGATGGATAATGGTTTATTAGCACAGATGGTATACAAGGAACACCAAATCCATGGCTTTTTCTGCAGAATATATAGAAAGATATGCAATCAGGAAAAACAAAAACTAGAAGTATATACCTAATTGGGAAAATGTAGATTTTCTTTTGCAGTTCAGATTTTCTTATAGTTAAATGTCTAACTAACTGTATACAAGAACTGATTTCAATGCAGTGTGCTCTGCAATGCAATGGACACTATTCTAAGGCCCATGGCATTAAAAGATTAATTTATGTGGATGTAAAATAAAACTGGTATAAGGGCTTTAAAACAGCTTGAAGAATATAACACAATAGAAAGTGTTAAGATCAACATAGCAGAGTAAGATAAACAATATGAATTAGTAATTTATTCACATTAACTAGACACACTGTAGCTGAAACAGTTTGCTCTATTATAGTCTTGGAATCAGGAATATATACAATTGTCATGCGAGTCATAAATAATTTCTGCTAACTCAGGTAATGATTAATAATCTCAGAGGTAAGAAGTGTACAATTTGATATATTGCAATGTCAAAAATAAACAAACTGCATAACAATAAACAGAGAACTTATGCCAGCAATTACAAAGATTTATCTTCAGTGCCTTAAACATGGAGAATTATATACTGAAGTGTGATGGTACAAAACCACTGTAAAAATTATTTGTGACATAAAAACTCAATACTAAGTGGCTAGTGTGCATATTTTTCTGAGAAAAGACTTAGAGAACCTGTCAATTCACAATTTCTTTATATATGCTTTAGAGAATGGCCAAAGCAATCATAACTTATTCCTGAGCATCTTTAAAACATGGCTTCAAAATGTATTGTAGATGTCTCTGGCATCCAAGGAGTTAATACGTTTTACTTCTTTAACATTCTGAGTGCCAAAGACAGTTATAGACAAGTCACAGGAAAATGTTCCATAAGGGGCCTATGATGTTGCTATAACAGAGCTTTCCAAACTTTTCATGTTGGTGACACTTTTTAGACGTGCATCATTTCGCGACACATTAATTCAGGTTTACTAGCAAACTGGAGGTTAAACTAACCCCTTATAAGAGATACAGACACATACATAAATTGTAATAGCAAAATGTATGGGGACACAACATATTTCATGAAAACCAAAATTGTTGTCATTTATGAGTAACAATATGTAAATATGTGTAAGAAATTAAAAAATTTGACCACTACCATTAACTACGTCTTACCATTTTGATGAGATGTATGAGGTTGATGGGATGAACATAGTTTTTGAATATTCAGTAAAATATTCGATAAAGACACTCGCATTTCATCAGCAAGCATTTTTAAGCTTCCACATTTCAGTGTCTTTAAGTCTGGCAAGTCTGGCATCATCAAGTGGTGATCGAGCAGCAGCCGAGAAGGTGTTCTATCCAAAAACTGGACCCATGTAATTTCTCAATCACATCACTTCAGGTGAGGCCGAATCACCGGAAGTGATGTGGAATCAGCTGTTTTGACCCAATAACGCATACTGCGCATGCGCAGTACCTGTATGATCTCTCGAATGTGGACTGCATACACAGATACGACGGAAGGGGAGTATACTAGTGCATCATACTAATCGGCACTTTTGCTGTGTAAAAACGCATGCAAGTTCACTGCAGGACTGAGGAGCACATGTGATCCAGCTTCTTCCTGCAACTTGTCACTCTACAGCCATTAGATAAGGGCTGGAGAGCTATTCTATTTTAGAACACTTTGTGTGCTCTAACATATGATTCATAAAAAAAAAGGCTTTAACAGGTAAGAACACTAAAATCCTATTTTCTCTTATGTCCAATATGGAAAACAGGTACTATGGGGATATACTAACCCTAAGCTCTCAGGGGGAAGGAGGAGAAAGGACATCACACTTGTTTCCAAGAACTGTCCAGAACCGGAATGGCCACAACAGATTCAAGTGTTAACGGACACTAAAATTGCACCACACACAAAAAAAACAAGAACCAATGGGACTCAAACAGCCGAACAACAGTAAGGCACAAGAAAAAACATGTCCCGAGACAGGCAGAACCAATTGCAGGACCTTTCTGCCAAGGCTGGCTTCAGTCAAAGCCAGGATATCCACACGTGTTTACCAAAGGTATGCAAGGAAGACCAAGTCGCTGCCTTGCCAATTGCTCAGCCGAGGCCTGATTCTTATAGGCCCAGGAAGCCTCTACAGGCGCTGTGACTTTGAAGGGAACAAGTTTCTTTCTGAGCTCATACGCCTGATATATGGTAGACTTAATCCAAGAGGCCACAATGACCTTGAAAGCAGCCTGACCTGTCTTGGGACCCTCAGGAATGACAAACAGGGAATCCATGTTACAAAATGACTATGTGCTGTGCACATAAAACTTAAGGCATTGCGCCAACAAGATCCCCCTCCTTGTCAGACTGTGTCAGGATCAAACAAAGCCACAACAAACTCCTGATTTATGTGAAACTCAGACCACCTTAGAAAGACATTCCTGAGAGGTTGAAAGTACTGCCTTGTTCTTGTGAAAAAATAGGAAAGGTGGCTTGCAAGACAAAGCCTGCAACTTGGAAAATCTGCAGATTGAGATCACTGACACATAGGGATTGTAGCAAGGGACCCAAAGGGAGGCCTCTGCAGAACACCCAACACCAAATTGAGGTCCCACGGAGGAGTGGGAGTCTTGAAGGCAGGAAAAACGTGAGCATCCCCCTGAAGAAGACCTGTCCACACACCAGGAATGAAAGAGAGACCATACCCTGAGGTAGGCCTTAGTGGAGACAGGCTTCCGACCCTGAATCATAATGGATATGGCCTCAGTGAAGAATCCCTTTCTCCCCATGATGTGGGCTTCAACAGCCATGCCATCAAAGCCAGCTTTTCCACATCCTCTTCCCATAGGTAACCCTGCAGAAGGTCTGCCCTGGGAGGAAGTGGGAGCAAAACCTGAATGTAACGACTCACTAGCTCCGCAAACTACTCCCTCCTGTTCCAATAAGGAGCAACTAGAATCACAGTTGCACATCCGTCCTGATCTTCCTGAGAACCCTGGGGATGAGAGGAATTGGAGGAAACAGATAAGCGAGATGGAACTTCCAAGGAATAGACATTGCATCAATGGGAGCAGAAGACTGGAACCTTCCTATATTCCCTTGTGGCCATTAGATCTATCGTTGGAAACCTCCACTGTTCCACAATCAAGTACAATGCTTCCAGATTGAGTTCTCACTCTCCCGAATCCATGTCCTGGCCACTTAGGAAGTCCACTAGCACATTTTCTAACCCTGGAATGTGAACGGTGGCGATGTCCAGAAAGTAGGCTTCTGACCAATCTAGAATGTACCTCACCTCGTACCATGCGGCAGTTTGAATGCTCCCCTGATTGTTTATGTAAGCTGTACACCATGGCTGTGGCATTGTCCGACTGGACTCCCACTGGATATCCCTTCAGGTGAGAGGTTCAGTACACAAGAGCTGGATGGATCACCTAAGTTCCAGAACACTGATGTACTGAAGGGACTCATCCGCATTCCACCTGCCCTGGACCTCCAGGTGACCCAGAACCACACCCCAGCCGCTCAGGTTGGCGTCTGTTGTGATCAGAGTCCATTCCGGAATTACAGAGGATTTTCCCTGTTCCAGGTTGCCCCTTTGCAACCACCACTGCAAGTCCCTTCTGGCCTCCAGTGAGAAGGAGATCTGCCGATCCAGAACAGCCAGATTCCAGGACCAATTCTGGATGACATGTCACTGGAGCTCCCTGGTAGGCACCTGAGAGTAAGGCACTGCCTCTAGAGTAGACATAAGTTTACCCAGAACTCTAATGTACTCCCTGACGGTGGCAATGGGCTACTCCAGGGCCTGAGACACATCATGCAAAACCTTCAGGATCTTGTCCACTAGAAGGAATACTTTCCAGGAGTTGAGCACAGTCTTGGACATATTGGGCCAAGAGCTCCTTGTAAGTAGCCTTGATCAAGAGATCGTCCAGATAGGGCACATCACTGTGATGACAGAATTCAAGGAATCCATCTTGAAGTGTGCAGTGTCCACATACCTGTTGAGACATTAGAGGTGCAGAACGGGATGCCATCCTCCATCCTTCTTTGGAAACACAAACAGGTTGGAATAAACACCTAAACCTTGCTCCTGAGGAGGTACTGAAACCAGAACACTCTTTTCCAGCAGGTGAGTTCACTGCCTCCCAAAACAGCCACACCTTTTATGGCTCCTATGACACCCTGGACAAGAAGAAGTGAAACAGAGGAAAGGATCTGAAGTCTATTCTGTATCATTCTGAGATTACCTGCAAAAACCCACTGGTTAGCGACTGAGGACTCCCAGGTGTGTCAAAAAAAGGTAAAGCCCCCACACACACAGGGACCCGGCAGACCATGATTCTGTGAGTCATGAGGAAGCCAGCTTGACAGACTGGCCTTTGTGTCTTATTTTGGTGGGCGGAACTAAAAAAGATGCAGTTTCCTTGTCATCGTAGGAAGTTTAGATGGCATTTGAGGTAACAAGGTGCTATTGCCCCCTGTAGCATCACTAATAATCTACTTCAGTTCAGGTTCAAACAGGGACTTGCCCTGGTAAGGAAAAAAAATGACTTCTTGGAGGATTGGTCTGCAGACCAAATCTTAAAGGGGTACTTTCACCCCAAGACACTATCTTAAATTAGTCTACCTTAAGAGATATCACATCAAATTTCGTGTTGATGTAACCACTTCCACTTTCTGCGGCACAAGATTACTTTGGCACAGCTCTGCTGGACTTCCCCTTGTGACAAATTTTCCTCCCTCCCAGCTCTCCGTGGGAGCGCGATCACGCTTCCCTTCATGAGTAGGACTGCATGCACTGTAACATATAGAGACTTCCAACTGGACTGATAGAATGTGGAAGTCTTATTAGAAATAAAAGATCATCACGTTTCTGGCATTTAAAGCAATATGAGCTCCTTTCACACAATTATATCAGTCTATCAGGATCCTGCCTTACTTACACTTTAAATTCTGCTTTAAGCCACAAAGTGCACCATGCAGTAACTGAAAAGGATAAGGCCTTTGCAGACAACCTAGCTGCCTCAAAAAGAGTCCAAGAAACATACGTGTTAGCCTCCTTCATGTTGCCTATAAAGACCAACAGATCCTCCTTCGAAGCATCAGCACTGACAGCCTCCATCAGCTGGTCACCCACATGGCAACAGCCATCGCTTATAAGGGGTTAGTTTAACCTCCGGTTTGCTAGTAAAAATAAATTACTGTGTCGCGAAATGATGCATGTCTAAAAAGTGTGTTACCAACATGAAAAGTTTGGAAAACTCTGCTTAAAGGGGATGCTCCTATCACGGTGCCCGTGATCTTCTGTGCAAGCGACATTGCTACTTCCTGCTAGATTCCTGCTGGGTTCTTATTGGCCGCTGGGTTCTGCCCCGCCTAGCGTTAGGCTTTTTAAACTCAGTCCTGTCATTACCTTGGCACCCTTTCGTGGTGTTCCTGTATCTGGCGTTTGTTTTGCTGTTGATTCCTGCTCTGTGGATGACCTGGTTTTGCCTGACCTTGCTCCTGTCTCCTCTGCCCGTGATTCCGTTGCTGACCCGGAGTGGCTGACTACCGCTCTGTGTACCGTTCCTGGTTGTGGCTAACGCTCTGTGTACCGATACTGGCTTGGCTGACTCCGCTCTGTGTACCGATCCTGGCTGTGGTTGACTACCGCTCTGTGTACCGATCCTGGCTGTGGCTGACTACCGCTCTGTGTACCGATCCTGGCTATGGCTGACTAACGCTCTGTGTACCGATCCTGGCTGTAACTGACTACCGCTCTGTGTACCGATCCTGGCTGTGGCCGACTACCCAATTCGTTGCCTCCGGTTATCCTAGTCTCCTGAGACTAGCGCCTAGCCAGTGCTTGTCAATGTTGCCTTCGGTTCGCCTAGTCTCCTGAGACTAGAGCCTTGCCAGCGACTGTCAGTGTTGCCTCCAGTTACCCTAGTCTCCTGTGACTAGTACCTTGCCAGTGCTTGTCAGTGTTGCCTCCGGTTTCGTAGTCTCCAGGGACTAATTCCTTGCCCGTGCATGTCAGTACTGCCTCCGGTTACCCTAGTCTCCATGTACTAGTGCCTTGCCATTTCCTGTCAGTGTTGCCTCCGGTTATCCTTTATTTCTAGGCCAGGTCACTCTGCAGTGTCCCAGCCTGACGCTATTTTATCCATAGTCTTTTAGGGACTCTGTCCTGCAGTCCCTACCGTCTAGCTAGTTGGGCAGGCTCCCTAGGCTTGGTACTGCTGAGGTTCTGTTCCTGGTTCCTGTCGTCTGATCCAGTATAATATATTTCTGTTTTTGTTTTGCTATTCTCCTGTACCCTGACCTGTGTCAGATTTGGGAAGTGCCACGGTACTGTCCGGATCTGGACCTGTGAAGGGTGACCTTGTACACTTTATTATTCTTAATAAAGCTGATTCTACCTTACTACCTTGTCTGAGTGCTCTTACAAACCGTGACAGCTCCCCTGGAAAAAGGACAATATACAAAGTATCCAAAAACCCAAATGACCCCAGGAAACATGGGGTGCACCAAACAGACAGGCTCCTAAAGGGAAAAGCCCTCAACCCGGCTTAGAATAGAAGGGATGCAAATGCAACCATCATTGTTCCATAACTTAGGAAATGAACAGATAGCTATAAGAAAGATACCCAGCATGAGTGCAGGAGCCCAAGAGCTCAGAGAAACCTCTGTATTGAGAAACAAGGCAGGGACAATGTGAACCAATGCACTCAAAGGGTTACTCGCCAGTCTTCTTTTCTTCAGATTACCATTGTGAAGGGAGCAGAGCCCCAAGGGACTTTGTTGAGAAGGAAAACTTGGGCTGCAAGATTCCCTCCACAGGACTGCAATGGTCCACACAGAACCTATACACTGGCCAATCCACTCCAGGAGAATCCCTGTAATGGTAACCAGTCTAATGGGGAAATCTTGACAGCCATATCTATTTGAAAAATAATAAAAGATCTAAGAACAGAATTGTCGCTGGCCATGTTTTCAACCTCAGAAGACACATCATTACTTGGGATATAAAGGAAACTACACGCTTTCATAAAACAACTATTTATACCATAAAATATATATAATTAATCCATTAAAGTGTAATTACATATAATCGGATTTATAAAATAATTACTTGACATATAAACTACTTACTACAAAGCAGTCAAAGTGTATGACCCCCATCCCCTTAAAACATAAAACAGCCTCCCCAAAAGTGAAGGTTTTCAAGATTGCTTAACCCCTTAAGGACCAGCAGTCCAGGGAAGTTACCTTCCCTTAAGGACCGCTTTGATCCTTGCCGACGCGCCGGTACACGTGACCTGTTACGCGTACTGGCGCATCACTTTGAGGCCTAGGAGAGATAGCTCCGGTTTTGGAGCGACCAATTTTAGGCCCCGTTTTTACTTACAGCGTTCCACCGGGACAGTGCTGTAAGTAAAAAGTACGTGACATGCTATGATCGTCACTGGTCCTTAAGGGTATAAGGACCGTAACAGTCATAGCACTTCACGTAGTCCTTAAGGGGTTAAATGAACACAGGTGATTCAATCAGTGCTTCAATTATTCTGACGGATCTGTCAGAGCTAACGACATTCACCTCTGTTTAATTAAGGATATCTTCAAAAAAATATTTAACAGCAAGAAACCAAAAGTATATATTTACAGACATAAAACAAGTTATATTGCAGGTTGTCATTTGTTAAGGGTCAGTAAAGTTTTATTGTGAAAACTAATAATATATTGTAGTGCTTTTCCAAGCCAAGTAAAACAAGTGTACTTCCACTACTGGCAGTTGCTTTATTCATCTATTATAACCATTCAAACATGCATAGAGTGATGGAACCGATACTATCACATTCTATGCAGAAATAAAAGAAAATAAACTCATAGCACTTATAACACTGTAATATACATTTATACAAAAAGAAAAGAAACTCAGTGCTAAAACACTATAATATACATATATACAAAAAGAACCCAAGTGAATAAAATTTGAAATACAGCATGGAATGAGGAGACCCTCTACAGTCTATAAATTAAAAACAAACCAATGATAGAAGACAATCCTTTACATGTAAACCCTGTATAGACCAATTATTATACCAACATATTCACCTGTTTAAAAAAAGGGGGATTTTTTTTTTGAAAAGATTGTACATAATTTAGAAAATAAAAGAGAGAGTTGTAAATTAATCCAACAGAACAGTACACCCAAAAGAAAAGGTAGTAATAGCAAATAACTTCTAAATAATAAAGAACAAGTGGCTATCAAACAAAGGTATACATTACTATAATAAGAAATATAAGCATGTATCCTAATAAGACTACAATAAAAAACAAGATATGAGTAAAAATATAAATGGTCTTGAGAGGTCCGCAATGAAAAGTAACTGTAGACAACAGTCAATAGTCCACTGCTGAAATGGTTAGATAAGAGATACCTCTCCCGGATAGGTTCATATTGTAGTCTTATTAGGATATTACATGCTTATCTTTATTTTTTGGTTTTGGTTCAGAGACAGACTTTGTACAATTGTCTTAGGATGTTAGCAGGCTAGTACTTTTGAGTCCTTTATATCCTGCTGTATTTTTATTTTAGAATATATTTCTTACTTGCATAGTACATAGAGTGTCCACTATACCCTTTCTAGTTTCTATTGGCCTTAGTATGTTTATGCTTGCTTACCCTGTCAGTTTGAGTGAGTCCTGTCTATCAAGAATTGCCACCTTTTTTTTGACTTACAAAATGTATTTTCCTTAAACGGGAACTATCACCCCATACAAGCTTGTCTACAAAGTTAGTTTATATAGCAACTAGCTGGAATACTGTTTTCATTTTTACTTACTATCACGTTTTATGTTAGTCAGTGATTCACCTTCTCCTCAGGATTAAGTAGAATAATTGTTCTCCCAGTAGTGGGAATACACGTTTTACTCAGCAGGAAAAGACGTAGAGCGTATGTTTTCTTTCTACAATTTTCCTGGGGTTGTTTAGTTATTTTATAAAATAACTAATTCCTCATTCTACACTTTAAATGAAGAGACTTAGTTATTCTAAACTGTGTAATGACTCATCCTTCTCATACTTTAAATGAACACTAACACTAAAAAAATTAAATGATTTGATATAACTTTAAAGGAGACCTGTCACCTTGATTCAAGTTTGCATATTTGAAAGACCAACAGATGTACAGTTAACGTATGCTAATGCATTCTAGTTGGGGTACCTGTGTGTTATCAGTGATGTTTTGTTTGCTAATTAAGCTTTTCAATGACATGTCATATGGTAATAACGTTTTTTCAGGTTTTATATGCTTATATATATATATATATATATATATATCTTGTGGTAAGGTCCCTTCAAACATGGTCAGGACAGCCAGGAGGTTGTAACTTAAATGCAGTTTATTGTAACAGCAACAATAAAAGAAAAGTCTCTTTCCAATTTTAGGGTATGCTTCCCCTTTAACCCCTTAAGGACCGGGAAAATCTGAGTTTGATTTGACTTAAGGACCGGAGCAATTTTGACTTTTTTGACTATGTCTTTGTTCAACCATATTTTCTCTTTAATTCCTTTTGTGCAGCCACATAAATTATATACTGTTTTTTTAAGCACAAGTAGGGCTTTCTTTTGATACCACAATTATATGAATACCTCATTGTTTAATTTGATTAAAATAGAAAAAAAGAGGAAAAAAATTGAAAAAAACAACATTTTGCTTATATTTTCGTGTCAGGATTTGCATACAATTAGTTTATGACAAAAAAATACCCCTAAATATATTCATTTGCTTCTCCTGAATATAAGAATACCCCATATGCCTAGTATTTCAATCACTTCCTCACATTTACAAGGTAAATATTACAAGATGGATGCCATTATTTCCAACTTGTAATTTCTCAACAATTGGCATGTGAGCATCATAGCTTAGCTGACGGTGCCAGAACCAAAAATGTCCCACAAAGGTATATGTTTCTGAAAACTACACAACATAAGGTAAATAATCAGGAGAATTTTGGAGTTTTTCATGCAGCTATTTTTCCAGAAAAAAATTTCAAAATTGTGGTAATATTTTGTTTTTTTGCAGTTTTCACACTTACATTTCAATACTACTGTTGATATCAAGCACATGATAGGTGAAGATTTTTAAAAATGCATTGTTTAGTGTTCAGCTCCTTCTTCTGAGTACGGCAATACCCCATATGCATAGGTTTCTCAAGGTTTGGGAGAGCTACGGGGCCCAAATTGGAACATGCGCGTTTCCAGTTTCACACTTTGAATTTTCACAGCTTGCATCACTGGTGCCATGTCTCATCTGGGGCTGTGTAACAGTGCTCCACTCTAAGATTTCCCCCCAAAAGTATATATTTTTGGAAAGTAGACACCCCAGGCTTTCATTTTATGTATGTTTTCAATTTTTTTACGCAGCCATTTTACCACCAATCGCTCGTAAATCTTGACGTAAGTTAAAAAAACAGCGTTTTTCACACTTGCACTTCAATGTTGATGTGAATTTCAAGCACATGATAGGTGAAGATTTTTAAAAATGCATTGGTTAGTGTTCAGCTCCTTCTTCGGAGTAAGGCAATACCCCATATGCATAGGTTTCTCAAGGTTTGGAGAGCTACGGGGCCCAAATTGGAACATGCGCGTTTCCAGTTTCACACTTTGAATTTTCACAGCTTGCATCACTGGTGCCATGTCTCATTTGGGGCTGTGTAACAGTGCTCCACTCTAAGATTTCCCCCCAAAAGTATATATTTTTGGAAAGTAGACACCCCAGGCTTTCATTTTATGTATGTTTTCAATTTTTTTACGCAGCCATTTTACCACCAATCGCTCGTAAATCTTGACGTAAGTTAAAAAAACAGCGTTTTTCACACTTGCACTTCAATGTTGATGTGAATTTCAAGCACATGATAGGTGAAGATTTTTAAAAATGCATTGTTTAGTGTTCAGCTCCTTCTTCTGAGTACAGCAATACCCCATATGCATAGGTTTCTCAAGGTTTGGGGGAGCTACGGGGCCCAATTTTGAACAAATATTGAATTTTCACATCTTGGTTAACTGATGCCATTACTCATTTTGGGCTATGTTCCAGTGCTGCACTTTAGAATTTCCCCCCAAAAGTGTATATTTTTGGAATGTAGACACCCCCAGCTTTCATTTTAGGTGTGTTTTCAAATGTTTTACACGGCCATTTTACCACCACTTTCTCATAAACTTGACGTAGGTAAAAAAACAGCGTTTTTCACACTTTGCCTTCAATGTTGATGTGAATTTCAAGCACAGAATAGGTGAAGATTTTATAAACTGAATTGAATAGTGTTCAGCTCCTTCTTCTGAGTACGGCAATACCCCATATGCATAGCTTTCTCATGGTTTGGGGGAGCTACGGGGGCCAAACTGGAACATGCGCGTTTCCAGGTTCACACTTTGAATCTTCACAGCTTGCGTTACTGGTGCCATGTCTCATTTGGGGCTGTGTAACAGTGCTCTTTTTTTAAGATTTCCCCCCAAAAGTGTATATTTTTGGAAAGTAGACACCCAGGCTCTCGTTTTAGGTGTGTTTTCCAATTTTATACACTGCCATTTTACCACCAATCCTGTGAAAATTTGACGTAAGTAAAAAAAAATTCAGCATTTTTCACACTTTGCCTTCCATTAGATGTGAATTTCAAGCACAGAATAGGTGAAGATTTTATAAACTGAATTGAATAGTGTTCAGCTCCTTCTTCTGAGTACAGCAATACCCCATATGCATAGCTTTCTCATGGTTTGGGGGAGCTACGGGGGCCAAATTGGAACATGCGCGTTTCCAGGTTCACACTTTGAATCTTCACAGCTTGCGTTACTGGTGCCATGTCTCATTTGGGGCTGTGTAACAGTGCTCTTTTTTTAAGATTTCCCCCCAAAAGTGTATATTTTTGGAAAGTAGACACCCCAGGCTCTCGTTTTAGGTGTGTTTTCCAATTTTATACACAGCCATTTTACCACCAATCCCTCGTAAACCATGACGTAAGTAAAAAAAAAAAAACAGCGTTTTTCACACTTAGGGTTGCCGGCAGTAACTGGGCTGCATACAAATTGGTTTGGGAAACAATTTCACCTAAAACGTCTTCCCCCAAAAACAAATCAAAAAAATGATCATGGGTAAATCCTTCCACATCAATTTGAATCCCTGGGTTGCCTGTGAATTCTGAGATTCGTGGGCATAAATTGATACCCATTCATTAGGATCCGGAGTGGCAAGTGTTGGGGCATTTCTTTGGGCAGGTCTTTTGGCGGGTCTTTGGGCAGATCTTTTGGCAGGTGCTGGGGCAGTTGCCAGGGCAGCTCTTGGGGCAGCACTTGGGGCATTTCTTTGGTAGGTCTTTGGGCAGATCTTTTGGCAGGTGCTGGGGCAGTTGCCAGGGCAGCTCTTGGGGCAACACTTGGGGCATTTCTTTGGGTAGGTATTTTGGTAGGTCTTTGGGCAGTTCTTTTGGCAGGTGCTGGGGCAGTTGCCAGAGCAGCTTTTGGGGCAGTGCGTCTTTTCTTGACAGAAGGCCCAGCGTCATCACTAGAGCTGCTCTCACTTTCTGAAAACTGCGCTATGTCAAAATCTGACGCAGTGTCTGTTGCCTCAGAGTCAGACGCCAAAAAGGCATATGGCTCTTCAACGCTGTACCTGCGCTGCATTTTGCCCACTAAAAAAGCTTTTTTTTTTTCTTTCGCTATCCCTAAACCTAAATCTAAACCTAAAACTTACCCTAACCTACATATATCCTGAACCTACCTAACCCAAGTGAACTACCTATCTAAACTGCACTTATTATATATATATATATTTTATTTTTTTTTGGGGGGGGGGTTTGGGGTTTTTTGGGTTTTTCTTTTTTTTTCTTACGCTATCCCTAAACCTAAATCTAACCCTAAAACTTACCCTAACCTACGTATATCCTGAACCTACCTAACCCAAGTGAACTACCTATCTAAACTGCGCTTATTATACATATATATATATATTTTTTTTTTTTGGGGGGTGTTTTGGGTTTTTTTTGGGTTTTTTTTTTTCTTACGCTATCCCTAAACCTAAATCTAACCCTAAAACTTACCCTAACCTACGTCTATCCTGAACCTACCTAACCCAATTGAACTACCTATCTAAACTGCGCTTTTTATATATTTTTTTTTTTTGGGGGGGGGGGTTTGGTTTTGTTTTTTTTTTCTCCCCTAAACCTAAATCTATCCCTAAAACTTTCCCGTCTACACTAAACCTACCCAACTACCTACCAAAATACCTAAACTATATTTATTATAAAAAAAAAAAAAAAAAAAAAAAAAAATGTAAAAAAAATTTTAAAATTTTTTAAAAAATCTAAAAAAATTCAAGGGGGATGGGGGGTGTCCCACAGATCAGAAAACACTAATCTGCAGCAAATTGATCACTCCAAGAGTGATCAGATGGGGGGGCACTTATTGATCACTGCAGAACAGTGATCAAAGGGTTAAATGTCTTTATTTAAACTTTTTTTTGACTTTTTTTTTCTACAGGTACACTGGAACAGCATGTCTCTCTGTCTCTCTCCACCTCAGCAGTATGCAAGGTGGAGGGAGGCAGAGAGATCTGACAGGGACAGTATTTACAAATACTGTCCCTGTCATTCAGGTTTTGCAACATGTGATTCGCTTTTGAAGCGAATCGCATGTTGCAACAATGTTTCAGCCGCTTGTTACTAAGTGTCCCGATACCGGGACACTTAGTAACAAGCGGCTTGAACTCTTCCATCGCTCCGTGCGGCCGCGATGGAAGAGTTTAACCCTTGACGTACCAGGACCGTCAAGGGTCGTTCGGTCACATTTACCCTTGATGGTCCTGGTACGTCAAGGGTCGCTAAGGGGTTAAATCAAACAGGTTTTTGACACCAAATTAAAAAGAACAGAAACAAACAGGCCTACTCCTTTCAGGAGGCTAACTCACAGTAGTTCCCTCACTACCAGTTACTCTGGGTTCCAGTACAAAACAAGTAAAACAAGCAGACATGCAGTCTTTTCAGTTCAGAAGCTTGCTCACCATTCCTTGGTTTCAGAGGCAGACAGACAGCTTACAGGTCTCCAAACACACTATCCCAGTGCAGTCTGACCACACCCTGCTCTTTCAGACCTACTATATAGTTCTGAGTTAATTAACCTAGAGCAGGTGTGCTAGCAGAGGCAAAAGACAAAACTTAACCCTTTACTCGCTGGGATAAACTGCTTGTTGTAGCCTATGGCTGATGTATACATGGTCCTGGACTCTGTCACAATATGTAGAAATTGAGACTAAGGGCTAGATTTAAAGGCAGCCGTTAAACCAGCCGCTAAGTGAAAAAGGCACATAGTTCGTAAATAATACAGGAGTTACGGCAGATTCAATAGGTACTCTACAAGAATAGCTATCGAGCGTAGGCACACACAAAACACATAACACAAAAGCCGTTGTCGCTCATGCACAATGCACAACGGGCGGCCAAATCACACGATAACTGCGCTCAAAACAACATCTAACATAACGGCTGCCGTTGTCATGCAACCATGATTGATGCCAAGCCCCAATGTATCAAATAACTTCAAATACACCTATATATACCCAAAAATAACCGTCACACATTGTCTGTTATCGAGTTCTTCAGAGCTAGATATCAGGACCCAGGAGTGGAGGATAGTGATTAGAGAGAGGGAGACAGGAGCGTTCATTGGAGGTAGAGGAGTTTTTGAGTTTGGAGAAAGCATTGCACAGAATATGACACATAGCACACCTTTGCACATATTACATACACACATACAAACACAAACACATACACATAGTTCTTTTATTTTATAACACCTTACACATTTTACTTTTTATTTTGACAGTGTGAATCTGGGAGTGAAAGTGTGTGACAGACAGTGAGTGGATCGAGTGTGTCTGTGAGGGCCTGTGGGAGTGCCTGGGTGTGACTGGGTGAGTGATGGCAAGGAGAGGAGGACAGGAGAGAGGGATGGGGAGAGTAGTGGAGGAGGAGGAAGGTCAGGAGGGGATCCCTCAGCAGAGCAGGGGTGGGAGAGGGAGATCCGCAGGGCGGAGAGGGACCCGGCCCACAAGAGCAGGAACACACAGGACAGGGACAGAACCTGCAGTGGGACGAGGGGTAGTTGCTGGGGAGCACCCCACACAGTCAGGGTCAGACCAGGCAGGGCACTCCGGCTCTGAGTCATCCCATGCCGGAGGTGACGAGGGCAGGATCAGAGACCCCAAGTATACAGAGGAGGAGAACACGGCTCTCGTGGAACTGTACTGGAGAGGCAGAGTGTTCTCCACCCGACAACGAAGGTCCCTGGCCTGTCAGCGAGGAGGAAGGCAGCCTGGAACCAGATCTGCAGCCGGGTCAACGCGGTGGCTCCATGCAGGCGGGACGTGGAGTCCATCAAAAAGCGATGGGGCGACTGCCGGAGGGTTGTAAAGAACAAGCTGTCAGAACTCGCCAAGCATGCCTGAGGCACTGGAGGTGGCCCACCTGTCCCTATCACCTTCTGCGGCTGGGAGGAGATGGTGCGGCAGAATATGTCCCCAACCCTGATCGAGGGGGTTGTTGGAGGAGCTGACACTGGGGATGAGAGAAGCCTCCACACTACCAGTAAGTGCAACACTACAGAACAACACACTACATCAACCAACACCAGCTGCACACACAGTCACACCTCAACACATGGCCATCATTCATCCACACAACTGCACCAACACAGCACCCTAAGGGTTAAAAACAGGACACAACACAAGGACAAATATCAAGGTCCAACTTGGAACAAACCTGTCCAAGTCCTACTTCAACCCTCCTGTCGCTGTGCTCATCACACACGATACACAAACCATGCTGTTCAAAATGTCGTCTGTTAAATATCATCACTGTTCACGCACAATGTCACCCATGTCCCCACTGGGAAGTCAGTACGTAACCCCTTGAGTGCTAGAGGGATCATCAATGCATCGATCAACAGTGCTTTGGCAACCCCTCTGGGACTCAAAGGGTTAACCAGACAACAATCAAGTCAATAGGCCAACGATCACATGCTACACAGGGGACATTCACTAAGCGGTGACAAACAGATGGTGGAGAGAAATTCACCCTTACACATCCTCACTTCACCAATACCAGTGTTAGTCTATGGGGAATATGCAATAACATGAATCAAGTTGCTAAGATCCCATCGTATAGACTCCATAGAAAACACTGGAAATGGGGAAATGAGATCACTGGAGAAGTCAGCATCATGTACACTCCATCATGTCGACAACACCGCTTACTGAATCACAAAAAGGATGGAGCAGGTCACACATCACAGTGTCACTGAGAATAACTGGTTGTATGTGCAACACACAGGCCTCAAACAATACCCCAGAATTAAAGGTGGAAAAAGTAGGCCTTGGTGTTGTGTCTGCAATCATTTACTCTAACTTGAAATTACATATCTCACATCTGATTCCCACATGGATCCTCAGGGGTGCTGATGCCATGGATGGATGGTACACCAGCCACTGTTTGCAGGATACACATGGGAACCAAATATCAACCATTGTACCTTGGTCACCAACAGGCCATGAATGATGGATATCTCAGATTGAGTACGGTTGCCTCACTCAGAAGGATGGATGGGCTCATACTCAAAGAAAAACAGGCCTCAATCAAAGATATCCCTCACTACTGGCGTGATTGTTGCACTTCAGGATTCAACTGGAAAACACGACATGGACAGGATCCTGTCCAGTTCATCAATCTCTGATTGCCAGGGTGGTATCCCATGCCCTACAATGCAATGCATAGGATATGATCCTGACAACCAGAGAGTCACCTGTCAAGTAATGAAAAATTGTGCATTGTACGGGATCAGCTAAGATAGGGTTGAATAACACTTGATTCCCACTGCACATCTGTTCAAAAAAGATATGCACACAAAGGAAAATGGTCAGATATGTACCTTTCAAATGGCTCAAAATATGTCCCAACACGATGTGAACCCAGAGATCATCTCACTGCCTGTGATTGCCCTACTGGCCAGATATGTGCATCCATCAGAAACTAACTTACATTGATACCATCCAAATACACATACCTAGTATATCCCACTCTACGTAGATGGGATATACGAGGTATGTTCATATCCATCATATCAATCCAATGTATATTTTGATGGGTGCACATATATAGCCAGTAAGGCAATCACAACTACTGAAATGATCTCTGGCTTCATATCTGGAAAGGATATATTCATATCCATATGAAAGGTACATATCCACATGCATATATGACCATTTCTCCTTGTATGTAACTGTAATGGCATGGCAATTGTTAATTTCACCAACATGTGGATCGATGTTAGTCCTATCCCTCCAACCCTCATGGTTAGACAGATATCGCTCTATTTGACAGCTGGAGATTTCAGTCATTAGACCACACGGAGGCTCTTCAGCAGAGCCTAAATTGCCCCATTCAGAGATGAATACATCTTTGAGATGGTCAACAAAGTGTGCCTGGTTTGCAAGCACACTCTGTTCACCATTCCAATGAAGTTTACATCTCTGAATGGGGCAATTTAGGCTCTGCTGAAGAGCCTCCGTGTGGTCTAATGACTGAAATCTCCAGCTGTCAAATAGAGCGATATCTGTCTAACCATGTGGTTTGGAGGGATAGGACTAACATCGATCCACATCTATCTCTTACGATGCCTACAATATTACATCATGGTGAAATTAACCATTGCTATTCCGTTAAAGGGATAGTAATACCTAACATGTGAAAAGAAAAATATATTGCAGGGTTCATCCCCCGAGCAAAACAAGGGTATTCCCACTGCTGAAAGGTGTTTCATTCAAAAAGTAGCACAGCTCAAAGTTGACTACTCCAGGGGTAATATCACAGTGGCCTGGAACTCTACAATGGCGATGTTGCTAGACCATCCTATGGACAGCTTACGTCCAGACGCCATACATTCCCATAGGATAATGTAGCAACAGTGCCAATGTAGAACTTCAGGCCACTGGGATATAGCACCAAAGCAATTCTATTCTGAGCTGGGATACTTTTTGAACAAAAAAACCCTCCAGCAGTGGGAGTACCCTTGTTTCACTCAGGGTGATAAACCACACAACATATATTTCCCTTTCCGCATTTCATGTATTAGTATCCCATTAATCCCATCATGGCTACGTTTACTAATCACACAATCTGAATTCTCCACACAGCTTATGGGCCTCCATCGCAGCAGGAGCCCGTGGAGGAGGCGACCACACCACCTAGTGAGGAGTATACAGAGGAGGGGACTAGCCAATGGGAAGCGTATACAACCACCACACCTTCTCCCCAACTGGCTGCATCACCACTGCCTGCCCCTCAACTGCCTGCACCACCACAGGATGTTCCACAAATGTACAGCAGCTGGATGCAGGGGGAGAGATGGATGCATCCCACCACCTCCGGGAGCTATTACCCTCCAGCAGCAGCAGCATCACCACCACCAGGGAGGCAATGGCTGTCCGGGAATGTGGCCACCAGCCAATATGGGCCATATTCCACCCAGATGGATCTACCCTCCTGGATGGCTCCCCAGCATGGCCCCAGGTATGATCCCAGGTGGGGGCCAAGCACCTACCAGTGGCCAAGGTATGACCCTTGGCCACTTGACTACCAACACCTGGGCCTGATTGGGGAGCCCCAGCGCCCTCAGCCGAGGGACTTGTTCACCCCACCACCTCAACCAGCACAGATATCAGTGGGCAGCAGTGGGTCCCTTGATGTGGTGGGCACCCACACACTGTCTGTGCAAGCCACTCCACCAACAGAAACAGCAGTAGCAGTCACAGCACACCCAGTACCAGCAGAGGAGACAGCAGAGGCTGGGAAGATAGAGGCTGAGGAGACAGCTGAAGCTGTGGAAACAGAGGCTGAGGAGGCAGCTGAAGCTGGGGAAACAGAGGCTGAGGAGACAGCTGAAGCTGGGGAAACAGCACATGAGTCACCGGGCACTCCCATCTCCAGCAGTCAACGCATCACGGATCTGGAGGCTGAGTGCATGGCCCTTCAAAGAGGACAGCTCCGGGCAACCCACACCACCAACAACAACCTCCCGAGGAACCAGAGGGAATCCCAGAGGAACACAAACAGGTTGGAGACCAGAATCCAAGCTCTGGAGTCAGAGGTTGCCAGGGGAAACACACAACTCCACCAGCTCCATACAGGGATGATGGACATGTTTGCACAGGTGCTCGTGGAGTTGAGAGAGATTAACCGCAGGGAGAACCTGAGGATGGAGAGGGAGAACCTGCGTTCCACAGAGGGGTCCACTGCACCCACCACCCCTTCCAGTGTTACCCCAGAAGCCACACCTAGGGGACAGAGGGTGACAAGGCAATCAGCCAGGGCATCCACCTCTGGCACCAAGTCTAAGGCCCCCCCCCAAAAAAAAAAGAAGAAATGAAAGGCCCAACCTGTCATCTGCCCCCTCAATAAAGGAAAATTGTGCTTTTGAATCCTGTCTGACCTGCTGTGTATTCAGTTATAGATTGGGTGGCAGGGTTGTCTCCAATGCATTGCCAAACAATGCAGTGAACTCAACTCCTGCCTGGGGGAAATGTTTGTGTGATGTTACAACATGGGTACACACACACCACACCGTTGTCCAAATTCACCTGGCAACCCATCCCTGTAGCCATATAACACGACAGTGTTACATGGCCATGATGTGTGTCAGATTTGATCAGAACATACCCCTTACCACATCAACTGGTGCAACACTGAACATTCGTCTGCATCAATTGTTGTGTTTGAGGGGAAAACCAAACAAACAGCTATGCGACTTAGCAGGGAAATAACAAGCAGGACAGATAGAACATGCATCAATATGGTCTTTAAATCAAAATTCTATTGTGCAGCTGACTTACTGGGGAACACAATGTACACCCTAGGATCTCAATGTGTGTGTTACACATTGTGATCCTAGGGTGAGCATTGTGTTCTCCAGCAAGTCAGTTGCATAACAGGAGTTTGAATCACAGCCTAACTTACTGGATAACCCAATGATCTTCCTAAGATTTAATTGTGTAGCACACACATTGGAACCTTAGGCTGAGCATTGGGTTATGTATTAAAGGGATAGTAAACCTTGAAAATAAGTTCATTCTATATTGTAGCCCTTAAAAAAACATGTAAAATGATATGTCTTATGTCCCAAACCATATATGTTTGGTAGATAAGACTTATATCATTTTTCATGTTTTTTAAAGGGCTACAATGTGAAATAAACTTATTTTCCAGCTTTACTATTCCTTTAAGTTGTGTTGTTGTTTAACTAAGGTTGTAACACACTTCACCAGTGATAACACTTGTCCACATGGTTGTTTGTTGATGTAACCCATGTACTGAGATATGACAACCTACAGCAATCTCAGGACATTGATTATATTGAGCAACACAAAAACCGTGGACATCACATCACAGTGGAAGTGTGTCCCCTGTATCACCAGCTAATCACTCACAACACACATCAGTGTATCACTGCCATCATGTCATTGCATGTATACATCAAAGTCCACTCATGGTCAGGCAACTAGTGGACTCCTGTGATGTAAATCATGCCTTCCTTTGTATGAGGGATACTCTAGCCTTGGGTATGTTTCCACATTGACAGGTGTTTGATCCAACATTCATTCATACAGACACGGATTGAGTAGTGATGTTTCTTGTGTATTTAGCCAATATGCATTAAACACTTGTATGAGCACAAAACGGTACATCTGAACTAAATAGGAATACATTAGAAATGCTAGTGAACTGCTTATGTGTTGTCCACATAGTTTGGCATCTGTGTATGAGCAGTCTTACTGTACAGGTCTGATACCTGGATGTTAGTACACACATTAATTCGTGTCCATATGTGAATGTTCCAGTAGAGGTTGCTGTGAACATCAGGTCAAACATTGCATCACCAACACAATCACTTGAAACACCAAGGGGTGAGCTTCATGGAAGTGTTGTCCAGACTTCAGTCCAGTCATATGGAAACTCCTCTGTTCAAGGATGGATCGTGCTATGGATGCCTGTGGGACAAGAGGACAGGATTTGGAACATCACCCTCAAAGTGATCTTCATGCAACAGCTACAACATCATGATCCTCTTAATCTTTCTCGTTACATAAGTCTACACAAACCACTGCTTTGTAATGTGTTGTGTACTGGTCTATGAACCATCATGGGGAGAACTAAGGGGATGTTAACCATCCTTAGGGATATTTGCCCCTGACATGGTTACACACATCAACAAATATGTCATAATAGCTTCCTGACAACAATATATTTGGGCTGCCACTGTCAGAGACAGCCCAAATATGTTTGGTTCATGGAGCTAGTAGGACATATTTGTTAATGTGTGTATTTCTTTATGGGGCACATATCACTGCACACACACACACACACACAGGGCAGCATGGTGTCCCTGGAGATGTGATCAACATTTCATGAGCTCCATTTGTGTAACACACTATTACTGTAGATCCACCCCTCTGCTGCTTTCTTCAGCTGTAGCAAGCTACTGGTCCCATGTCCCCTCGAATGCCCCCTGAACCCCTTATATGACAGAGTGCTATCCGATACATTGGCTTGGATGAGACTCCCTCGCTACAGGGGTACCATGGTTGCTATGGGTCTGATCCTAGCAAAACACTTTAGTTGGTGCCTAGGGAGCTGTGGGATATGCTGAACAAGGTTAAAGTGTTGTACCTTGGTTTCCAGGGGGCATGCATGATATCCTTGAGGTAGCAGTATCAACATGGACGACAGGTTGTCAGATGTAATCGGAATCTCTAGGCCCAATCTGACTGGTCCACGGAATAGTTGATGCTGGTGGTCCATACTGCAGCCAGTGTCAGGGCTGTGTCACTGATCCTGTGGGGTGAAACAGAACATGTGTGTTGTGGTGGGTGTGTATGCATGGATTGTGTGCATACATGTATTATACTCACAGCAGAAGTGATCCCTGATCAATCTGTCCCTTGTCTGCATCCCTGATGGGGTTTCCTCACACTCAACAATATCCACAGGGTCTTCAGGTCTGGGTGGGGGATGGGCATCGTCGATGAGTCTGTTGTCCACCGCGATATTATGCAGGATGGCACATGCCATGACGATGTCGCAGACCTTGCCTGGTGCATACTGCAATGCTCCCCCCGATTGGTCCAGACATCGGAATCGGGACTTCAAGAGGCCAAAGGTCCGCTCAATGGCATTCTGTGTTCTGGCATGAGCCTGGTTGTATCGTTCCTGGGCATCGTTTTGGGGATTGGCGACCGGGGTGAGGAGCCATGGCTTGCATCCATAGCCAGCATCACCTGTGGAAAGTGAGTGACATGGTGTGACAAGGAGCACATATTGTGTGAATGATGTTTTATGTGGTGAACGTACTGGCACATGTGTATGTGGTGTCATTTGGTGCTGTTAACTCACCCAGAAGCCATCCTCCTGTATAGGTCCCATTTTCGAAATCCCTCTGCACAGATGAATTTCTGAGTATATGTGAATCGTGACAGCTCCTGGGAAATTTCGCACAGACATTCATGATGGCCAGGTTGCTGTCACACACCATCTGCACATTCATGGAGTGGAAGTTTTTGCGGTTCAGGAACATATGTCCCTGACGTGCTGGTGCTTTGATACGGACATGGGTGCAATCTATTGCACCCATGACCCTGGGCATGCCTCCCCTTGCATAGAAGCCCTGCTTCAGATGTGTCCACTCCATATCAGTGATGGGGAAATGTATGTAGGTACTGGCCTTGCCTTTGAGGGCTGGCAAGGCCTGGGCCAGCACCCTGGAGAATGTGGCCTGGGAAATGCCAGAAGCGTAACCCTCTGTCGACTGAAAGGCGCCACTTGCCATGAAGTATATGGCACAAAGGAGTTTTTGAAGGCCAGTTAGAGCATGGTTGTGGGTGCATATGGGATCCACCTGATCCTTGATGACCTCATACAGGGCAATGATGCTGTGTGGCCTCAACCTGTAGCGATCAATAACCTCGTCATCGGTCATTCCAAAGAGAGTGACCCTTGGGCGGTATACCCTGGGCCTTGGTGGTCGTCTATGCATCCTGGGCTGCTGCAGGGGTCCCTGTGGCAGCTGGGGAGCATCCTGTTGATGGTGAGCATCCTGTTGCTGCAGCTGTGCATCTGCAGGCAGGTGTCCTCCGGGTGGGGATGGGCTCCTGTGTGGCTGCTGAGCCAGAGCCTCCTCACTTGCAACAGGTGGAAGCTGTTGATCAGGCGTGCCTGGAGGTTGCTGATGTTCCCCAGCTCTCTCCCTTGCACGCCTTCTCCATAGCCTTCGCAAAAATATGTAACACAACATACTGTTTGCTCTCTCTATCTCTCTCTCTCTCTCCCTCCCTGAGTGGAAAACAAGCCACAAGTGAGTGTGTGGAGTTGTCCCTTTAAGTACTTGCTAGGGCGTTGTGTAGGTGTGGTGATGAGGTGAGTGCTGACCAATGGAGAGTTGTTTTTGTCCAGGTAAATGTTTGCAGGGGTGTGTGTGTGTTATAAGATGTGGTGTGTTGTGCTTGTTATGTGTGTGCCATTTGCGGGTGTGCAGTTGTGGGGTGCAGGTCGCGTGTTGATGTTGCCCAGGTGAGCTTGTATTTGCAGGTGTCCGCTTTGTGTGATAACCCCCATTGTTCCGTGTCATGCTGTGCTGGTGTTTTTTTGTGTGTCGTTGTCCTTGTGGTGTTGGTTGTTGTTGTGTGTGGAGTGATTTGTGTTGTGTGTGCATGTTTTTGTGTTGTTTTGGCATTGCACGGGTTAATTTTCCCATTTACATGGTTGTGCGGTAAGCATTTTGTGTATTTTCCTATGTAACGGGTGTTTTGTTTTGGCCGTTAAGTGTCTAATGGCTAAGAAAAGTGGGTCTTAACTTTTAGCCGTTAGGTGTGTCTTTTTTCAGCTGTTATCAGTACCGCAAGCCTTTGAATAGCTCTGGGGTATGTTGTTCCATGCGTCTGAATGTACGTAAGTGTATCGGCCGTTAGGATTGTGAAACTGCCGTTAGCTGTTCTTTAGACGGATCCTTGAATTTCAACATGACACTTAATGCACCCGTTACTGATTTTGTTTACTAACGGCTGCCTTTAAATCGAGCCCTAAGTGTGGTGCAAAAGGTAAAAAAAGGTGTTGCTGGGTATATGCTACAAACCACCAAATATTGATGACAATGTTGAGGCCCAACTGCTACTGCAAATGAGGAAAGCTGCCCAGCTTGGGCATACTATAACTATGGGAGATTTTAACTATAAAGATATCAACTGGAAAAGTGAGACCTGTCAGAGTGCTAAGGGAAACTGGTTTGTGAGCATGCTGTGGGAAAGCTACATGTCACAAATGGTGGAAGTGCGAACAAGAAATAACAATGTATTGGACCTAGTGATAACAAATAACAGAAATGGTATCCAATATTAATCTTTTGAGTATTGCATACTACTCTGGCACTCACAGGGTTAAGGTAAGTGAACATTTGTGAAAGAGCGATCACAACATGGTTACATTTGCGATCAGTCTGATAAAGCAAAACTGTATAAGTTCAACAAAAACTCTTAATTTTAAAAAAGCCAACTTCAAATTGTTAAGAGCTTCAATATAACACATAGACTGGGATAAATTACGTAAAGGCAAAAATACTGAGGAAAAATGGTCAGAGTTCAAATTTAGGTTGCAGAAATGTACCCAACAGGATATAACAATGGGGAAGAAACACAAAAGAAGTAAATCACAGCCAATGTGGTTAACTGCACATGTAAAGAAGGAAATGGCAAGGAGAAAAAAAAAAGCATTTAATCTGGAACTGGACATTCTTTTTTAAAATACAGGGAGTGCAACAAAGTTTGCAAAAGGCAATCAGGGTAACAAAAATAGATAATGAAACTCGAATTGCAAGGGAGAGCAAGACTAATCCAAAAAAGTTTTTCAAATATATAAATAGCAAAAAACTTAAGAAGGTGTGCATTGGACCTTTCAAAATGAGATGGGTGAGTTGATTAGAGAGGATAAGGAAAAGGCTGATGTTTTCAACACTTTCTTTGCATCAGTATATATATAAAGGAATATGGAATGGTAGAAGTGCCTCATCAAGTAACAAATAAAACAATACAATTATCAGATAATGGATTAACTCAAGATATCATGGGAAGACTGAACAAAATTAAGACTAACAATGCACAGGGTCCTGATGTTATACATCCGAGGCTCCTTCAGGAACTCAGTGCAGTGTTAGCAAGACCCCTATATTTACTCTTTAAAGATTCACTCACCACAGGTTCAGTGCCACAAGATTGGCGAAGAGTAAATGTAGTGCCTCTATTTAAGAAGGGAACTAAAACAGAACCTGGCAATTATAGACCTGTGAGTTTGACCTCTGTAGTGGGAAAACTGCTAGAAGGGATAATAAGGGACTATACTCAGGACTACAACATAAAAATAAGCTCATTGGCAGGAATCAACATGGTTTATGAGGAATAGATCATGCCAAACTAATCTTTTCAGCTTCTATGAGGAAGTAAGTAGCAACTTAGATAATGGTAAGGCAGTTGATGTAGTACACAGTGAGGGAAAAAAATATTTGATCCCCTGCTGATTTTGTACTTTTGCCCATGGACAAAGAAATGATCAGTCCATAATTTTAATGGTAGGTTTATTTGAACAGTGAGAGACAGAATAACAACAAAAAAATCCTAAAAAATGCATTTAAAAAAGTTATAAATTGATTTGCATTTTACTGAGTGAAATAAGAATTTGACCCCCTATCAATCAGCAAGATTTCTGGCTCCCAAGTGTCTTTTATACAGGTAACAAAGTGAGATTAGGATCACTCTCTTAAAGTGAGTGCATTTAATCTCAGCTTGTTACCTGTATAAAAGACACCTATCCACAAAAGCAATCAATCAATCAAATTCCAAACTCTCCACCATGGCCAAGACCAAAGAGCTGTCCAAGGATATCAGGGACAAGATTGTAGACCTATACAAGGCTGGAATGTGCTACAAGGCGATCGGCAAGCAGTTTGGTGAGAAGGCGACAACAGCTGGTGCGATTATTCGCAAATGGAAGAAACACAAAATAACTGTCAATCTCCCTCGGTCTGGGGCTCCATGCAAGATCTCACCTCGTGGAGTTTCAATGATCATGAGAATGGTGAGGAATCAGCCCAGTACTACATGGGAGGATCTTCTCAATGATCTCAAGGCAGTTGGGACCATAGTCACCAAGAAACAATTGGTAACACACTACACCATGAAGGACCGAAATCCTGCAGCGCCCGCAAGGTCCCCCTGCTCAAGAAAGCACATGTACAGGCCCGTCTGAAGTTTGCCAATAAACAGCTGAATGATTCAGAGGAGAACTGGGTGAAAGTGTTGTGGTCAGATGAGACCAAAATTGAGCTCTTTGGCATCAACTCAACTCGCCTTGTTTGGAGAACAAGGAATGCTGCCTATGACCTCAAGAACACCGTCCTCACCGTCAAACATGGAGATGGAAGCATTATGCTTTGGGGGTGTTTTTCTGCTAAGGGGACAGGACAACTTCACCGCATCAAAGGGACAATGCACAGAGCCATGTACCGTCAAATCTTGGGTGAGAACCTCCTTCCCTCAACCAGGGCATTGAAAATGTGTCGTGGATGGTTATTCCAGCATGACAATGACCCAAAACACATGGCCAAGGCAACAAAGGAGTGGCTCAAGAAGCACATTAAGGTCCTGGAGTGGCCTAGCCAGTCTCCAGACCTTACTCCCCTAAAAAATCTGTGGAGGGAGCTGAAGGTTCGAGTTGCCAGACGTCAGCCTCAAAACCTTAATGACTTGGAGAGGATCTGCAAAGAGGAGTGGGACAAAATCTCTCCTGAGATGTGTGCAAACCTGGTGGCCAACTATAAGAAATGTCTGACCTCTGTGATTGCCAACAAAGGTCTTGCCACCAAGTACTAAGTCATGTTATGCAAAGGGGTCAAATACTTATTTCATTCAGTAAAATACAAATCAATTTATAACTGTTTTGAAATTTGTTTTTCTGGATTTTTTTGTTGTTATTCTGTCTCTCACTGTTCAAGTAAACCTACCATTAAAATTATAGATTGATCAGAGGTGAGGGGGGTAGGGTAAGAGAGAACAGAAGGAGTGAGAAGGGGTGGAGGGGCCTTGGGCCAGTAAGGTCCCTTGCCAAAATCAAGCAAGGACTGAGGAAACGGTCAGAACATTAAATCACTGACCCAGTGCCAAAGCACGTGTTAAACACCCAGAGGAGAAGCGAGATACATCCCAGAGAGACCAAATCGTCTTATAAGTCTGCAAAGTGTTAGTGCTATATGCATGCATCTTCTCCATATCTCTATAAAAATTCACCTTTGCCATCCAGAAGTCTAAGTCCGGGGTAGTTGGCCGCTGCCAGGAAGAAGAAATACCTAGGCGTGCAGCAGTCAGTAGAAAGTGCTGTTTGTTTGTTATGTTCATTGGAGAGACACAAGCTTGTTTTTGATGACTTTAAACACATTGACAGAATTCTTCCAAGGATGCAATGTACAAATTTTTTATTATTAGTAATAGCGAAGTTTGTTTCTTTGCTATATGCCATATTCTACTTCATTCTTCTGTATGGCTTTGAGTGATTACTTGCCTCAATTGTATAATTTTTTCTTTGTACCAAAATGTTTTTTACTTTGTTGTACATTTGCTTCTTTCAATAAATAAATTAAAATTGAAAAAAAAAAAAAAAAATATAGATTGATCATTTCTTTGTCAGTGGGCAAACGTACAAAATCAGCAGGGGATCAAATAATTTTTCCCTAACTGCATCTAGATTTTGCAAAGGCATTTGATACAGTGCCACACAAAAGGCTGGGGTATAAAATAAGGAAATTGGGGCTAGGGGATAACCTTTGCAATTGGATACAGAACTGGTTCTCTAAAGCAGTTAAGGTACCTCAGGGTTCTCTGCTTTTTATCATGTTTATAATGACCTGGAAATAGATATAGAAAGCAAAATATCAATATTTGCAGATGACACTAAATTATGCATGTAATAAAATCAGAACAGGATATTTGTTCTCTAAAGAGAGATTTACATAAAATGGCAGATTGGGCAAACAAATGGAATATGAAGTTTAATGTGAAAAAAGTGTAAAGTCATGCATTTGGGAGGAAATACTTATGAACTTAATGGAATCATTTTAGGAGACTCGTTACTATAGAAAGACCTGGGTATCCTTGTAAACTACAAACTTGGAAGCACTGACCAGTGTCAAATAGCAGTAGCAAAAGCAACAACATCCTGTCTTGCATAAAAAGGGGTATTGAAGCAAGAGTGGATAACATCATTTTGCCATTGTACAAATCATTGGTAAGACCTCACCTCGAATATGCAGTACAGTTTTGGGCACCAACTTCTCTAAAAATATGTACTGGAACTAGAGAGGGTACAGCGAAAAGCAACAAAATTAACCAAGGAAATGGAGGACTTGAAGTATGAGGAACGACTAGACAAACTTGGTTTATTTACTCTAGAGAAAAGACAACTGAGAGGAGATTGTACAAGTATATGAGAGGTCAATACAAGGATCTCTGTGGTGAGCTATTCATTCCAAGACCTGATCAGGTGACCAGGGGACACCCTTTGAGATTAGAAGAAAGGATGTTTAGACTTCAGCAGAGGAAGGGTTTTTTTTACAGTAAGGTCTCTTAAATTGTGGAATTCCTTGCCCAAGGAGGTAGATATGGCAGATACAATGGATACATTTAAGAGAAGATTAGATACATTTCTTTCAAAAGGGAGCATACAGGGTTATACTGTATATTAGTAGGCAAATCAGGAAGGTCTGATAAAGACTAACTTATTTGATGGCTGGAAAGCTATACAGTTCTCATGTCACTAGGGTATGAGGCAAAGGTTGAACTTGATGGACCTGTATCTTTATTCAACCTAATTTACTATGTTATATGCTAACCAACAACTGTGCTGCACAAGCAGACTTACACTGAATTTAGTTTTCAAATATGTTAAAAAAAAAAAAAATAAATAAAAAAAAAAAAAAATCAAGGTGACTTTCACTTTAAATATAAAGTCCTTTCAGCTAGCATATGTTAATAACGATTCATATGTTACTTCCCTAATATATAATCTTAAACATGTTTTAAATACAAATGTTCTGTTCGGATAGCATTTCATTTAATAATTTTTCCACTGTTTATATTGAGAGATAAGACTAAAGCCAGTTAATTGATTGTGATTAACACCCACTGCTCTGGTATTCAGAAAGGTTGTTATTTTATCTGAGTCCATTTAAAGCTATTTCTGGACATGGAATAGAAGTCCTGAAGCCCTGTAAAAGGCAACAATTTGTGTTCTCTCAGATCATATTTAAAAGTAGATTGTAAGTTTCAAAAAACAAAATAGATCAATTTTACAAATTGTATAGTGTAGTAGAAGGCATTTAAGTATATAATTAAGTATATATTAAGTATATAAATGTAAAACAGTGCACCATAGCAAATAACACTAGGAGCAAAAGTAAACATAAACAAATACCCAAGCCCTAAAATATAGACAGTAAAACAGTTAAACATTTAAATAGGGATGAGAAAAAAGTCCAAAAATTTTCCCAGGAGGAATTTTCGTGGAAAAACAAAAATGTCCTGCTTTTTTTGGCAAAAATTCTCACCCATAGAAAATACATACAATTTCCGACTTTTCAACACTGTCAATATATTTCCCACAAGAACTTTGCAATTTTTTGCCTATGTTTTCTTGGATTACAAAATTTCCTGCCTCAATATTACTTCTTCTGAGGGCTGAAGTGGAGAAATAAATAGCTGAAAATAAAAAGTGAGTCCTACAGCAACATATACTTTGAAAAAACTGTTAGTAGGCTGAGTGCCTTTGTCTTTTGCCCACAACACTAATATAATTGCAGCTTGGGATATTTAAAGGGGATCTCTCACGTCATATACAATGGCATTGTATATTGCAAATGCCTATAAAAAAGCACCACAATGGTAGGGAAAATTGTATAAAAGTTCACCTTGACTAGTTTCATCTTCTTTTACAACTCCGTAACGTTGTGTTAGCGCTGCCATCTTGCTGATGAAACTGATGATGGACAGCGCAACCCTTCCCTGTTATTTAAATTATCATTGTCTGATGTCCCCCAAACTTGAGCGTGACTCTTACCTTCATGTGAACGCGCATCACGTGATCAAGTCTGTGTGTGCGCGCTGAACGTCCTTCACGGAGTGTTCTGAAGGCTCAATCCACTTGTTCTTGATCTATTTTTAGCAAGGCAAGCGGACTGGCTATTTATATTGTGAGAGCGGACTCTGCGCATTGCATGCACGCACTGTTACAAGCGATAAGAAGCCTGAACGCGCATCTGGTAGAGCGCGCTTCAGGACTACGTCACCATGAGGGAGGGGTCGAGATTGAAGGGGTTGGTCACAGGACTAAGTTCGGCAATGATTCGCCCAAGGAGATAGGAAATCTAACAGGCAAGATTGCTTCCAAAATTATCCCAAGAATGGAAATACCCCAGTGGAGCGGGACGTCCTCTGAATAACCCAAGAAGAAGCCCGCTTGTCTGTAGAATCTTACCAGCGAGCAGAGGGAGTTCCGCCTATGGGCATGGGTGCCAGACAGGCCTACTCACGAGGGGGTGACATGTAGGGAAAACTGAATGGCATCAAACAGGGCCACTTCCCAGGATGCGGAGACACCCAACTGGTGGATGTACAATCAGTTGGAAAAGGACCAAGTACATGAAATTTTGCAAAGTCAGAAAGGCAAAGGAACCAGGAGCAACAGGATGTGACGGTGTGTTTGACACACAGAGACAGTAAGTTTAGGTAAAAACACAGTTTTATTGAACAATGTAAAACAGCAATAACCCTCACGGGTCCACAATGTGGTACTGACACAGCACAGGTTACAGAAATAAATACCCACACAGGTCCAGTAATTGTACACACAAATAATAACAATGTACTGACACAGGTCAGGTATTACGTGTGATTCTCATACAAGGCAGCAATGAACGGGTTACTGATAGTCCAGGAAGATTGACAGGCCCTATCAGAGCGAAGCCCTTAAGACTTTCCCTAGGGAGGGAGAGTATAAACAGCGAGTAATTCCACAGGAATAAGCGAAGGCCCTTCGCAAACTTATATGCTGCCATAGCAGTAGCGGAGGTGTAACGGCTTTACTGACACTCAGACCAGCAGGTTAGAATAAAACACATTTTTATTAAATGAAAAATAAATATGAAAGATCGCCCTCTACAGGCCACAGCAAATGTTGCAATATAATACAGGTATGCCCCCACAGTCCGAGTATACAGAAACAGAGTTATCACATATACTCTCACAGGACACGCACACAGTAGTGAAACAAATAAAGGGTTAAGAGCAATAATTAGTCAGTCTCTGCTGTGGTGTTTGTCACGCCCAAGATGGTAATGGCAGTTATAGGTGTAGATGGTGCAACACCTAAAGTTCTTAAGACAGGGAAACTGCTCAGCAGTGCTAGTTGAGAGGTAGGATCTGCAGAAAAGTTGCTTGAATAGCCCCCACGGGAGTAACAGCGGATACAACTTAATCTGCAAGTGCGTGAGTCGGTAGCCCCCACGAGCGTCTCAACAGAGGTAGCTTGTGATGCAAGAGCTTGCAAATAGCTCTCACGGGCGTGTAGACGGAGACCAACTGTACCAGAGCAATATGAGCCTCTAGCCCCAACGGGTGTGTACCGAAGACAACCTGCAAGAGCTTGAGCCAGTAGCCCCCACGGGCGTAACAACGGAGACCACAATATACTGCGAGATCAAGCCAATAGCCTCCCACGGGATATACCGGAGACCACCCTTAGCTGCAATAGCTTGAGCCAATAGCCCCCACGGGCGTAACCGGAGAAACCACCGTATGTGTAAGAGCCAGAAGCGCCTCTACCGGGTATGTTAACCAACTCGACTACTCTGCAGATGAAACAGTGAGCTTCCGACCAGACTGGGAATGTACGGGGCCGGCTCAGCAGAAGTAGCAAAATACCAGCTTAGGCTCAATATTGGTGCAAATGGGCTCAGTAATGGAGACGGCAGCACAACAAGGGTTAAGTCGCAGCTAGAATCGAAGGCTCAGTAAAGAGGGTTCTCAGACAAGCCAGGTCAATCACGAGCAGGAACACAGAAGCGTAGTCAACAGGTCGAATCGGTACACAGGAATCAGGAACACCGGAACACAGCAACAGCAATACTGGCTCAGAAACACCACGAAAGGGCAACTGACAGGTGTCACGACCAGGCATAAAAAGGTCACCAGGGGCGGGCCAAACCGACTCAGCAAATCAGAGTCCACCACAAGCGAGAGTGACAGAGGAGGATCACAGGCACTGTGATAGGAGGACAGAGTGTATGCCCAGAGGTTCCCCAACGGAGACTACAATGCCAACAACCGGTGGAGAACGGCCCTTTTCCCCGAGGGGATAGATAAACACTTAGACCAATGTCGACTGCCGGGGTGGAAGTAGCCTGAGGCGCCCAATGAAACCCAACCTCAGCTGATAGCAGGAGTATAGGTCTAGCGTACAGAGGCACAGAATAGAATGCACACACCGGAATGTCGCCTGCGCGACACGGACAGTAACTGAGACCAGGCTGCAGTATAAGGCTCAAAACCGGAGTGTCGCCCGTGCGACACAGAGAGTAACCGAAACCGGACTGCAGTAAATGGGTGTACTGGAAGCAACACTTCCTGAATGCCAAGCCCAACAGAGACACAAGGAGCAGCTGGCAGTCCTGGACAGGCAGCAACGGAGGCCCAACGGGTCGGTACACAGAGCAGGAACAACCACCAACCGGAAACGGTATCCAAAGCCAATCCGAGTCGGTAACAGAGCAGGAACTTCAGCCAGGCCAGGTCGGTACACAGAGCAGGAACAGAAGCAGTAGAGTGGTCAGGCAATCCGGGTCATTCACTGAGATCAAACGAGAACTGGAACAAGCGCTGGTACAGAAACACCACGAAAGGGCAACAGCGAAGTGACAGGACCCAGTATTTAAGGACAAATACTGGGCGGGCCAATACCACTGCAACCAATAGGAGAAAACTGAGAACCAGATTGACAGAATGTCATCCACATAGAATGGGCACCGTGATACAACCAAGGTGTGCAACCCAAAGAGAAATATCAAAGTCAGGGTATTGGGAGCAACAGGGATAATGTAGATAAGCCAATTATCAAAGTCCAAATAAGACAGGGAGTCAGAACCGATAGAAGTCAAAATAAACGATCAAGCCACAACGAAAAATCCTCCAAAACAAAAGGAGCTCAATAATTGGTGCTAGATGCTCTGTTGCTCATCCTTAAAAACCATCATGCTCCAATCAAAAAGGTAGGGAGGAGCTCATGGAGGATTACTAGAAGCGGGCATAACAGAGTGACCCTCTGGGCGACCAGGCTTAGAAGGATGAGTTTGATGGAAAGATTTTACCGGTGCAGGAGAGTGAACATGATGGGCCGGAATCCAGGAACGGCCATCTGGCCCATAGCCCTTCCAGTAGATTAGATATTGCAGTGATCAATGTATGATGCTGGAGTCCAGAATGCTTCAACCTCATATTCAAGCAATATGGGTGGAGGAGGAATCTGTCTCGAAGTGAAACGGTTCGTTAGTTTAAGTAGAGAAACATGAAACTTGGAGATTCGGCAAGAAATAGGAATAGCCAACTGGAAGGTGACTGGAGTAATACATTGGGTGACCCACAAATCGGGGACCAAACTTAAAATATGGAACTTTCAGTTTGAGATGTCTGGCAAAGAGCCATAATCGAGTACCCGTGCAAATGAGAGGACCTTCCCTATATCGGCGATCTGCGGCTTATTTGTGAGAAGCAACAGCTGATGAGAGGTGGTTCTCAATGGTGGACCATAAGGCTTGAAGATCACCCACCATTAGCTCGACAGCAAGCATGCCTGTAGGGGAACCCCAGGAAAGCGCTTGGGGATTATAACCCAGTGCTGTGAAAACGGGTGAGCACTGAAGAGAGTCAAGCAAACGATTACTGAATGCAAACTCAGAAAATACCTGGATGTTGCTTTAAGAATCAAATAATGTTACATGTCATAAGCAGATTAATGTTAATGTAAGAACTACATTTTAAATTGGGTTATAGGATCTGTAGTTCAAACACTTTAAACTCTTGGTTGCTAGAGAAGTCTCAAATACATGATGAAGAAATACAATGAGGATATCTCCAGGATCCAAGGAATTAACCTCTTAAGGACCACGCAGTCGGGGGTAAGTGATCCTAGAGCACTACGGCACTTTATTTTTACCAATGCATTCTGGGATGGCAGCGTAGCATGTCAGGACAGGCGTGGCGATACCTATTGTGTAGATTTTGATTGCTCAGTATGTCAATTACACTTATGTTTAAACTAAGTCTAAGAGCTCCATTGTATCTATGGCTCTTTAGGGTTGCCAACAATATTATTTGACGTAGGTCATTTATGGCACAACAAAATTACATCCAGAAACTACCTAATAACTTTCCTGTGTTATTAGCAATCTCCTTACATCTACTACAAAAAGATCTTTTGCAGTAATTACACATTCACAGAAGGGGAAAGTGAGTATTTTAAAAAGCAGCCTGACCAATCGTTGATTTTTACAACATAGGCTTTCAATCCAATTGGTTGTTTTGGAGGACTGGTATAACATTGTAGTTAGGTTGGTCTACTGAACAGATAATTTAGATTAAACGGGTTTTTCCTCTCAGTCACTTTAATCCTCTTAATGCTAGAAAGGTGTCAAGAGCATTGCTTTGCTATGTAACATTTCACCAGTATAAGTATGCAAATAGAACACATCTGCAATTATGTAATGAACAACTTACACGTGTATATGTATAATAGTGGTGTGTTACATGGGTTCCCTATCGCCCATATGTAGTTAGGGTGTGGAAACATTGCATTTGGTGGTTGTTTCACTTATTTTTAAGATGTTTATGCGCTAAGGCCTTGATTCAATTGTGTGAGATAAAACAGCCGGTAGGGCTAAATTTTCTACCGGCCGACATAAAAAAAAAGTCTAAGATGGTATTCAATTGTTCTACCAGCTGAAAATACAATGGACGTTAGCCTAAACATCCGTTTTGTGTGATAAGTTCCCAAAAAGCCGCTAAATAGCAGCAATAATGGGAGCATCAAAGGAAAAAAGCTAATGATCAGTGCCCGAGATACTTTCAAGCCCCGATTGTTAGCTCATGTGTTACAATAACCTGTCATCCACTGTCCATTTTCTTATGTATTCTTTGTCTTCTATCTTCTTTCCCTCCATTCTGTCATTCCTGTGAAAAAAGAAGAGAGTTAATTTTAAATAATGCATATCCAAACATAACCCAGACAGCTGTGCATAGTTTAACCTCTTGAGTGCCAGCAGGGTACACAATGCATTGCAGAGCAATGCTTTGTGTCCCTCTCTGGCACCCAAAGGGTTAAACAATGCACAGATATCAGGGTTAAAGAGCTAGTAATACTTTGGATTTTCTTATATTGTAGAGATTAACAACAGACGTAGAATAAACTCCCTCCCATCTCGCAAAACTTTATAATTTACGAGTTTGTAGCATTTAAAGTTCCCCCCTCTCTCCCCCCGTTTTTCATACATCAGCGCTCTAGCTGATAGAGGCAGATCCTGGACCCGGGACCGTCAGAGGCTCTTCAGCAGAGCCAAAATAGCTCTATCTAGAAAGGAGCAATTAATTGGAACGGTCTATAAAGTATGCCTGGTTTGCAAGTACACTTTGTAGACCGTTCCAATGAATTATTTAAATTTAAGTAGCACTACCTCAGTTCTGCTGAAGAGACTCCGCTGGTCCCGGGACCAGGATCTGCCTCTATCAGCTAGAGCGCTGATGTATGAGAAAGTTTTGAGAGATGGGAGATAGATTATTCTACTTCTGTTATTAATCTCTACAATATTAGAATTTTTAAACCAAAGTATTACTATCCCTTTAAATAGATACAGAATGCCAACTTAATCAATTGCCCCATAAATACGATTAAAATCAAAATATTTGTTTCAAAAAAAAAAAAAAAGTTAACCAAAGTGTCCCACAAATATAGAAATCCATATGGCCCCATTGTTTTCTCCACCACGGGCAAATCAGCAGACCCCCATCTTAGGACCTGACGGGTTCAACTGTGAGAGAATTTTGAACAGAGACTGCCTTTATATATGTGCAGTCTCTGTTCAAAAGGACTCACAGCCATTGGCTGGGATGTGTGCTTATGCACCTCCCATCCAATCAGCTTCAAGAAGGGGGGTTGAAGGTACTAAGGGAGAAGGGGTCTGCTGATTTGCCTTTTCTCTGCCGCCGCCACCTCCTCCGACAGTGACAATGGGGCCATATGATTTTCTATATTTGCGGGCCACTTCAGTTAACTTTTTTGGGAACATATACTTTGATTTTATCTGGATTTATGGAGTAATTGATTGATTAAGTTGGCATTCTCTTTCTAAGTAACCCTGACATCTGTGCTTTTTTTTAGGCACAGATGTCAGGGTTATGTTTGGGCACACATTGTTCAATATGAATTCTTTTCTTTTTGACAGGAATCAGAGAACGGAGAGAAAGAAGATAGAAGACGTAGATGATCAGGGTGCTGAAGTCTCAGCTGGACATCAGGATTAATGGTGTTTGTTTTCAAGGTTTTTTGCTTTGTAACTTAGTTGGATTAACCCTGTGAGTGCCAGTGGGGTAATTATACCCCACTGGCACTCATAGGGTTAATTCTAACATTTTACTCAGTTTTGGAGTGCTTTGGATGTATTGATATGGGGTTTAGGGCCCCATATCAATAAATCCACTGGGGACTTATTTTTTTTTCCTTTCAATCTCTGCACCGGAACATTTCAGATCCGATAAGACACTCTGCTCCCCCCCCAAAAAAACAGGTGCAGAATTTCCCACGATAAATTGGGTCCCTTTAATGGACCTTAGGGCTAAAGCATGTAATTCAGTTGCATCTTGCAGCATTTTTATTACTTTCTTGGGCGAAAACTCTACTAACTTTTTATTGCCTCACGTTTTTTTTTTTCCCGGCATTTTTTGCATTACACAGGTAATTGAATAGCTTACTGTGCTTGAAACAATGCCGGCGGACCTACTGAATCGCGGCCTAATTCTCTTGGCCTTTATTTTTCTTAAGGTACTTAGATATGGATTTATACACTATGGCACTGTCACTTTTTGCTTTTTTTTTTTTTCTTTCAGTTAATTTTTGGTGGATTTTTTCTTCTGTACTAGGTTACACTGGGTATTCAGGTTGATTGTGTGCACTATGAAATTGCCTTGATAAAGATCCCACTGAGGATTGAAAAGCTGACCTTTTTAAAATAAATTGTGTGATGATGAACTAGATCAATGTAATGCTGCTTTATTACAATTACATTATTACCATGTATCATTTGTAAACACTAAAGCAGACATGTAAAACTGTAATAGAATCAAGGTCCTCAACGCGTTGCTTAACCACCTGGCACTCAAAGAGTTAACATTTCCACGTGTACATGCTGGGTATGCAGACCTTGAATGTATTTGAGTTTGACATGCCTGTTTTAGTGTTTACGAATGATACATGGAAATAACAGCATAAAATGGAGCATTACATTGATCAAGTTCACCATCAAACTTGTAATACTTCTAACAATAAGCAGAAAAGACTGTGCTATTGCTTTATGTTTTTAATAACACCTAAATGTTGTGAACAGTTCACAAAAATGTCCTTTAAAACTGCACCAAAGGAACTGATTTACTTTGGTAAATAAATGCAAGACATATGATCCTGCACACTTAGCTTTTATGAGAAAGAAAATAAAAACATAATTTGTGAAATAAATTTTATCACCTCACATTTTTATTTTACACTTACATAATGCTAGCTTTTGCAAAATCTAATTATCGTAAAGCTGAAAGTGAAAATATGATCTACTATTTCAATAATGTTGTAATTGAACTTTTAGTATGTTTTGTATAGTGTTATTCTTCTATAGAACAATAGTCACCTCCTCCCAAATCAGTGTCTATACTCATGCTCTATCCAATCAAATGCACCACCATTCATTTCTAAAAGAAATTCATTTATGTATATCCATATGGAGGAAGTATGGATAATTATTTAACTTGTTAACCTGTCCTAGGTTTAAGAAGAAATTAGAGGGAATCTGCTAGTGAAGCTCATTTTCTGTACTTACACTTTGGAATACAAATCATGAGGCTGAACTGGGTATTTACAGGTGTGTGTATATACTGCAGTGCACACCGGATACACTCTGTTGTCATTAAAAACCTATTGGTCTTAATGCCCCTATAGCTGGAGCAGACAGCATTGCTGCCCCTTTGTAAAACCTCTGCTAAATCTTTTCTTAACATTAAGTTTAACACTTAAAATACAATCACACCATAGTTCAGAGATTTTGACTTAATACACTAATACAGTGCTAGCCTATACCAAGGGGGATCTTTGTGTACTTACCGACAAATCCTTTTCGCTTAGTTCATGCGGAATACAGAAACCATGGGTAAAGTAAGCCCTGCTCAGGAGAGTAAGGCATGGCATTGCATAAAAAGTGATTCCCTCCTTACGCCACTTTATCCCCACCAGAGTTGCTCAGTTTTAACATTTAGCAAAGACTGAAAAAACAAGTAGAACTTGAAAGTGATCACCTGAACCAGAGAACCCAAAGAACCCCCTGCCCAGAACAAACAACTTCTTCATTACTGGGTGGGAAGTCCTGCTCTCCACATGAACTAAGAGAAAAGGATTTATGTATAAGTGTAGAACACAGGAACCATGGGGATGTACAAAAGCTATCCCACTAAGATTACAGGAATGGAGAGGAAAAAAACCTCAAGACAAAGAATAGTCTTTATAGAGACAAGTCAGAAACAAATCTAAATCTCAGGTGTCAGACATCGACAGTTTACTGAAAGTAAAGACAAGAAGTACACCTGCACAAGGACTATGGCCTGTAGGACTTTCCATCCAAATCTTGCTTCAGCTGAACCAACAACACTGAAAAAGTATTGTTTAGCAAATGTACCAAGGAACAACCACTTTACCACCTTGCCACCATGCACACATGTAAATTAATATAATCCACTCACATTACCAGATGGTCAGAATGGGAGTACTCCCAAATGATAAACTCAAGTTCAGAGATTAGCCTATCTCTGCCCAGAGATATGTATCTCAGTAGACAAGGAAGACCAAGTGTAGATGTTCTTCAAAGGGAAGATGTCTAATTTAAAATGTTATTAACATGTGGGCTCTGCTGGCAAGGTAAGGGGCATAAACTGAACCAAACCCTGCGAACAGGAGATTACAAGCTAGACCTCCGGCTTCTGCCAGAGAGGTAAGGGGTGTAAGCTTGACCTTTGGCCTCTGCAGATTGGGGGAGTAACCCCTTGGTGAATTAATGCCATAATAATTTACAACACACTGCTTTGCAATGCACTGAACATTCCCCAGTATGCGGTGGCCAAATGAAAGAGTGGGGAATGCCGAGGATATACAGGGTGTAAGAATCAGGAGACTGTAAAGGGTTAATAGAAATTAAGAAAAAGCAGGGCATGAGAAGGAGAGCACAGAAGCACCAGCGAGGCAGGAGGCAAGCTGGGGAAGGGTAAGTTAGGGAATATAAAATTGAAATAAGTAGTAATGTTATTTACAAGATAGTTATGTCCCACCTATTTGCTAGTTTTCTGATTTATTAAACTAATCAGTTTAGCATGATCCTTCCATTTTTAGATTGCCAAGTTCCCTACCTTTTCATGCCTCTATCACTGACACAGGTAGTTATGTTACACTGCCAGCCCATTGCCTTTGCAAGGATTCTTAGATAACCTGTCTACTACTTCCCTTGTCTTTCTAACATACACAGGTTAAGTTAAGCTTTCTTGAAAAAAAATATAGGCTGGAGCATATGTCGCTCCTTTTATCTAATTTATAACCTCTACAGTTCTACTGATTTCCACTCTCATAGTATTTGTCAGTTTCCTTACTCAAGGCATTTCATTCTTTAGCATTCTTACCATTTCATACAGGTTGAAGGACTAATACATGCACCTTACCTATATGGAGGCCCAATGACTAGTTCATCTTCATAGATGCTAAAGGATTAATTACATCCCTTACGTCTTCATAGTGCTTGAAGTACTAGCACACAATCCATCCCACTTCATGGAGTTTGAAAGTCTAGTACATACTTCTTACCTCTTCGAAGAGGCTAAGGACAAGTACACCTTCCTAACCCCTTCAGAGAGGCAGAAGGAATAGCTTATAAACCACTCTGCTATATACTGAACAATTACGCTTCTTTTCCCAGTTTACCCTTTATCATTCTATTCCTTTAAGGGGTCTCTCATGCTCACTTATCTTACTCCTATGCTTCCTCTGTTTAGCTTACAGCACAACTCGTCACACTTCCTCAATACTCATCTTAACCTTTCTTTTCCTATCACTGTAAGTCTTGACCAGAACCAAGCTTTCCAAGAATGTGTGTGTGCGTGTATGTAAGGCCCTTTTATACCCACTTTTACCAGCTACACGCCGTTTCCCAATATAATAATGATATATATAAAATATTCAAACAACTGGGCACGCACTGAACAAACCAGCAAAGACTAGGGACCAGTCATAAGTAGAGATACATAAATACATATCCACAGAAATAACCACACTCACAGGACTTGTCTTCTGTTGCAAGTAGGTGCAATATATTAGATCAACATTTTGTCCCTATTTGGGTCTTTATCATTCTTGATAAATACCCCAATATGGGCCAAAATGTTGATTTAATAAAATAAGTACATACGCAAAAGAAGACAACCCCTGTCAGTGTGTTTATTTATGTGGTTATGCATTTATATATCTCTTCTTCTGACTAATCCCAGGTGTTACTGTTTTGTTCAGTGTGTTCCCAGCTGTTTGAAAACTATAAACATTTATCCAAAGCCACAGTTAAGTTCACACTCAAATGCATAAAAGCCAGGGTAAAGGCATCTCTGTAGTCGTTTTACACCAGTGTTGGACAACCAGAGACCCTCCAACAGTTGTAGACTACCACTCCCTTCATCTTCAGCCAGCCACTGGCCAGCCTGTGAGGATGGGAATGGTAGGCTACAACAGCTTGAAGGTTTCAGAGTGTCCACCACTGTTTCAGACAATGTGCACCATTCAACCCCTTGAATGTTAGAATGGTTCCCAACATACCGTTGCATTTCACACTGTTTAAGCAATCAAGAGGGTAAAACAAACTCTAAGACTATTCATCTGTATTTGTCCCCAGTGGCAGTCATTTTCACCATCCCTAACTAAAAGGCCAGGACGTAAGGCTATGCCAGCCGGAGAACAGGCTCATTGTGCTTGATATACCTGTGCTGGGAAATCCTCAAGTACTGACCTATTAGTGAGTCACACACAAGTGGTTAACAATACCCTCACTTGAGCGAGAAGTCTCTCCTCTATCAGGTGAGGGTTCTTTGGGATTGGTAAGAGAAAGGGAAAGGGATGGATAGAAGTTACTATAAAATAACCTTATTGACTCCATTTAGGTGGCCATATTTTGTGATCCCCCAACAAGGATACTATCAGAAGTACCCTTGCCTATCTTTCAGGCATGCATACTCCTGTAGCCATAGGACCATGTGTGTGTGTTGGTGGTGACAGGCTCTCATTTAGTGGATCCCGCATCCAAGATTCTATAAAGTTAATCACGGTTTTAAACTTGCCAGATGATTATTTGATCACCTGGCTGTCATGGATAATTAATAGCAGAATTGAAGATGTGTGCTTTTTCTCTGCATACAAGTGGTCACTCTGTGTGTAGATATGAGGTCTCTCTGAAACATAAAATTTGACGGCAGATAAGAACCATTTCGGCCCATCTAGTTGCCCATTTTCCTACTGTAAAAACCTCAAACCTTTTTTGGTCCTTGGTCTTTTCTTAAGTTAAGGACAGCCTTATGCCTATCCCATGCATGCTTAAATTCTGTCACTGTATTAACTTCTACTACTTCTGCTGGTGGGCTATTCCCCTTATCTACTACCCTCTCAGTGAAGAGAAACGTTTGTACATTACATCTTAACCTGTGTCCCTCTAGTTTTAGACTATGGCCTCTTGTCCTAACATTTTTACTCCTTTGAAATATACTTCCATCCTGCACTTTGTTGAATCCCTTCATGCATTTGAATGTTTCTATCATATCCCCTCTCTCTCTCCTCTCCTCCAAGCTATACATGTTCAGATCCTTTAGTCTATCATGATATTTCTTTTCCTGTAAACCAGTCACCATTTTAGTAGCCCTTCTCTGAATTCTCTCTAGAGTATCTATATCCTTCTGGAGATGGGGTTCCCGTGATCTTTGCTGTCACTCCTTGCGGTGGTGTGCTCCCATTGGCTGAGCTTGTTTGGCCCGCCCAGTATGGCCTTTTCATACCGGGCCTTTGGCACCTGTCAGGTTCCCTTTCGTGGTGTTCCTGTACCGGTGTTGCTGTGTAGCTGTGTTCCTGCATTCCTGTGTACCGACTTGGCCTGTCTGACTACTCTCCTTGGTTCCTGCTCTGTAATTCGACCCGGCCTGGCTGACGTTCCTGCTCCGTGATCTGACCCGGCTAGTATGACGATTCTGTTCCCTGATTTGACCTGGCCTGGCTGACGTTCCTGCTCTGTGACCTGACCCGGCTATGTTGACGACTCTGCCTGTGTTCCTGCTGAGATCCTGATCCTGTGTCGCTTGGGAGACATTCTGACTTCCGCTGTGCTGATTGCAGGGCTAACAGAGTTGTTGCCTCCGATTCACTGGGCCTTCCCGTTTACTCTTGCTGAGCACTGTTGCCTCCGTTACACTGAGCCTCCGTTAACACTTGCAGAGCACAGTGGTCCCAGTTTCAGTGAGCCTTTCATTTGCACTTGCAGAGCACTGTTGCCTCCGTTAACCAAGCCTCCGTTAACACTTGCAGAGCATTGTTGCCTCACTTACATTGAGCCTTCCGTTCACACTTGCAGAGCACCGTTGCCTCCGTTAACCCTGAGCCTTCCGCTTACACTTGCAGAGCATTGTTGTCTCAGTTACAAAGAGCCTCCAGTTAACACTTGCAGAGCATGGTGGCCTCCAATTAACATTGCGCATCCGGTAACACTTGCTGGGGGCAGTGGTCTCGTTACCGCACCGGTTGGGTGCTATTGGCTCCATACACCTCAGCTCTCGCAGTGTAGTTGGTTACCGTTACAGCACTGGGTGGGTGCTATTGGCTCTATACTCCTCAGCTCTCGCAGTGTATTTGGTCTCCGTTAACGCACCGGTTGGGGGCTATTGGCTCCAAGCTCCCACGCTCTTGCAGTACAAATATCTATGCTTACAGCACCGGGTGGGTGCTCAAGGCTCAACGTGTGCTAGCTCTTGCAGAGTATTTTGGCCTCAGTTCCCTGCTCAGCATAAGTAGTAGTCTCAGTCCTGCTCAATTTATTGGTGCTTTCACATCTAGCACCACAATATCGCTCCTTTACCATCTTATGGCCGGTGTCAAACACACCACAACAGAGACGGATTGCTTTCTATGAACTTTAACCCTTGTGTACCCTGTATGCTAGCTTATGCCTGTCCTGTGACAGTATATATTATTTTCCCTGTATACTGGGCCTGAGAGGGCATCTGTACTTCCTTGTCTATTTCCAGTCATTCTGTACTGCCTATAGAGGGCAGCCTTTCTTGTCTTTTTTTCTTATTCTAACCTACAGGTCTGAGTGTCTCACAAAACCATTACAGGTCTCCAGTACTGTACACAATACTCTAGGTGAGGTCTAACTAGAGATCTGTAGAGTGGCATGACTACTTCCCTTTTTCTGTTACCAATGTCCCTTAGCTGTACAACTCTGTGTTGATGAGCTGTCTGTAAAATAAAATACTTTGGTCTTTTTTTACATCATTTATTCAGTTACACAAAGAGGTGTCAATAGGTTATAAAATAACCAAAAAATTCTCTGTAATTCCCTTCCTCCAGCAACACAGACAGACACAGATAAATAGCCAGGACAGATCTTCTGACAGACACAGCGATAGACAGACACAGATAGGCAGGACAGATATACTGACATAAGATACAAAAATTGAAACTATAATTTTAATGTGGTTAAAGTTTTTTGGTTTTTGAATCAATAGACTTAAGAAGTAACATAGGAATGTATATATTTCTCCTTCTGTGATTAACAGGAGTAGCAGTCATATCATTCCAATTATGAGTGCCAGTAGTACATCTCAGAAAGAACCAGCTAGAGAGAGAAATCCAGCTACTCCTCCTAGGAAGGGAGGGAGACTGAGAAACTGCACATTTAATGATCAGTGCTAGCAGACCCAGATTTTAAACTGTGGCTAGCACGAGCCTCAGATGAGAACAGTGCACGCTGTATTATGTGTGAAAGTGTTTTCAGTGTAAAATATGATGGTATTGATGCTCTGAGGCAGCATGCAATGGCTAAGAAACATGTCTCTGCAATGCAAAGTAAGAAAAAGGCCAGTCTAATAACAAAATTCTTTACAAGTACACAAAGCAGAGAGCAGGACTTCGTTACAGCAGCTGAGCTGGCACATGTATTTGATGCTGTACAGTATCATCATAGTTACCAGTCTTCTGACTGTGGGAGCAAGCTAAGTGCAAAGCTCTTTAATGATTCGAAAGTAGCCAGTAAAATCCATCTTGGACGAACTAAAATGGAATGTCTGGTTGAAAATGTGCTAGCACCTTATTCAGTACATAGAGTTTTAGAAGAAATGCAAAACATTTCATGTCCTTATGCCATTGCCACAGATGCACAGGGCCGGATTTGCCATTTGGCAAAGTAGGCACCTGCCTACAGACGCACGCCAATGAGGGGAGCCTGCCATTTGGATTTTTTTTGTATTTTTTTTTTTTTTATATTCTTTAAAAAAAAAAAAAAACAACCCACAACTAGCCGTCTCGCTGGCTGTGCCAGCGGCACCCACTCACATTGCCCGTCCCCCCAGTCTTGTACCTGATGGAGATCCCTCGTCGGCTCTGTAGGAATGCAGAGCGCTGGGAGATGACATCATCTCCCAGTGCTCTGCATTCCTGAATAGGAGACCGCAATGTGTGGGGGGAGGCAATGTGAGGGCAATGTGGAGCTGATGGGGGGCAAGTTGGAGCCGATAGAGGGCAATGTGGAGCCAAAGGGGGGGCAAGTTGGAGCCAATGGAGGGCAATGTGGAGATGGTGGGGGAAAGTTGGAGCTGATGGGGTGGGGGGCAATGTGAGAACAATGTGGAGCCGATGGGGGGCATTATGAGGGCAATATGGAGCTGACGGGCAATATGGAGCTGATGGGGGCATTGTGAGGGCAATATGGAGCTGATTGGGGGCAATGTGGAGCTGATAGGGCAATATGGAGCTGATGGGGGGCATTGTTAGGGCAATATGGAGATGATGGGGGGGCAACTTGGAGATTAGGAGCATTGTGGAGGTATCCAGTGCAGATGGTGCGGGGGGGGGGGGGCACTTCAAATTTCTGTGCCTACAGGCTCCTGAGATGTAAATCCAGCCCGGCAGATGCAAGCAATAAGGGTAATTGCAAGTTCTTTCCACTAGCGGTAAGGTTTTTTAGTGCCACTAGTGACATCAAAGATAGATTGCTAGATTACTATGAGGAGTATGATGAGTCTTCTGAGTCAGTGAGCACTCATCTTATGAATATACTAAGCAGTCTCAACTTGGATATTAAGAATATGATTGCTTATACTGCAGTTAATGTTTCTGTTAATTATGGCAAAAACTGCTCTGTCTATAAGAAACTGAAAGATGCACGACCACATCTCATAAAAGCAAACTGTAACTGCCATGTGTTATACAAAACAGCAAAATAGAGAGACATAGAGAACCTTGTCTTGAAGGTCTTTAATGAATTTTCTTGCACTGCAAAGAATGTGAGTTAAAAACATTTTTTGAATTTGTGCACCAGGAATATCAAAGTTCTACGTCATGTCCCAACAAGATGGCGGAGTCTTTTTGCTGCAGTTGATAGACTGCTTTTAGATTGGAAGGCCATACAAGTTTATTTTCTGCAGTGTGGGGAAGAAGAGTGTCATCCAGTCATATGGAGCTTTATAAAAGACCAACAAGATGGACTAAGGACAACCCTCACACTACCAGAGCGCTACCTCTTTTTTGTGCATTCATTTATGTCATTTTTCACCAAAACTATTAACCCTTTGCGTGCCAGTGGGTTACGCAATGCATTGCTTTGCGTTCCACTCTGGCACTCAAAGGGTTAAAATGTTGGAAAAAGAATCTGTGTCTGACCCAGAACTGTACTCAGTAATGTGTAGCACAAGGCACAAGCTACAAAACAAAAGAGATGATAGCTTTTTTGGATTTAAAGTAAACAAAGATTTGCCCAAGCTGTCTGTAGCAGAGCAGGGAAAATTTTGTGGGGAAGCTTTCCTTTGTTTAGACAGAGCACTGACACACTTGGAAAAATGGTTTGAGTTTAAAACTCACCATTTAAGCACTTTGCTTGTTTAAATTTTGAGAAAGTCCCATCATTTAACGATATCATAAACCTCTGAAGTTGTAAAGATTGATAACAGAAATGAGAGTGAGGAGTTGTACAGAGAATACTGCCTGTTAAAAGAAGCATTACCAGCAATTATTAGCATGGAAGATCTTTCCTGCCCTGACAAATGGATTTAATTCTTTAAAAATACAGATGCTCCAAATCGGCTGAAATTAGTACAGATAGTTCTGGCCATTCCATGCAGCAATGCTTTTGTGGAACGCGTTTTCAGTGTCATGAACAATTTGTGGACTGATGAAAGAAACAGGCTAAGTGTGCAAATAGTCAAAAGTGAACTCTGCATTCGCTATAACATACTTTACTCTTGCCATGTCATAAAACTTTGAGCATTAAAAAATGGCCATTGATGGAAGCAGCTAAGTCAAACACAAAATATACCTTCAAGAAAAAAAAAAAAACTCTGTTGTACATATCCATAAATAAATTAAATGGAAGAAAGACGTAACCAGCTGAAAATATTCTATCATCATCTGGAACCGGAATAACTTTAGCCTGAATATTATGACTGTAAGACTCCTGGCCATTTAATACAGAAAGTAAGTTTATGAATGCCTTTGTTTTTGCAAGTGGTGTGGGCTGTCTTTTTGGAATGCTATTGGGGAAAACCATGACATACCTGTAATTTACTTTAAAAATGTTCATGCAAACCCTTGCATTCTGTGTAGACTGACAGGCACCTTTATTTGCCTAGTGCCAGTTTAGCAGAACCTGTTAATAACCAGCATACACATTGTAATTTTAAGCACCTTTATGAAAAACAGCAACCTTAAATATCTTTAAATATTAAACATAATTATGATACTTTTTAAAATAAATGTTTTACAAACTGTGACTGTGTGTAGTTTTATTTCTCACATTGAATATCAATGATTCACAATCACAAACCATGCTGTACATCCTGATTTGATGGCTGAGTTTATACACACATTACAAAGTCATTTTCATCGTCATCACTCAAATGATCTTTAAAATGAAGCCTTATTAGGTATGTTAGAAAGACTGAGATAAGAACATAATGTTTCCACATTTAAATTAGGCAGGTAACCAGCAATTAAACTGTATTCCCATGTGCTGTCAATTTAAACATATTTATATAGTGTTAAAGCTTTTTATGGAGTGGAAAAAAGAGGAATATGGTGGGATAACCATGTGAACACTACTACAAATCCCTCTATTAAAAAGGATTTATATTTACCAATGAACTAACCCAAACAGTTTTTGTTGTGGGTTATCCATCTATGAGTGTCTATTTTATTTATAGACCTTAAGAAGTAATGAATAAGTATGGTTCAAACCACTGTTTGGGCTACTACTGTGTTTCAGGATATCCATAGTGCTTTATGAGAACTGAGCTCCTGGCACCCGGTACCTGTAACAAGGAGCCTGAAGCTCAATTTTGTAGGGTCATGCAACATTTGTGTGGCTCCTCCCCTTTGTGGCCCCGCCCTCACCGAACCATAACTATGGCTGGTAATTTTTTTGAGGAAAAGGTGGCAACCCTAGTCCAGACCCAGCCCTAAACTGCTATTGCGGTCTTTGGGGCATGGAGGTCTCTTCAGATCATGTCACATCATTCAGATCTCGATCCAGAGTCTCCACATAGTGGGCTAATTCCCAAACAGCTCAACTTCAACACTTGGACTTTGGAGAATCTGGCGTTGTCATGGTGTAGACAGATTCTATCATCTCTATGATGGACAAGCCTTGAAAACATTTGAGCAAATTCATGTGGAATTCCACATACCTAACATTTGTTTTTTCAACTACCTCCAAATTAGACATGCCTTATAACAATATGGGGTGGTTCCCAGGTCAGTCTCTCCAAATTCTACCTCGCCTCATCCATACTGAATAAAACTCCTAAAAAAAAATATATATATATATTTTATTTACAAGTGCATAAACAGACAGAAACTCTAGGAACAAGGAGAAAAACACCAAGGCACCCTTGTGCATATCAGTATGGCACTCACAATTTAAAATGTGTCAGAGACGGTATACACCGAGACCTACAACATGGGCAGCTGGAGAATTCACACTGTCTCCAGAAACAGTAGATGTCTTAGGCAGCTCTCAAAGGAACATGCTTTCCCTCAGAGGTACAGAATCAACATGACCCCAAAAAAGATAAGAAAGAGCCAAGTAGTGTAGTATATACAAATAAAAATCTTTGTGAAATCAGTGAAATATTACTCACATGTGAATTGGTCAGAGTTACAATATTGGAGTCCACTGACATTTAGGCATGCGGAGATGACAAACCTGTCTCCGTTCAGGTAACTTGCGAAATACTCCAAGTAGATCTCAGGATTCTCACTAGATAGCAGGCAGGGATATTCAGTTGTAGAAGATTTTATTAAAATCGGCTTTAATACGCTAACGTGTTTTGCGGTTATAACACCTCTTTCTCAAAGCTTACCACGCCAAAAGAATTTGAGGTGAGACTTTTAGTGCAGCTGTTTTGGAGGGCCTTAGGGGTCTGAACCAGGGGGGAAAACAGTGTCTGGGGCTAATAATCTAACCAGAGAGGAAAAAAAACTATTAGATTTTAAAAAGAATCATAGGATTATAGTGAAACAAGCAGATAAAAAGGGGGGGGGGCAGTTGCAGAGACAGATTTTGGGCCTTCCTTCTTATTTGAGACATAGTCAACATCTTATCAACCTCATTCAAAATATGATATGGAAGGAAGATTATGTCTGGTTGACCCTAGACATAACTTCCTTATATTCCAATATACTTCATGAGGGAATGCCATTTTGTTCACCCTAACCCACAATTTGTTTGAGTTTGATGGGGGCCAGATTCGCGCCTAGTTATGCCAATTTATTTATGGGATCTAGAAGATTTACTAGTGAATAATGGCAATCCCTATGGCACAAATCTGGCCCTCTATCGACATTTTATAGACAACATTATTATTATCTGGAGGGTGGAATCCTTGAGCTTGAGAATTTTGTGGCTCATATTAATCAAAATAGATGGGGGATGTCTTTTACTAGCAACATTCAGAAATCCAATATTCAATTTTTAGATGTAGAATTATTTGGCAAGTCTGGAGATTTAATTCAGTATAAAACATACTTTAAAGGATAGGAATAGTTTTCTAAGATTTGATAGTTGCCACCAGAAGAAGTGGTTGCAAAATGTACCTTATGGACAATTTTGTAGAATTAAAAGAAATTGTTCTAATATAGTGGACTTTGATGATCAAGCTAATATATTGAGTCAACAATTTTTAGAAAAAGGTTAGCCCCCTAAATTAGTTGATGACTCTTATAAGAAAGCTAGAGAATGGCCTGGACAATCTAAGGGACCATTAAAGAGACCTAACAATGAGAAGGCCTTCTCAAAAACACCAATGTTTGTTATAAATTTCTTTAGAATTAGAACTAAACTTTTTAAGATTTTTAATAAACATTTGGGACTCTTATTGAGAGACCACATTTTAAAAAATGAGATTACAGAAAACCATGTATCATTTAAAGGAGAGCTAGAACTTTAAAAAAAAATCCAAATAGGAATGGAGTAATAAGACAGTCAAAATAAGACAAGGATTAATTGGGGAAAGTTTTACTGGAGTTTTGAAAAATAGATAAATCTTCTATTCTCGGTTCATTTAAATGCTATAAAAATAGATGCTTAACATGTCCCTTAATAAAGAATAAGACAAACGAATTTATGTCCACTGTCACTACTGAAAAGTTTAAAATAACTAGCAGAATGAATTGCAAGAGTAATTTTGTCATATATCTTCTAACATGCCCGTGCGGATTACAATATGTTGGGAGAACTACTCGGAAATTCAGAACTAGAATAGGCCAACAGAGAAGAGACATTGTAGGGGGTTTCTTATTACATAGCTTATTCAAACATTTTTTGATCCATCATAATAAGAGTATTGTAGACCTATCGGCAATGCTGATTGAATATATCCCTCCGTCTGGGTCTTATGATAGAGAACAAAATATTGGATATTTAAGCTGTCCACTCTCTTTCCGTTGGGTCTCAATGAGACTGTTGAAAAACCTAGATCTTAGTTTATTATGTTATAAACACATTTATTTAGGGTTTAAACATGTGTTTATATATATGCACTTTTTTAAAATTAATATTACACAATATTATTCTTGGTATTATATTCTCATCACATATCATATACATTTAATATATTGTTTGTATTAATGTAATTAAACGAACACCATCACACATAAATTACACAGATTTAGCTTTAGGTTATTATAACTTTCCATGATTTATCAGGTAAAACACATATATAAGCATAATCACTTCATTTTATTGTATGTTAATATTGTTCACAATATATCTTTCCATCTCACTCACAATATTATCAAACACAGCACACATTTTTAGTTCCTATTGAAGTTCTCACATTCACACAAGATATCCCATGTATTTTTTCTACTCATTTTTATTATACTTTTCATACACTTTTTCCATTTTATTACATATATATATATATTTTTTTTTTCACAATCATATCCACTTTATATATATATATATATATATATATATTTTGTAAGAAAGGCCCACTCTGGGGCCGAAACATCGATTCTAATAAATCAACACACAACTTCACTTTAAGAAGTCCTGTGAGTGCGGTTTTCTTCAAATGGTATCTACAAACTTTCTCAGGCTGGCACCCAGGCAAGTTGAATTGATGTATATAAGAGAGTGCTCCACTCCAACGAACTGTGTGTGTATATTTGTATATATATATATATATATATATATATATATATATATATATATATATATATATATATATATATATATATATATATATATACACACACACACACACACACACCACAGGTTCAAGTAATATAGCATACAATATATAGGCTCTACCAGCCTCACCAAAATACCGGGTGAGGCAGCCTAGAAGATGGTGCAATAGGACTGAGGAGGCTCTACCGGCCTTACCAATATACCGTGCAAGGCAGCCTAAACTGGCACAGCAAGAAACTGAGGAGGCTCTACCGGCCTTACCAAAATACGGGGTAATATGGAGTGGAGCAACCAACTACTGTATACCAGCGCATTCACGGAGGCAACACATGCAACTGGAGGTTCAGAGTGGAGGGAACCAGTGCCATAACTGAGCAACAAGGAAGCCCTACCGGTGCTATAAAGGAGGCAGCACTAGCAACCGGTGTCAGAGTGGAGCAAACCAACTACGGTATACCAGCGTAATCACGGAGGCAACACTTGCAAACCAGTACCACGTACTGGACAAACACGAAGGCCCTACCGGTGCTATAACGGAGGCAGCACTAGCAACCGGTGACTGAGTGGAGCAAACCAACTACTGAATACCAGTGCAATCACGGAGGCAAGACAAGCCTGTGGGCAGCGGTGCCAAACCAGGAAGGCACCGGAAGTCAGAATGTCGCCAAGGGGACCAGAGTCAAAGCAGAACACAGCCAAGTCGGGATCCAGGAACAGGAACGTCAGCCAGGCCAGGTCAGGCTACCGGAGCAGGAACGTCAGCCAAACCGGGTTGAATACGGGAGCAGGAACATTAGCCAGGCCAGAACGGTACACAGGAACAATACAGGAGAGTAGTCAGGCTATCCGGGTCGGTACACAGGCGCAGGAACAGGAGAGAAGCCAGGCAGGCCAAGGAAGTACACTGGAATCCACAGACAGGCATTGCACTGGCATAGAAACACCACGAAAGGGCAGTGAAAGGGTGCAGGAGCACAGTCTATATAGGCAATGCTGTGCGGGCTAACCACAGGCAACAAATGGGAAGCAACCATTGCTAACTGACAGGAAACACAAGCAATCACGGGCACCGTGATACTTGGTCTGGGGCTCCATGCAAGATCTCACCTCATGGAGTTTCAATGATCATGAGAACGGTGAGAAATCAGCCCAGAACTACACGGGAGGATCTTGTCAATGATCTCAAGGCAGCTGGGACCATAGTCACCAAGAAAACAATTGGTAATACACTACGCCGTGAAGGACAGAAATCCTGCAGCACCCGCAAGGTTCCACTGCTCAAGAAAGCACATGTACAGGCCCGTCTGAAGTTTGCCAATGAATATCTGAATGATTCATTGGAGAACTGGGTGAAAGTGTTGTGGCCAGATGAGACCAAAATCAAGCTCTTTGGCATCAACTCAACTTGCCATGTTTGGAGGAGAAGGAATGCTGCCTATGACCCCAAGAACACCATCCCCACCGTCAAACATGGAGGTGGAAACATTATGCTTTGTTTGGTTGAGAACCTCCTTCCCTCAGCCAGGGCATTGAAAACGGGTTGTCGATGGGTATTCCAGCACGACAATGACCCAAAACACACGGCCAAGGCAACAAAGGAGTGGCTCAAGAAGAAGAATATTAAGGTCCTGGAGTGGCCTAGCCAGTCTCCAGACCTTAATCCCATAGAAAATCTGTGGAGGGAGCTGACAGTTCGAGTTATCAAACATCAGCTTCGAAACCTTAATGACTTGAAGAGGATCTGCAAAGAGGAGTGGGGCAAAATCCCTCCTGAGACGTGTGCAAACCTGGTGGCCAACTACAAGAAACGTCTGACCTCTGTGATTGCCAACAAGGGTTTTGCCACCAAGTACTAAGTCATGTTTTGCAAAGGGGTCAAATACTTATTTCACTCAGTAAAATGCAAATCAAGTTATAACTTTTTTGAAATGCGTTTTTTCTGGATTTTTTTGTTGTTATTCTGTCTCTCACTGTTCAGATAAACCTACCATTAAAATTACAGACTGATCATTTCTTTGTCAGTGGGCAAACGTACAAAAACAGCAGGGGATCAAATAATTTTTTTCCCTCACTGTACATCATTGTTGTGAGCTACAGCTGATGGGGTTAAAGCACCCTTGCGCTATATCAGACATTTGCATTGTTTAATAACATTCTGGTTCCACATGTGAAATGGGAGAAGCGTGAGGGTTATATTGCCTGCGTTAGATGATAGAGTATGGGACTATAACCTCACATTCTCTTCATTCACTTTGAAATTTACAATATTGTCTGTGCACTTAGGACTTATTTTCCCGTCATCCTCACATAATCATGAGTTTTCACAATGATGTCCAAACACTCGCTTGGATGCATTCACCTATCACCAGTGTTCTACAAATATTTAAATGTTGAATGTCTTTGGTGGCGGTTTCTTTTGTACATTTGAAAACATTTTTTGGCATGTTAAGCTTTGAGAAAGCGGTGCTATAACCACGAAGCGCGTTAGCGTATTAAAGCCTATTTTGATTAAAATTTCAATAAAACTTTCTTCAACTGAATATCCCCGCCTGCTATCAATTGAGAATCCTGAGATCTACTTGGAGTATTTTGCGAGTTACCTGAACGGAGACAGGTTTGTCATCTCTGCATGCCTAATTGTCAGTTGACTCTGATATCGGAGCTCTGACCAATTCACATGTGAGTAATATTTCACTGATTTCACAAAGATTTTTATTTGTATATACAATACTATATGGCGCTTTCTTATCTTTTTTTTGGGTCCTGTTGATAAACAGACAGACATACTCGATATTACCCCAAATGCAGAGCAAATGGTAGGCTGACATTGGGGTTCTGGACGATTGAGGACGGCTTAATTCCATACCCCATTCCCAAAGAGTCTCCACACACCAGACATCATCTTATCCAACTTCCGACCTCACACAAAACATATTTTACCCCAATTAAAATTTTTAGCATATGACGTAGAATGAGCGTTGGCTGCCCCAGATGTGACTCAGAGGGTAGCTAAGCTTTTCTTATGTATTTATCTTGCCAGCTGGTGCAGGCCTACTGGAGGGAAGTTATTAACACTGTCTCCGATTTACTACATACCTACGTACCTCTGTCACCACATCGTTCCTAACTAATTAAATCTCTACCCTCACAAACACCTCATCCACCAAGCCTTGATTATGGCCAGAAACATAGTAGTGGTATTAATGTCTGATAAGAAACCAGGACATGCTGCATGGATCAGTTGATAACCACTAACTTACCATGCCATATATTGGTACCTGCCCACAGATGTACCATACAGACATTTATAGATATTTGGGGGCCATGGCTAGAGCTGATGAACAATGTCCACATTGATTAATGTACTCATTTAATATACCTATATACCAACTTCTTGTTTCCTTCCTTGGCTGCCTGAGACTTCCTGATATCCGCAAACCTTTACATAATATATTGCCCTTCTTCATCTTCATACAGTACATCTGTCCACATACAAATTTCATTCATCATACAGCCTTAAAGCCTATAACATTTTTTAGAGTTTTGTAGAGCTTAAAAAATAAGGTAAATGCCACAAATCTTATCTCTCAAACTGCTATGGTTTGAAAGATATCCACTAAAGTTCCTGTAAAGCTGACAGAAGGAGATCCATGTCGGCCAACACGAGTAGGCTCTTCAGCAGAGCCGCAAAAGCGTGATTTAAAAAGAATTACTTCTTTGGAATGGTCTAAAAAGTGTGCTTGCAAACCAGGCACACTTTGTAGACAGTTCCAAAGAAGTAATTCTTTTTAAATCATGCTATTGCGACTCTGCTGAAGAGCCGCTTGTTGGTCCCCAGACCAGGATCTCCTGCTGTCAGCTTACGTCAGGAGAAGAGCAAGGAAAGGGAAACTTTAGTGGATAATATCTCTCAAACCATAGAGGTTGAAGAGATAACATTTGTGGCATTTATCTTATTTTTTTTAAGCTCTACAAAACCCTAAAAAAAGTTATGGGACTGGCTCTGGCTGACTACTCGCTCAGTGTATGACCCCAGCTTGTCTGACTATCCACTCCAGTTCTGAACTGTGGCTCTGGCTGACTATTCACTCTGTGTATGACCCCGGTGTGTCTAACTATCCACTCGGTTCTGAACTGTGGCTCTGGCTGTCTACTCACTCAGTGTATCCTAGGCTATAGCAGTACTGTGGTTTGTGCTGTCCTCCACCCCATTTGCCACTATTCCCATCCTGTACTGCGTGGTAGTACTGTGATTCCGTTGGGGTGCTGATACATATCCCGGGAGAGATAACTATAGGATAGTTCCCTACTCCTCTCTGAGTACTACAGGCCTCTGCTAAGTGTCAGTCCAGGTAGTGGACTAGGCCTGTCCTTTATATATATTCTGGGGCATTGCTGGGGTATTACTATTATTGTGTATCTTTAATAAAGATGATTTTATTATATATATCCGTGTCTAACATTCATTTTGTACTGGTTACCATGACAGTAGGTAAGGGCCATGAGTACTGAAGGTACAGGCAATCCACCTTCTCCGTGCATCCTGTCCAGGATGAACTCGCAGGATCAAAGCATTCATCAGTTGTCTATGGCCATGCAGACTTTATTAAACTGAACTGCGCACCTGGATCGTTTTGCTCGGCAACTGGTGGCCTCCCCAGACTCAGCACCGGCTGTTCTTGCTACCCCTGAGGTTGGTGTTGCTAGAGGTTTATCTGGGTCTGCTTCATTACCTCAACGCTATAAGAGGGAACCTACACTCTGCCGGGGGCTCATTACTCAGCTGGGGATTTTTCTAGAAATGGTACCAAATGCATTTTCGAGCGAGAGGAGTAAAGTGGGACTCCTGATTTCCATCCTGCCGGTCAAAGCATTGGCATGGACTAATCCTCTTTAGGAGACAGACAAACCTGTCATTTACAATTTCACTGAGTTTGTGGCTTTGTTTTGTAGGGTTTTTGATGTGTTGTGCGACCTCTGCTGCCTCTGATGCCGCCAAGGTGCATGTACAGTGGCAGAGTATGCAATAGAATTCCGTAGTCTGGCAGCAGAGGTAGGATGGAATAATGAAGCGGCATTCTCCCAGGGCCTATGTGAATCGATTAAAGATGAAATTGCGGCCCGTGAGATGCCAAGTGATCTGGTGGAGCTGATTTCAGTTATCATTCTGGTAGATACCCGTATCCAGCAGAGACCATCGTTCAAAGAACGTATGTGTAGGCCTCTGTCCTGGTTAGCACCTAGCTTTGTGAACCCACCCAATCCTCCCTCGCCTCCCATGCTTCCTGGTTCTGACTCCACTAGAGGAGAATCTATGCAACTAGGTTGTAGATGCCTTTTGGTGGAGAAGAGGGCTCTCCACCAGAGGGAGGGCCTCTGTTTATATTGAGGGAAGCCTGGTCACTTGTTGCGCTCTTGTCCCGTCTGGTCGGGAAACACTCGCACCTAGGGTTACGTAGGGGACAGGCACTAGGTAAAGTTTCACAGTCCCCAGAGACTCTTCAAGGCAAGCCGATCCTTGATGTAGTTCTGTCTTGGGCCAAGTCCTCAGTGGTTGCTCCAGCTTTGCTAGACTCAGGGGCCGCTGGGATTTTCATTGACGTAAACTTTGCAACCCAGCATTCAATTCTGCTGCTACCCCGCTGCTCTCCATTGGCTACTGAGGCCATTGACGGAAGACCCCTACAACCTGCACAGGTTACCCACGAGACTCGTCCCTTGTCCATGAGGGTAGGAACTCTCTGCATGGAGACCTTACAATTCCAGGTCATCCAATCTCCTCATTATGCTATTATTCTGGGATTTCCCTCGTTGCAGCTACATAATCCAAGGATTGGTTGGCAGATGTGTGACATCGGATCTTGGTCCCTTCAGTACAAGAAGTCTTGCCTACAGCAGCCTACGAGAATTTTGTGTACCTCTACCTCGTTACCTGCAGAGTATCAGTCCGACAGAGAGAGATTTAACAAGGTAGAGGCCAGTATATTGCCTCCGCATAGGCCTTAGATTGCACTGATTATCTAGTTCCGAGTGCTACACCTCCCAGGGGTTGTGTATATCCCTTGTCGTTGGAGGAGAACCGAGCTATGTGGCGACTGCCTTGTCCAGGGATATAATTGGCAAGTCTTGCTCTCCTGTGGGGGCAGGGTTCTTTTTTGTGAAAAAGAAGGATGGAGAACTAAGACCATGTATCGATTTTAGGGGCCTAAATAAGCTGATGGTCAAGAATGCCTACCCCATTCCTTTAATCACAGAGCCGTTTGATCGGATCAAGAGCTCCACAGTATTTACTAAGCTTGATCTCAGGGCCACTTACAATCTTGTAAGAATAAAAGAGGGCCACGAGTGGAAGACAGCATTTAACACCCGGAAAAGATACTATGAATATTTGATGATGACCTTTGGATTGTGCAACGCTCCTGCTGTCTTCCAGGGATTAATAAATTATTTCTTGAGAGATTTACTGCAAAGGTATCTCGTGGTCTACCTGGACGACATTCTCATCCATTCTCCGAACCTAGAGACCAATTGGGCTGATGTCTTTGGTCCTATAGATGTTGAGGGAGAACAAATTCTGCAAGTTGGAGAATTGTGAATTTCACAGATCCCAGGTCATATTCTTGGGTTAGGTTACATTTTTGGACCCGCAAAAACTTTCTGCTGTCTTGCAATGGCCACTTTTTATGGGACTGAAGTCCATACAGTGGTTCCTAGGTTTCACAAACTACTACAGGAAGTTTATACAAAACTTCTCTACTGTGACAAAACCCCTCACAGACATGACTCAAAAGAGGGCTAATCCTTCGGACTGGTCACCCAGTGCCCTGCAAGCCTTCGAAAACTTGAAGTCCGCTTTCACCAAAGTTCCTATTCTGTCACATCCAAATCCCACCCTACCCTTTACCCTGGAAGTAGATGATTCAGAGTCTGGAGTAGGCACATTGCTGTCCCAGAGTACAGGGCCCAGTAAACCATTAATTCTGATTGCGTTTTTTTTTTTTTTTTTTTTTTTAATTGTCTAAAACCATGGGAGATTGCAAACTGCTTGTTATTATTCTCTCTCTAAGGGAATGGTGGCATCTACTAGAAGGAACTATAATTCTGATTCTGATTCTGACAGACCGCAAGAACCTCACATATCTGTCTAAGGCCAAGAGGTTATCTCCACGACAGGCCAGATGGGCATTATCCCTGTCGAGGTTCAACTATGTGTTTGTTTGTTTTTTTTACCTCCTGGCCCTCTTGCTCTGTTTATGACCCAGTCTTGCCTGACTATCCACTCCAGTTCTGAACTGTGGCTCTGGCTGACTACTCGCTCCATGTATGACCCCGGTGTGTCTGACTATCCACTTGGTTCTGAACTGTGGCTCTGGCCTCTCATGTACTCCAATTCCTTTGGGGTGCTGATATATATCCTGGGAGAGAGAACTATAGGCTGGTTCCCTACTCCTCTCTGAGTAGTACAGGCCTCTGCTCATGTCAGTCTGGATAGTGGACTAGGCCTGTCCGTTATATATTCTGGGGCATTGTTGGGGTATTATTATTATTGTGTATCTTTAATAAAGGTGGTTTTACTATATATACACCTGTGTCTGACATTCATTTTGTACTGGTTACTGTGACAGTCCTCAATAAAACATCTTTAACAAAAAAAGTTACATTGTTAAGACTTGTTGTTTCATAACTTTTGCTTCCCTAAACTTAACCATTTGCATGCCAGAGTGGTGTTCATTGCTTTATAATGCAGTGCATACCTCACTGGCATTCAAAGGGTTAATGTGAATCTATAGTTAGGAAGTTTTACATACAGAGTGGTGCCTATAATATTATTCAAAAAATTGCATGTATGTGAACTTCATTGACAATGATTATTTCCTATTTTTCAAACTTAGGCAAACCTGTCTGATGTATCTTTATGAATGTAACATTAGAAAAGCAGTGAGCCGAAAACACAGTAATGTAAAATATGCAAATGACTGAGGAAAATGTATTTTCCCTCAATCATTGTGGATGCTTTTAAATGGATTTTATTTATTGTGAAAATTATTTTCCCTATAGTTCTATGATTGCATAATGAAACATTGTAACAGTGCATGATGTTTTCGACAATGTCCTTGAAAACAAACGCCTTTAAATACCATCTTCCCATGCCAATGAATACAATTTGACTAAGTAGCAAAAATGGAAATATCTCTGTGCCTCAAATTATCTACATAACGCATTTTACTTCTTTTAAAGGTGAAAAGATTAATTTTGATGACTGCCACAGTGCCAGATAATTACTGTATATAGCTCATTTTTAAATGTCCCATTTATTTCTTTCCTTAATGAATTAGTAGCTTTTCTCTGAGATTTTAAAATAAGGATTTAGGTTTACTTCATCATATTCTCCTATAAAGTTCTGTCTTTGGAAGCAGAAGGTTTAAAACCAGGATGACATGTAGGTCTGTAATGCATTTTGAAATAGTGTATTGGAGACCTATCATCCAAGGGGTTCTACAGGACCTGTCACCTACCAGCTTTTAGGTCTCACTAAATATATCTAATTAGCCCCTTGGTGAAAAGGGCTTTTTACACTAGAGGACAAGAGCAATTTTAGAATTTTTAGTATGTCTTTGTTCAACCATACTTCCCTTCTAATTAATTTAATACACCCATACAAATTATATACCAAATTCCCCCAAATATATTACCTGATTTTGGGAGTTCCCCATATCCCTAGGATGTTAATTTTTTTCATATTTACAGGGTAAATACTATAAGGTGAATACCATAGTTTTCACGCTGTATATTTTCAAAATTTGGCATGCACAGATCATAGCTTAGTTAACGGTTACAAAACAGAAAAAATGCCCCAAAAAAGTATATGTTTCTGACAACATAGGATATTTCAATAGGAGAATTTTGGAGTTTTTTCTACTGCCATTTTGCATTTTGATAACCCAGGGTTTCATTCTAGCTGCATTTTGATGCTTTTCTTGCTGCCACTTTACCACCAATACAAATCCCTTTAACCCCTTAGTGACGGCCGCGTGCAGACGCGGCCGTCACTTAACGCCCGTCTAACATTTTTTTTTTTTTCTTCAGAAGAATCCGGAGTCCCCGAACGGCGTGCAGCCGCGCGGGGATCCGGATTTCCTGGACGTACATGTACGTCCTCTGTCACTAAGTGACAGCCACAGAGGACGTACATGTACGTCCATTGTCGCTAAGGGGTTAAAAAACTTAAAAAAAAAAAAAATCCATTTTTTTTTTTATTAATTCCTTGTGCAAAACACTTTATGGAGATAAAACGACACAGGTGATAGAAGTGTTGGCTCTGTTACCGGATGCTGTTGATTTGGGCCTTTCGGTTTGCATTGCCCGTTAACCTACATTTATAACAGAGTGCTGTCTACAGATTAAAAATATAAATTAAATGACTCAGGGTGCATTGCTTCCCATTATGTTTTTCATAGTTTCACATCTAAAGAGAGATGTGCTATAATAACATAGTAAATTAAATTGAGAAAAGACACAAATCAACAAGTTCAACCCTTGCCTTCTAACCCAGAAAAAAATAGAAATACAAACTTTCCTTCCTCCAAAATGTTTTGGTCTATTTACCATATCTTCTTGTTTTACCTACTAATAGACTTTGTATGTTCCCTGTGGAAAGAAATGTATCTAATCTTCTCTTGCTTTACAATGCATTGGGCACCCTCTGGCATTCAAAGGGTTAAAAGTATCTGTTTTATCAGCTATTTTCTTGAGCAAAGAATTACACAATTTAAGATGCATTACTGTAAATAAAACCTTAATTTGCTAAAATGTAAACCTGCTTTCCTCTAATCGTAAGGGGTGGCCCCTAGTTATTTGATTCCGCTTTGGAATGAAATGGTCATTAGAGAGATCCTTGCATTGACCTCACATATAATTATAGAGTGTAACAAGATCCCCTTAGATGACTTTTCTCTAGTGTAAATAAACCAAGTTTGTATATATATTCTTCATACTTCAAATCCTCCATCCTATTAATTAATTGTGTTGCTCTTCTTTGTATTCTCTCCAGTTCTATAATATCATGTTTCAGAACTGGTGCCCAAAACTGCACTCCATATTCAAGGTGAGGTCTTATCAATGATTTGTATAGTGACAAAATGATGTTATTCACTCTTGTTTTAATACCCCTTTTTATGCAAGACAGTACTTTGCTTGCTTTTGCTACTGCTGCTTGACACTGATCACTGTTTCCAAGTTTAAAAGGGATCCCAGATCTTTCTCTAGATAGGAGTATCCTAGAAAGATTCCATTAAAGGGGATCTCTCACCCCTACAAAAGTTAGGTTTATATTGTTGAAACGTTCTTGATTTAAAAAAAAACAAAACAAAACAAAAGTATTTAGGTTAAAATGATTGCTTATATAGTGTCCTGCTCCCTACTTCCGCATACACTTCTGTTGCCACAGATTGCCGCTCTGCCTCGGCTTCCTTCCCACTACCCAGCCTCTTCCGATGACGGAGGCTGTCTGTCTGTAAGCTGGAGCGGTCTCATTGGCTAGATATCGATCTCTGCCAATGAGATTGCTCCAGCTTACAGACAGAAGCCTCCATCATCAGAGGAGGCTGGGAAGAGGGAAGGGAGCAGAGGCAGAGAGGGCAGTCTGCGGCAACAGAAGTGTAGGCGGAAGTAGGGTGCAGGGCACTCTATAAGCAATAATTTTAACCTAAAAAAAAATGTTTTCAACAATATTGATATATACTTAATAAGCCTAACTTTTGTAGGGGTGAGAGATCCCCTTTAAGTTCATAAGTAGCATTATGATTTGCTTGTCGCAAATGCATAACTTTACACTTTACTACAGTACATTTCATACTCCATTTGTTTTTCCAGTCTTCCATTTTATGTATATCCCTCTCTGAAGAGAACAAACATCCTGCTCTGAATTTATTACCCTGCATAATGTATTGCTGTCTGCAAATATTGAAACTTTGCTTTCTATACCTATTTCCAGGTTGTTTATAAATGTGATAAAGAGTAGAGGACCAAGTACTGAACCTTGAGGTAGTCCACTCTTACCTTTATTGTAATAGAGGATTTTTCATTTACACACTGTTCCCTATCTTTCAACCAATTTTCTATTCAGTTTGAAAGGTTACCCCCTAAGTCCAATTTCTTTATTTTATACACTAGCCTCCTGTGTGGCACTGTATCAAATGCCTTTGCAAAAATTAGATATACTTCGTCTACTGCTTTGCCATTAACCAGGTTGCTACTTACTTCTTCATAGAAGCTCAAAAGATTGGTTTTGAAAGATCTATATCTCATAAAACTAAGCTGATTCTTGCTGATAATTTTGCTCTTCTCAGTTTAATCCTGAATGTAATCCCTTATTGTCCATTCAAGCAGTTTTCCACAACTGAGGTCAAACTCACATGTCTATAATTCCCAGGTTCTGTTTTAGTTTCCTGCTAAAATAAAGGGGATACACTGGCTTTATGCCAATCTTGTGACACTGAGCCTATGAGGAGAGAGAGCCTATAAAGAAAAAGACTGGTCTTGCTAACACTGCACTGAATTCTCGAACAACCCTTGGATGTATGCAGTGAGGCCCAGGTGCTTTGTTAATTTTAATTTTGTCCAGTCTTCCTTTGACTTCTTCTTGTGAAGAGGTATGGTTATAATTGTTAATTTGTGAAGCTCTTCTACCATCTCATGTTCCCTGGTATAAACAGATAAAAATAATGTATTCCTAACATCAGCCTTTTTCTTATCCTCCCTTATCAATTCACCCATATCATTTTTGAAAGTTCCAGCGCACTCTCTCAACTTGTTTGTCATTTATGGATTAGAAAACGTTTTGTATTAGTCTTGCTCTCCCCTCCAATTTCTGTTCATTTTCTATTTTTGCTAACTTAATTACCTTTTTGCAATCTTTGTTACATTCCCTGACCAATATACAATAAGGTTCGATAAGGGCTTAGGATGGCAATGTTGTGCCAGATGTGTGTCCAAGGGAAATCACCAGTGTGCACTAACATGTCTTCGCCATCATATCCGCTTCAATATGCCACAAATCTGCCTTCCTTGCCATGAATCCTCCATGCCTTCGATGGCTTTAAGATTTTGCACTAAACACATCATCAAGGACTCATTTCCATGTGGAAAATCAGGATGATAAACCATCAGCATATTAATGTGGAAGAGTTTATATGTTAATTTGGTATTTTGCCATATGCATTATAGTCAGAGAGCAGTCTCTGCTTTCAGAGATCACAGTCCCAACATCGCCTACCTCAGGTAGCTCTCTATGGAACCAGATGACAGGTTGCTGTCTCTGCTAAAGTGCACAGACAGCACCTACCCTCCCTTAACCCTTTCAGTGTCATAGGGGTATATATTTCATACCCCTGTGACAGTGAAAGGGTTTAAAGCTGCATTATTAATAATAATTTTTAATGTTGTTACTTTTTCTTCGATTTAAAATGTAACGCATACTGATTAAATTAAAAAATAATAGGATTTTATAGTGTTCTTACTAGGCCATAAGGAACACAGGTACCATTGGGGGTGAGTAACTCCTTTTGGAGGGCAAGGCACATCTCAAAAGACAGAGTCTTGTAGGTGGAGACCCCTAGCCATTAATAAGGAAAGCGAGAGAAGAAGAAAAACTCCTCTAAGAAAAAAGACTTCCGCAAGCCCAGAAAGGCAAGACCAAACCAAGGTCCCTTTTGCTAGGTAGGAGACCTGTGTTCCATATGGACTATAGAGAAAAGGATTTAACAGGTAAGAACACTAAAATCCTGTTTTCTCTTAATTCCAATATGGAAAACACACCTACCATGGGGATATACCAACACTAAACTCCCAGAGGTGGAAAAAAGAGAGGAGAAAGGACCTCACTCTGACCCCTTAGGATTATCCAGGATTGGAATAGCACAAATAGAAAAAAATGTGAATAGACACTGAACTTCCACAGCACACAAGAGCCAACAGTGCTCAAACAACTTAACAACAGTATGGCAACCAAGTGTGCAGGTCCCTAGGTAGGCAGAGCTGCCTGAAGGACCTTTCCAGCCAAAGCCACATCTGGTGGGCATCTGAGTTGCTCTTGCCCCAGTAGCATCACTGATGATGTATTTCAATTCTGGTCCAAACAGGGACTTACCCTGAAAGGGTAAGGAAACTAGTGGCTTCTTGGAAGACTGATTCGTAGACCAAATCTTAAGCCACAAAGTGCGTCGCTCAGCAACAGAGAAAGCGGAGGCTTTAGCGGACATCCTAACTGCCTCAAAAAGATCCTCAGATGCGTAACTGTTAGCCTCATTAATGTTGGTTAAAAAAAAAAAAAAAAAAAAAAAAAATCAGCAGATCTGCTTTAGAAACCTAGGCACAGACAAACTCCATCAGCCACTCACCCCATACGGCAACAGCCCTATTAACCCAGGCAGAGGCAAACATAAGTCTCAGTGCCGCTCCACTGGCAGCAATGTTGGCCATGGGGATAGAGTCCAGCTTCTTGTACTTTGGGTCCTTCAAACCTGCTGCTTTTGTCAAAGGCAGGGCAGTAGACTTAGCCAACCTGTACACAGAGGGAACCACAGCTGGAGGAGAGGCCCACTGCACAAAAGCTGCCTCTGAAAAAGGGTACTGCTTAAAGAACCATTTGGTGATAACAGTCACTTCTCTGGTGTCTTCCACTCATCAAGGATCTGGACAGCTATAATGAGTCCTTCAGCCAAGGAAAGGGAGCATTTTCATAACAGTACCCATAGGAGTAGGAAGAGTCCATATGCCATATTCCCCCTCCTCGTCCTACCCTTCAGGCAATTCCTCCTCTGAGGAGGCCCCAAGAACCCGAGGAACACTCTGAGATAGGGGCTACATATTTAAAGGTAGCAGGGGGGTTCCATTGAGGACAGTAGTGTTTTTATCCAAGCTGGCTCTTGATCAGTGCTGGAGGGCACCGGTGGGGCAGTAGCGGACACAGTACAAGAGGGGTAGAGAGATCTGGAATACTCTCTAGCGAGCCCTGTTTGTCATGATGGACAGTAAGCAAGGTGACTAATGGTTGCCCTTGAGTCATTAGTCTTAGATTTACTCCCATGCCCCTTAGAATCCAACATCCTCAAAGTAAAAGTCTCACACTAGTCTAAAGAACTATTAACAATTCTCTAGACCAATAATTCACCCTAGAAAGCCCATAAAATCACTTATCTGGCAGGAGAAATGATAACAAGAGGAGTCTGCATAAGAGAAGCAAGAGAGAAGTAAAACTGAGACTGTATACCTGACAGCCAATAGGAAGTAAGCCAGCGAAACAGGCATTCTGGGAAACGTCTTTTTTGCTGTTGTCTAGCAACGTCTACCCTCTGACCATGTAATCACCATGGGCCCCCAAGATACTCAAGATGCGAACCGGATTAAAGGGTATGAGGAAACAAGAAGAAAGTGCCCACTCTGACTTCTGTATGTCAGATATGTCCCAAAGAAGTTTGCCCATAGAAGTCAATCTAGCAAAAATGGAGGAGGTGCGGGCACCCATTCTTAAAGGGGCCATAGTACAAAAATCAGGCAACATGAGAAACAGCACCCAAAGACCCAAAACCTCCAAGGGCCACGTAAGGGGAACCCAAAAAGGGACCCAAGCTAGAGGGAAAACTTAACAGCCCAGCAAGGAAAGGGTTAATCCATTAAAAACTGTAGCCGTCCTTGCTCCAAAGCCCAGGGGAAAAACAGAATATAGATACAAACTTTTTATCCAGCATGAATGCAGGAGCCTAAAAGCACAGAGGAAACCTCTGTATGTAGAGACACATGATAGGGACAATGTGGACTAAAGTACTCCGTTCGTTACTCACCAGATTTCTTTCTTGAGGTTACTATTTTATTGAAGAGTCAGAAGAGCCCTAAGGAACTCTGCTGGGAGGGAAAACTTGGCAGCAAGATTCCCTCCACAGGGCTGCAAACGTCCAACAGCACCTGTACACTGAAATATGAGAAAAGGGATTGAACCCTGGTCTCAGAACAAATAAAACTATTTACTTATCCACTATTATATACAGTAGATGATCAGTTTCCTAAAAGTATCCTAAATGGACCTCTTTATCTTTTTTCTTAGGTATACTATATACTGCATTTATCATATCAGGCAAAGTATCTGCTGCTTTGCCAAGTGGGATCTCTTCTAGCAGCAGCTGCTTAACTAAGCAGACACCCAGCTTGGCGAACCAGCGGAAGCTTCACCTGATATGCTGAACAGCTTAAAGCAAAGAATGGGAAACATGCCAACATCTCTTTAAAAGTTAACCCCTTGGTTTTTCTGCAATACTTTGAGTACCCCTCTGGCACTCAAATGGTTAATATTTAGGGTACATATACTGCTCCATGAAAGATTAAAGTGTAATGTCCATGAGGAAATAGCTATAGCTATGAAATGCATGGGGTAGTGCATAATTTATTTGATTCTGTAGGCTCAGTTATAATTTCAATAGATTTGCATTAGTTTTGAGTACTAGAGGCAGGGCTTATAATTTGAAGTCCTTTGCTACTAGCCAGGCCTGAAAAGTTACTCGCCACTGCAAGCCAAAACATACCCACCAGGGCTGAATTTCTACCCGCCAGGGCTAAATTTTCACTCGCCATTGGCTAGTGGAAATTTTGAGCCCTGCTAGAGGTGTATCAAAATATTGTAAAGCAATATGCTGTGCGCTCCTCTGGCACTCAAAGGGTCATGCTGTTTGTTGGTTGTATTGTTTTTGTTCCTATCTTCCCTGTCTGACCTGTTCTGTAGTGGCTATGCCAAGGGCATGTGAATTGCAGTTGGGGGATCAAAGTGGAGGAGGTGATCCAGTATCTGTGCTCAAACTGAGAGGCTGGTGCTGGCTCTGGTAAATATGAGTTCTCCACCAAAAGGTGTTGTGCTTGGTGGATGAGATATTAAAGGGACACTAATGTCCCATAAAAAAATTATGCTTCTTTTGTAGACATTTAAAAAATAAATTATTTGGCACCAATCCTATCTCTCAAACCTTTATGGTTTGAGAGATATTCACTTCTAAAGTTCCCCCTTCTCCTGACGTAACTGACAGCAGGAGATCCTGGTCTGGGGACCAGCCGAAATCGCGTTATTGAAAAAGAATTACTTAATTGAAACGGTCTACAAAGTGTGCCTGGTTTGCAAGCTGTTCCCACGAAGTAGTTCTTTTGAAATAATGCGAATTAGGCTCTACTGAAGAGCCTCCTCGCGTTGCACGAGTGAGGGAACTTTAGTGGCTAATATCTCTCAAACCATAAAGGTTTAAGAGATAGGATTGGTGCCAAATATTCTTTTTTAAATGTCTACAAAACAAGAATAATTTTTTATGGCACATTACTGTCCCTTTAAAATGAATATGGATGCTCTGTTGATATGAATCAGCTGCAGGAGTAAAGGATAATAAAGGTTTCATCAGAGGATGTGGCATGACTGGGGATACTGGAATTATTTTATTAATATTATATCTTAAAATATTAATTTGCTAGTGCTTTGACTATTCTGCTTGTTTTACTGTAGTTTGCATGTATACAAACCGTTCGTTTTGACAGTTTCACTTTATGTCCTCAACAACCTGGCACCCAGCTTGGCAAAGCAGTGGATGATGAACATACTGTACATAAAAGGGTCTGTTACACAAAGAAAAGCCGCATTCCAGGACTAGTGGTTAAGATGCAGGTTTTTCATATCTTGTTACTGGGGTTCAAGTCTATCATCATATGTGTTTATATTATTAAATAATTTTGAGTTACATTTTAATCCCTTAAGTACTACATGACATACTATGACCGTCATGGTCCTTAAATACTTAAGGACCGATGACGGTCATAGTACGTCACGTACTTTTTACTTACAGCGCTCCACCGGGAGCGCTGTAAGTAAAAATGGGGTCTAATATTGACTGTTCCAAGACTGGAGTGACCTCTTTGAGGCCCCAAAGCGGTGCGCCGATACATGCAACAGATCACGTGTTCTGGTGCATCGGCAAGGATCAAAGCGGTCCTTACAGGATGGAAACGTCCTAGAACTGCTGGTCCTTAAGGGGTTAAATTAAAAAAAATTCAAAAACAAAAATTGTTAATAGTACAGCTTTTAACCCTTTCAGAGCCACAAGGTGTGCAATACTCACCCCTATGGCACTGAAGGGTTACAGGAGAGCTGCTGTTTGTGGTGCTGATATCTGAGAGGATCCTCTCAGCTTCCCGAGTGGAGACAGCAGAGAGAATGCGATCAGACCTCAGGACTGTAAAATTTCTGGTGATGTATAATGGAAAGCAGCCCTTCCACATCACCAGCAGGTCAACAACCCTCCATGCTAAGGAGAAGCTTCTGCTTCCTGTCGATTGTATCCCTAATTCTTAGTGCATATGGCGATGTGTATCATGTGTCTCCATCACCAAGGCGATGTGCTCCCCACATATCACCAGACACACATCGTCACATCAAACATTAGGTCCCCACCCCCTGTATTTCTGGAAAAAATCCCCTGTTCTTTCTGACTTAAATAGTTTATTAAAGGTTTTTCCCTTGCCATTTCCTTCTTTATGTTCGCATTTAACCATATTGGTTGTGGTCTGCTTCTTTAGGGTTTTGGTTTTACCTATACACATTTGCTTTTTCAAACTGATCTCTAAGGAAACCCTGCTGTGATCACTGTTTTCCAGATGTTCACCTACTTTATTAATGTTAGACACCATATCTGTTATAACTAGGTCTAATGCATTGTTACTTCTTGTTGGCACTGCCACCATTTGTGTCATGTATCTATACCTAAGCATGCTCATGAACCTGCTTCCCTTATCACTCTAACGTCTCATTTCTCTTGTTTATATCTGTATAGTTAAAACCCTCCCAAAACTATAGTATGCCTAAGATGTGCAGCTTTTTTATTTGCAGTAACAGTTGGGCCTCAACATTCTCATCAATATTTGGTGGTATGTTGCATTTACCAGAAAACCTTTTTTAACCTTTTACTCCACAGTTAGCTTCAATTTCCACCCACAGAGACTCCACATATCTCCAGTTTTCTCACAAATCTTCCCTAAACTTGAATCTCCCTGTTTAGTGTCCCTCCTAAACAGGGAATAACCATCAATATTTACAGCCCAATCATCCCACCATATTTCAGTTATACCAATAATATCCAAATGCTCATTAAATTGATGGTAATGTTTCACAAAAAGAGCAGCTCTGATTAATCTTCATAGTATTTGGGGCATGGAGAACATTACTTCAATACTGTCAGAGTTGTAGTTCAAGAGTAATTGAATGATTAAGTTCCCCCTCCTTTATCTAGTGTAAGCTGCCTCCCCACAGATGTGAAATTTGGTCTTTTGACTAGAGAGGTCGCAGCAATGTGTGCCTGTTGTATTCTTTGAAGCAGACTGTTTTTCTAGTACCTCAGCCTTGCCACAGACTGAGACTGGCACAGTGCTCTCCTTATGTATGGTGGTTATCATGTACACTTCCTTTTTGTCTTTAAACTCAAACAGCTCCTCTTGGCTCAAAAGCGGAGATTGCCACCCATTTCATATGGGTATTTATAAGCTATTTGGGGAATACTTTACAGTTTTTTCTGTCTCTAAACAAAAACATTACTTAAATAACAGGACATTGGTATAAAGATGATCAAATAAGTTGTATACTTTATTAAAGTAGGATTAATGAGGTCCAAAATGATCTTTGCACTGGTTCCCAGAAAGTCTGGGTAACTAGGTGGAATGTGGTAGTCCTTGCCCTTCTATAGCTGGAAAGCCTGAGTATATCATGTGGAATTCCCACAGAGTTTGTAGAATTTTACTCCAGACCTAGATCATCACAGTCTTCCATTGTACTTCATCAGGGATTCATCCATGCAGATATTTCTTATGGGGATTATATACCTATGAAAACTTGGCTTGTAAGTTAGTTATTGGGGTGAACTTTAAACAGCCTGTTTTAATGTGGATCTTCTTAAGGCAAGAACTGGGTATCATTGTTGAAATGGAGTACACGAGCATTCCATATGTTTCCCTGTTCATTGAAAAAAATGGGGGTAGCACAAATGGGCTTTATGCTATAATATGACCGAATGCTATTTTTTAAATTATACCCATACCCATTGCTAGTGCCCAGAATGTTTTTAATTAATTAGTATCTTGTCACCTCTCTCCCGGTGTTTGGGCATGGCCTTAGTCTCGCCACTCCAGCTGTCTCCCTGTCTATATGTGCGTCTTGTTCCGGCAGCCCCGCTTGCTCTCGGCGGGGTGCCGAACTTCCAGGTTTGGTAGAGGACGTGTCATCACCCCGTGACATCACTCTCGCATGCCTATATAAGGCAGTGTTCGCAGCCGCTCAGAGCACTTTCACAGTGTTCCCTAGGCTGTGCAGACCTGGTCCTTGGCGTCAGTGCCTGCATCATGTGTCCTAGTCAGCCTTTTCTTCTAACCTTGTCCTGATCTTGTCTTCCAGTGTATGACTCCTGGCCTTGGCTTTTTGACTCCTGCTATTTTCTGCCCTGCTCCAGTATTGATCTCTGATTCTTGATCTTCTGATTGATGAACTGTGTATGATCCTTGGCTAGTCCCCAAAGACCATTGTTTCGATCAATGAACTGTGTATGACCCCCAGCTATTCCGATTATCCTTTTGTATTCCACCTTATTGGAGGGTTGTCGCTGTCTTAAAGCCAACAACCCCAAGCCTCGTACCCAAACTCCTCGCACCCCAGCCTTCACTTTCCCCTGCAGGAGAACTTTTGCTGTCAGCAGAGAGGCTATCCAGGACTTTCCTTCGGCATTACAGCTGGTCCCTATCTTAGACCCACGCTGTGGTACAGTCCTTCTCTGGCAGCCAACGTTTCAAGAGCTCTGCTCTCCAGTGTCACACCCCAGCACTCCCTCTATTGCAGGCTACAGCCTGCGCTTGACGTTAGTTAAAGTGCCACACTGCTATCATGTCTATAGATCCCAAAGACATCTCCCAGGCTGTGATCCAACAGGCCACCATGTTGGAACCGCACTCTTCCCACATTGTTAACCTGAATTGGACTCTATCACCTCCATTCTGCAACACTTGCAACAGCAATTGGAAGCTGGCACTCCGGAACCTACCATGGCTTTCGGTACTTTAGGATCCATCCAGTCTACCGCTTCTTCTAGTTTACCCCTACCAGACAGGTATGAGGGTGATCCGAAGCTGCTACGCGGATTTCTTAACCAGTGTTTCCAACACTTCTGTAGCCAGAGGTTTATTCCACACACCAATCCAGAGTTACGTTCATTGTATCGCTTCTCAGGGGTCAGGCCTTGTCCTGGGTTCCCCCCTTTTGGATTGGCACTCTTCCTTCCTAGACTACTGCGATTTGTTGCCAACGGCGTTCCGGGCAGACTTTGACACCCCTGGCTGGCAGGCTAAAGCCAAGGCAGCGCTTTTGGAACTCCAACAAGGCACCCAATCCTTTTCACAATACGCAATTGATTTCCGTACCCTCGCCTATGATACAGATTGGGGAACCAGCTCTTTAAAGTCAGCCTTTAGGCGGGGGTTGTCTGATCGTCTTAAGATGAGTTGACAATTCGCGCCATTACTGAAACCCTGGATAGTTTTGTCACTCTGTGTTCCTCTTTGGATACTCGCATCCAGCAGAGATGGCAGGAGAGAGATCGAGATCGCACCAGACGTCCTCCTTTGAAACCGACAATCTGATTAGCTCCTCGCTTTGTGACTCCTTCAGCTTCTTCCGAGCCAACCTCAGAGCCCATGGAGATCGGAAGACTCAGTCACTTAACTGAACAGGAGAAGTCTAGAAGACGCCGTTACGTTCTGTGCATGTACCGTGGCCTAATCAGTCATTTCGCCCAGACATGTCCCAACAAGACGGAAAACGACTGGACTTAGTGTTACAGGAGGGACTCATGCTAAGTCATACACTAGTTTCCTCAGATGTTCTGCAGTGTCTGACAGTCCCGGTACATATGTCCTGGGCTGCTTCTTTTGTTGAAGTCCCTGCTTTAATGGATTCAGGCGCTGCTAGGGTCTTCATCGACCTCACCTATACCCCAGGAACACTGTATTCCTTTAGTGCCCAAGGAGAAATCTGTCTCTATCGTGGTTATCAATGGCTCCTCCTTAGGTGACGGACATTACTCTGCAGACAACGCCACTCAGCATGCACATAGCGCCAAACCATGCAGAGACGTTATCTCTGCTCCTAAGTCTCCTGTTGTACTGGGTCTTCCCTCGTTAGTGAAAAACAGTCCCTTGGTCAACTGGGTCTAAAGAACTCTCACCTTTCCCACAGTACTCCCTGTCTCTACTGTCGACTTAGAAGCTCCCGACTCTGCTGAAGTCAAGTTACCATCCTCGTACGCCTCATACTCAGATGTTTTCTCCAAAGTCAGATCCGAAATACTCTCGATGGGGAGGAAGTATGATTGTACCATAGATCTGCTGCCCGGTGCTACTCCACCTAGTGGTAGGACATATCCCTTGCCCTTACCCAAGTCCGCTGCCATGGAAACCTATATCCAAGAAAGTCTCTCTCGTGGCTTTATTCGGCCTCCCCAGCGGGTGCGGGATTCTTCTTCATTAAAAAAAAAAAAAAAAAAAAAAAAAAAGAAGAGGGAAGGATGGTTCTCTACGACCATGTATAGACTATCACGGCCTCAAAGCTGTTACTAAAAAGAATTGTTATCCCCTCCCTCTCATTCCAGAACTCCTTGAGCGATTGCACGGTTCCACCATCTTCACCAAGCTGGATCTCAGAGGAGCTTACAAACTCATCAGAATGCACAGCGGAGAGGAATGGAAGACGGCGTTTAATACGTGCTTTGGTCATTACGAATATTGCGTAATGCCTTTTAGTCTGTGTAATGCTCCAGCCATGTTCAAGGCATTTGTGAATATATTCCGTAATTTACTGCTATCCTATGTTATTGTATATCTCGATGATATACTGATCTTCTCCAGAAATGTGCAGGAACATTGCCTACATGGGTCTACAGTATTGGAACGCCTCCGTGCCAATAATCTGTGTTCCAAGCTTGAAAAATGCAGTTTTGAGAAATCCACTCTGGCCTTTTTGGGCTATGTCATCTCGGCTGCAGGTCTATCCATGGACTCCAGTAAAGTCAGTTATTCTGGACTGGCCAGTTCCACGTACAACCAAAGCTGTAGAGCAGTTTATCGTCTTCTGTAATTACTATCGACGGTTTATTAAAGGCTTTTCCCAGTTGATCCAGCCGATAGTAAAAATGACCTGTAAAGGAGCAGATCCTCGTATTTGGTCCCCAGAGGCCCTGGACGCATTTTCTTCTTTAAAGAGAGCCTTTACTTCTGCTCCAGTGTTAGCCTATCCAGATCCGGCATTACGCTTCTTCTTCAAGGTGGTTGCAGGAGCTATCCCATCCCAACGCTCTACACCAGAAGGCACACTTTATCCATACTCCTACTTTTCTCATCAGTTTACCAAAGCTGAGAGTAACTATAACACTGGAAATAGAGAACTACTTGCGATTAATCTCGAGCTGGAAGATTGGCATTACCTCCTAGAAGGAGCCGCTCATCCGGTGACAATCCTCACAGATCACTGTAACCTGGCCTACCTGGCTTCTGCCAAGCGTTTGACCCCTCTCCAGGCTAGGTGGTCACTCTCGAGATTTGATTTTTCCATTTCTTATATACCTGGTTCCAAAAACACCATAGCAGACGCCTTATACAGACGTTATGAGGACAGTACATCTATTCCAGAGCCCATCTTACCTGCCTCCATGTTTTTGGGTTCCTTATCCAATACCACCCTGCAAAAGATTCAGGAGGCTCAACCACTTGTTATTTCCTCTTCTTGTCCCTCCTCCAGGTTCCGGAGGAGTATCGTGAACAGGTCATGGCTTGGTCCCACAACTCCCATGTGGCTGGCCATCCGAGAGTGGATCACAGGTATGTAGAAAGAAAAAAGTCAGAGATGCTCAACTAGGCCCATGAGCTAGCAAATACATGCAAAAAAATCACTGGGACTGTGTCCTCGCGCCCAGGGTGCAATCTCTCTTAGCTCACCAGTGCCATACACAGAGAGGAAATCTTCTGAAGCATATCATACTGGTCCTGCCAAATGACAGTCCAGCCACAAAATGATAGACAAATCCTCTCTGAACAAGGGAAACAGCTAACCTCAGGTGTACTTTTGGCATTCTTGGGACTTGTCAGTGAGGTGCAGCTGATCCCTCTAGGCATTGTGAGTAAGGGGTCCACGTCTGGATTCCCCTCATTACTCTTAGGGTGACCAACCCAAGATCAATTTGCATATGTAGAAAGAAAAGTCAGAGATGCTCAAATAGGCTCACGAGCTAGAGGGATCAGCTGCACCTCAGCTGAGCTAGAGGGATCAGCTGCACCTCAGCTGAGCTAGAGGGATCAGCTGCACCTCAGCTGAGCTAGAGGGATCAGCTGCACCTCACTGATGAGGCCCAAGAAGGCCGAAGCGTACGTCTGGGGTTAGCTGCTTCCCTTGTTCAGAGAAGAATTGTCTGGCATTTTGTGGCTGGACTGTCATTTTGGCAGGACCTGTATGATATACTTCAGAATGCTTCTTCTCTGTGTATGGCATTTGTGAGCTAAAAGAGATTGAGCCCTGGACTTGAGGACACAGTCCCAGTGAGCTTATGCATACCCTTGCAAGCTCATGTGTCTAGTTGAGCATCTCTGGGTTCTTCTACTTCTATGCAAATTGCTGTTAGGGTTAGTCACCCTAAGGGTAATGGGGAATCCAGACGTGGACCCCTTGCTCTCAAGTGCCTAGAGGGATCAGCTGCACCTCACCAATGAGGCCCAAGAAGGCCTAAACGTACATCTGGGGTTAGCTGCTTCCATTGTTCAGAGAAGAATTGTCTCTCATTTCGTGGCTGGACTGGCATTTTGGCAGGATCTGTATGATATGCTTCAGAATGCTTCTTCTCTGTGTATGGCATTTGTGAGCTAAAAGAGATTGAACCCTGGACGTGAGGACACAGTCCCAGTGAGCTTATGCATACCCTTGAAAGCTCATGAGTCTAGCTTAGCATCTCTGACTTCTTCTACTTCTATTGAACAGGTACTTTTGGTGGCTCACCCGTAGGCAGGATGTAAGACGTTGGGTATCTGTCCTGTCTGTGCTCGGGTAAAAACGCCACGAGTAAGACCCCTCGGATTACTATGTCCTTTACCAGTTCCTGACCTTCCTTGGACCCATCTGTCCATGGATTTCATAGTAGACATGCCAGTATCTGCCAGGAAGAACACCATGCTAGTAGTGATAGCCCACTTTTCGAAACAAGGGCATTTCATTCCTCTATCTGGCCTTCCTACGGCAGCAGGACTCACAAACGTGTTTGTCTCGGAGATTGTGCACCTGCACGGTTTACCCCTCCATATCACGTCTGACCGGGGAACCCAATTTGTTTCAAGATTCTAGAGAGCCTTTTGTGCTCATTTAGGAGTCTCTCTACATTTCCCTTCGGCCCATCACCCACAAACTAATGGGCAGACAGAACGCCTAAACCAAGGCTTAGAGCAATACTCACGTTCCTATACCAACCAGCACCATGACGATTGGGTACTTGGGCTGAGTTCTCTTACAATTCCCTTTGTCACTCTTCCCTAGGTTGCTCTCCATTCTTCGCCACTCTGGGCTATAATCTTCGGGTTCTCCTACCGTCCCCTGGAGTACCTCTGGTTCATGCCGCAGAAGTCAGGGTTCAGTCCCTGTCCTCAAACTGGTAATCCCTGCATGCTGCACTCCTCGGAGCTCAGATTCACCAGAAGATTGCTGCTGATCACCTCAGATCCCCGGCTCCCTTATTTCAGGTCGGTCAACAGGTATGGCTCTCTACAAAACAGCTCCGGCTGGCTCAACCTTCCACCAAATTAGGTCCACGATACATCGGTCCATTTCGCATTATCCAACGCTTGTCCTCGGTCTCGTACAAATTAGCATTGCCTCGGAGTTTGCGGATACACCCTGTCTTCCATGTCTCCCTCCTCAAGGCGTTTCTTCCGGCGGTGGCTTCCTCTTCTTTCCAGCGGCCCCCTCCACCGGTGTCTGTTTACAGCAAGGAGTATGTCATAGATGGCATCTTAGACTCCCATCATTCTTGTGGACATCTTCAATACCTCGTAAACTGGAAGGGCTATGGCCCCAAAAAACGCTCCTGTGTAAAGCTCTCAGATGTTCATGTTTCCTCATATGATGCGTGATTTTCATCTGCGATGCCCTTCCAAGCCGGCACCGTAGGCTCCTAAGGAGCCCTTATTGGAGGGGAGTAGTGTCACCTCTCTCTCTCCCGGTGTTCGGGAGCGGCCTTCGTCTCGCCACTCCAGAGTGTCTCCTTCACTCTTTCCTGTGGCCGTCTCCCTGTCTATATGTGCAGCTTGTTCTGGCAGCCCCGCTTCCGGGTTCGGCAGAGGACACGTCATCACCCGGTGACGTCACTCTCCCACGCCTATATAAGGCAGCATTCACAGCTGCTCGGAGCACTTTCACAGTGTTCCCTAGGCTGTGCAGACCTGGTCCTTGGCGTCAGTGCCTGCATCCTGTGTCCTAGTCAGACCTTTCTTCTAAACTTGTCCTGATCTTGTCTTCCAGTGTATGACTCCTGGCCTTGGCTTTCTGACTCCTGGAATTTTCTGCCTTGCTCCAGTATTGATCTTCTGTGATTGATGAACTCTGCCTTATAGGAGCCCCAAGCCTCGTACCCAAACTCCTCGCACCCCAGCCTTCACTCTCCCCTGCAGGAGAGCTTGTGTCAGTAGAGGGGCTATCCAGGACTTTCCTCCGGCCTTGCACCTGGTCCCTATCTTAGGCCCATGCTGTGGTACAGTCCTTCTCTGGCAGCCACTGCTTCACGAGCTCCGCTCTCCAGTGTCGCACCCCAGCACTCCCTCCCTTGCAGGCTACAGCCTGCGCTTGACATATCTGTGGGTTGCCAGGATTGCTACCAAGCAATGTATGATAAGGATTGGTGGCAAAATATTGGGCCCCATACTCATTAGTAAGGGTGATAATAACCCCCCCAAATCAACTAAAAATTTGGATGGGGTAAAACCTGACACAACCACTTTAATTCTTGGGTTGGCTGTGAATGGAATAAACTTTCAGGAAAACAGCCATCTGGGGATAAGTATTCCAAAGGATTAGGTTAAGCATTTGTACTTGGGGTAGTATGGCTCTTTTAACAGGGGACCCAGTGTGATCGCTAGACACATCACTAAACTGGCTTGAATGAAAATCTGAGGCATAATCAGTAGCTTCTGAATATGACACCAAAAAAACAATATGATCCGCCTCTCACAGTTCAAAGTACAAATCTTTACTATAAGTAGATTAATTTACTACCTTGCACTACTTAATGTCTTAAGGGTAGCAAGCTGTGCTGATGGTGGTAGTGACACATCTCTAATGGGCTTGCTCCCAAGCTATAGGTTGGTAACTGATACACACAAATACCATAAAGCTCCTACTGGAGTTCCATTGCATCTGAAATGGTTACAGCATGCTTGCAGGATAGCTATGTTCTAGACTGAAACAATTACCCCATTAAGTACTGGCAAACAGTGGGTGTAAGTGGCCAACACTGACATATACTACTGTGAGAACCCTTAGATATCCACCAGCAAGTGTGTAGTATGGAAGGTTTTTCAGTGCTGCTGGTTATATTGCTAGAAACGATAGGACACAGCTATCAAGCAGCAATGTTGGGAGAATGATATTTCTAAAAATGAACCCACTGAGTATCAGGTAACAGAAGTGGACAAAAACACAAAAGACAGGGAGGTCCGTGGCACATGTACTATTAACAATATAATTGAGGGAGGGATTTAAAGGGCTGCCACCATCTACCACAGTTGGAACCACTGCTAAGATCACGGATAATGCAAATAATTTGTCTAGCATTCATTCTTATGAATCATCAGGATAATATATATATATATATATATTACACACATATACACACACACATTAACCACAACACCACCACCATTCACATCTGTCACACTGTCATTAAGTGTAACCTTTTATTGCTTTGAAAATGATAGCATAGCAGTAAGCTTATAGAAAAAAAAAGCCCTCAAAATATTTTTTGCAGGCTTGTCAAAAGTTAAACGTTCAAAATATTAGAAAAAGGCTAGCCTTGAAAAAAAGGATTGAGGGCTTCCAACAAGGCAAAACCTGAAAACATTTGTTGGCAGGTTTCAGACTTGCAAAAAACAAGGCCTGAAATAAAATTGTTTACAAAATAAATGTTTGTAAACAATTGTTTGCAGGCTTGAAAACATATTTGCAGACTTCAGGCCAGAAAAAAAACAAGCCCTGAAAACAATTGTATGCACTAGTGACTTAGATGGTGGCAGTAAAGGTATCCTTTTCAAATGTCGCCCACTATTGAGCGACAGACTATTTGAGCGCCCACATCAGAAGCAAATCCATCCTGCATAATACGACTCTTGCCAGTGTGTGGGATATGGCATAGAATCTCTCACATGCCATTAGTAACCTGTCAGTTATTCTCTTTACATCACTAGCAACATATAACCTAGCATATGCATCAAGGTATATACTGGGCCATATGCACAAAGTGAAAAAGTAGTACAATTCTGAGACAAAACCATAACTACACCATAGGGAACAAATACAAGTTGTCATTGATTTAAATGGGGCTTTTACTGCAATGCATTGGACACTGCTCTAGAATTTAGGGGAGTTAAAAGCCCCATTTAGATCAATAGGATTTTTCATTCCTCTATGTTGAAGTTGGTTTGGCTCAGAACTGCTAATCTTAAACTTGATGAATAAGACCCAGTTTGCATTGGGAAGTATGCAAGCTGATGGGCTACCCAAAATTGTGCAATTCTGGGGCAAACCAAGTGCACCATTAGACAACAATTAAAGATGTCTGTTGATAAAAAAGGTGCTTTTGACAATTTTAATCTAGAAAGGTGTCGTATTGCCAGTCTTATTACAGAACATAATAGATACAGCTTCACAACTCTTTACCTTATCACATCATCCCTCTCCCAGTGGTATTACAGAACATTACAACAGGGACAGCTTCAAAACACTTTACCTTAGCACATCATCCCTCTCCCAGTAGTATTACAGAACATTACAACAGGGATAGCTTCAAAACACTTTACCTTAGCACATCATCCCTCTCCCAGTGGTATTACAGAACATTACAACAGGGACAGCTTCAAAACACTTTACCTTAGCACATCATCCCTCTCCCAGTAGTATTACAGAACATTACAACAGGGACAGCTTCAAAACACTTTACCTTAGCACATCATCCCTCTCCCAGTGGTATTACAGAACATAACAACAGATACATCTTCAAAAAGCTTTACTTTAGGGTTGCACCGATATTGGTACCGATACCGTCATTTGCGCGAGTCGGTGCTGCAGTGAGGGAGCAAGGGGAGCTGCTCACAATGCTCCCCGGTCGCCTCTCTCCCTCCCACAGCGTTGGAGCGCTGCCGCGGGTTACCATGGCAACACTCCGACTCTGACCTCTGCCTGGGCTCGCGAGAGAACAGTGAGCACCTCGCAGAGGAGGGTAAGGCAGATCAATAGAGGCAAGATGGGGTGAAGAAAGAGGCAGAGAGGGGGTGAAGAGGGAGAAAGAGAGCTAAAAGGGACTATTGAGAAAAAAAAAAAAAGAGAGGCAAAAGGATGAAGGAAGGAGGGGGGCCAAGAAGAGGCAAAAGGAGGGGGGATCAGGAGGGAGAGAGAGAAAGAGGCAAAAGGATGGGATCAAGAGTCAAGGTGGGGGAGAAAGTGGGATCAAAAGGGGGAGAAAAAGCCAAGGTAAAAGGAGAGGGCTCAAGAGGGGGAGAATGAAGCAAAAGGTGGGAATCAAGAGGGGGAGAAAGAGGCAAAAGGGGAGAATCAAGAGATGGTGTATGTATGTAATTTAAAGTACTCGCCGATACCAATTACCGATACTTTTATATATATATATATATATATATATATATATATATATATATATATATATATATATATATATATAAAAAAAACTTTAGGTACTTGGAAAACTGGTAAATGACCGCAAAAAAAAAGTATCGGTAATTGGTATCGGCAAGTACTTTAAAAAGTATCGGTACTCGGTCTTAAAAAATTGTATCGGTGCATCTCTACTTTACTTCAGCACATCATCCCTCTTCCAGTGGTATTATAGAACATTACAACAGATACAGCTTCACAACACTTTACCTTAGCACATCATCCCTCTCCCAGTGGTATTAGCACAACATCCCTCTGTAACAACATAACAACCAGTACAGCTTCACAACACTTTACCTCAGCACATCATCCCTCTCCCAGTGGTATTACAGAACATTACAACAGGTTAAGCTTCACAACTCTTTACCTTAGCACATCATCCATCTCCCAGTGGTATTAGCAAATCATCCTTCTGTAAGAACATAACAACCGGTACAGCTTGAAAACACTTTACCTTAGCATATCATACCTCTCCCAGCGGTATTACAGAACATAACAACTGGTACAGCTGCACAACTCTTTGCCTTAGCTCAGTGGTTCTCAACTCCTGTCCTCAGGACCCACAAATAGGCCAGGATTTGATGATTTCCATGTTAGAGCACAGGTGAGTTAATCAATGTGAATGAGCCTCTGATCACCACACCTGTGCTCTAGCAGAGAAATCCCTAAGTCCTGGCCTATTAGTGGGTCCTGAGGACAGGAGTTGAGAACCACTGCCTTAGCACATCATCCCTCTCTCAGTGGTATTACAGAACATAACAACAGATATAGCTTCACAACTCTTTACCTTAGCACATCATCCCTCTCCCAGTGGTATTACAGAACATAACAACAGGTACAGCTTGACAACTCTTTACCTTAGCACATCATCCCTCTCCCAGTAGTATTACAGAATATTACAACAGGTACAGCTTGACAACTCTACCTTAGCACATCATCCATCTCCCAGTGGTATTACAGAACATAACAACAGGTACAGCTTGACAACTCTTTACCTTAGCACATCATCCCTCTCCCAGTAGTATTACAGAATATTACAACAGGTACAGCTTGACAACTCTTTACCTTAGCACATCATCCCTCACTTGGTGGTATTACAGAATATTACAACAGGTACAGATTCACAACACTTTACCTCAGCACATCATCCCTCTCCCAGTGGTATTACAGAACATAACAGGTACAGCTTCACATTTCCCATGTTATTTAAAGAATAAAGGCCCATAATTATAAAAGCAAACTGGAGTTATTCTGGAATAAACCATTGAACCATAGGGGACAAATATAACTGTTAAAATAAATTGGACTTAACTACTTGTAAGCTAGATATGTATTGGAGACCGCTCTGGAATTCAAGGGATTAAAAATCGCTATTCAAATGCAGGTAAATTTAGGAATTGTTATTTCTTCCCCTATGGTGCAGTTGGTTTACTCTAGAATAACTCATTTTCTTTTTATAAATATGCAAAGTGCCCAGAATGACCTACTCTAACACTCACATTCACCAGTTCTGCTGTAACTGCAATTAAAGGGTTAGTAATGTCTTATATTAATAAAAAGTAATACGGTAGATATTCAAAAAATCAATCAATAGATGACATTCCTTTTATGGTTTGAGAGAGATAACGTTTTGAAGTTCCCCCCTCCCTCCCCTTGCACTGATGTCAGCTGTAAAGCTGACAGAAGGAGATCTGAGTTGTGCGACTCGAGGCGGCTCTTCAGCAGAGCCAAAATACCGCAATGTAAAAAGAAATACTTCAATGGAACAGGCTACAAGGTGTGTCTGGTTTGCAAGCACACTTTGTAGACCATTCTAATGAAGTATTTCTTTTTAAAATTGTACTATTTTGGCTCTGCTGAAGAGCCGCCTGCCAGTCCCGGGACCAGGATCTTCTTCTGTCAGCTAGAGGCTGACATCAGTTGAATGGGAGGGAGGGGGGAACTTTACAACGTTATATTTCTCAGACATAAATGGAATGGCATCTATTGATTTATTTTTTTATAGTTACAATATTACATTTTATTAATATAAGACATTACTAACCCTTTAAAAGGGCAAAATGATCTGCTCTGACCTGTACACACTGCTCTCTTCAGCCTGGAGTTATTACTGTGCCCTTCCTACACAATGTGATCACATGACTGATTGGCCCTATTATAGTGCTCTGCCTGTGGAAAATTGTAACAGCCTTTCTAGCTCTTCTATTTTGCCTAACATACTTTCTGCATTCACCAAATTGAATTACAAATGGCCACTTTGTAAACCTAAATCATGATTTACCCAAGGTACCTTTGAATGCTCAAATATTCCAAACAATCCATTTACTCATTTGTTGTCAAAGGTCCATAAGCAAAAAAAGTGGAGTAAATCAAGTGCACCATTGGAAACAAGTAAAACTCACAGATGCCCCCGCCCCCATACTGGTGCCCATCCCCCCAAACCACCTACAGACTCACATTACAAAGAGACGAAAAGAAGAGAAAAAAAAAAAACGAACAAGGGGTTATCACAAAGTGTACTAGGAAAAAGTGGTGCAATTCTGAGGCAAAACAAAACTGCACCATAGGGAATAAATGCAAATTGTCATTGATTTAAAGGGATAGTAATGGTTAAAATTAAGTTTATTTAACCCCTTAACAACCGGCCAATCGGCGCAGCACGGTCAGTTAAGGACCACAGACCTTTTTTTTTTTTTTGCTCCTTCCATTTCCGGACTTGAGCCCGGAATTCCATGACAGTCATAGTACGTCATGGGTCGTTCAGTCAGATTTACCCATGATGTATTATGACCGTCAAGGGGGTTAATATTGTAGGCCTTAAAGCGGAGCTACCACTGCTAAACAACTTGAGCTCAAATAATTAGGCTGACCATATTTCCTTGAGACAAAAACGGGACGGGGTTATGTAATTTTTGGTACTTTATTTATCATGAAAATTACCATAGAGTTTTGGACAGTTATGACTCATAAGACTCTATGGTAATCAATGCGTACAGTAAAACCACTAGTGTGACAAAGTTCTGATTATATACTGAATACCTCTTGCTCCCATACTGCCTCCACCTCCACACCCTGTGTCCACACCATGTGTCCACTTTCACACCCTGTCCACCTCCACACCCTGCCCACCATGTGTCCACCTCCTTCCCACCCTGTGTCCACCTCCACACCCTGTGTCCACAACATGTGTCCACCTCCACACCCTGTGTCCACAACATGTGTCCACCTCCACACCCTGTGTCCACACCATGTGTCCACTTTCACACCCTGTCCACCTCCACACCCTGCCCATCCTGAGCCCACCTCCACACCCTGCCCACCATGTGTCCACCTCCACAATGTGTCCACCTCCACATACTTCCCACCCTGTGTCCACCTCCACACCGTGTCAACCTCCACACCCTGTGTCCACACCATGTGTCCACCTCCACACCATGTGTCCACTTCCACACACACCATGCCCACCCTGTGTCCACCTCCACATCCTTCCCACCCTGTGTCCACCTCCACACTGTGTCAACCTCCACACCCTGTGTCCACAACATGTGTCCACCTCCACACCATGTGTCCACTTCCACACCATGCCCACTCTGTGTCTACCTCCACATCCTGTCCACCCTGTGTCCACCTCCACATCCTGCCCACCCTGTGTCCACCTCCACATCCTGCCCACCCTGTGTCCACCTCCACATCCTGCCCACCCTGTGTCCACCTCCACACCCTGTGTCCACATGTGTCCACCTCCACACCCTGTGTCCACACCATGTGTCCACTTTCACACCCTGTCCACCTCCACACCCTGCCCATCCTGAGCCCACCTCCACACCCGGCCCACCATGTGTCCACCTCCACACTGTGTCCACTTCCACATACTTCCCACCCTGTGTCCACCTCCACACCGTGTCAACCTCCACACCCTGTGTCCACACCATGTGTCCACCTCCACACCATGTGTCCACTTCCACACACACCATGCCCACCCTGTGTCCACCTCCACATCCTTCCCACCCTGTGTCCACCTCCACACTGTGTCAACCTCCACACCCTGTGTCCACAACATGTGTCCACTTCCACACCATGCCCACTCTGTGTCTACCTCCACATCCTGTCCACCCTGTGTCCACCTCCACATCCTGCCCACCCTGTGTCCACCTCCACATCCTGCCCACCCTGTGTCCACTTCCACATCCTGCCCACCCTGTGTCCACCTCCACACCCTGCCCACCCTGTGTCCACCTCCACACCCTGCCCACCCTGTGTCCACCTCCATACACTGCCCATCTTGTGTCCACCTTCACATCCTGCTCACCCTGTGTCCACCTCAACACTGTGTCCACCTCCACACCCTACCCACCTCCACATCCTGCCCACCCTGTGTCCACCTCCACATCCTGTCCACCCTGTGTCCACCTCCACATCCTGCCCACCCTGTGTCCACCTCCACATCCTGCTCACCCTGTGTGCACCTCAACACTGTGTCCACCTCCACACCCTACCAACCTCCACAACCTGCCCACCCTGTGCCCACCTCCACACCCTGAATGAGGATATAATCAAGTCCAGCATTTGGTAGGTTTTTGATAAAATTACAAAGAACAAGCACACAGTGACATGGAGGTTAATGCTGCTGCAACCATGTGTGTGGCCATATGACATTGTTTTTCGACATTATGAACCCACTTGCAGTGTCGCACCCACTGACTGACTCACTTACTTTTAACTTAAGCTGCCTCTGTCCGACTCCAGTCAGATGCTGCAGTGCTGGCTGCTGCTGGCTTAGGCCTCCTGTCCTGATCCTGACTCTGCTGGCCTCCTCTTCTAGGCTCTTGTCTTGCACTATTTAACGACGCGCGCTGCCACTGCGTAGCCTAATGGAGTCTACGCGCCGTGCCTCAGAACACGCACAACCAATGAGAGAGGAGTATCAAAGCACTCCTCTCTCACTGGCTGCAGTGCGCGACATGCTTGCATGCTAGGAAGGTACTGGACGGTGGGGCACAATTCTAATGCCGTCCGTACCTTTGTATTAATTATGCGCTTCTGCTCTGCTTTTTGTTTTATATGCGATGTGGGCATCACAAGCTGCCGCTAATAACGGGACAAAATAGCAAAACGACAGGACGGCCAAAAAATATGTAAAAAACGGGTCTGTCCCGTTCAAAACGGTACATATGGTCAGCCTACAAATAATCCCCCATCTGGCGACTAGCTGCTTAGTAGCGCAAGTCGCCAGAATTATTACCTTGTTAAATAGGATTATCCATTCTTCCTGGGCTGACAGGCAGGATGGAGTGCAGACATCTTTTAATAGTGACGTCTGCACGCCTGTGCTGTCAGTCCTAGCCGGCTCTAGGAGGCGTTGCTAGGAGCCGTTCAGCTCCAAAAGGGACTGACAGCGCAGGCGTGCAGATGTCACTATGGGAAGATGTCTGTGCTCCATCCTGCCTGTCAGTCCGAGAAGAATGGATAACCCTATTTAACAAGGTAATAATTCTGGCGACTAGCGCTACTAAGCAGCTAGTCGCCAGATGCAGAATTATTTGAGCTCAAGTTGTTTAGTGGTGGTAGTACCACTTTAAGAAAATATTAACAATGATGTAAGTCTTATCTCTCAAACCTTTATGGTTTGAGAGATATACATCGCTAAAGTTACCTCTTGAGAGGAGCAGCACTCTAGCTGATAGCTGTAGATTCTGGTTATTTGACCAGATGGAGGCTTTCCAGCAGAGCCGAAATTGCGTGATCTCAACATTAATACTTCCTTGGAATGGTCTACAAAGTGTGCCTGCAAACCAGGAACACCATGTAGACCATTCCAAGGAAGTATTAATGTTGAGATCACGCAATTTCAGCTCTGCTGGAAAGCCTCCATCTGGTCAAATGACCAGAATCTACAGCTGTCAGCTAGAGCGCTGCTCCTCTCAGGAGGTAACTTTAGCGATGTATATCTCTCAAACATAAGACTTACATCATTGTTAATATTTTCTTAAGGGCTACACTATTAAAAAAAAACTTAATTTTGACCATTACTATCCCTTTAAATGGGGCTTTTAACACAATCGTATTGCAATACATTCGAGATCTCTACAGCATTCAGGGAGATAAACTACCAATTTAAATCAAGAATTTGCAGAATGTTCATCCCCCGCCTATTGTGCAGTTGGTTTGATCCAGAATTGCACATCTTTAGCTTGATGAACAAGGCAACATTTGTTTTGGGAAGTATGCAATCTGGTGGACTACCCAAAAGTGATGCAGTTCTGGGGCAAACTAAATGCACAATTAGACAACAAATCAAAATGTTTGTTGCTTTAAAAGGGGAATTTAACAATCTGAATCATAAACAGGTGTCTAATGCATTGCCTACACTGGAGACATGTCTAGCATTAAAGTGGTTAAAAAAAGACATTTAAATCCAAGGGAATTTTTTAGCTATTCCCTAAGGCTCATTTGGTTTGCACTAGAATTGCATCAGTTTACTTTAGCACTCCATCCCTCTCCCAAAGTTGATACAGAACATATCAACAGGTACAACTTCACAACACCCATGTTATTCAGGGAATAAAGGACCATATTTATAAAAGAAAACTGGAGTTATTCTGGAATAAACTAACCACACCATAGGGGACAAAAATCTTCCTGTTAAAACAAATTGGGCTTTTAAACCCTTGTATTCTAGATAGGTCTCCAGCACATAACAAAGCAATGCATTAGACACCTCTAGGGCATTCAATGAGTTAAAATCTCTATTCAGGCAAATATAGGATATTTTTCTTGTTCCCAATGGTGCAGTTGGTTTACTCCAGAATAACTCCATTTTGCTTTTATAAATATGAGCCAAAGTACCCAGAATTACCTGCTCTAGCACCCATATTCACCAGTTCTGCTATAATTGGAAATAAAAAGGCCAAAATTATCTGCTCTGACCTGCACCTACCACTCTCCTCAGCTTGCAGCTATTAACCTGCCCTTCCCACACACTGTGATCACATGACTGATTTGTGATGTCACCAAAGGTCCTTTATCTCACTAGAATCTTGCCCCTAATAAAGTGCTCTGCCTGTGGAGAATTCTAACAGTTTTCAAATGATATACTGTCTGGGTTTACAGACCAATGAAACCCATGTAGAAGCAAAAAAAAAAACCAAACAAAACAACAAAACTAGATGGCAACTTTAGGCTGCAGTAAAGAGGGAAGTGAAGGTGCTGGGCCTCAGGGCATTTAAAAAAGTTTTCCTCTACAGAGAGCCTGAAGTTACCAGACCATTGGGCACAGTTTGATATGTCTGGTCTATATAATGTACTAGCCTTTTGCTTGTGTTAAAAAAATAGAGAAATGCATTTTCAGCTATTAAACTTTATTTTTTGGTGACAGCTTATGCTAATCCATATCTGTAGTAGGCCAATTTTACTACACATTGAAGTATAAATTAATCTAAGCAGATCACACACAATGCTGTTTTGAATAGCATAGTGAGATGTAAATTTGGCCTCAAACAATACTAATGTGCAGTACTTTAGCATACATTGTTATACAGTGCCATCAAAATACTAAAGATAATTTCTCCAAACCAATTTATATTGAAATAAAATGTCTAGTTCAACATATAGACGCATTTTGATTCTCTAAAACAAGCTGACCTTGTCTGGAGGTGACACATCCACTTTAAACAGGATTTTTAACCATTTGGGTGCCACAGAGAAAATCAACAAATTATTTTGAAATGCGTTGTGTACCACAGTTGCACTCAAAGGGTTATCCCCTTGAATCTTAAATAGGTCTCCAACATATTGAGACTAATATGGTTCGACTTCATGTCATAAGGAGAGGGTATGATGCAATTAAACACAGACACATCTTTTGGAGATAAAAGACCACAGCTTTATTTAACTATTTCCAGTAACATTATTATTATTATTCTCCAACCATAACAATAATTAATTATTAATCAATTATTATGTGACAGTACTTACAATACACATTCCTTGAAACCAAGCATGGCCAGGCTTATGCTACAATCACCACATTGTACAGCACTGCAGCTGACCTCCACATTCGTGAGCACTTACAACTGCCCCACTCTTCAGCACTAACAACTGACTCCACCATTCCTCAGAACTTATAGCTGACTCCCAAGGAATTACCCCATTGGCCATCCACTTCAGCTTCAATGGGTTACATCATCAACCTGCGACTGGGGCAAGCATCCAAAAGACTTCCGCCCAAGGATATAATCTCCATAACTTTACCACATCTGTTAACGATCTCTAAAAAACCATGCAAGGACTATCCACACCACCATCACACACAATCAAACAATCATACAAACACACCATACTAGGGACAGATTCACCTTGTCCTCTCTTCCCCGAACAGCAGTCCACTTCCTGTCCCAGCCCTTAATAGGCCCTTTCCCTTTACTCCTCCCTTAGCACACACACTTCCTGTCTGGATTGACCCTCCCCATGACATGCTTCCCCCTTCCTGTACACTGTGTTCCCATCTGGGGAAGTCTGTTCTTCAAAAAGAAAATGCATTAAACTTCTTTCGTTAAAGGGTTAGTAATACATGAAAATGAACGGAGCTCCGATTGCTGTACATGTTTTTTTCAGCATGTAGAATGGAATGTGAAAAATATGCGATTTGTAGATCAATAGTATTTTAATTATAAAGGTTCCCTCTCCTGCACCTTTTATCTATCCTTAGCTGCCTTCCCTCAATTGTGGAATCCTGTCATTGGACAGGACAACTTACAGCGAGGAACAATCTTCATGCACTGAGCATTAGGAGAACCTTGTTGAAGGAGGGCGGGTTTTTCCTTATGCTCATTGAAGGTTGTCCTTCTCTGTGCTCCATCCAGACTGGCTTGGAGAGCAGCGTGACATGGGTAAAAGGAGTGGGAGGGGGATCCTTTTATTATAATTAAATTACTCTTGAATTACAAATCTCATACTATTGCCATACCTCTCTTCATGCTGAAAAAACTCTGTAGAGCAATTGGCACTCCGTTTATTGGCATATATTACAAACCCTTTAACTGGTAGAGTGCTTCTGCGGTTTGGAATACAGGCTTGGCCAGCTGTTCCCTTTGTGCCACTGAATTGTGGCATGTGGCGGCCCCATTTAAAAATAAACATATCGCTCATCTTTTTGGAGGACATCAGGACTGCTCCTGATGCCTTCCCCCCAGCTATTGATCTCTCAAACGATAGTGTTGGGAGATCAATAGAGAGTTGACACATAAGAACCTCCGGGGGGGGAATGGGAGGGAATGGTCAAAGCCACCTCATCACAGTGACATACCTGATACAGTGATGTGGGAAGTTTTCCTTGATCCCACCCACTACCCTGAAGTTTAGGTAGGTTTGGAAGCAGGGAAGCCATACGGCTTCCATGTGTCACCTCTATTGATCTCACAGCTATATCCTCATGCCCCCACAAGGTCTGAGTATCATAAAAAGATAAGAAGAAAAACAATGTAGATGTGTGCCAGAGGGATTTCCAAAGCATTGTATTGCAGTGAAATAGTTACCCCTCTGCAACGCATCCCCAGCCTTGTGATCCCCCTTATGCTTATACTGCCTAACCCCCCCCTCCCCACCTGGCTCTACTGCCCACTGAAAGTCACAGATCCCCACAAATGCTATCTGACCCCCCAGCCTTGTTCCACGGTCAGCTGATATCATATATCCCTACATACATTGTGAGACCCTCAAACATGGTTCTACTGCCAACCAGAAGCCACAGGTCCCCAAATATACTGTCTAACCTCCCCAGTTGGGTTCTTCTGCCCCTATGCATCACAGATCCCTGCATACATTTTCTTATCAGCCCCAGCCTTGGTTCATTGGTAGTCATGAAACAGCACATATACCCCAGCTTTTTTCCACTGGTAACCATGCTTCTCGTGCCCACTACAGTATGTTAACCCATACCAGTGGGGTACAGTTTTTCTAAGGCTGCCATTAAATATTGACCATAATATGAAATTCCATGGTGTTGAACGATTTTAGCATCTTTTAAGTGACTAAAAATTTTGTTTTTTTTTCTTTTCTTTTTCTGTAGTACCACTTTCGGTAAAGAGTTGTACACACTAGCCTCGGGTAAGGAGGTAAGTGGCCCCTTACTTAATGCAGATGAATGTCTACTTTACAAAACAGTTTGCCTTACTGATGTTTTCTTTTTGTCTGTAATGGTTATGAAAATGTTATTACAGGCAGGTTATTTCCAAAACGAAAAATGGAAGGTGCTTCTGGGGGTAACATTTCTCCTGCATTGTTCAACCGTCTGCGTCCAGCATCCTGCGACCCAACTTCGGATGCTGTCAGGCGGCAACGTGGACTCTGTCTGCTTTCTTCTTCTGAGATCCAGAGATTATCTGTCTTCGACCTTCCTTGGGTTCCTGCAACACTTTTCCTATTATTCGTAGACCGGGAGTAGAGACCTCACTCTCTATGGCCCGTGGTACCAGTTTGAGACCTAGCTATGGCTGTGTGCCTTCGACTCTTTCCCTGTTCGCCTGGCTGTCCTCAGACTCTGACACAAAGTCAAACCTGCTACCACTTTGTTGACTTCGACACGGAGCTTGCGCACCATGGTGTTCGATCCGTCCGGCCATTTGCTTGAACGGTGCATCCGACTACGCCAGTCCGGCCTCGAGAGAGAGAGAAACCCGGGAATGACGGCGGAAGGGATGCGATCCCTTCTTGCTTCCGTTACACTGGTGGCAAACAGTGGGATTTCTCCTTCTTTCATCGGGTGCAGCAATTGAAACATGGCGGGCAAAGCACGACTACCAGAGGCCATAGGCATATACAACATGTGTTATGATTATATACTGTACTGATGGCAGACACATTTGGGGAAATTGTGGAAGAGTTCGACAGAGAACTGGCCTGGTGTATCCAACAGGAAATTCGAGTACAAAACGAGTACTGGGAATTGACCAAATATCTACACCAGGAGTATGCTGAGGTTATGGTCGACTATACCAGCGGACACCCAGCCTTAGTGTCCCTGTCAATAGTCACTTCTTCCGTTACGAGCCAGATGGACACACAACACCATGCCGCAATATACCCCTATCACCAGGCAAAACTAGTATCACGGTAACCAGAACTGTTTATTGGTACAGAAACATACATTTTTATACAGTGTTGAACAAAAGAGCAAACAATGATGGAGAGATTATACAATTGTGGGTTGGGACCGGTGAACAAAAGGGGCAGATGTTTTGGGGACAACAGTACAACAAAAGGCCGGGGCGGGGATATATGCGTGGAACAATGGGCAAGGGTAAACAGTAACACAATGGGACATCAGACCTGGCGGCTCTGTGGAAACTAGCCGCTTCTTGATTTCAGCCAATGGGCTGTCAAGCTACCAGTTCCCAACGGCCAATCTGGTGGCCACCGACATTTCCCCATGTTAAGTCAACGGAGTCCCTTTAAACTTGTCCCTTGGACAGCGGCCAATCAGGAGGCGGCCAACATTTTCCACACAGCCTCATGATGCCCCTTTAAACGATTGACCAATGGGAGAAGGGCCTACTTTCTCCCGTGCTAAGTAAATGCAGGCCACTTGAACTCCAACCGACCAATCTGCAGCTGGCCGAATTTAAAACCCCGGTGCTCATTTTCTTAGTAATGTCAGCTTTCTGGGGAAACGTTGGGCTTTTCTGCCCGCACCACGATAGTGGAGTGTAGTGCTCACAAAGGCAATAATCCAGAGTTGCCAAAACAGGGAATTGGTCCAGTTCCCGTGTGTCACGGCCCGGGGAAAGGAAAGAGAAGGGACTGGAGTACCTAGGAGCAGGAACAGGATGCTCCTCCAACAAGGGGCCACTGAGCAAGGTGCTAGGGAGCGACGCTCGGGATCGGGGCTAGGGAGCAGAGGTTGCCTAAGCCAAGGTTGTGCTGCGGCTGAGCCGCCTAAAGGTGCTGGCCGCGAAGCCAGATGTAATAGCCCCCAGCAGAGGAGCTGCTGGGTAACCCCGGATAACCCCAACCTAGACAAACTATACTCAGGGGTCCCCAGGGAGGAAAGTAATCTCCAAGAGAAAAGGTACTCACTCAGGACTCCGTGGAAGAAGACTCCCTCGAGGAAGGTACTGCTGGTGGGACACTCCTTGGCTGGTGAAGAGAAGGTGGCACGGTCCTTGAGGATCCTCTGGAGGCTGGAACAGAAGAGGCAAGGTCAAATCGGTCCGGATCATACACAGAAACAGAATCAAAGGGGGTCAGGCAGAAGCTTGGTCTAACAGGTCCAGGTCATACACAGGAGATCAAGTAGCCGAGGGGTCTGGCAGAAGCTTGGTCATATAGGTCCAGGTCACACACAGGAGATCTAGCAGCAGAGGGGTCTGGCAGAAGCGTGGTCAAACAGGTCCAGGTCATACACAGGTGATCTAGTAGCAACGGGGTCTGGCTGAAGCGTGGTCAAACAGGTCCAGGTCATACACAGGTGATCTAGTAGCAGAGGGGTCTGGCAGAAGCGTGGTCAAACAGGTCCAGGTCATACACAGGTGATCTAGCAGCAGAGGGGTCAGACAGAGGCAAAGTCTACAGGTCCGGGTCTTACACAGAGAAAAGCGACTCAAGACTAGCAACAGAAAGACGCTATACTAACGCGTCTTGACAGGCAGGAATCCGGAAGATAAAGGCCCCCAGCCGGAAGGAGCCCTGGAAGAGAGGCTAGAATGTCGGCGGACCTTCAGCAAACTCCTCTCCATGGTCCGCCGACAATGCGCATGCGCACCGTCACCAGAAGCGGGCGCATGACAAACAGGAAACCCCGGAAGCCGACACACTACCCGGAGAGACAGAACGCCCGGGTGACCGCGGTATGACACTGTGACAAACATTTTCCCCTATAGTTACAACTTATGGAAATAATTGTGCCCACCAGCCTAGGGGTAGAGGTGTAACAATACCTTAACTTTATGGAACTGAATGTCTGCTTTCCAAAAAGGAACATGATATGTCTTGCTAATAGGTATGACCCTTTAATACACACAGTCTATTTAAAAAAAAAAAAAACAGGAAGTTGCAGTTTTGTGCTTCTGTCACCCCCTACGGTATGTCAGCCCAATGAGCCCATGACAAATTTTTCTTAGAGAGCAGTTGCTAATGAATGCAGTAGAACATTCCTTAGTTTCAAAGATTTAAGTACATTTGCAACTTTAGCTTCACCTTCTGGAAGCATGTGTACAAACAAGGTTAGAAGTACAAAGGCAAGTGTCTGCTTATTTTATGCACCGAGTTGTGTTCTTTCCAGAATCTTATGGATTGTCTTCCTCTTCTTCAGTTCTGTAATTGTTACAACCAATTTAGTACTGGCAAGTCATGTCTGAAAAAAAATGTAAGAAAAACAAAAGATTTCTGTTGTTATAGTTGGTGTTCTGGCACCCACTAGAATGTCAGCTCTTACCAATGGGCTCTCATTTTTCTCATAAGAGCAGTAGCTGATGAGTTCCTGTTAATTCTACGCAGCCTATGCATATAGATAAAATTTTACACACTTGGTATTTGTTATACTTGGGGCTTCAAGGCTTTGAAAAATAATTTACGTTTTCACAACCAACATAAATGTTTTTCATATACAGTTTATGATATTGACAAATTATTTTTTACTTTTTTGGATTTATAACATCATAGCTTATCGTATGATGCAAAATTTAGTTCTTGTCTGTGAAAAAGCTGAATATTTTCTACAAAAAAAATACATAGTTTTGCAAAGTTACCAAAAGGTCCTGAAATTGGTGTCATAATTGCAAGAATCTAGCAACTATAACACCAGAGCCACCCTTGTGTGATTCTTCTGGCTCAGTATGATAAATGAATCTGGGAGGCAGGCAGGCAGGCGCAATAAGTTCTGCATCCATCTAGTGGGGTCACATTATATGGGGTCATATGTCATGACATCACTTGACTCCATGCTAATTGCGCTGCAGCTTCCACTCTGCTCACCCACCTGTCTTAAACTCCTGCAACACGAGCAGGTAAGGGAAGAAAGGCCTTAAAGGGTTAGTAATGCCTTATATTAAAAAAAAAGAAATCAATAGATGTCAGTCCGATCTCTCAAACCTTTATGGTTTGAGAGATGTAACGTTGATTTATTGTTTGAAGATCTACGATATTACTGTTTATTAATATAAGGCATTACTAACCCTTTAACTCTTTGCAATGGGTTGCATACTCCTCTGGCACTCAAAGGGTTAAAAAATAGGAGGAAAGCAAATTAAAAAAAATATGTATAAGATTGCAGTAAGCAGAATAAACATATATGGGGTGCTGAAAAATATTGTGCAGAGCAAGATTTGGAGTACAAAGTTGAAAGGAAATAGGCAGCAGACAAAAAAGATATTTGGGGCAGACTAAATAGTTATTGAGGGGGGATGCAGAGAAAAACTATATGCCATATCCTTTTTTGTCATCCCCCCTCACACACACTCACACCCAATACCCATAATGGATGAGTGTGGGAAGCATACAAAAAATAAGATTTTGAGAGTAACTTTGTGTGAGGTAGACAAAAAAACATATGGAGAAAAAAAAGTGACCTGGCCTTGGAGGATGGGACAGAATAGATCTGACTGGAGGAGAGTCAAATGCCTGTTGGTAGGGTTAAGATCAGTCCATATTGCAAAGTTCCAAGGTATGTTAATACATACATACATGTGTGGGTGTGTGTACACACATGTATGTGTATGGGATGAGGGCTTGGCTAGGGAGATATAGGCCTGTCAGTCTGGTTTTTGAGCTGCTCCTCTATTTGCTAAATTTTTTAAATCTTCATACTAGTATCCTAGAGACTGACTGGGCAAATTCAGCCCCATTAAATACACACACACACAAATTATTTCACATGCATACTCACACATTCTATCACAGAGGTTCTGAACCTGTGCCCTCAGTGGCCACTAACAGGCCAGGACTTAGGAATTTCCCTGCTAGAACACAAGTGTGTTGATCAGAGGCTCCGTTGTATTGATCAACTCACCTGTACTCTTAAAAGGAAATTCTCAAATCCTGGCTTGTTAGTAGCCACTGAGGGCACAGGTTGAGAACCACTGGTCTATCACATGCACTTTAATACACACAGACGTTCTACAACTCTCTTGCACATATTGGGAATGAGAGGTAGGTTGTATGTTGTAAGTAATTATCTGTATAAAACGCCATTGCCAGCAATACACTAATATTAACCTCTTAAGGACCACAGGGTTTCGTGCACTTAAGGACCAAAGCAATTTTGTTTGGAGACACTGTACGTGTGAGCGAACACACATACTGGTTCACCGAGGGAGAGGCTGGAACGGTTCACAGAGGGAGAGGCTGAAACTGACTGTTCCGGTCTTGGAGCAGTCAGTTTTAGACTCCCATCGTGATCACAGGAACACTTTTTATTTTTTTACTGTTAAAACTAGACCAACTCCTTGGATGTAACATGCTACAAATATCTCTAGCACCAAGGGGTTACCCTTTTTGAGTGCCAGAGGGGCATGAAACCCATGGCAAAGCAATGCAATGAATACCCCTCTGGCAGGGTTAAGGTTTTTAAATTAGAGTCACAATTTAACTATCATGTGGGTTTTGAAGAATAGTCCCCTCTTCTGGGAAAAACTCCTCCCCTCCAAATTGTAAACCCAAGGGGGCAGATCTTCCTTATAAGGATAGTGAATTTCAAGCCCTGACCAACAGGAATCATAATAAAGAGATAGATAGCAAGTATGCTGAAAATGTGTCTGGTCAGCAGGGTACAAAGAATTTAAATTTGGGTTAAATTGGGGATCTGGTCACTTTAACAAAGTATGTATTTAGTGGATTTTTTTTACTCTGATTAGCTCACCGGTTTTCAGTCACTGACACCTTTAACCCTTTGAGTGCCATGAGTGTGTGCAAAAAAAAAATGTATGTGTGTGTGGAAAGAGAGAGAGTGATAGAGAGAGAGAGAAAAACAAAAATACGTATTCACAGATCAGGTGATACAAAAAATATATTCTTGTAACTTCACATGAATGAAAAAAATGAAAAATAAAATACCAAACATGAATAAATGTAACTGAAAAAATGAAAGCAAGTTAAAAGATCACAGTTTTTTGATCAAATGTTTTCATTTTTTTAGTTACATTTAGGTACAGGAAAAAGATACTTAATGCCCTTATTCCTATCTCTCAAACCTTTATGATTTGAGAGATATAATAAAATAAAGGTCTCCGTTCCCTCCCCTTTCTGCCAGACTAGCTGTAAAGCTGTCAGAGGCAGAATCTGGTCGTGCTACCAGGCGCGGCTCTTCAGGAGCGCTGACATAGCGATATCTAACTATAAATACTTCATCAGAATGGTCTACAACTTGTGCTTGCAAACCAGGCACACGCTGTAGACCATCAGGTATTTATAGTTAGATATCTCGATGTCAGTGCTCCTGAAGAGCTGCCTTCTGATCCTGGAAACAGGATCTCATGCTGTCAGCTATACAGCTGACTTATGAGAAGGAGGAGGGAGCGGAGAACTTTATTTTCTTATCTCTCAAACCATAAAGGTTTGAGAGATGGGAATAAGGGCATTACGTATTTTTTATAAATATATATAAATATATATATATATTTATATATATATATATATATATATATATATATATATATATATATATATATATATTTATATATCTATATATATAAAAGAATAAGCCTCATTGCATAATTTATGGTACCTCACACACAGAACATAATTTATGTCTCCTCAGAAAAGAAACTTGCATTGAACAGAATGTCTCATTACATAATTTATGTCTCATTAGGAGACACAACTCCTATTGAGTGATTCAATGGGGACTTTACTGCTCCCATTGGGTGATTCAATGGGGGCAGGTTTATCATACAGGGAGTTGTCCCGCCCCCTCCAGCCCGCCCACCAGTATCCAACTGACAAAAAAAATATAGCTGCCACTTGCTCCTGAAGTAGAGATATCAATAACTTCTCCTGGTCCACACACACTCTCACTCAGGATCATGACCCCACAAACACACTGTCACCTCCCACAGATAACTGTAACCCTCCATACACTCTGTGTCACCTCCCACAGATAATTGTAACCCTCCATACACTCTGTTCACCTCCCACAGATAACTGTAACCCTCCATACACACTCTGCATCACCTCACACAGATAACTGTAACCCTCCATACACTGTGTTTCAGTATGAGTGTGTAATGTTTCCATAAAATACAAACTCAGGGATAAACTTAATAGCAACTCTTATTTAACCCTTTCAGTGCCAGAGGGGGTATGCAACACATTGCTTTGCAATGCGTTGCGTACCCCTCTGGCACTCAAAGGGTTAACTCTTTTCATCTCTTCAGTCACCTCACTGTCTTTTCAACTGTCACTCCTCCACTTCCTGCTTCCTGATTCCCGCCCTTTCTCCTTAAAGGGAGAGAGATGCTTTGCTGTATGTTACAGAGGGCAAGCCTCAAGCACCACTTTCTATTTGATCCCTCAGCATATTGCTATGTTGCCTCAACTGAAGAATCACTGTGTGTTATATTGCTATGTTACCTCAGCTTAAGTAAGGAGTTACTGTTCCCACTGGGTGATTCAGTGGAGGAGTGATTTAAATCATTCAGGGAGTTAGCCTGCCCCCACTATCCAGCCCGCCCACCACTATCCATGTGACTAAAAAAACAAAATGGCTGCCACTCGCTCCTACACCACAGAATCACACACACAAAAGCCACACACACACAAACATACAAAAGCCCCACACACAAAAGCCCCCCACACACACACAAAAGCCCCCCCCCACACACACACACACAATAGCCCCACACACACACAAACCCCCACACACACGCACAAACACACACAAAAGCCACACACACACACAAAAGCCACACACACACACAAACCACACACACACACAAAAGCCACACACACACACACACACACAGAGTCCCCAGGGGTCCCTCCACCAACCTGAGGTACACAATGAGCTGATCCAACAGAGAGAGGGCGGGATCAGCTCCAGTGTACCTTCATTTCTGGTATCCGCAACACAACAATGCTTTCGGCTCCTGGTGCACAATGTGCTTCTGCTGCAGGAAGCCCAGCTACTTCATGTAGCTCGGAGGCAGGCAGGCCCTTCATGGTCCCCCTTCATGAAGCACAACACTTCACCCCGCAACAGCCCGGTCATGCGGCCCTTCAAGGAGCTCTCTACAAGAAGCAGCTGGATGTGGCTATTACCCGTGGCTGAGGAGCTGGAGACAGACCATGATGGGGCCACTCTGTAGTACACACTCTTACACACAAGCTTCTTCACCGCCGCTCTCTTCCCACTGTCACACACCTGCATTGTGTAATTAACCTGGAACAAAAAAAATACATGTCGCACTATAGCTGCTCCAATAACATACACCATCCCTGCTCCAACCACACACACCATTCCTCCTCAGTTCCCACTCTCGGTGCCCTGGCTACGTCCCTAGTAACGCTGTTGGCCGAGGCGTCTTCCTGGCCAGGGAGCCGGGCCGGTGGTTGTCTGGCAGCCTCTGAGTGTGCATGTACAGAGTCCACTTCAGGGACTGTGGACTCCATGACTCTCGCTACATACTGGGACAGCTGGTTAACCCTTTCAGTGCCAGAGGATTAAGCAACACAATGAGCAATGCCTTGCCTACCCCTCTGGCACTTACAGGACCGTAATAATATCTGTATGTGTGTGTGTGTGTGTGTGTTTGTGTGTGTACGCATGTATGTACATGTGTATGTATGATCAATGCACTGTGTGTGTCTATGTATGTGTGCAATATGATTCTTTCCGCTTTACACAGTACACAAAAAAACATCAGTCAATACAGCTAAATGAAATGTACAATACAAACAAAACAAAACAAACAAACACAAAAAATCTTATACCTTCAACATGCCACCTACAACATTTCAAACAAAAAATGCTACATAACACATAACCTACTACAATGACGGGCAACGCCGTGACATATTGCTAGTCTATATATATAAAAGAATAAGCCTAATTGCATAATTTATGGTACCCCACACACAGAACATAATTTATGTCTCCTCAGAAAAGAAACTCGCATTGAACAGAATGTCTCATTACATAATTGAGTGATTCAATGGGGACTTTACTGCTCCCATTGGGTGATTCAGTGGGGGCAGGTTTATCATACAGGGAGTTGACCCGCCCCCTCTAGCCCGCCCACCAGTATCCAACTGACAAAAAAAAAATATAGCTGCCACTTGCTCCTGAAGTAGAGATATCAATAACTTCTCCTGGTCCACACACACTGTCACTCAGGATCATGACCCCACAAACACACTGTGTCACCTCCCACAGATAATTTTAACCCTCTATACACACTGTGTCACCTCCCACAGATAAGTGTAACCCTCCATACACTGCGTCACCTCCCACAGATAACTGTAACCCTCCATACACTGTTTCAGTACGAGGGTGTAATGTTTCCATAAAATACAAACTCAGGGATAAACTTAATAGCAACGCTTTTATTTAACACTTTTCATCTCTTCAGTCACCTCACTAACTGTTTGTTTTCAACTGTCACTCCTCCACTTCCTGCTTCCTGATTCCTGCCCTTTCTCCTTAAAGGGACAGAGATGCTTTGCTGTATGTTACAGAGGGCAAGCCTCAAACACCACTTTCTATTTGTTCCCTCAGCATATTGCTACGTTGCCTCAACTGAAGAGCCACTGTGTGTTATATTGCTATGTTAGCTCAACTTAACCCTTTGAGTGCAAGAGGGGTACGCAACGCATTGCTTTGCAATGCGCTGCGTACCCCTCTGGCACTCAAAGGGTTAAGTAAGGAGGATTTACTGCTCCCATTGGGTGAGTCAATGGGGGAGTGATTTAAATCATGCAGGGAGTTGGCCTGCCCCCACTATCCAGCCCGCCCACCACTATCCAAGTAACTGAAAAAACAAAATGTCTGCCACTCGCTCCTACACCACAGACACAAACACAGACAAAAAACACACACACTCACTCACACTCAAACATTCACACACTCACTCACACACTCAGTCTCACTCACACACACTCACTCACACTCTCACACTCAATCACACTCTCACACTCTCAGTCTCACACTCTCACACAGTCTCACACTCACACACAGTCTCACACTCACACAGTCTCACACTCTCAGTCTCACTCACACACACTCACACTCTCACGCTCAATCACACTCTCACAGTCTCACACTCAATCACACTCACACACTCTCACACTCACAGTCTCATACTCTCTCACACTGTCTCACTCTCTCACACAGTCTCACACTCTCACACAGTCTCACACTCACACAGTCTCACACTCACACTCTCAGTCTCACTCACACACTCTCACACTCACACTCTCACGCTCAATCACACTCTAACAGTTTCACACTCAATCACACTCACAGTCTCACAATCTCAGTCTCACACTCACTCACACTTTCACAATGTCTCACACTCTCACAGTCTCACACTCAATCACACTCTCACACTCAGTCTCACACTCTTAGTCTCACACTCACTCAATCACTCTCTCACACAGTCTCACTCTCTCACGCAGTCTCACTCTCTCACACAGTCTCACACTCAATCACACTCACATACTCTCAGTCTCACACTCTCACAGTCTCACACTCAATCACACTCTCATTCTCTCACACAGTCTCACACTCGCACTGTCACAGTCTCACACTCTCACTCACACTCTCACACTCACTCAATCACACTCTCACAGTCTCACACTCAATCACACTCTCACAGTCTCACAGTCACACTCACACTCAATCACACTCTCACAGTCTCACAATCACACACTCACACCCTCTCACTCTCATACACCCTCTCACTCACACACTCTCACTCAATCACACACACTCACTAACACACTCACAAAATCACTCACATGCAATCACTCAATTGCACACTCAAACGCAATCATTCACACGCAATCACACCCCGGGAGCCAGCACGATCCACCTTCCACCATAGTATGTGCAATTACCACATGCATTTCAACTACATGAATGAATGCCACTCACTCACACCCCAGGAGCCAGCACGATCCACCTTCCACCATAGTAAGTGCAATTACCACATGCATTTCAACTATATGAACGAATGCTACAGTTGAGGCATAAGTACAAACACAAACTCATTACAATGACACATAAGTCACCCCCTTATGACTCACTTCTGTGTGTGTGTCTCTATGTGTGCCTGTGTGTTCCTCACTGTGTGTTGCATGTCTGTATCGCACTCTATGTGTCTGCATGTATGTGTGTATTACTGTCGCTCTTTATGCATCTCAGTGTGTCTCTGTGTTTGTCTTGCATCCGTGTGTGTGCATTAATTCCCTATATATCCTGACGGGCAATGCTGTCCCACATTGCTAGTATAAATATATATATATATATATATATATATATATATATATATATATATATATTAAGATGTGGAATAGGCACTCATGTGACTGAAATAACAACAAAAAGTCTTCTATTAACTTTCCAGGTGCCGTATCATATTCATGTAAAAGAAAAAAACAAAAATAATCACTCACGGATCAGGTGGTAAAAAAATATATTCGTATAATTTCACATTATATATATATATATATATATATAAATATATATTTATATATATATATATATATATATATATATATATATATATATATATATAAATAAATAAATATATATATATATATATATATATATAAATACATTTATATATAAATAAATATATAAATATATATATATATATATATATATATATATATATATATATATATATATATATAAATATATATATATATATATATATATATATAACACAAATAAAAAGATGGGGCAGCACCCGTGGGTCTTGTGTAACAAGAATTTATTGAAAGCAAGAGTCAATAATTCGGTCAACGTTTCAGTCCCTATGGTGGACCTTTATCAAGACAACTAGAACAAATATATGCTTGGATTTATATACCCTAGTGTACTCAAGTGTTGCCCATGCCTCTGATGATGTCATCACCACCCGCTGTCATGCAGAATGAGGGGGTGGACATCCCTCATTGGTCAATAGGACCACCTCAATGTAAAGCATAGGATAATCATAGATAAATAGATGTAAACAACTTTCTGTATTATTACTTATCAGATAATTCATAATGAGAATTATCACCAAGCCCAGTGTACTTTAATCCTCCATTAAAGTGATTCCGTTTTCACCACACACCTCCAAGATTTGAGCGCTGCTGCACAATGAGGGAGAGTGGTGAGATCCCATTGGTAGCAGTGTGTGTGTTGACTAGTCAGTTAACCAATCTGAGAGCTGCAAACAGTTGAATGCCTTATATGGTGTGCTACTCGATATGAGGGAGATCCCTCAATGTTAAAGTTCATTGGATCTTGTAGCGTTGTAACTGTTGTCAAATACGTTGCAATATATTGAGTATCAACCTCACAGTGTCTTTGATGGCGGGTTTGCATTGTCATATAATGACTATAATCATTGCGATATGGCCAGTGATATTTGGTTCCAAAACCCCAATTCTGTCAAATCTCTAAGTTCAACGTGAAAAGATGTGTGAGCACTGCCCATAGATCTCAATAGTCTTAAGTGTAAAGTCCAATGTTGACATTGATAGCTGTCCAACGTATACCACCAGTTATTCCGCAATTTGTCCATTGTGTCTTATTTATATCAGTGTGAAAAAAACCTTTAGTGTACAATACGGTCACATAAAGGGTTGTGTGGGGGATCGAAGCGGAATGGTTCATTGCATATTGCTCTAACTCATTAAGACCCATTATGTCCTATATATTGATGAGAGAGTTTGTGTGGGATGAGATCGCAAGGGATATCAAAATATAAAATTATGAATGCCAGTGGTTCTTGACACAGTGTATATATCTGTCAAAAGTATTATACACATAGATAGTTGTCAACCCTAATAGGTCCAATAGCCAGTCCTGTTATGGTTAGATGTTGTATAGCAACACCCCACTAGTTGGGGATCTGTGCCCACCATAACCCCTTCTCCTTAGGTCCACATGTCGCTTTGCCAAACTTGCAACACATTTCAATCAAAAACATACAGCACTGTAATTTATACAAGGCAACTAAAATGAATATCAGTTGTCAATTATAAACTCCTGCCATGTGAAGGTATTATATCCAAGAAAGACTAAAGTGAACTGCTTCTGATTCGCAGTAGATATAACCAACCAGCTGCCAAACAGGTTATAGCAGCTATCTTCAGTAAAAGCACAATATTCTTTCAGTATGGAGATAGTGAAAGGGTTAGTAGAAAGAGTGAGGAAAATAAATAAGACAATGTTATATTTGGGATCCTGGTGGTACACACTCCTCTGGTACTCAAAGAATCTGAGTCAAATGATTTAATGTATTTTAACCCTTTGATTGTCAGTTAAGCTTGCAAACAAAAAAAAGCTGCACTCATCTGGTCGTCAAAGTGTTAGCTACTGGGTTGTCTGTAGTGGCAATTTGATAATGAGTGGGAGTGGGATAGAATGTTTATGTAACAAAATGATGGTATCTTCCTTGCTCACATATAAGCAGCCTTTTTTAACTGTATTAATTTTAACTGTGCATGGGTAGACCTGGACTTTTTTTTGCAAGATGTTTTAAAATAGCCTAACTTGTTTAAGCTGACAGTTGCACTTTAATGTAAATGGTACCTCCTATTGTACCTCTAGTCTAGCGACCTATTTGTTCAAATCACAATTTGTTGTTTCATTGGTTTCCATGGCATCCAGGTAATTTTGGCTCCAAAATCTGTGAATAGTAACATAACTGATCTGATGCAGATCTGCATCTAGACCATGGGTTCTCAACCTGTGCCCTCAGGATGCAATATAGGCCAGGACTTGAGGATTTCCATGGTTGAGTACACGTGAGTTAACCAGGGGCTAAGCCATTTTGATTGTAGTGTTCAGTTAGTTGCATATGTGGATAGTCAGGATACAAATGTAACTAATTGAATACTACTAATAAAGGCTATTATAAGCTCACCAGGAGCCAGTGTGTTTCATATTTTTTGTAAGTAGTTTGAGAGGTTTTGGCTCCTCCTCTCTTGATTGGTAGTTCCCCAAACAGAGTGATAGCACAAGGGTTTTGGAATCACTGTTTTTAACTACATTATGCAAAATACATGTTCACATATTAGAGGCAGATAGGGACTTGCCTTAAGCTGAGGTGCCTTAACAGGGCAGGCAAGCTTTCCATATACCTGGCCAAAATATATGACACTAAACCCCACTGATTTATTTGTAGCAATTCATAGGTTGCTTGTTTGTAAAAATCAGGGTTTGATGCGCAGACAACCTCTTTATGTTCACTTACTAAATCATTTTGATTAGCTCACCTCTGTCCAAGCAGGGAAATCTCCAAATCCTGGCATGTTAGTGGACTTTGAGGGCATGGGTTGAGAACCACTGATCTACACTAACTGATGGCTTGAAACATTTGCAATTTTGTGACGTCATCTATGAAACAAACCTAAATGTTTATCAAAAAGTATGGTAGTAGTATTTGTTTACTTGGTAATATCTCTAGTGCTCAAACAGCTGCCATCTTATGAGTACTGAATGTATCAAAGTCCTAATAGGGTTCCTTTATATATGAGTCCTTGTGATTATCAGATTTTGCACTCCTTCATTTATACATTTTGTAAAACTGTTTTTCTGGTTATCAATAAAATGCACTGCATTTTATCTCTATGTAAGACCACATTATTTTGCAATTCCCCTACCAAAATAAGCTCATTATTGCTAGATAATCTTGTGTATTTTGTATTTTTTAAGTATAAATTTGTATGTGTAAAGAAAAGCCACCAGCTGTGATGCCTCAGTTTTTCTAGATTTTGAACTTTGGCAATTTTACTTCCTGTAGTGATTTCTATTCAGAGCCTCTTTGATCAGTGCTGTTTCTACAGTTCAGAACACCTGCTGTGGATTAGCATGAGTAACACAGAGGTAATTTCAATTTAGACAGGTAGGGAAGCTAAATTCACTCACTGGCACATAGAGAGATTTTGTTGTTTTCTCTAATCGCAATGAAAGTTCAAATATATAACAAAATAAAAACAATTTAAATCAATAACGATCACTGTTTTTATTTCATTAACTGTGTAGTTATTTCAGCAGTATAAGAACATGCATGTTTATGTGTTTCCTTTTATTTCTTATTAACTTCCTAATATACTAAGGAGGATTATATTGAAAGTAGTAAAAATAAGAAGAGTTTAAAGGAACACTAAGGCTAAATACCTATTTAGCATCATATGAAAAGTATTATGTAACACTCTTATATGTAAATATCTCCATATGCAGTGGCAACATCTGAAGGATGTTACAACATGGTCTTTCATAAAATGTCAATTTTTGTTTGATCAGTAGAGTTCTTTAACACTTTAAGCACTAGAGGGGAGCACAGTGCAAAGCCGTCTGGAAAAGAAAACCCACACACACTAATCTAACTAAAACATTGGTTATATGCCCCTGACTGTTGCTAAACTGCTTCAGTGAATATAGGGTTAATACTTACAGAGTTGCATGTCTAATTCTTCACTGCTTCCCTAAAACTGCTTACTATTATGCCTGAAGAAGAGATCTAGCTGTCTTAACCCTTTGAGTACCAGAGGGGTACGGAATAAAGGTATCATTTTTATTCTACTGGTTCCCTAAAGCTAAAGCTAGGAAGAAGTAGGCTCCACTTTGTGCCTGTGATCAGTGACTGGTGCTATATATTAGAACTGGGACTGACATTTCAAACTCCCATAGAGATAGCGCCCTTGCACAGAACTGAAATGATGCCTCACAGACACATCCCAAATACCCAGGACTACTCAATAAGACGCAGAAATGTAGCAGAAATTAAACAGCATCTTAAATAAACTGTGTCTCTGTCATTACATTTACATTTGCAATAAGCTGAAGTACTGTGATGAGAGAAACTTCATTAACAGTGCATGTGGTATGACCTAATACAAGAACCTTCCATTCCAGCCTAAGGTACTGAAGCAAAAACTCTACTCTCTGGATGCCAAATGAAAAGATGATTACATGCAATTTAATGGTAATAAATATATTCATCAACCCCTTGAGGATCAGAAGGGTGCACAGCACGTCATACCTATCTGGTCTTCAAAGAGGTAATAAGTTTCTATGAATCAAAGTCACATCAACATTTTGCATCAGTTTGAAAATTAAGAACCACAACGGAATATCAAAACACTGAAGAAATGTTTTCTTCTCTATCTAAAGTAACAAACAACTCAATTTCACATCATTTGTCTCATGCAATAGAATCCAGCACTTTATCTGTAAATATTTAGTATCAAATATGTATCTTTTCTTATGCCCCATTATAGTTGACAGAACATCTTTTCCTGATATATTATTGCTTTTCGCTCCACAGCAGACATGAACAATTTACGAACAATACGTTTATTTTATTACAAGTTTATGAGACGTATGTTACAAATCAAAGTAAAGAAGACTGTTTGTGGATGTATACATTCACTGCCATATTGATTACCACAGAATACCTGTGAAAGAACGTGGCATACTAAAAATATATATTACTGTTAGTCTTGACTATTCTTTTAAAGCACATTCTGCTCCGTGGTGCCAGGCCTGTTCAAAAGAGATCTACTAAATATATAATTTGCTATTTTTAAATTATCTTAATCTGTTATAGATCATTTTTTTTATTCTGAAAACTCCAAAGGTTTATATTTACCAGGCATGTAATAAATATACATCAGAACTAAGTATCCAGCAATGAGTGAAAATGAAAAGACTGGCAATGAATAATTCTGGTTTCATGTGCATCAGACATTTCTTAGAAAAGCAAAAATTATGCTTATGAGTTACACACTTGCGACTGTGTAACTGTATGTCACAGGAACCACTGGAGCCCTTGTCTGGGCCTGGAACTGTTATCACAAGAACCCCAGAGACTGTGGACATTTCTGGGCATAAACATACTGACAACCATGGACTGCTGGCTTGCTTCCAAGGCAATGGACATTAAGGGTTAATTATTTGAGTTTAGTTAGTTACTTTCAATGTGTATTGTAGCCACTCAAGCCAGTGTATTGTGGACTGTACTGAGACCCCCTGCCGTATGTTAATTCATTCAAGCCCTCAAGTCTTTGTGTCCATTGTCTGAGTTCAGTAACATTTTGTGTGTGAAATGTAATCATGTCTGAGTCATTGTATTTGTTAGACCATCTGCTGTTGGCCTTTTGTCTACTGTATTGTGATGATTATGTCCCTATTGTATCTGCTTGGTCCAGGTATTTCAATGTAAGGTTTGAGTATAAATATGTGTGGTTTGTTCCAATAAAGTGAGTTCTTGTCTTAACCTACAGTGGTGTTGTCTGCTGAGGTAAAGCTTGCTGTATGCAGAGTGTGTGCTGGTTACCCTGATACTAGTTTTGCCTAGTTTGGGGTATTTTGCGGTATGCTGTTGGATGTCCATCTGGCTCGTAGCGGAAGAAGTGACCATTGACGGGGACACCAAGGCTGGGTGTCCGCTGGTACCATCACACTGTATAACCCAGGGAGACTGAAATGTAAGGGATTACATGTTCCCAGATGGGACTCCTGCTATTACATGAAAATTGCAGTAACAAGATGCATTACTTGCTATGTGTTGGTCACCTTGCCAGCATTCGGGATGTTAATTTTTCCATTTAAGCAAGCACTGGGTTATTTCCAATTAAATAATTATATTTTAAAAGTTATGGGTGAAGTAATTTTTAAATTTACTTTTTACACAAAGCAAAATTAAAATATAAGTATAGTTTATATATATTTTTTAAATCTATATAGAGCATCACTAAATATTACATGCATATGTCTTTAAAGTTATACAATTTTATGTTGGAAAAGGTGCATGCACATTATTATTACATATATAACACTGATGTCCCCAAATGTCCTAAATTGGTCCTAATAATTTATCTTAGTGCAACCTGCATTTAGTGATAACAAAGTTGAAAAAAATATGCTTTATGCTACTGGCAAATCACACATAAATGGTGTTTGTCAAAGCATCAGATCGATGCACATTGGTTGCATTTCTTACAGTTAAACGTTACACACCCCAAAAAATCCCCATGTTAGTGTATAATTAATTTACACTGGTTCTCAGGCCAGATCCTTGACTTTGGTTTGTTATGCATGCTTTGGTACTTTTGATGTTGATCAAGATCTGCAAGATTTAGCTTGTGCATCAGTCAGAGCAGGATCGAAAAACATTTCCTCTCTTACTTGGAAACAGGCACTTTGTTGAAATATATCCTTTACAAGAGTGCTCTTGGGAAATCACTGTTTCACTGCAGTGTTGCATTTAGCATGGTAAACTTTTTCTGCAGATTCACTAGATTTGCTCTTTAAAACTAAAATCCTTTTTTTCATTAGAAAATTGATATATGAGGTCCTACCAATGCATATTTGACAATGACACTGCCAGAAAATATGTAATAAATATCTGACATTTCTAGTCATAAGGTTATTTTTTCTGCTCTGACAAATGATGTCTAATTAGGAAATACATTGTAAATGCATTAGTAAACCAAGTGGTAATTCCAACTGGCCATATGTTCAATTCTATAAGTTCTTATAAATTATGAAATATTGCTACTGTTTTTCTTAGCAATATGAAAGATGTATTATTGCACCATATCGAAGACTGCAGAGACTATAACCAAAGTGGGAAGACTGAATAACTTTAAAATAAATAGAGTTAGATGCATTTTAGACTTGCTGTCTCTCATATTAAATTGCACCTTTATTGAAAGAGTGATTTATTTTTTGGTTCTACACATTTGCTTTTGTATATTGAAATGCAAATGTCATATAGTTGCATTTAATAAAATGAAACTGTGCTTATAATTTGTATTAGTGTATTTGCAGCATGGTATATAGAAGTTGAATCTTTTTGCTGAAACAATTTTCATTTGTTCTTTTTTCTTATTTTCTGCTTGAATCAAAGCTGAGGAAGAGGAATTTTTTTTTCCAATTGATAAACAAATAGGTGTAGCAATGGTTTTCTTTAAAACAAGCTCTAAAAGTACAATCTGTTAATCCTTTGAGCATCAGAGGGGTATACAACACATTGCCTTGCAATGCGTTGCATAACCCTCTTGCACTCAAAGGGTTAAGCTATTGGTTATCTGTCTTTCTGATTCACTGACTGGCTGGCAGCTCCAGTACTCAAGGCATGCCATCAGGTCAGGTTTTCAGGATCTCCCAGTTAAGTACAGGCAACTCAATTGCAATGGCCAATCCTCTGATTATTTGCCTGTGATTGAGCAAGGATATCTTGGGAAGCCCCAAGACTATATTCAAGCAACTCTGCTCTATACTAATAGCTATTTTACTTTTCAATTTATCATTAGTGTTTTAGAAAATAGATGAAATTTCATGTCTTCTTTTTACAACTCTTGGCGTGAAGTAAATCTAAGAGAGAGAGAGATGAAAACAGTAAGAAAGCTAGGACTGAACTCTATTGTGTACGGTTAAACAAATGTTAGTGCTAAAGTGAGTGTTGACCAGCACACACATTGTTATACTGTAGGAATTTTGTTACCTGGCCAGCATCTATCGCATGTTGACATCAAGTGCTGAACTCAGCAAGAACAAAGGAAATTAAAAGAAAATCAGGCAACTTTTGCATTTCATGGCAATGGCCGATGTCTTCATAGCAAAACATAAATCCAGCTAATCAAAGCAAATCTGGAACTAGTGTTAAAATACACTTTATAAACTGTGAAACAACCAACACACCTTGCTTGTTGTTGGATGTTCTCTGAGATAAGGCTCTGAGATAATGCTCCAGGGGGGAAGAGAGAGAGACAGAGAGAGGGGAGAATACACTGGAGACAGACTGGTAGCAGCTAATGGAGCTGAGTGGAGTGATTTTCACTAAAAACACATACCACACTTTTGCACACATTGCATACAAAACATCCATGTAGAATCACAAACACACACAATTTTACACAATGTACATAGTTCTTTAACTTCTTACAGCGTGACTGAATGAGTGGAAGGGTTTGTCAGAGTGTTACTACAAATTTGTAACCGTGTGAATAAGTGTGACTGGGTGAGTGAGGGATGGAGGTAGGAGAGACGGCAGAGAGGAGAAGACACATTAAAGATGGGAATAGGTGCAGAAGAAGAAGAGGGAGTGTACAGGGTCCCAGATCAGCGTGGAAGATGGAGAGGTAGGGTGAGAAGGCGAGCAGTCAAAGAATGGAGAGGTACACAACAGATGGGGGCTGAGGTAGCACTGGGGCATGAAGAGGGTTTTGTGGAGGTATACACACAGCCAGGAACAGCACAGACAGGGCCTTACAATCAAACTGACACACAAGGTACACAAACATCAGAGGCTGGAGCTCAAGAATCCCAATTACTCAGCAATCCTCTTCACTGAAAAGGCCAAGGGCATAGGCAGAAGGAAAACTCAGAAGTGTCCAGCTACATGTGCACCATCTACTCAATCAAGCAATGCTGGGGTGACTTCAAGTGCAAAGTCGAGGCCAAAATAGGTGAAGTGGTGCTGCATGCAAGGGCTACTTGTGGTTGGCCTTCTGCACACAACACATTCAATGCATAGATGCTGAGAAAGAGCCTGTGGCTATTATACAGGAGATGACAGCAAAGTGTCACGGACTCTCAGTAAAGAAACACACGAAATAGTACAAGTGAATTTAAACCAGTTTATTGAGCAATAGATAATAAGAATACTAGTTGTAATAATGAACACTTCCTCAGTCAGAGGGGAGATAGACGTGAGGACAGTGTCTAGTCCACTAACCAGGAGCTGACACCGAACCACCGTAGGTCTATGGTATTGAGTCTTAGAACCAGACTTGGCTCTACCACAACAGGAAGGAATGATAAGACTAGTACAGGAGCATACCCAGCAGAGGCACAGAGCGAATAGACTGGTAGCACCACTCGAGGCAGCAGAGTAGGTGCTTAAATAGATGCAGCCAGATAGGAGCTCACTACTGAGACAAGGAGCAAGACAAGCTGCACTCTATCTTACTGAAGGCAACTAGGAGGCACAGAGCGTAGGTAGCACCACAAGTGCTAAGCCAGGCAACTGGTAAGCGTAAGAGGCGAGTGCCCAGGAGCGAGTCTAAGTTGCACTAGCTGCCCGGTGGCAAATGGAAGGCACCAAGAGGAGGCAACCTGCAAGCGACCAGCTGGTGGCTGAACTACTAGATAAAGGAAAGCACCCTGGATCGGCCTAGTGGTAGTCAGACAGGAGCGAGGTACAAACTAAGTGTCAGTCAGAGAGGCCAAGGTCAGGAACTGGATCAGGTAGTCAGCCACAGCAAAGGTCAGCACGGAGCTGTTAGTCTGGAAAAGCCAGAGTGATACACGGATCAGGAAGTCAGCCACAGCCAAGGTCACAACCGGAGCGAATACTCATACAAGCCAAGGATCAGACACCAGGAGACAACGTAAGCCATGCAAGGGTCAGAGGGACAAACTAGATGCGCACAGGAACACCACGAAAGGGCAACAAGTCCTAGCCTCAGTGAGATTTATAAAACAGCAGAAGGAGGCGGGACTCAATTAGGCCCAACAGAATAGGCCCATAAACAGGCGTCCGTGACAGTGTCTGAAACATGACTATAGCAATGAGGAAGTGGCCGGAGGCCATACCGAGGTAAGAGCACAGGCTCGCTTTAGGCCTCAAAGAAGACTGTGATACAAAGCCAAAGGTAAGGTACATGTTTAGCACACTTTGTAAAGTGTCACAAACACACACACACAAGGAAAACTGCATCCTACAACACACCCAAAACTGCCCCCCCAATCCCAATCAACAAACCCTCACCCCCAAAAAAATCCCTGTTCAACTGATTCTTTCCCCAGACTCCACCAACTAATATTTGCTACCTGTTTTGTCTAAATTCAATGTTCCCATTAATTTCAGTGCAATGAGCTAGGCGAAATAAGCAGAAAAACTGCACTTTTCTCAGGAAATTATTCACCAAGCGGGAAGTGGCAGTATTTGAAGATTTTGATTTGAGGCGAAAATGTTCATCCATCCTACGTAAATATAATAAATAGTGTTGAGCGAGCATGCTCGGCCGATGCTCGGATCGGCTCGAGCATCGCTCTGCTCGGCACATGGCGGTACTCGTACGAGTACCGCATGTGCTCGCCCGCCATGTTCGGGCCTCCTCCCCGCACGTTTTGCGGCTGCTGCGCAGCCAATAAACGTGCAGGGAGGCTCTGACATCGGTGTAATGCCAGCAGCCATGTTGGCTGCTGGCATTACACTGATTGGCTGGCCAGAACCCGTGGTCGGGTGCTGTATAGCACCTGACCAGCGAGTTCGGCTCAGTCTTAGCCAGGGAGAGATGAGGATAGGAAGGGAAAGTCAGTGTAGGGAGAAAAAGAGCAAAATTGTGAAAAAAAAAGAACCAAAAGTCCTTTTTAGGACTACTGTGTGTGGGGGCAGCAGGTTATTTTGTGTGGGGGGAAAAAAACAAAACAAAAAAAATTTTATATATTCTGTTTAGTGTGCAAAGTTGCAGATTAGAGCACATTCTGTTTAGTGTGCAAAGTTGCAGATTAGAGCACATTCTGTTAAGTCTTCAAACTAAAATATCAAAGTCACATATTCCATTCAGTGTGCGTCGCCGCAGTTTAGCAGCCTATTCTGTGTACTCTGCACAGTTGCAGAATAGGAAGAAATACTGTTAAGTTTTCAAACTCAAATATTAAAGTCACATATTCCATTCAGTGTGTGTCACCGCAGTTTAGCAGCCTATTCTGTGTACTCTGCACAGTTGCAGAATAGGAAGAAATACTGTTAAGTTTTCAAACTCAAATATTAAAGTCACATATTCCATTCAGTGTGTGTCACCGCAGTTTAGCAGCCTATTCTGTGTACTCTGCACAGTTGCAGAATAGGAAGAAATACTGTTAAGTTTTCAAACTCAAATATTAAAGTCACATATTCCATTCAGTGTGCGTCATCGCAGTTTAGCAGCCTATTCTGTGTACTCTGCACAGTTGCAGAATAGGAAGAAATACTGTTAAGTTTTCAAACTCAAATATTAAAGTCACATATTCCATTCAGTGTGCGTCACCGCAGTTTAGCAGCCTATTCTGTGTACTCTGCACAGTTGCAGAATAGGAAGAAATACTGTTAAGTTTTCAAACTCAAATATTAAAGTCACATATTCCATTCAGTGTGTGTCACCGCAGTTTAGCAGCCTATTCTGTGTACTCTGCACAGTTGCCGAATAGGAAGAAATACTGTTAAGTTTTCAAACTCAAATATTAAAGTCACATATTCCATTCAGTGTGCGTCACCGCAGTTTAGCAGCCTATTCTGTGTACTCTGCACAGTTGCAGAATAGGAAGAAATACTGTTAAGTTTTCAAACTCAAATATTAAAGTCACATATTCCATTCAGTGTGCGTCACCGCAGTTTAGCAGCCTATTCTGTGTACTCTGCACAGTTGCAGAATAGGAAGAAATACTGTTAAGTTTTCAAACTCAAATATTAAACTCACATATTCCATTCAGTGTGCGTCACCGCAGTTTAGCAGCCTAATTCTGTGTACTCTGCACAGTTGCAGAATAGGAAGAAATACTGTTAAGTTTTCAAACTCAAATATTAAAGTCACATATTCCGTGTAAGATGAAGAAGGCGGGTAAAAAGGGACGGGGAAGTGGACGTGATCCTGATAGTTCAGGGCGCGGGTCAGGACACGGAGAAACTGTGCCTGGTGCCAGAGCACAAGAAAGAAAGACATCCACCATACCTAGCTTCATGTCTAATTTTACAGGGCGTCGCAGGACATCACTCTCGAGGTCCGACCACTGCGAACAGGTGGTCGGTTGGATGTCAGCTGATACTGCTTCCAGTCGGTTAAGCACCACCCTGTCTTCCACCAAGTCCACTCTCAGTAGCCAAGAGTCTGGTCAACATAATCCTCACTCTGATCATCCTTCCTCCCACCATAGACGGTCTGGTCAAAGAAGTGATCCCACACTGGGATATAGTGAGGAGCTCGTCTCATCACCAATCCTTCATTTGACCCTCTCTCCAAGCACGCTTGCAGAGGAACATGACATCTTGTGCCCTGATTCACAACCTCTAGAGGGTACCCAATCACAAGAAGATGACAGATGTGAACGGCATTTAAGGTCAAAGGAAGTAGTGGATGATGATGATGATGATGAGACACAGTTGCCATTAAATCAACCACTATTACTGTCTCAAGACCTTGTTGAGGAGAATGTTATACAGTTGTCAATGACTGAGTATGTGGTGGGATCAAGACATGGGGAGGATGATCAGAGTGAGGAAGTGGAGGAGGACTTGGTGGACGATGAGGTGACTGACCCCACCTGGGAAGGTGTAGAGCCGAGCGATGACAGCAGTCCTGAGGGTGAGCCATCTGCAGCACCGCAACAGGCTGGAAGAGGCAGTGGTGTGGCTACAGAAAGAAGGCGGACCGCACCAAACCGGCCCGCAAATGTTCCACGGAGCACTCCCTTGCGTAAATCTCCCTTGCCAAAGGGTAGGTGTTCCGCGGTATGGCGTTTTTTTAAGGAAAGTGCGGACGACAAAAGAATTGTAGTTTGCAACCTGTGCCACACCAGAATGAGCCAAGGCATGAACACTAGAAACCTCACCACCACCAGCATGATCCGACACATGGCATCCAAGCACCGTAGTAAGTGGGAGGAACGCCTGGATCGCCCATCTGTGTCTGCAGGCCACACCACTGCCTCCTCTTCCCCTGTTTTCGGTGCCGGCCAATCGCCTGTCGAAGGCACAGGCCCGCATACCTCCCGCCCTGCACCTGTACCATCTGAAGCACCATCAGCGACCACATCCACTTCCCTGTCCCAGCACAGCGTCCAAATTTCGTTACCCCAGGCATTTGAGCGCAAGCGAAAATACCCAGCCACCCACCCACAGGCCATAGCACTAACCTCACACCTTTCCAAATTACTGGCCATCGAAATGCTGCCATTTAGGCTTGTGGACACTGAGTCCTTCCGCAGCCTGATGGCAGCAGCTGTCCCTCGGTACGCGGTCCCCAGCCGCCACTACTTTTCCCGGTGTGCCATCCCCGCATTACACCACCATGTGTCCCGTAACATCACCCGTGCCCTGACCAACGCAGTTACTGGGAAGGTCCACTTAACGACTGACACATGGACAAGTGCTTGTGGCCAGGGACGCTACATTTCCCTGACGGCACACTGGGTGAATGTCGTGGAGGCTGGGAGCGACTCGGACCCTGGGATGGCACGGGTGCTACCCACACCGAGGATTGCGGGCCCTACCTCCATCAGGGTTTCCGCCAGCACCTACGTTATTGGTTCCTCCTCCTCCGTTTCCACCTCCGAATTCTCTACACGCAGCGCCACTCCCCCATCAGCCAGTAGCTGGAAGCAGTGTAGCACTGCAGTGGGGAAGCGTCAACAGGCCGTGCTGAAGCTGATCTGCCTTGGGGACAAACAGCACACGGCCTCAGAGCTGTTGCAGGGGATTAGTCACCAGACCGAGCAGTGGCTCTCGCCACTCAACCTGCAACCAGGCATGGTTGTGTGTGATAATGGGCGTAACTTGGTGGCGGCTTTGGAGCTCGGCAAGCTCACACACGTACCATGCCTAGCGCATGTATTTAATTTAGTGGTTCAGCGATTTCTAAAAACCTACCCCAATGTGCATGATCTCTTGACCAAGGTGCGCAGCGTGTGTGCACATTTCCGTAAGTCATCTACAGCTTCGGCCGGCCTGTTGAAGCTGCAGCAGCGCTTACAATTGCCAGCTCACCGGCTGCTGTGTGACGTGAGCACGCGCTGGAACTCCACCTTCCACATGTTGGCCCGGCTTTGTGAGCAGCAGAGGGCAGTAGTGGAGTACCAGCTGTTACACGGTCGTCGCCTCTCCGTTCAACTTCCTGTAATCAGAAGTGAGGAGTGGGAATGGATGTCAGACCTCTGTGAGGTTTTACGCAATTTTGAGGAATCGACACAGATGGTGAGCGGCGATAACGCTATTATCAGTGTAACCATCCCACTTCTGTGTCTACTGAAACGCTCGCTGCTCACAATTAAAACCGACGCTTTGCATGTGGAAGAGGTGGAAATGGGGGAGGAAGAGCTTACACAAGGTGATAGCCAGAGCACCCTCACTTCGTCTTCTCAGCGACAATTGGAGGAGGCGGAGGAGGAGGAGGAGGAGGAGGAGGAAGACACGGTTGCCTCCGCTACAGAGGGTAGCCATGGAACTTTAGTTCCATCTCTTCAGCGTGGGTGGGCAGAAGAGGAGGAAGAGGATGAGGAGATTGAGAGTCATCCTCCTGGTGAGGACAGAGAAATCTTGACTGTTGGTACTCTGGCACACATGGCTGACTTTATGTTAGGCTGCCTTTCCCGTGACCCACGCGTTGTACGCATTTTAGACAACACGGATTACTGGGTGTTCACCCTTCTGGACCCCCGCTACAAAGAGAATTTCTCATCTCTCATTCCTCCGGTGGAGAGGACAAGCAAAATGGTGCAATACCAGAAGGTTCTTGTTGAAAAATTGCTCCAAAATTTTCCATCTGACAACGCTGGCGGCAGAGTACGTGCTACCTTGGCCAACCGAGAAGGGGAGAAAAGGGGAGCACACAGCAGTTCCGAGAAAGGCAGGGCAACACTCTCCAAGGCGTGGGACACCTTCATGACACCCCGCCAGCACCCTCACCCTGATGCGCAGCCTAGTGTCACAAGGAGGGAAAAGTTTTGGAAGATGGTGAAGGAGTACGTAGCAGACCGTGTCAGCGTCCTCAATGATCCCTCTGTGCCTTACAACTACTGGGTGTCCAAGCTGGACACGTGGTATGAACTGGCACTCTACGCCTTGGAGGTGCTGGCCTGCCCTGCCGCCAGCGTTCTGTCTGAGCGGGTATTTAGTGCTGCTGGTGGCATCATAACAGATAAGCGTATCCGCCTTTCCACCGACAATGCTGATAGGTTGACACTTATAAAAATGAACAAGGCCTGGATTTCCCCTGACTTCTCCACTCCACTGGAGGAAAGCCCCGGGGGAACATAAACTCACTTTATATATGTTATTTACAATGATGGGAATACTCTGTATTCCCATTCACCCCTTCCACCCAAAAAACGGGTATATGGTTGACTCTTAATCTTCTCATCCTCCTCCTCCTCTTCCATATGCCCTGTGCTATAATTTTTATATAGGGCCAGCTCACCAGCGGGCCCTGTGATATAATTTTTATATAGGGCCAGCTCACCAGCGGGCCCTGTTTGACAATTTTTATATAGGTCAGCTCACCAGCGGGCCTTCTCATATAATGTTTTATTGGGTCAGCTCTCTAGCGGGCCCTCTCATATAATGTTTTATAGCGTCAGCTCACTAGCGGGCCTTCGCATATAATGTTTAGGATGGTCAGCTCCGCAGCAGACCCTCACCCATAATGTTTTAGATGGTCAGCTCAGCGCACGTTTCCCTCTTAATCATGGCCCCAGTTCTGAAAAATCGAGGAAATTTTTGGGAGAATTTGCCTTTGCGCACGTTTCCCTCTTAATCATGGCCTCAGTTCAATAAAATCAAGGAAATTTTTGGGAGAATTTGCCTCTGCGCACGTTTCCCTCTTAATCATGGCCTCACTTCAGAAAATCAAGGAAATTTTTGGGATAATTTGCCTCTGCGCACGTTTCCCTCTTAATCATGGCCTCACTTCAGAAAATCGAGGAAATTTTTGGCAGAATTTGCAGATGATATACAAGTAAATATACAGCAAATATTGTTTGGTAACAATTTTTCGCCTAAAGTCGTTTTTATTTTCCTTTTTGTGTGTTTTACGGTCAGTCTGTAAAAATGGCGTACTACGGGCGAAACATCGTTCCCAGCAGCGATGTTGGAGTCCAAGATGCATCCAGACATCCTCCCTATGCTGTCCCTGAACCATTTCTGTGGTGTTTCCATCATTTTCTGCCCTTTTCCTATGGACCAGGCACCCTCCCCTCATCAGAGCAGGGGGTGCCTGGTGTAATGCTCGAGTCCTCCCATTGACTTCAATGGGGCTCGGGTGCTCGGCCGAGCACTCGAGCCTCCGGGGGCGCTCGGTCAGAGCACCCGAACACCCGAGCATTGGGGTGCTCGCTTATCACTAATAATAAAGGAGAAAAAAGTAGCAGTTAGGAAATATAAGCAGAAGGAGGAAGACAGGCTAGGCAGAAAGAGGTTAAAGGGATAATAATACTTGAAATGTAAAAAAAGTATATGTTGTAGGTCTTATCCTCCTAATTAATATAAAGGTATGCCCACTGCTGAGAGGTCTGTTATTCAAACATTATTAAAGCTCAAACTTGATTTATTTAGGTGCTGTATCACAGTGGCCTGAAATTGTACAGTGGTGCTGTTGCTACATCATCCTATGGAGATTTATGGTCAACTGAACAGAGCTGTCATATAGTGTATAAGTAAATGGAGAAAAATGAAACAAGACATAGTTAGACTGAAGACAAAAATGGAAGTTAAATAAATGAGGATAAAGTTCAAGCTGACTGCCTCATATTTCTGTTCAGTTTTTAAAGAGGGAGATGAAGGAAAGGTACATCTGTTAGAAAAAAGAAACAGTAAGACATGGAAAGCATGCATGATTACAGAGAAAGAAGCTCGACTTCAACCGTCTAATGGAAAAACAGATAAATCAATGAGATCCGATTTGATACACCAAAAGTTATTGAAACTTAAGAGTGTTCTGGCAAATCTTTAATACAATTATTCAATCAGTAATTATTGACAGGAGTAGTTCCAGAAAACTAGAAGGTAGTAAATATAGCATCACTTCACAATAATGGTAGCAGGGAAACCATATAATAGGAAAGAATTGTTAAATATCTTGCAAGACTTGCAAGATCCTAAACAGCACAGGTTTATAGCAGGTAGATCTTGTCAAAGTAACCTCACAGGTTTTTTTTGACTGGATAACTAAAATAATACACATGGGAAGCAATAGATATAGTTTATGAGATGATATCCATTGATGAGGTGAACTAAGATTCATGAAACGCATAGGGAAAGATAATAAAGAATTGTTTGGGGTATGTGCTGAGTAGTGTATATTGGGGGCCTCTATTTAGGATACATATATACCACAGGTTTATCCTTAGTGGAGTTATTTTATGTCCCCAGAAGTAACACTCCAGTCCCATATTACAGTGGATGACTATTACTTAAAGGGATAGTAATACTTCATTTTAACTTTATTTTATTTTGTAGGCATTAAAAAAACATGAAGAATGATATAAGTCTTATCTCTCAAACCTTTATGGTTTAAGAGATATTCACAAACAAAGTATCCCCCCCTGTTCAACCAGATCAGAAGGGAGATGCCCAGGTAGACTGCAGAGAGGGACAATCTTCAATTAAGATAAGGGAAAAAGCTGAAAAACTTGTCAAGGGGGGAAGGGCTTTCATTGTTTTCATACAAAGAAAATTGTCCCCTTCTGTTATCTGTACTGTCATACAACCAGACTCACATCTGAGAAGAGATGGCTTACACTAGGTAAAAGGGGCGGGGAGGGGAACTTTGCTTGTGAATATCTCATAAACCATAAAGGTTTGAGAGATAAGACTTATATCATTCTTCATGTTTTTTAATGCCTACAAAATAAAATAAAGTTAAAACGAAGTATTACTATCCCTTTAAGGATCTGCACAAAGATACAGTGAACTTGTTCTTGAGTATCCGGGTGGAAGATTACCTACATATGTCTATTGTGTTCCACTTCTTATTGATCAGTGCTTTCCTTAAAATAATCTATTTTGTAAGTATACTCACTTAAGTACTCTAATTAATTACACAGAGGCTACTTTTAGATCTCAGTACTGATCATTTACTTGAATTCCAATGCTCTCTGCTACTTCATTTCCTGTTAATGTCTGTCTTCATACCACCACTATACTCTGAACATACTATATCTTAACCACACATCACAACCAACAAAACTCATTTCTCTATACACTAACACTCATTTAATCACTTGCCACCAGACACTCACTCTCATCCACTCTTTATTACATCAGAAAACAAATCGGAATAAACTCGCACTCAATCGCTCATACTTCAGCAAAAACAAATTATATTCCAACTGATTCTAATGCTCCCACTTCTCCTATTCACTTCCTTCCCTGCAACATATTACATAATGGCTATTCTACTAAACAGGTTTCATCTATACCTTTGGATTACTAGTAAATACATTTGTAAATATACAGCAGAAATAGGCATATGGCCCCAACGAGTCGACATACCAGTCTTCCAAATCTTTTTTAAATAAACAGTACTTAAGATCTACAGTATTTCTTCATATTGCTTGATAAAAATAAAAGGTGAATAGCAATGAATGGGTCATCGTGCCTATATTTTGTAATTGATAAATGCCTCTCTTACATCATGTAGAACCAGTGTTTTCAGTCAATGATAAGTTTACTTTTCTCTCGTTTAACGCATTTCATCCTTTGAGTGCCAGAGAGGTATCGTTTGATATGACTATTGCACTCAGAGGGTTAAAAGAGCAGTACAATTTATTACAAAAAAAAAATTACATATGGCTTTTTCTGCTGACTGAAAGTATGTTTACTCCTACTGTTGTGTGATATCTGCCTCTTTCACAATAATAATGTTGTGTAACAGGAGCTGAGCACTCGGAATTATCTGTAAAAATACTTCTTTAATGAAACATGATTAAAAACATCTCGACGTTTCAGTCCCCCACCGGGACTTTCATCAGGAACTCTATTGTTCCTGATGAAAGTCCCGGTGGGGGACTGAAACGTCGAGATGTTTTTAATCATGTTTCATTAAAGAAGTATTTTTACAGATAATTCCGAGTGCTCAGCTCCTGTTACACAACATTGATTTACTACCTGAGTTTGGTAGCACCGGTCCAAACAGTTGATCTAGTGAGTGCGGGAGTCCCACTCTAACGTCTTTCACAATAATAACCATTCAAATTTTTTTTCCTAAATACTACTTTCAGCAACAGATACAACTGTGTCCAAAGGCATTTTTGCATAAACACTTTATTAAGAAAATTAGAGGTATATAAAATATCAGGGAGGAGAGGATGATGTAGAACAAGTCATAACAGCAAATCTGTAACATTCATTTTAAGACACTGTAAGACAGAAGGCAGAGTATATCAATGAATAAAATGAATCTAGAGAATTGTCAGTCCAAAGGTATTAGCTTTATTATTGCACCTAGAGGAAGAAAACTGAAAGAAGTGAGGAAGTAAAAAAGGAAGAGAGATGTGAAGGAAAAGACAGTCAGGAAGGAGGGGTCTAAAGTGTGAATCAGATTATTTAGTCTAAGCAAAAAACAAGTTGATAGCAGATATCCAGTGGTGATGGATGGGCAGTATTGCCTCCAAAGAATTAAGGAAATCATGCTCTGTTACAATACCTCATCCATGGTAACCATATCTCCCAATATGTCAAAGCATCATATTGTAGGCTTAAGGTCTTATTTAACAAAACCATTACATTAATTGTTCTAGAGTGATCCAGTCTGAAATCATGATGTGGGCCCAATATGACCTGATCAAAAGGCAACCCCACCAGATTTGCCTGTTTATGAATTACAGTGCAAATATCTTGTTTCATTTCGGTAAAAACTGTGGAGAAGTTCAATGGTGTGATAATTTTGTGATTAGTTTTGAAGACTAATATATTTCTAGATTCATGAACTGTATTATCTATTCTCTTTGTCTAAATGTGATTTGGGATTGGCAAACCATGGTGGGAAATCTTTCAATAGCATGTTATGCACCAGAGACATACATCTATTGGGGACCTCACACATAAACATTCAAAAGGTGTGAGGGGGTCAGAGGAAATAATATTTTGATTTATGTGATTAATATAACTATATATCTGTCCATGTGTCCAGTACTAGGAAAAGTCTAAAACAAGACTCTCCTGGACCTTTGAAATGGCAATAGTTGATCTTCTCTGACCAAATGGAATGCTGCAAGTTGTTGTTGGTTATCCAGCTGGAGAAAGAAGAACCTAGATATCCTGGCTGAAAATTGGAGTTTCCAAAGAGAAATGTCAGAGGAAATGCAAGAGCAGACAGGTTCTGGTTATGGCCAGTTTGGGTCAGCTGTCCAGGGGATGTTGATATCAGTAGATGATACTTAATATATGGGTTTTCTTTCTGAGACTACAGCAGCAGGTGTAGCAGAATAGTTTTTACAACATGTTGGGAATGGACCGAGCATGTTTTCTGAAGAGTGAAACCAATGAAAGCTATAGGTGAATTGTCACATGATAAGACAAAGTTGTATTGTACCTTATTCTTTATTAGTAATAAATGACTGAATCTGATGGATTTTAGTTGCCATACAAAGCTAATCACTTTGGACTGTTACAGTTATAGAACAGAACAAGAGAGCTTGATGTAAAGGATCTGAGGAGGAGCAGTATCTTGGGAAAGCTGACCTTTTTCAACAAATTTATTCTACCAACCCACAGTAGCTCAATTAGGACTATTTCTTAGTCAGTGTAAAACTTTTCAGTGGAGGTGTAGTTTTCTGTAATAGTCGTAAGAGTATGGAGAGGAGGACTTTGATGTTAAGGATCTCTGATTTGCTGAATTACATTTGGTAGTGATATGATTTTACTGAGTTTTAGCTACTATGACAGGGAGAGATTACGATGATCAGTGGTAAATTTTCCATGGTCATAAAAATAAAACCAGAGTTTGCTTTTTAAGGCATTAGCAAGAGTTTCCATAATTAGAATACATATTATTGGAGATAGGAAACAACCATGACACACACCATTCATAAAGAGGAAGGAGTTAGAAAGCATATTTTATAAGAGGTCAGTTATTGAGAGAAATAAAACAAATAGAAATAGTAATCATGTCAGAACACAAAAAGGGGAAGGTGCAAAAACTAAAATAATTGGATAGCAACCAATGGGATATTACATTGTGTGGAATTCCAGATTAATTTAAGAATGTTGAGGCTTGATTTAAATTATGGTTGAGCGATTATTAATTTGCTTGATTTGTTCAATCTGATTGGTTCAAGATAAAGAAAAGTAAAAAGGGAAAGACTGAGAAATGTAGATATCTAGGGATTATTCTCAAGACAAGTTCCTAATTATATGGAATCTAACATATGGAACACAGAATACAAGGCAAAACTAGATCACTACGGAGAGAACAATTCTCTAAGCCATTGCATAATACACATTGCTTTTATGATGACATGTTTTTATTTAAACAGAGAGAGAACAAGTGTCCTTCACAATAAGGGACTAAACATTATTACCATGAAGAAAAAAGTTATAGTGTAAATTCACAGAAATAGAGTCACAAGGAGAAATAGCAGAAACAAACATAACAGGTCAAAGCTTATATACTAGTACCTGAGAGATGCAAATAAAATGTCCATATGTCTCTCAGTCTCAATATCCTAGATGAGATGAGATTGTACAGAGAATATTACTTAGTCATGCAAGTAGTAAGTGGAGTTTGTATTACTATACATTAGCAAACAGGTGTTATCAAACAGTGGTTTATATACTAAAGTGAATAGACTATAATGCATAGCGGCTTAGTCAAACAGTTTTGTAGTAGAAGAAATAACGGCACATATGTCTTCACGTGGTCATATAAATGGTATGAAGGCCAGGTTCTAGAGGAGAGTTAAAGATTGTAAACCATGAATAAATGACCCTTGGTAGAGCTGGAATAATTATCACAAAATGCTGTCTTGAATTTAGGTTCTACAGTTACGTCTTGCCAAGTTTATTACAGGTACGGCAACATAAACACACTGCCATTTAACAGGGTTCAAGGGGTTAGGACTCCCATTTCAAGCAATGTGGAATATCAGTGTTCCTCAACAGTGATGTTTTGTTGCATAATTTAACATACCTTACTGTAAGAAACCCATTCCTCTGCTGAAGTTGAATCCTCCTTTCCCCTAATCTTAAGGGGTGTCCCCTGATTATTTGATCAGGCCTTAGAATGAATAGCTCACCAGAGATATCCTTGTATTCACCTCTCATGTACTTGTACATTGTTATAAGGTTTCCTCTTAGTCGTCTTTTCTCTAGAGTAAATAAACCAAGTTTGTTTAGTCGTTCCTCATACGTCAAGTCCTCCCTGTGAATGGCATAGTAGTGACTAGCACATTGTTGTGCAATGCATTGGATACAACTATAACAAGTAATGCTGTGACAAATTGACAAAGAACACACACAGATTCTGTTAATCAAGTGTTTTATTCACCAGCAGCAAGAACATGACATTGGCATGCTCTTATTTTTTGTCGGGGGACAGTTGTGGTTATGAGCAAGGAAAGAATGGTCTTTGCAGTGTGGTATGTGATGGGGTGATTGTGGCAGAGGAAGGTGTTTCTGAACTGTAAGTGCCCTGTACTGTCCTCTGCAATCTGTCATGCTCCCCGAATTCAACAAGCATTTGGCCCATAATGCCAATATTTTCAGTTCCTGTTTGTTGGAACCTGATATTCATGTGGATGTGTTGTAGAGTGGCAGCTGACCACTGTGACATTTCCTGTGGAATGTATGTGCATCCCTTAGAAGCCTCCTCTGGTTTTGCATGAATTGCCTGCCACGTGAAATGTTTTGAGTTCCACTGGCACCTTCATGTGGTGGTGTAGATTCTGATGATGATGATGATGCTGTATATCCTGCTGAAACTATGGCTGCTGTTGGAGCAGTATCAGCTGCTGGAGCTGTGTCTGATGCTGCTTGAGCTGTTTCCTTTGCTGTTGAAGATGTTTCTGTTGCTGAAACTATAGCCCTTTATGTTGGAGTGGTGGAGGCAGGTCTGGGCAGATTCCTGTGGACAGAGTTTTGTATATTGTTTAGCGGGACTGCTGCCTAGTGGGATGTTGTGGAGGCACCCAGCTTGTGGTGGTGGGGCCATGTGGGCTGTAGCACTGCATCCATCTCCCTGGTTATATTGTTACCTGAGGGCCTCATTGCTGATGGCTGGTTGGTGGTCTCCATTGTTGATAGCTGGATTTCAACTCACATTGTTTATAGCTGAATATTGGCCCCCATTTCAGATAGCTGGCTGGTGGCCACCATTGTTGGTAGGCGGATGTTGCTTCCTGTTGATAGCAGGTGGGTGTGTTTTCCTCATGTCTGGGTGGTGAATGGCGGCACACTTAACTGGTGGATGGTGACCTGAGCGTGAAGTCTTCTTCCGTATCCCCAGTGGGAATGTGTGTTCAAGATCTTTTTCAGGCTGTTTTGTTTCTGTAGTGGATGCTGCAAGGGAATACCAATGCGGATCAACAACTGGACCATACAAGGCTAATGAGCATGATGTGATATCCATATAACCCACTGCGTATAAGAGTGTTGCTCAAAACATTGCAAAGCAATGTGCCTCACACCCCTCTTGTCCACAAGATGTTCAAACATATGATGTTAAACAAATGGTGTGTGCGGGAGGTTCGACTGGGATTGTGGATATCTAAGTTTGACTTGTAACATCTTAAACATAATCTGCTTTGGCTGACATGCTAATCTTGGGCAACAGAACATCATCTGCTTGTTTACATTGTACATGCATAACATTGATTTGCTTGTATGGAGCCATGGTTGCACTACAGTCATTCCCTAGCTGTTGGGGATTACAACTTCCATGAAAGTCCACTCAGATGTTGACTGTGGTAGTTCATGGGTGTTACAGATGGAAAATCATGGCTGGGAAACCATGGCCTCCATATGCCAATAGTAACTGCTAATTACATGGTTTACTAAGAGTCATGGCATTCGGTAGCATGTCTTAACAGCTTGATTCCTTCAGGGACAGATTCCATCAATCATTGAATGGTTATCACTTTTGTTTTGACTTCATATTTTGGCATTGTGACTTATTGTAACTACAGTCCAGTGAAGCAGTCTTCACAGGTGATGTCATACAGAGCTGATTGCTATTTGCCACATGTAAAATGTCCTGTTCATACAGCATTGGCTCATTGTGTTTTTGTGCGTAATGTTTGTATTGTGTGTTCAGGGATTGCGATTAACCCTTCTGATGCAAGATGGATAATAAACGCATTACCTTGCAATGATTTGTACCCCTCTTGCACTAGAAGTGACAGACACTTTTGGAACACATGAATAAAGTTCTTCTCAAACAATACTATCATCTATGACACAGATCTCTATCATCAGGGGATGCTGTCCTAAAGAATCATATTGTGTGTGCGTGTCAGCCACTGGATTTCTTTTTGCTGTGGGGTACATAACCATGGCTCTCTGGCTGCTGGGAAATGCAGCTCTGATGCTCCCCAAACATAAAAGGGCTGTATCATGGGAGTTGCAGTGCCCAAGAATTGGAGTGCCAAGGTTGTGTACCCCGTGTGTTGGGTGTACCATGGAGTTGGGTGTGATATGTGCTACAGAGTTCCCTTTGTGTGTCAATGATGCCTTGCAGGGTGTGCCAACCATGTTGCTTACCTGTGGATTGTATGGTGCTGTCACAGCCACATTTGCTTCCTGTCAATGCCATGGAGTAAAGGCTCTGTCTCAGAATCTCCTGCTAGCCATTGAATGTGATGTGCCCACCACTGGTAGGCTTTGTGTACAGTGCCACATGGCCCATCTTGGCTTTGACTATGGGCTGCTATCTGCGCAGTGTTTCTTGATGGAGTCAGTGGTGTGCCTGTAGCTGGACATGCGGCCCATTGCCACCTTGACCAATTCCCATGCTTGCTTCTACCTTGTTCAGATGTCGTTGCCCTTCTTGGTGGTGAAGAAGATTCTCAAGTGTTGGAGGATGCTGCAGGGGCCATGTTCTCCTCATAGGTATACATGGGTCCCCTGTGTCTATTCTTCTCAGCTCCAGTCTCTGATGGTTGTGCATCTTGTGTGTTGTTAGGTCCTATCTGCACTTTCCCTGGCTGTGTGTGTTACTCCTCAAGACCCTCTCCATGTCCCACTGCCATCTCATTCGCTGTCAGTTGTGTACCTAGCTGGGTACCTCTCCACCCTCTGACTCTTTGCCCTTTACCTCTCTCCCTTACAGGGGACCCTTTGCTTTTCTACCTCCTGTCCTGTGCCTCTCCCCATCCTCCCACCTTCGCTCCTCTACCTGTTGTCTCTCGTTCCTCTGTCCCTCACTCACACAGTCACACTCAGTCACTTGTTCATCATCACACTCTTTCAAACCCTTACACTCACTCATGCTCATTGTGTGAATATAAACATAATGTGTGTATGGTGTTGAAAAGAAAAGGTGTGTGTGTTTGTGATTGTGAACAGATGTTATGTGTGCAAAAGTGTAGTGTGTATTTTTGTAGTGCAATTCAGTCTGCTCCGCTCCGCTACCCACTACCACTCTAGCTCTCTCCAGTGTATGCGCCTCTCTGTTTCTATTTTCTCCTCCACTCCTGGAGGCTTGCGTTGTAGCTCAGTGAACATCCAACCAAAAACAAGGTGCGTCGTTTGGTTTGCGGTGCAGTGTATACAGTATATTGAATTTCAGCTGCATATTGGCTTGCTTTTGTGTTTTGTTATGGCGACATTGCCTTGTTGGTGGGAAATATTGCACATTACCTGTTTTCCATTAAATTCTCATTGTTTTCATGGGGTTTAGCACTTGATGTCAACATGCTATATCTGTCGATAACCTGTGCAGCAATGTAAGTTCATTCGACCCATGCTCATTATGAAGGATGTTGGCCAGGTAATTGACTTCCTATGAAGTATTTATTTGTCTACTGTTCAGAACTCATTTTAGCATTAATGCTAGTTTTATTGGTGACAGTTGTTTCTGTATGTGTCCCATTGAGAAAGTAGACAGAAATTGTGCTGTGTCTTATGGCCAACTCATGGTGGAGAAATGGTAATCCACTTTATGGTCGCTTTTGCACTTCCTGACCCTCTGGAGTAGTGATGAATGCTTTGTCTATAGTGGAGGGTTATCCATATGGCAGACCTGCAGTGGGACAAAGTTCAGGGCTTCACATGATTCAGGTGTGTCAGGGGTAGTACAAACTGCATTATATGAGCAAACTGGAAATCCAAGTGATATGTTATATAATGTTATCTTGAAGTTTCTGTCATGGGTTTAAAGATTCTTCTGGGGCAGACTAAAATCCAAGAGCTCACTCTAGATTTGGAAGTTATTTCCTTCATATGTGAGTTGATGAACTTGTCTGGCATTTCTCATAATGTCCTCTTTGCTTGAGAATCAATGTAGGTAACAGACTATGTTGCCTGATCTCTCATCCTGCTATGACCTTGGGCACAACACCCTATGGGGCCTCTGATAAAGAATCTCTTTATCTTGAGGTGTAATTTGTAAGACTGGTTTAAGGTCCTTTGGCCAAATAGCATAGATCTGGGTAGGCCCATTATTCACAGATTAGAGCATTGACCTCAACTTTCCTGTGTGTTCTCCACATTCTTCACCCATATCATGTTTAGCAGGTACAGCTTCATTAATTTGTTATGAAACTGAACATATCAATAATCAAGTTTTCTTTTCCCTTTTCAGGATTCAACATGTCACCTGCATAGTGGAAGTTCAGCAGCTTCATGTCCTAGTTGGCCTGTGATTTCTGAACACTTGCAAAAAAAGGAGGTAATAGCTATTTCTTTCCTATCCTCTGCATTCCTGAGAAAGGGTAGCTTACATGGTGTGTTTTATCTGCTGCAGTTGAAGGCAGATTATGGTCACATGCATGGTTTTCAGAGCAAAATCTATGTTTAGTCCTCTGGTGATGAGCTTGTACATTCACCCAGAAAACATGTTTTTATAATGTTTTAGTTAGCATGAAAAACTGTACTTTCATTTTCATTATAAAACTTTCTCTTACGTCCAGTATGGACCACAGGTACCATGGGGTTGAGTCCCTCCTTTTGGAGGGCAGGACACAACTCAAAAGACAGAGTCTTGTAGCTGGAGACTCCCAGCCACTTCCCCAGCTCAACCCTTCCCCAGCTTTGCAATCCCCAGTATTAATGTGTCCTGAATGGTGAAATGATGGGCAGGAGACACTCTTAGATTTAGAATTTTTATTATTTTTCTGATAGATATGGGGCTGTCAAAATTCCCCCATTAGGCGGGTTAACATTACTTGGCTTCCACTGGAGTGGATTGACCAGTACACAGGTGCTGTGTAGACACTTGCAGCCCTGTGGAGGGAATCTTGCTGCCAAATTTACCTCCCAGCAGAGTCCCTTGGGGCTCTGCTTACTCTCAGACTACAATGGTAACCTGAAGAAAGAAGATTGGTTATTAACAACCCTTGAGTGCCTTGGTCCATATTGTCCCTATCCTGTGCCTCTCCATACAGAGGTTTTCTCTGAGCCTTTGGGCTCCTGCATTCATATCGGGTACCTTTAATATCTATATCTGTTCAAACCCTGAGCAATGGAGCAAGGATGGCTGCTGTTTTGATAGTTTACCTTTTTCCCTGCTGTTCTCACCGGTTTGGGGTTCTGCGGGTCTTCTTTGGGCTTCTTTTTTGGGTTCCCCTCACATGATCCCAGGGTTTTGGGGTCTTTGGGTGCTGTCACATTGCCCGATTTAGTGCTGTGGCCCTTTTAAGAACAGTTACCCGCATTGCCGCCATCTTTGTTCCATTGACTTCTCTGGGTGAACATCATTAGGACATATCTCTGCATCTGTTTGGCAAACAGAAGTCAGAATGGGCTTTTCCTTCTTGTCTCATCATGCCCTTTCATCCTATTCATGTCCTGCAGTACCACAGCCTGAGTGTAGGTGTTGCTAGACAATAGCAAAAGAGAAGACTACATTTCCCAGAATACCCATTTTGCTGGCTTTCTTCTGATTGGCTGCCAGTTTTGCAGTCACCATTTTACTTCTCTCTTGCTTATCCTACTCAGAGGCTAACTCTCTTTGCTCTCCTCCAGATTTATCCTTTGCCTGACAGATAAGTGTTTTTTCTGGGCTTTCTAGGGTGAATTGTTAGTCTGTGGGATTGTTACTGGTTATTTATACTAGTGTGAAACACTCTTACTGTCAGGATGTCGAATTCTGGGGTAAATCTAAGACTAAGGACTCTGAAGTGTCCCTTACCCTCCTTGCTTCCTCTTCCTCTTGTCAAATGAGGCTCCATAGAGAGTATTCCAGATCTCTCTGCTGCTCTTATGCTGTGGCCCCTACTACTCCATCGGGGCCTTCCAGCACTGACTAAGAGCCAGCTTGGGTAAAAGCTCTCCTGTCCTCAGTGGCCCAAAACCCTTTCTCCTTTCAGTAGGTTCTACATTTTTGGAATCCTCCCACTACCTTTAAATATGTGCCACCTAGCTCTCAGAGTGTTCCTCAGATCCCTAGGGGCCGCCTCAGAGGAGAAATTGTCAGAAGGGGAGGATGAGGAGGGGGAATATGAGGATATAAACATTTCCTACTCCTAAGATGACTCTTATGAGAATGTCCCACTTCCCTCAGCTGAGGAACTCATTAGAGCGGTTTTGGTGACATTTCAGGTCTTTGACACCTCTGATGAGGAGTCTTCTATAGATGTCTTCCAGGGGCATCAGGAATCTTCACCTTTTTTCCCCCTAATGACACCCTTGGCCAGATCCTTCTGGCAAGTGGAAGACCCCAGACAAGTGGCTGTCTTTCACGAAGAGGTTCTCTAAGAAGTATCCCTTTTCAGAGGCAGCTTTGGAGCAGTGGGTCTCTCCTCCGAATGTGGATTCCCCTTTTTCCTGGCCTAGTCTACTGCCCTGCCTTTGGCAGATGCAGCAGGTCTGAAGGATCCAGAGGACAAGAAGCTGGGTTCTATCTTCAGGGCAAACCTTGTGGCCACTGGAGCAACACTGAGACCTATTTTTACCTCTGTCTCGGTTAAGAGGGATGTTGCAGTGTGGGGTGAACAGCTAATTAAGTCAGTGCTGAGGTTTCCAAGGAGGATCTGTTGGTTCTTTTGGTTAACATTAAGGAGGCTAACAGTTCTGTGTTTGAGGCTCTTTTTGAGGCGGTTAGGTTGTCCGCTAAAGCCTCCACTTTCTCTGTAGCTGCATGACGCACTTTGTGGCTTAAGATTTGTTCTGCTGGTCAATTTTCCAAGAAGTCACTGGTTTCCTTACCCTTTCAGGGCAAGTCCCTGTTTAAACCTGAGTTGAAGCAGGCCATTAGTGTTGCTAATGGGGGCAAGAGCATCTTGTTGCCTCAGTGTCACGGTAATCATAAAAATGAAAACACGACAAAGTTATAGTACAATGAACATCAACTTTAATGAATAGTAATACAGGTCAGGAATATCCCCTCGTAGTACAGGCATAAGAACAGAGAAACAGTTTTCACAGATACTAGGAATGTTACTCAAGAATGGAGCCTACTCAACCTGAGTGTCACGGGGTTACTCTGGAATAACAACACTGACCAGTACAGATACAGTAAAATAATTATCTTTATTGAGAAATAGAACAACATAAATTAGATAGCACTTCTCCAACCCTCACAGGGCAGGTGTAAGGACAGTGAGTGGGCACTTCCTCAACCCTCACAGGGCAGGTAAGGATAAGGCACAGGATCACCCGACTGAAAGGAGGCAAGTACCACTCTGATTGAATATATTTACTAACAGCAAGGATGGTAGTAGCTATTAGCACAGGAGCAGCCGTCAAGCTCCTGGGAACAGCAGGATATTCCCCTAGTATGCTGGGTGTATCAGAGCAGAGACAGATCTCCCTAGAACGCTAGGGTAACCCAACAGGCAACAAGAACTAAGGATCCCTAGAACGCTAGGTTAACCAAATAGGCAATGGTAAAGGAAGCTCCCTAGAACACTAGGGTAACCAGACAGGCAATGGTAACTGAGACTCCCTAGAATGCTAGGGTAACCGTACAGGCAGTGGTGACTGAGACTCCCTAGATTGCGAGGATGAACCAACATGCAACGGTGACTAATTAGCCCTCGCACGTTAGGGTACCCAATGGCACAGAGCGGACTTGTAGGCAGCAGGAAGGCCAGTAGCACGGACTGACGCAAACTGAGTACCGTTCGGATGGAGGAAATACCAGAGCACGGAGAATGCGGGCGGAAACAGTGGGCCAAGGGTATAGAGGATCGATAGTCAGCCGGAGGCGGGCAGTATGAAGCGGGTAGTGTCACGGTTTTTGAAGACTCTCAGACTTAAGGTTTGGTAAAATTTAACTTTATTAAAAGTTAAAGGCAGTCCCCGTAGGGTAAACATACATAACAATATAACATCAATAGAACATACAAAAGGTTCTACCGGCCTTGCCTAAATACCGGGCTAGGCAACCCAAGTGACAATCTTAATGACAGGCTCTACCGGCCTTATCTATACCGGGTAAGGCAACCGTGAGATGATAATTCCGGTTCTACTGGCCTTAACAATACCGGGCAAGGCAGCCCAAAGGGATGCTGAATGTAGGCTCTACCGGCCCTGCCAATACCGGGTAAGGCAACCTTTAAGATGGTGAGTCACAAGGTTCTACCGGCCTTACCAATATCGGGCAGGGCAGCCCAAGGAGGTACTGTAGTAGGCTCTACCGGCCCTGCCAATACCGGGTGAGGCAACCTACAGGATGGTAACGTCAAGGTTCTACCGGCCTCACCAATACCGGGCAGGGCAGCCTGAGCAAATAGACCAGCTGTTAGGTGACTAAGACAGCAGAGAGCATAAGCCTAGAGGTCTTACTCAGCAGAAGTCTATAGCCAGGGATAATCAGACAACTGCAAGGAAGTGGACAGCGACTGACCACAGTACTGGATGTAAAGGAGCAAACCAACGTCCGCACGTTGGGGCTAATGGTAAATAGCGCCACCAGGTTTAAGGAGTAAACCAGCGTCCGCACGCTGGAACCAACAATGTATATTGCAACCAGGTTTAGTGGAGCAAACCAGCGACCGCATGATGGAACCACCAATGTATATCGCAACCAGGTTTAGTGGAGCAAACCAGCGTCCGCACGCTGGAACCAACAATGTATATCGCAACCAGGTTAGTGGAGCAAACCAGCGAGCGCACGCTGGAACCAACAATGTATATCGCAACCAGGTTTAGTGGAGCAAACCAGCGTCCACACGCTGGAACCAACAATGTATATTGCAACCAGGTTTAGTGGAGCAAACCAGCGTCCGCACGCTGGTACCAACAATGTGTATGCAATAGCGAGAAGAACAATGTAGCCGGAGCGACAGCTGGAGCGCGAGACCAGGAACTCGTACAGGTTAACCCACGCGGTGCTGGAGCACAGGAACCCCGGAATACAGGCACACCGGTACGCTGGAACACCGGAACACTGGATCGTTATCATACAGGAAAACTGGAACGCTGGAACACTGGAACATTAACGTACAGGAACACTGGAACACTGGAACACCGGAACGTTAATGTACAGGAACACCGGAATATAGCATACAGGAACACTGGAAACAGGCCCAGAGATTTGACAAGAAGGTCAGGCAGAGTGGAGTCAGAGACACCACGAAAGGGCAACCTGGAAGTGCTCAACCTGGGTTTAAAAAGGCTGTGTGAGGAGGGCTAATGACAGACAGCCAATCACGAATACTCAGCAGGTGATAGACACAGAGCAGCACGAATCACGGGCACCGTGATAGTACCCCCCTTTCAAAGACCCCCTCTCCTAGAGTAGGGTCCAGGCTTCTGAGGGTATTTGGCATGAAATACTCGTAGTAATTTGGGTGCATGTAGGTCCTTACTGTCAACCCAGGAACGATCCTCAGGACTATAACCTTTCCAATGCACCAGATACTGTACCCCTCCTCTATGTCTGCGGGAATCAATAATGCTTAGTACTTCATACTCCTCCTGCCCCTCGACTTCAACAGGACCTGGCATCACAGGTGTGGTAGTATAACGGTTACAAACCAGAGGTTTAAGGAGAGACACATGGAATACATTATGAATGTGCATCGAAGCAGGCAATTCCAATGCATAAGAAACAGGGTTAATTTTGCGAATGATCTTGTACGGACCAATGAACCGAGGTGCCAACTTATTAGATGGGACCTTGAGTTTTAGATTCTTGGAGGACAGCCATACTCTATCCCTGACTTGGAAGGAAACCGCTGGAGGCCTTCTACGATTGGCATGACGCTGATGTCGCTGAAAAGACTGGCCCAATGCCCTCTGAACTTGTGCCCATGTGGAACGGAGTTGCTCTATATGCTCATCCAGAGCTGGAATCGGCTGTGATTGAAAGGAATCCGGGAGCAGACAGGGTTGGAACCCATAATTGATCAAAAACGGAGAGCTCCCGGAGGAAGAATTAACTGCGCAGTTCCTGGCGAACTCTGCCCAAGGCAACAAGTCGGCACAATTATCATGATGGTCAGTCATAAAACATTGCAGAAACTGTTCCAATCCTTGATTGGCCCTCTCAGCGGCCCCGTTAGTCTGGGGATGATATGCCGAGGAAAATGATAGCTGTATGCCCATCTGTTCGCAAAATGCCCTCCAGAATCTGGACACAAACTGGCTCCCCCTGTCAGACACCAGCATCCTGGGTACTCCATGTAACCGAAATACTTCTCGAGCGAATACCATTGCCAGTTCTTTGGCCGAAGGAAGGCCACGGAGGGGTACGAAGTGTGCCATTTTAGAGAACCTGTCTACCACCATCAATATGAAGGAGTACCCTCTAGACCTGGGCAATTCTCCCATAAAGTCGATAGAAACGTGAGACCAAGGGCGTTCACCATTAGGCACCGGCTGAAGCAAGCCCACAGGGAGATGTCTAGGGGTTTTGGCACGGGCATAGGTGGCACAGGCATTCGTAAAATTGGCACAATCAGCTCTCATAGAAGGCCACCAAAATAGCTGAGAGAGAGACCAGAACAATTGATCCCTACCAATATGTCCCGCAGCCTTAGAGGAGTGGTAGGTCTCAAGTAATCGAGTACGGAATGGCTCAGCAACAAAACATTTGCCCACTGGAGTCTAATGAGGAGTAGAGGCTTGGGATGCCAAAATCTCCTCCCCTAGTGGTGAAGTAATACTAGTACGTATGGTAGCCAATATTCGATCAGGTTGAATGATAGGTGCTGGTACCTCTTCTCTGTCAACCTCTGCTTCAAATTGTCTAGACAGAGCATCAGCCCTAACATTCTTTGATCCCGGCAGGTATGATACGACGAAATTGAATCGGGATAGAAACAGTGCCCATCTGGCCTGGCGAGAAGACAGTCTCTTGGCCTCAGAAAGATACGTCAGATTCTTGTGATCAGTTAGAATCAAAACGGGTTTTTTTGTGCCTTCAAGTAAATTACGCCATTCTTTGAGGGCGAGGATAATGGCCAGTAATTCTCGATCACCAATCTCGTAATGACTTTGAGCACTAGTCAATTTTTTTGAGAAGAATCCACAGGGTCTGAGTGTACCGCCTTTAACCTGTCGCTGAGAGAGCACCACCCCGACCCCAATATCTGAGGCATCAACTTCCAAAGTAAAGGGGAGTATTGGATTAGGGTGGGACAACACAGGCGCTTCAGCAAAGGCTACCTTCAACTTCTCAAAGGCCTCTTCAGCAGCCACCGGCCAGAGGGATGGGTTAGCGCCCTTATGCGTGAGGTCAGACAGAGGTTTCACAGTAGAGGAGAAGTTTTTAATAAACTTCCTGTAATAATTGGCGAAGCCCAGAAATCGTTGGATGGCTTTGAGGCTCTTGGGTTTAGGCCATTGTAAGACTGCCATCAATTTCTCTTTATCCATGGCAATGCCGTCTTTGCCAATTATAAACCCCAGAAACGGTACACTGGTTTTGTGGAACTCGCATTTCTCCAGTTTACAGAATAATTTATTTTTTCGTAAGCGCAGCAAGACTTCAGACACATCCTTGATGTGTTGTGACAGGTCTTTGGAGTGGATAAGTATGTCGTCAAGATAGACTACAACACAAGATTGTAACATATCTCTAAGAACGTCATTGATCAGTTCTTGAAATACTGCAGGAGCATTACATAGACCAAATGGCATGACTAGGTATTCATAATGCCCAGATCTCGTATTGAAGGCAGTTTTCCACTCATCACTGGTTCTGATACGTATCAAATTGTAGGCTGCCCTTAGGTCCAATTTGGTGAAAATCGAGGACCCCTTAAGTCTATCAAACAGCTCGGTGATGAGTGGGATTGGGTAGGCATTTTTTGCCATCAGCTTATTCAGCCCACAATAGTCTATGCAAGGTCGCAGTTCACCACTTTTTTTCTTAACAAAAAAGAACCCGGCACCGGCCGGAGAAGTAGATTTCCTTATGATCCCTCTACTAAGGACATCTGCTATGTACTCCTCCATAGCTTGGTTCTCCTCACAAGACAATGGATACGTGCATCCCCTCGGTGGTACTGCTCCAGGACTCAGTTCTATGCGACAATCGTATGGTCTGGGCTGAGGTAGGGCGCCAGCCTCTCCCTTACTAAAAACGTTGCTAAACTGCTGGTAGGCATCAGGTAGTGAAGGGGAGGTACACAAGACCTTAACAGGATGGGTAACGCACTTACCCATACAGAACTGAGACCAAGCAGCAATCTCACATTTCTGCCAATCAAATTGTGGGTTGTGCAACTGTAACCAAGGAAAGCCCAAAATCACAGCATGGTGAGGAGAATTAATCAATTGGAACTGCTGCTCTTCCTTGTTAAGAGCCCCAATAGTCATGGACAAGGGCATTGTTTCAAAAGTAACTTGGGCGAGTTCCAAAGGTCTGCCATCAATTGCCTCAATAGCAAGAGGGGTTTCTCTCTGAATCCGTGGTACCCCATGCAATTCAGCAAAGGTATTGTCCATAAAATACCCAGCAGCACCAGAATCAACCAAGGCCAAAACCTCAACCGAGCATTGTGCCCATGACAATACCACCTGTATGGTGGGTTCAAGTGTGCCCAACAATGGGGACGATTGGACACCACCTAGGGCCTGTCCCCCAAGGTACCCTAGGTGTGTTCGTTTCCCGGACGTACCGGACAAGATCTTAACAGGTGACCATTTTTACCGCAATACAGACATAAACCTTGTGTCTTGCGATACCTTTTCTCCTCCTTAGTTAACCTAGTGAAACCCACCTGCATAGGTTCACTTGGTTCCAGAATAGGTTCACTAGGTTTGGATGTCGAGGGAGGGTTGGGTGGGCAAAATATGCTACTGGACCCATTATTTTTTAACCGTACTCGTCGCTCTCTGGCGGTTAATCTTTCACGTATTCTGGAGTCAATTAGAATCACGTATTTGATATAATCATCTAGGTCAGTAGGTAAATCTTTTTCTGCGATCTCATCTTTAATCTGGTTACTCAATCCTTGAGCAAAGGCTGCCAACAGGGCCTCGTTATTCCATCCTACCTCTGCTGCCAAGGTGCGGAATTCAATGGCAAAATCGCCAACCGTGCGCCTGCCCTGTTGTATCTCCATGAGACGTTTAGCAGCAGAGGTAGTTCTACCAGGAGGCTCAAATACTCTCCGAAAGGATTGCACAAAATCACAGAAATTCTTTGTGCAAGGTTTAGCGTTTTCCCAAAGTGGGTTGGCCCAAGCCAATGCTCTGCCAGTCAGCAAGGATATCATGAACCCAACCTTGCTGCGATCACTAGGAAATGCGTGTGCCGTCAATTCCATAAATATCTCAAGTTGATTGATAAACCCTCTGCATAGTTGAGGGTCGCCGTCATATCTCAGCGGCAAGGGTGCAGAAGCCGTTAACCCTTTGACTGCAGCCCCTGAGGGCCTAGACTCATTCTCCGGTGTCATAATTGGCGAGACCACCGGATTAGCACCGGACTTATCTGCAGGTACCGTGCGTTCAAGAATAGTTTGGATAGCCACCGCTAGCTGATCCAAATGTTGCTCGAGCGTATCCATCCTCCAATGGATATTCTGTGCGTTACCGTCACTCTTAGTGCCTGAGGTCATGGCCCTTTCGTACTGTCACGGTTTTTGAAGACTCTCAGACTTAAGGTTTGGTAAAATTTAACTTTATTAAAAGTTAAAGGCAGTCCCCATAGGGTAAACATACATAACAATATAACATCAATAGAACATACAAAAGGTTCTACCGGCCTTGCCTAAATACCGAGCAAGGCAACCCAAGTGACAATCTTAATGACAGGCTCTACCGGCCTTGCCTATACCGGGTAAGGCAACCGTGAGATGATAATTCCGGTTCTACCGGCCTTACCAATACCGGGCAAGGCAGCCCAATGGGATGCTGAATGTAGGCTCTACCGGCCCTGCCAATACTGGGTAAGGCAACCTTTAAGATGGTGAGTTACAAGGTTCTACCGGCCTTACCAATACCGGGCAGGGCAGCCCAAGGAGGTACTGTAGTAGGCTCTACCGGCCCTGCCAATACCGGGTGAGGCAACCTACAGGATGGTAACGTCAAGGTTCTACCGGCCTCACCAATACCGGGCAGGGCAGCCTGAGCAAATAGACCAGCTGTTAGGTGACTAAGACAGCAGAGAGCATAAGCCTAGAGGTCTTACTCAGCAGAAGTCTATAGCCAGGGATAATCAGACAACTGCAAGGAAGTGGACAGCGACTGACCACAGTACTGGATGTTCAGGAGCAAACCAACGTCCGCACGTTAGGACTAATGGTAAATAACGCCACCAGGTTTAAGGAGTAAATCAGCGTCCGCACGCTGGAACCAACAATGTATATTGCAACCAGGCTTAGTGGAGCAAACCAGCGTCCGCACGCTGGAACCAACAATGTATATCGCAACCAGGTTTAGTGGAGCAAACCAGCGACCGCACGCTGGAACCAACAATGTATATCGCAACCAGGTTTAGTGGAGCAAACCAGCGTCCGCACGCTGGAACCAACAATGCATATTGCAACCAGGTTTAGTGGAGCAAACCAGCGACCGCACGCTGGAACCAACAATGTATATCGCAACCAGGTTTAGTGGAGCAAACCAGCGTCCGCACGCTGGAACCAACAATGTATATCGCAACCAGGTTTAGTGGAGCAAACCAGCGTCCGCACGCTGGAACCAACAATGTATATTGCAACCAGGTTAGTGGAGCAAACCAGCGACTGCACGCTGGAACCAACAATGTATATCGCAACCAGGTTTAGTGGAGCAAACCAACGTCCGCACGCTGGAACCAACAATGTATATCGCAACCAGGTTTAGTGGAGCAAACCAGCGTCCGCACACTGGTACCAACAATGTGTATGCAATAGCGAGGAGAACAATGTCGCCGGAGTGACAGCTGAAGCACGAGACTCAGGAACTCGTACAGGTTAACCCGCGCGGTGCTGGAGCACAGGAACCCCGGAATACAGGCACACCGGAACACTGGAACACTGGAACACCAGAACGTTATCATACAGGAACACTGGAACGCTGGAACACCGGAACATTAACATACAGGAACACTGGAACACTGGAACACCGGAACGTTAATGTACAGGAACACTGAAACAACGGAATGTAGCATACAGGAACACTGTAAAGAGGCCCAGAGATCTGACAAGCAGGTCAGGCAGAGTGGAGTCAGAGACACCACGAAAGGGCAACCTGGAAGTGCTCAACCTGGGTTTAAAAAGGCTGTGTGAGGAGGGCTAATGACAGACAGCCAATCACGAATACTCAGCAGGTGATAGACACAGAGCAGCACGAATCACGGGCACCGTGATAGGTAGTCAGCCAAAGCCGAAAGTCAGACCGGAGCGGGTAGTCAGCCAAAGCCAGGCGTTAAATCGGAGCGGGTAGTCAGCCAGAGCCAGGACTCAAACCGGAGCGGGTAGTCAGCCAGAGCCAAGAGTCAAACCAGAGAGGAGAACTAGTCAGGGATCAATGGAGCCGAAGTCAAACGTAGCCAGGAGTCATCCACAGAAACTGAACATTGGAATTACAAGAGCTATAGCGCACAGGAACACCACGAAAGGGCAAATGAGTAAAGGCATGCTGAGGCCTATAAGCCCTAGCAAGTAGGTGGGGACTCAATCTGGGAATTAGCGGTGGCCAAAAAGAATAGCGAATGTGCTTCAGCACGACAACCAGGAAGTACAGCAATGTAGCTAGCAAGCACAGTGTCGCTAAAGGTAATCACAGGCACCGAGATACTGAGAAGCCAACGGGGCCTAGAACCAGAGGTTAGACCTAGCCTATGGTCAAACCAGAGTGGGAAATGGTCTGGAGCCACAGGAGAACCAAGAGGGTAGTCAGCCAAGAGCCAAGGGTCAAGCACAGAGCGGGTAGTCAGCCAGAGCCATAAGTCAGTACCAATGTGTGTAGTCAACCAAGAGCCAAGGGTCAAGCACAGAGCGGGTATTCAGCAAGAACCACAGGCCAATACCAAGGTGGGTAGTTAGACAATAGCTAGGGGACTGGACACAGAAGCACACAGAAGCCAAGCCAAGGGTCAACACCAATACACAGGCACAAATACAGATAACTAGAGCTTGCTGCACTGGAACACCATGTAAGTGCGACTGAGTGTGGTGTCCAGACAGCTTATATCCCCTAGAATTGGAAGGTGCAACCAATACGGATCTCACTAGGTGTTTGCAAATGGCTTGTGACGTCACTGGAGGATTAGCCAATGACGAGCGCCCACCCCGAATGAGGAAGTCTATGATATTTGGAAGGATGGCAAGGCTCATAGGAGGATGCAGAAGCAGCCGGCTCATCCGATGCCGGCCACCCAAGTAAGGAATGCACCGTGACAGTACCTACCCCTCAACGACTCCTCCTCTGTGAAAAAGGATGTGGCTTTTGCGGAAAAAAGGAATGAAAACCCCGAAGGAGAGCCAGGGTGTGCACATCCATAAAAGGAACCCAAGATCGTTCCTCAGGCCCATAATGCCTCCAGTGCGCAAGATATTGCAACTGACCTCTGACTCCACATGAGTCCAAAATACTTTGCACCACATATTCATCATGGTCCTCGACCCTGACAGGATCGGGAAGGAAAGGTCTAGAAGTAAATCTATTGCAAAGCAGAGGTTTCAAGACACATGTAACACATTAGAAGTATGCATGTTAGCGGGGAGATCTTGGCCGTAGGCAACAGGATTCATTTTATGGAGGATATGAAACGGACTTACAAAATGGGGAGTCTGTTTCCAGCAAGACAACTGGAGCTTAAGGTTACACGAGGATAACCAAACTCTCTCTCTCACCTGAAAAACCGATGCCGGTACACTCCTACAGACTGCTTGTTTCTTGTAATGTTGTGTGGACCTTTGTAGGGTTCTCTGGACCCGTACCCATGTGGAGCGGAGTTCCCTCAAGTGCTCTTCAAGACCCAGAATATGTTTTGCCTCCAAAGACTCGGGAAGTAAGGAGGGTTGAAACCTGTAGTTTATCAGGAATGCGGAACTCTGAGAAATTCATGGCATAATTCCGGGCAAACTTGGCCCACAGTAACAGGTTTGCCCAATTATCATGTTGGTCCGAAATATAGCAACTGAGAAACTGTTCCAGAGCTTGATTAGACCTCTCTGCTGCACCGTTAGACTGTGGGTGGTATGCTGAGTAGAAGGAGAGCTGGATCTCCATTTGGCCACAGAAAGCTCTCCAAAAATGAGAAACAAACAGGCTCCCGTGATCTGAGACTGTAACCTTAGGTACTCCGTGGAGACGAAAGACCTCCCTAGCAAAAACCATGGCCAATTTCAGGCACAAGGTAGTCCTTTAAGTGGTACAAAGTGAGCCATCTAACAAAAATCGATCTACAATCATTAGGATAACAGTGTAGCCCTCTGATACGGGTAGTTCAACCATAAAATCAATGGATAGGTGCGACCAAGGACGCTCACCATTCAGGATAGGTTGAAGGAGGCCCACTGGAAGATGTCGTGGAGTTTTATTCTGGGCACATGTAGAACAAGCTGAGCCGCCTGCTCTCAGGCTAGGCCACCAAAAGAGCCACACAAATAGACCATTTGAGCTGGTCTCTCCCAGTATGACCCACTGTTTCAGAAGAGTGATATGTTTCAAGCAGTCTGGTCCATAAAGGTTCAGGTATAAAACATCTCCTCCTGGGTTTGTTGACCGGCGCTGAGGCTTGAGATGCCAAGATCTCCTCTCCCAATGGAGAGGTAATACTTGTACGTATGGTAGCTAGGATACGGTCAGAGGGAATTATAGGTGTAGGGGTACTCTCTTCCTTAGAATTCGATTTGAACTTGCAGGATAGGGCATCAGCCCTAATATTCTTGGTGCCAGGAAGGTATGAGACCACATACTTAAATCGTATGTCGAGGAGATAGTCTTTTGGCCTCAGATACGTAAGATTCTTGTGATCTGTGAGAATAAGAATCAGAGCGCTAGTCCCTTTGAGTAGGTAATGCCACTCCCGAAGGGCTAAAATAATGGCCAGTAATTCATGGTCACCAATGTCATATAGACTCTCAGCTTTAGACAGTTTCTTAGAAAAAACCCACATGGAAGCAATGCTTTTCCTGGAGCCGAGCACTGAGACAGGAGGGCACTATCACTGTGCCCGTGCTCCCTTGTTGTTGTTGTTTTCCTGTCAGTTTATCCTGTGTGTGCTCCCAATGGCTGTCCTGTATTGATCCCGCCCAGTATGGCCTTTATATACTGGGCTCCAGCACCCACACGGTGCCCTTTCGTGGTGTTCCTGTACCAGTGCTAGTTTTCTGCTCAGTGTTTCCCAGTGTACCGACTTGGCCTGTCTGACTACTCCGCATCAGTTCTCCTGCTCCTATGTACTGACCCGGATTGCCTGACTACTCTTCAGTGCCTGCTCCTGTGTACCGACCCGGCCCGGCTGCTGTTCCTGCTCCTGTGTACCGACCTGGCCTGGCTGACGTTCCTGCTCCTGTGTACGGACCTGGCTCGACTAATGTTCCTGTTCCTGTGTACCGACCCGGCTTGATTGACATTCCTGCTTCTACAGCTTATTGTCGCCTTGGCGACATTCTCACTCTCCAGGCGATCCGGTTCCATTTGCTCTACTGAGCGCGAGAGTCAGTTTCCGTTACTGCTCCTGCAGGTTGCTAGTGTCTGCCTCCGTTACTGCTCTGGCAGTTGCCTTTGGCCTAGTCCTCCGTTACTGCTCATACCATTTGCAAGTGTCTGCCTCCGTTATTGATCCGGTAGTGCGCCATTGGCTTGTCCTCCGTTACTGCTCCTGCAGTTTGCTAGTGTCTGCCTCCGTTACTGCTCCGGCAGTTGCCTTTGGCCTAGTCCTCCGTTACTGCTCATACCCGTTGCAAAGTGTCTGCCTCCGTTATTGCTCCGGTAGTGCGCCATTGGCTTGTCCTCCCTTACTGCTCCTGCAGGTTGCTAGTGTCTGCCTCCGTTACTGCTCCGGCAGTGTGCCTTTGGCCTAGTCCTCCGTTACTGCTCATACCGCTTGCAAGTGTCTGCCTCCGTTATTGCTCCGGTAGTGCGCCATTGGCTTGTCCTTCTTTAACTGCTCCGGCAGTGCTCTCTATGCTATTCCTGTTGTACTCTGGCAGTTCATGTTTGTTCTGCTGGCATTTGGCGTCCAGGAGCTCTCTGTCTGGGAAGTGCTATCGCAGTGCTTTCCCACATGGGACTGTTTACACTCCTTGATGAATTTTAACTCTTACAGTACCTGAGTCCTGGGAAACCTACTCCTTTTTGCCTGACCTGTGTCAGTATAGACTGCTTGTACCTTGATTTGTACTGGACCTGTGTGGGCATTTATATTATTAACCTGTCGTGTGTCTGTATTATACTGCCTGTATACTACAGGACCTGTGAGGGTTCTTATTCTATTGTGATTTCAATAAAACTGTGTTTTAATCCTAAACCATTGTGTCTGTGTGTCGAACAAACCATTACAGGCACCTACTCCTGACTCAGACGCATCAACCTTCAGGGTAAAAAGCATGGTGGGGTTCGGATGAGACAAGATAGGTGCCAGTCAGAAGGATTTGCCCCCTTCAGAGTCATGTCTGTGAGTGGCTTAACCACAGTAGAAAAGTTTCATCTAAACTTCCTATAGTAATTGGTGAACCCCAAAAATCTTTGTATAGATTTAAGCCCAACAGGAATAGGCCGCTGCAGGACTGCAGATAGTTTTTGAGGATCCATAGCTAGACCAGATGAGGAGATAACATAGCCCAAGAATATCACTTGGGATTTATGAAATTCACATTTCTCCAGTTTGCAAAACAAATTATTCTCCCTTAAGAGTTGTAAAACCAAGGACACATCCGACCGGTGGGCTGCAAGCGTTGGAGAATGGACAAGAATGTCATCCAGGCAAAACATCACTGATGAACTCCTGGAAGACAGCTGGAGCATTGCACAGTCCAAAAGGCATCACCAAATATTCATATTGCCCGATCCGGGTATTAAATGCTGTCTTCCACTCGTGGCCCTCCTTTATTCTTACGAGATTTTAAGCAGCCCTGAGGTCAACATTGGTAAATGCCGTTGAGCCCTTAACCCCTTAACGACCTATGATGTGCCAGGACCGTCATGGGTAGATTTGACTTAAGGACCCATGACGGTCCTGGTACGTCATGGGTTAAATGATAGCAGAGCGCCTCTGTGCACCCTGCTATCATTAATTTCTGGCTGAGACTGAGCGCTCCGGGACCGGAGCATCCAGTCTCAGCCACTTTCACAAGTGCCGGGTCATGGGATTGCTGCAGCAGCGATCCCATGTACCGGCATTGTGAAAGAATGAATGAGGTAGTGTTCTACACTGCCTCTAGTGTCTCTTCTCAGGTGTCTGTCCCTTGCTATCAAAGTAAGGGAGAGAGAAGCAGAGAGGAGACACCTAGTGGACAAATAAAATGCAGCAGCTGGGGGTATGAACCCCTTCACTGCTGTGCTGGAGGCTGGCTAAATGCAGGTCCATTTTTGACCTGCTAAAATTAACTTTTTTTTTTTTTTTTTTTTTAAAAACATAACACTTTTTTTTTAACAAACATTTTATTTAAATAAAAAAACAGTTCAATAACCAAAATAGGAAGTGTGATTGTTGTGGAGCCATGTAATACATTTATACACACCGCCAAATGTCATCAATAAAAAAGTGGGAAAATAGGGGGGGAGGGACATGTGGTTTTTCACCCAGGGGGGACAGTGACCACTTAAAACTGCTCATTTTGTAGGTATGACTGACCGGTCATATGTTTAATGCAGTGTCCATAAAAAGTTAACCCACTGTGCCAAGATGATCCCAAGAGAAAAAAAATGGCGTTTTTTTACTTTTTTTTACAGTTTTCTTTAATAGTCCTAAAATAAATGGTGGGCTATCCATATAAGTATGGTATCAAAATAAAGCCCTATTTGTGCGTAAAAAAACGGTATGTAATTGTCATGGGTAAAGTTAAGTACTTAGAGGGAAAACACTGTTGAACAAAGACATAGTCAAAAAGGTCAGAATTGCTCCGGTACTTAAGTGAAAACGACCTCAGGTTGTCCCGGTCCTTAAGGAGTTAAGTTGGTCGAATAACTTGGTGAGCAAAGGAATGGGGTAGGCATTCTTAACCATCAGCTTATTCAGACCACTGAAGTCGATACATGGTCTTAGCTCCCTATCCTTTGTTTTTACAAAAACAAACCTACATCAGCTAGAGAGGTGGACTTACGAATCACTCCTCTAGATAAGTGTCCACCACGTACTCCTCCATGGCCTTGTTTTCATCTACTTGACAGAGGGTACATGCAACCCCTGGAAGGAATGGTACCAGGAATCAAATCAATGGTACAGTTGTACTGTGTCATGGTTTTGAAGAACTCTCAGACAAATACTTGTAAGGTTAAAATGAACTTTATTGAAAATAAAGCAATAATCAAAAAAGAATACTTTCCCAACCCACACAGGCCCAGATGGAGACAGTACAGCTACTTCCCACAACTTACACAGGTCATGTAGGAGCAGTATATCAAAACAACGTACAGACAGAGAGACTGACAGCAGGAACCCTAGAACGCTAGGGTAAGGTGGAGGCAGCGACCTGCTGGTAGCGTCTAAAGGAGCCCTAGAATGCTAGGGTAGAATGGAGGCCCAAGACCCACAGCTACTGGCAGCAAGGACCCTAGAACACTAGGGTGGTATGGAGGCACAAGACCTACGGATACTGGCAACAAGGACCGTAGAACGCTAGGGTTGTAAGGAGGCACAAGGCCCACTGATACTGGCAGCAAGGACCCTAGTACGCTAGGGTTGTAAGGAGGCACAAAACTCATGGATACTGGCAGTAAGGACACTAGAATGCTAGGGTTGTAAGGAGGCAACTAACCCACTGATATGGCAGCAGTGACCCTAGAACGCTAGGGTAAGATGGAGGCAACAGACCATGGAAGGCAACGGGTGTCTGGTAGTACGGATGTGTACAGGAGAAGGACCACCACACTACAGCTGGCTCTAGAGCCCTCAGGCCACAGCGGTACGGTAAGGCAGGGCAAGATAGCGAACCGGCGCTAGAACTCTAGGGTGATAGCGACGTTCAACAAGGGTGGTAAAGTGCCCGGTGTATTTGCCTATAACTCTCAACCAGGAGTGAGCACAGCTAGTGACAGTGGTAACACCGGACACGTCAGCAAAGTGAACGAGTAACTCAGCCCAACTGTTGACAGCACGGAAACCAGTACTCCGTATGTGCACACCGCCACAGAGGCGGTAGAAGCCAGTAAGCTATGGCAACAGAAGCAGCTGCTCAGCCAATGGTCAGCAACGTAAGCGGGTTCTCAGCCAGTCCAGTCAACAATGGATGTGGGTTCTCAGCCAGTCCAGTCAGCAACGTAAGCAGGTTCTCAGCCAGTCCAGTCAGCAACGGATGTGGGTTCTCAGCCAGTCCAATCAGCAACAGATGCGGCAGAAGTTCAGGATACACAGGAACGTTATCAGGCCGACCAGGTCATACACGAACAGATAAACAGCAGTAACTAGCGCTAGGTTCAGGTACACCACGAAAGGGCGTCCGAATAACGACATGACAGGGTATAAAAGGGCTGGCCCTGGGTGGAGTCAGGTCCAGGGACCAATAAGAATCCACCATCGTAAACAAGGAAGTAGGAATGTCGCCACACAGCAGCCAGGATCGCGGGCACCGTGATATACGGCCTATGTAGAGGTAAGGTACTACCGTGTACCTCGTTAAATACATCAATGTAAGACTGGTATTCTTCAGGCAAGGAGGAAAGCGGGGATGTACACAGTATTCTAGTAGGATGCTGGAGCCAGGACTTGGTACACTGAGAAGACAAGGACAAAATGTTGCAAGCGCGCCAATCAATCCTAGGGTTATGCTTCTGCAACCAGGGGAACCCAAGAACAATCGCATAATGTGGAGAATTGATAACATGAAACTGAAGTGTCTTTGTGTGAAGCGCCCCTACCATAAGATACAAAGAGAGAGTCTCATGGGTAACATGAGAAGGTTGTAGAGGCCTCCCGTCTATGGCCTCAATAGCTAAAGGAGAGGAGTGGAGCTGCAGAGGAATGGAATGTTTGTCCGCAAATTCTGCATCAATGAAATACCCGGCAGCCCCCGAGTCTATCAAGACTGGGACTATCACCGATGAACTGGTCCAAGACAGAATAACCTCAAGGATAGGTTTACCCTGAACAACCTCCTGGGACTGTGAAATTCCACCCAGGGTCTGTCCTCAACATAACACTAGGTGCGAGCGTTTCCTGGACGGACGGGACAAGAATGCAACAGGTGCCCAGGTTTCCCACATTATAGGCAGAGGCCCTCCCTTCGATGGAAAGCCCTCTCCTCCACCGAAAGGCGAGTGAAACCTAGCTGCATAAGCTCACCCCTGACTGGGTCAGAACCAAGATGCAATGGAGGCGAGGGAGGAATGGGTGGGTGCACAAAGCTAGGTGCCAACCGAGATAGAGGCCTACGCAGGAGTTCCCTGAAAGAAGGCCTCTCTCTGATTCTGGTATAAATCAGGATGGTAAATGTAATTAAATCATCCAGATCACAGGGCAGCTCATGGGTTGCAGTTTCGTCCTTGATCGAGTCACTCAACCCACCTCCGCCGCCAGTGTATGGAATTCGATTTCGTACTCAGCCACCATACGTGCACCCTGGTGGATGGTCATGAGTTGCTTGGCAGCGGAAACAGCGTGAGCCGGAACATCAAAGACCCGTCTAAAAGAGGCCACAAACTCCGCAAACTTATATATAAAATGGGTTTATCTGTCTCCCATAGTAGATTGGCCCATGCCATTGCTTTGCCCGACAGGAGTGAAATTATAAACCCAACCTTGCTCCATTCATTCGGGAAAGCTTGAGGTACCATCTTTAGGAATATGCCCATCTGATTGAGGAACCCACGGCACATTGCCGGGTCCCCCTCATAGCATTGAGGAAGCGGAGTGGAACCGGATAAATCTCTGGCAATACTGGCTTCTTGAGCAGCAAGAACAACCGGTGCCGGAGTAGGATCGGAGGGGGCCACTGGTTGCCGAGCAGAATGTTCTAGGTGCGCAGTACGGTTTAGGAGTGTTTGCATGGCCAGAGATAACTGATAAATACGTTGATCCTGCATATCCATCCTGGCCAAAATGCTCTGAACTGGTGGGTTCCCTGTACCATCAGTATGCATGGCCCTTATGTACTATCACGGTAATCGTAAAAATGAGAGCACAACAAAGGTACAGTGCAATGAACACCACCTTTATTGAATAGTTATACAGGTCAGGAATATGCAAAACCCCAAAAGAGACCCCCTAGTAGTACAGGCATAGAACAGAGCTAGAACAGATACTAGGAATGTTACTCAATAACAGAGCCTGCTCAACCTGAGAACATCTTAAGGAAGAAAGTGTTCTCCTCTGAGGTCTTTGCTATTATGATTCAGGCCCATAAGCCTATCTCTTCTAAGGCCTACCATAAAGTTTGGTCTATTTTTCACAAGTGGTGCACAGGCAATTCTATGTCCTCGCAGGAGTTTGACCTTTCTTTGGTGTTGTGCTTTCTTCAGGATGGAGTGAGCAAATTACTCAGCTTGAGCTTCTTAAAAGTTCAAATTCAGTACTTTCTGTGTTCTTCCAGAAGCATATTGCCACCATTGCGGATGTCAAGGTGTTCCTTCAGGGGCTCATCCCCTCCCTGTCTTTAAGTCTCCTACATCAGAGTGGGACCTTAATTATTTTTGGGAGTTTTACAGAGGCCTCCTGTTGAGTCCCTTGCTTCCATCCCTCTGCGTCAATTAATGCTTAAGATGGGTTTTCTTTTGGCAGTGGTCTTAACTTGCATGCCACCTTTCCCACTCTGTCATAAGGACTAGGTGGTGCTTTGAACCTTTCAGGAGTTTCTTCCTAAGGTGGTTTCTGAGTTCCACATCAATCAGGAGACTGTTATGCCTACATTTTGTCCTGACCCTAAGTCTGTTAAGGAGGAGGATCTCCATTTTTGGACGTGGTGGGGAGCCTTAAATTTTATGTGCACTGCACTGAACCTCTTCATAAGGCTATCTGTCTGTCTTTCCTGGGCAGGTCAAGCTGATTCCAAGGTCACTGTGGCCTCTTGGATTAAGACTACCACATGCCAGGTGTATGAGATCAGAAAGAAACCTGTTCTTTTAAAGGTCACAGCACATTCCACTAGGTCTGTGGGAGCCTCCTGGGACTACAAGAATACAAGGTACCATGGGGAGGAGACTTCCTTCCTTGGTAGGGCTGGAACATTTAAAAAGACAAGGGCCTAGATGCACTAAAGGTTGATGCGGTGTCAATATGATTGTTGTGCTTGTAATTGTTGATGTGTTAGAATCACTCCGACAATTCGATCTGCACACACATCAACATATTAACCAAATTTTTGGATGGAAGGGGAGGGTTGGAGAAGGTCCCTATTAGCATACAGGATTTTCAAAGTGCTGTCAGTGTGGAAGGGATGTCCCACCTTCACACATCTCCAACACTACAACAATTCTGAAGTTGAACAGCATTCTCTCTGTGCTTCCCTACTTGGCCAGTAGGGGAATAAAGAGAAGGCTTTCAGCACCAAGGACAGCACTGAATGCCATAGAGATGTGCATTGCTCACCCCATGGCACTCAAAGAGTTAAAATATACAAAAATAGTACACCAAGCACTACACAATTATCCCCTAACCAATTTATCATATGTTATACATGTTTTGCACTCATAGGGGAACAAGACTGGGGGTCACGCAGCATCTATGGGGATTTGTGGCTACCACATGCCCCTCAGCCTTGTTCCCTTGCCCAGTGGTAACCATAAAACCCCAAATACACTGCTTGGCCTCTACACTTGTTCCCTTGACCACTGTTAACCACAGATTCCCATGTACACTGTTTGACCCTCTCCAGCATTTCCCCCTGCCCACTGCTAGCCACAAATCCCTATGGCCACTGCCTGGGCAATGCAAAAAGCCTTGGGGTGTCAGGCAATGTATATGGGGCTAACACACAATGGTGTTGTTCCCCACATTAAAGAAATGTGACATAGAGTGCCCCCCTTCGACATATCCCCCCCTTAGTATTTCAACATATATTGCTATATTCAACTTACTAACGCCATTCGACTGTCACCTCTTTATTCAACAGGAACTGCCATTTATTTGACAGAACCTGTCCTTTATTCAACACTTAACCCTTTGAGCACCAGAGAGGTAGGAAGGCATTACTTAGCAATGTGTTTCCTTCTCCTCTGGTAAGGGTTAATAGGCAAGGTATGTGGCTGCATACCTTGCCTGTCTATGTGTGAAAAATGGTTTTGTTTTTAATTATATTTTTAATGTTAATAAAAAAATTAGACCTCAAGGTGGGTATCATGACCCCCTCATGACACCCCCCTAGCATGGGGGCAACAATTGCCCATTTTTTAAATAAAACGCATATGTTTAACATATGTTATATGTGCTTTGTATAATTAAATAACACTTTCAGACCTCGAGGGGGGTACCAGGACCCCTCCTGATAGCCCCCTATCATGTATCATCTATCCAAAAGGCATTTTCTGCCTTCTTGATACTGGAGCGGCTGTATAAGCCGCTGCAGTATCAAGCGCTTCTGGAATTAATGAACTTTGTCACTGAGTCATTTTTAGAAAGCTCAGCGGTGCGCTCTCATCATTGAATCAGTCAAATTTTTTTACACATATACGGGCAAGGTACACAGCCACATACCTTGCCTATTAACCCTTCAAGTACCAGAGGGGTAGGAAATACATTGCTAAGCAATGCCTTCCTACCCCTCTGGTACTCAAAGGGTTAAGTGTCGAATAAAGGACAGGTTCTGTCAAATAAATGGCAGTTCCTGTCGAATAAAGAAGTGAAAGTCGAATGGAGTTAGTATGTTGAATATATGCAATATAGGTCAAAATACTAAGGGAGTGTTTAATATGTTGAAGGGGGCGCACTTTGTGTAGTGCTTGGTATACTATTTCTGTTTATTTTAACTCTTTGAGTGCCACAGGGGTGAGCAATGCACATCCCTATGGCATTCATGCTTTCCATGGTGCTGAAAGCCTTCTCTTTATTCCCCTGCTGGCTAGGTAGCCAGTAGGGGAATAATTGTCGTAGCTCTCCTTGCTGTTATGTTGCCAGAATTGTCGCAGCTCTCCCTGCTGTTACTCCATAGGAAAGTACAGGGAGATACTAACTACGACAACCTGAGTCAGGTGAAGTGGAGACTGTGAACTCTGACAGCAGAAGCTGCTATCGGAGTTTACTGAATGAGTCTTAGTGTCACATTGTAATATCAACACTCCCCCTTGCAGATGAATGTGTCTCATTATTCAGCATTTCCATATGGAAATAGCCATATGAAAATAGGCCATTGTCAATGTGATGAATGAAAATTCGTATACCTGTCGGATTGATGTCGATGTGGCCGTCTTTTTGTCAGATTGATGGTGAGGTAATGTCGTAGATGCTTTGGTAAATACTGTTGATGTGCCTATGCCATTGCTCTGACAGGAAATAGACATTTTTAGCCCTCTACGAATTTTTGTGCATCTAGGCCAAGGTCTTGGAGGTGGAGCCTTCCCTTCTCCTTATCAGGCTACCCTAGTCCCACATATCCAGTATTGAATTGTTCCAGTCAAGTGAGGAGGCTAGGAATATTTCTGGTTAGTTTTTAGCTTATTTTTTATTTTATGCTTAGATATCGGGATGTCAAATTCCCTCATTAGGTGGATTTCCATTCCTGGCTTCCCCTGGAGGATTGTCCAGCTTGCAGGCACTGCTGTAGACCCTTGCAGCCCTGTGGAGAGAATCTTGCAGCCCAAGTTTCTCTCTACTAACTGGGTCTATCTGAGGCTCTGGTTCTTCGTAATGGTAACCGGAGACAGAAGAGAAAGTTTGGTGAGTAACCCTTTGAGTACCATGGTCCACTTGTTCCCCTTTCTACAGGGGTTATCTAGGAGTCTGGAACTCCTGCACTCATGTTGGGTATTCTATTCTTGTTTGTTTCTGAACTTCTGGAGCTTGTATAGCTGCATTTAGGGTAGTTAACCCCTTCCCTGCTGCTTTAACTGGGTTTTGGTTCTTTTTCCTGGCTTTTCTCTTCAGGCTTCAGTGTTTTTATTACCCCCCACATGTTCCCCTGGGTCTATAGATGTTTTTGTGACTTTTATAAAATTTTGAATTTTTTTAGTGTATGGAGCCATTAAGGTGTGCGTCCCACGTGGCCACACTTGCTTCATTGACTTCTATGGGGCAAACTGCTTTGGGACATATCTCTGCAACCTTTTATCTTACAGAGATGAGAGATAACTCAGTCTTCTTGTCTCATCATGCCCTACAATCTGGTTCACATCCTCAGTGTCTAAGGGACCCCTGGGGCCACACAAGTGCAAGATCTGTCATTGCTAGGATACAGCAACTGGGAAAGACTACAACTCCCAGAATGCCAGTTTCCTGGGCTTTCTTCCATTTGGCTGATGGTTTTACAGGTGCCATCTTATCCTTGTTGCTTATCCTACCCAGAGGATTACCTGTCCTTGCTCTCCTTCTCAGATTAACCCTTCACCTGCCAGATAAGTACATTTTTTGGGGCTTTCTAAGGTGAATTATTATTATATTAATAATATATAATATATATAATATATTATATTATTTGGGTTTTCTATACTGTTCAGACACTAGTCCCATTAGGGTGTCTGATCCAAAGGTACACAGGGCTAGATCTAAGGCAAATGACACCTTTTTCTTCTCTCGCTGTCCTATCTAGTGAGTTAGTCTCATGTTCCAGTTCTGACTGAATGGGCAGGGCTAGGGTAGCCTGATAAGGAGAAGGGAAGTCTACACCTCCAAGACCTTGTCTTTTGAAATGTTCCAGTGTAGTAGGAAGGAAGTCTCCTCCCCATGGTTCATGTATGTCATATGGACTAAGAGAAAAGGATTTCCTACTACTGATATAAGAATTACTGGTCTGTAGATGCCAGACTCTTCCCTGCTGTGAAGCTGTACTACATTTGCTACCTTCCAGTCTTTTGAAACTAGTCCTGTCTATAGTGACTGATTAAATAATTATGATAAAGTTTTTGCCAGAGCACTCTTAAGTTCTTTTAGTAATTTTGTGTGTGTCCCATCTGGTCCTATCCATTAATCTGTTTTTATCTTAGAGACTTGAAGTAGAACTTCTTCCTCTGTAAACCTGCATTCTTCTTGTTATTTTATTTTTTTTATTTTTACAGAGCTCCCTTCCCATTGCTTTCCTTTGGTTTACAGTAAAGTAAATCTCGGGATAGACTAAAGGATCTGAATAGCTTGGAGGAGATAATAGAATAGAATAGTTTAGAGGGGATATGATAGAAACATTCAAATACATGAATGGATCCAGCAAAGTGCAAGATGGAAGTACATTTCAAAGGAGTAAAAATGTTAGGACAAGAGGCCATAGTCTAAAACTAGAGGGACACAGGTTTAAATGTAATGTGAGAAAGTTTTACTTCACTGAGAGGGTAGTAGATTTACAGTAAGAAAATGGGCAGACTAGATGGGCCGAATGGTTCTTATCTGCCATCAGATTCTATGTTTCTTTGTATAACAGTGTACTTCAGGAGTTTGGCTTTCTAGTTTTTAGCAGAGGAAATCAAAACTTATAAAAAAATAATAGGCCTGTATACAGCACTTTCTCAAAGCTCAAACAGGAGACAAAAACCTTAACCCTTTGAGTGCCAGAGTGGTATGGAATGCATTGCAAAGTACAACTCTGGCAATCAAAGGGTTAAATAGTTAACAGAATGTACACATTAATATGCTATTCTCATAAAGTACAACATTACTTTCTTTCATTTTTATATTCTTAAGTATAACTGATGCTTCATTTGACAATATTAAATTACCAAAATATTTTTATAGAGGAATGAACAGCTGGACATTGCTCCTATGCCTGTCTACAAGTAAATAAGTAATATATGTCTATAATTATAGCTTGAAAATGATTCTAAATCATAGTATCCAATAAAAGACTCATAAATCCATCAATGATTATAAAACCCAATTTCTGCTTTGTGTGTGTGTCTTGCATTCCAGGTTGTCAGTCACTTATGCTTTTCTGTACTTTTGAGGATAGAAGCAGCGTTTTGGATTTGCTTTTATATCATACAGCATCTGATTTTATAGTCACCCAAAGAATAGAAATATTTTGATATATTAATTTCTCATATATATTGATGATCCTGAGAAGTCACTGAGTGATTGACAGAAATAAAATATCATAAAATCAAGACAAATGGACAACAGGTACAACTTGACATACTGTGTTTCACACACTCACTAGTACATCCAGAAAGAGGAGAACGAGGAGGACAAATAGATATCGTGGTGTGGCGGATTCAGGCTGCACCTGAGGCTGTGAGATGTTTCTTTTATTGCAATTTGTATAGGTGAGAATTTTCAACCAATAAGGAAAAAATTAGAATAAATACACTTTTTGCCTTCTTTGTTAATTCCCTTGAAAAGTAAAATTGTTCCCCACTTCAAAACACCCACCTTTGGGTTAACCCTGCCTGCGCTGATAATACTATGTTGTGGTATTAGTTTTTGAGTTACTGTATATCTATTTCAATTGGTATTCACTCCTTTATATCATTGATGATTACACTTTATACATAGTATATTTTACTTAAATAAATTATATATATTGTTGCACAAATATGCGTCATTGATTATTTTAATTAATTCTTTACTGTGAAGTAGCGTGTTAATACCTAGTATTGTGTAAAGTTCTCAAATTAATTTTATATTTTTATTTATCTATTTATGTGAAGACTAGTTACAAAGCCTGTATACACGGGCTGATCCGGAGCGGGGAGCTCTAGATGGCTCACAGCCTCTCTGTGCTCCCGGCTCCAGGGCAGTAGTGGAGGTGCTGGGTGACAGTTTGTCACCCAGCCGTCTCCACTGTTGCCCCGGTGCCGGGAGCACAGACAGGCTGTCAGCCTTCCGGAGCTCTCCACTCGCCCGTTCTGCAAGTCCCCACTGTGCATGTGCAGTTACGCACACAGTGAGTGACGCATTCTAGGACTTTATGTTATAGGAGGATATACAACCTAATTGGGTCTCCTGTTTAACCCTTCCTGTATATGTTTGACAGTTATAGCCATTTAGAGAAAAAGATAATATTTTGGGCAGTTTCTATATATAAATAGTTTTCCATGAGAATTCCCACAGAACAAAATGTCACTTGTTGCCCATCCCTATTGCTGATTCTGAAACTAACAAGCCTATGCTTTACTTCACTGTAATAGTTAACATGGCAGTCCTTGGGAGAGAAAGCTGAAGCTCCTGAAATATTGACACCAGTACAGGCAGACTGTCAAGCTGGGCTTGCTTGATTTAAGGTGTGTTGGAGCTAGCCTGTTCTCTTACAAGTGGCAGAGAATGGGGCTTTGTGATTTGTAGACTGTATTGCTGACAGTGAAAGTTTATTTTTCTTTAAAGTGATAGTGAAAGAAATAACATCAAACATTAATGATGATATTCAGAACCCCCCCCGGGGGGAAGTAAAAAGATGTTGTTTGAGACTTCTAAAAGCCATGGGGAATATGCAAGTAGTGGGAAGGAAGCAACAGGCAGTGCTGGTGACCTAATTATTGATTGGCTAGTTACAAAGCCCATATACACGGGCTGATCCGGAGCAGGGAGCTCCAGATGGCTCACAGCCTGTCTGTGCTCCCGGCTCAGAGTCTGCCCCGGAACTGGGAGCACAGAGAGGCTGTCAGCATTCTGAAGGTCTCCTCTTCTCAGGATCAGCCCGTTCTGTGAGTCCCTACTGCGCATGTGCTGTTACGCGCACAGTGAGCGACACAATCTAGGTCTTTATGTTATAGGATGATGATGTTGCTGTAGCATATATTCCTCCAGGATCCTTCACTTCTTCTGGTACAGATGAAGCTGAGAGAGATGATGAGCTGGCAATAAAATTAGCTGAAAGGAAAAGGCTCAATCTTTGACCACTGAAGAAGGAGCATTATATGACTGTTTATAAAGTCTGAGCGATCAACTGTAAATTCTAACAAGTAAAGCCTAAAAATACACATTCATCCTTTCAGGCAGCGTCATCATCCAAGTCCAAACCCCGCCACATGCACTGCCATTGACTAATGAACATCATAGGTTATCATCATCCACAACATTGGCTATGATGCATGCTTCTGCTTCAGTTGGAAGTGCAGCATCATTTACACCAAAAAAGTACAATTTCAACATCTAGCCCTGCTAGTAGTTGTAGCCCCTCAGAAACCCCTCAGTCTATGACAGTGAGGACAAACCTATGGCACTGGTGCCACCACTGGCACTCAGGGGCCTTTATGTAGCACTCGGCAAGGACTCCGGAACCACTACCCTTTGCCATCTGTCATTTTTTCTGAATGTGAGTGAAGAGACAGGCACACTGGGAAATAGAGCCTCCACTCCCTCCACCAATAATTCACCTTTCCCTTCCACCACAACTGTTTTCTTTCCCTCCTCTTACAAGCTGTGCAGAGCCATCCACTTTTCCACAGATGTATGTAGTGTGTATGTTGTGGAAACAGGGGGAGAGAGCATGGGCTGTGGTAGAATGGGTAGAGAATACCTGACTCTAATACTTTTTTATCACCTGGGCATACCCAGCTCAGGGGGGTCTTAAACTTCTACCTTGTTTCCAGAGATAGTGGATTATCTTAGCTGCCCAATGCCCAATCTAAAATGTACTGTAATACCACTGGGAGCCTTGCAGATGGGTCTCTGTCGCTCCCTCATTTATCCCCTCCAAGGATTTCTTTATCTTGATCCTCTCCAAATTGTTGTCAGACAGTCAAAGCAGCTTATAAATTGTGCCTGGGTGGGAACAGGCACTGTCGCTCTCTCCCAATGTAGAGAAGAGCAACAGCACACAGGGCACTGCCATCATCCATCATCCCTGTGGACTTTCCCACTATTGAAAGGGTTAGATTGAGAACTCTCAATCCCTCTGTCAGAACAGTTGGAGCTGGAGGTGTGTAGATGGGTATTACACCCAAACAGAGCAGTCTGCATGATTGATGTGGGTAGGTAGGGAAGGAGCCCAGACACATTCCCACTGTTGGTCCAGTTTAAAGGTGTTGGGGGGCATTGCTAGGCTTTTCGTCTAGTTCATGTGATGAATGGAAGAAAGATGCACCACTTAAATTGGCCTGCTATTGGTGAATTCAAGTGGGGGAGGGGGAATATGAACAGGAGATAGGCCTTCTATCTGTCAGATATGCAGTGAAGGATATAAGTGGGATTGAGTCCCAATTCAAAGAAGAAGGTGGGAGGAACATTGAGACAGTTTCACCACCACACCAATTCAAGGGCTGATAAAGCTAAAAATATGTGGGGCCTTTAATTTGTGCTTAGCTTCCCCAATATATAATTTCTGGTTCTGTCCCCTGCTTGTGTTGAGTCAGAGACAGAAGATGGGATCCAGTGTGAAGGGAGGACCTCTTTTGTCTCCATTGGATTCTATGGTGATTATTCCCAATGTATCATTTTGCACCAAACAATGTAAAAGATTTGCTGGTGGAGTTTCCAGAAAGGTATTGCAAACAAGCCTCCTTTCACCAAACCCAATTCTGGGGTAATGTACTATATTTGGAGCAATCACCATAGAAACCAATGAAGTGTTTTATATTGCTCCCAATTTAGCATTGTTCCAAGTACTGGCTTGAACTGTGACAAGGAATTTATGTTACATTATCCTACAAAAGAAACATATTTTGATCCCTTTGGGTATGACGGGGCTACAAGTTCATTGCAAGCCATGGATTGAGCACCCCTCTGACTCTTGGAGGTTTAACTCGTACATTCTATGGACTACAATATAGAATTCACTGGAGCATAAAAAAGGTAATTAATGTTGTTTGCATCTTCTAGTGCACTTCAAAGATCATTTACTAGAGCCTAGGGAATGAATTATGGTCATACTGATTAGTAGAATTTGCATGTTTAAATAATGTGAATGACTTTTAAAGTTATGTATTGTGCGTTCAGCCTTCATTTTTATTATTCCTGAAGAAGATACCTAGTTGACTTGAAAGCGTTCATCTTAGAGCCACTCAGCCAATAAAGGTATAATTTTTACTCTACTAGTCTCCTGGATCAGAGTTGTACAAGCTGGTGGGTTAGTATGGTGGTAAAAAGGCTGTAAATATCATACAACAAGAAAATTCACCTGACAAAAATATGTGGAAAAATAGGCAGAGTACAGACTATATGAACCCTGCTTACTGGGTTTCGCACCCACCAATGGGCAATAAAAGCCTGCAACATCAGGTCACAGTTAGTCCTGCCTCTAGCTTCAGCAGTATTATTAAATTACAGCAATGGAGTAACCCACGCAATCACTTTGTATATGCAGACTTTTGAGGGACAATCCCACAGAACCGAAGATGTGCTAAAGAAACTAGAGCAGGTGATAGATGGATGGCTTGTACCATGCTTCTTGAAAGCTGGTTTTGTGTCTGCTAATAATGACTCCAATATAATAACTGCCTTGAGAATAAGTGATATTAGAAATTTGTTTAGTCTGAATTATTTGTTTTTTTTAAACATTTGAATTAAATTAATTTTGTTTACATGCCTTTTGGTTAGTCAGAATTTTGGTAAACATTTTCTTACCAGATGTCATAACACTAATCGATGTCCAAAATCCAGTGGTGTGCTCAATGCCCGGGTTCTCCTGCATCTACTGTGCAAAATAAATGAATAAACATTTTAAAAAACCTAATACCCCGCTGCTACCCTCGCTACAAAAAAACCCTGCTTGGGCCGCTGCCCAAGTTACAGTCCCAACCAATGAGAACATGGGAACTAATTTGAACAGGGATGGCTATATAAAAGTCAATCCCTGCTCATGTTTTCTCATGCTAGGCTTGGGCAATGGCCCAATCAGGATTAAGGGGGTTTTATAGAGGTGGCAACTGTGGCAGTGGGGTATTAGGGGATTTTTTTTAATGTTTATTTTTTGGACAAGAGATGGAGGAGGACCAGAGCATCAATGACTCTGGCATCAAGGTAAATGGGATACTTGTTATTCATGTGTTATAAGTATGTGAGTAAGCATGTGAATGGTCAAATGGATATGTAGGAAAGTGTTGGATTTATTCATTATTCTATAATTGCATGTTCCATGCCATTCATTTGTTATTTTAATCTCAATATCATGATATCATCTAATAGGGAGGTGCCAATGTTACAGTCTGATAAAAGGCAAATACATTTGACAAAGAATTACATATATTACAATGGCAATAAGATAAAATGTATGCATATAAATGCTTGTAATCAAGTTGGTAAGATGGGAGAAGTAGAAATTATTGCAATGTATGAGCAGTATAATCCAACTGGTGTGTCTGAAACCTGGTTAGACAATACCTACTACTTTGCAGTTAGTCTAGAGGGTTATTCAATTTTTTAGGAGGAATAGGGTTAAAGCGTAACTGTTGTGACAATACAAGTTACCTCTGAATCATTGCTAGTATCCATGGAATAATGAAAATAGGATAATAAAGTTTGTAAAGTGTTGGTATAATTTAAAATCATAACTTTGTATCGAACCTACATGAATAGGAGAGTATGGTCATCTTGGAGAAGTGAGATCTGTGCTTCCATGTATAATGTCAATGAATCGGAGGTGACTTGTATTGACATGACAGTTCTGCTTTAATAAAATGGGAAGGGAGAATTCCATATGCCATAGGACAGTTTTCTTTACTTATACTACTCGATTTATCCTCTGCCTTCGGTACGGTTAACCATTCTCTGCTCGCTCAAATTCTCCACAATCTTGGCTTCCGAAATCAAGCTGCTTTATGGCTCTCCTCCTATCTCTCACAATGTTCCTTTTTTGTGTCCTCTAGCAATAAAATCTCCTCCATAGTCCCTCTGTCTGTGGGGATGCCTCAAGGTTCTGTTCTGGGTCCTCTGCTTTTCTCACTGTACACGCCTTCATTGGGTGAACTTATTAGTTTGTTTGGCCTCAGATATCATCTATATGCTAACGATACCCAAATTTACATCTCCACTCCTGATCTTTCACCTCAAATCCAGGTGCAAATTTCAGACTGCCTTTTGGCCATTTCCTCCTGGATGTTACAACGTCAGCTGAAGATAAACATGGCCAAAACTGAACTGCTAATTTTCCCACCAAGACCTTGCCCAACACCTAGCTTCACCATTACAGTTGATGGAATTGATATTGATCCGGTCAGCTCAGCACGCTGCCTTGGGGCCATATTTGATTCCTCTCTTTTCTTCTCCCCTCACATTAACTCCGTGGCTAGGTCATCTCGCTTCTTTCTCCGCAACATTGCTAAAATCCGCCAGTTCCTTTCCCAACAAACTACTAAAACTCTTATACATGCCCTCATTCTGTCCCGCTTAGATTATTTCAATATCCTACTAACTGGCCTCCCTGCTACTCATCTTTCACCCATGCAATCTGTTTTAAACTCAGCTGCACGAATCACCACACTCTCCCCAAAAACTGAACCTGCCCACATAATTCTCAGACATCTGTCATGGCTCTTGATTCATCAGCGCATCAATTACAAAGTCCTTCTTCTTACCTTTAATGCTTTCCACACTGCTACCCCTCCTTACATCTCTTCCCTCATCTCCTCTTATGTTACTGGCTGCCTCCTTTGCTTAGCACACAAAGCACTTCTTGTTGCACCATCCACACCCTCTGCCCTCTCCTGTCTCAAACACTCTCGCTTTCTGCTCCATACCTATGGAACTCCATGCCCCTCTCCCTACGTCTTGAAAAATACTCCTCTGTTTTTAAGTCTACCCTGATATCTTATCTTCTGGAGCACTAGGACCATGCACTGCCTATGGCCAAACTCAGCACTTGTAATCTCAGCACTTGACACCATCTTACCCCATTGTTTATCTCCTTTTACCCATTTAGACTGTAAGCTCCTTGGGGCAGGGACCTCTCTCCCATTGTTTCTATGAATGTCACACTTATTTCATCCCCTCTTACTTATTGTAACATATGTCTATTGTAAGGCGCTGCATACACTGTGTGGCGCCATGTAAATAAAGATATACATACATATACATATGTAAAGCATGCCTTAAAACCTAGTATAAGGAAAGATATAAATGAAGGGTCCAGCAAGAATGTAGAGGCCCTGTGGGTTGAAATGACGTAGCACTGATGTATGGGTGTGGTGTTCCGATGGAGAGACCGATTGAATTTTGGAGTCCTAACCTCTGACGGAGACCCCGTTTGGAAAGGCTCCAGAGGACCGTTTGTCTCACTCTTGGAGGGATTTGCGATACTGTCTGGGACCGTTTTGGGACAGTGGGAGATAAGGCAGCACCTTCGTGAGTAAGTGAGCAGAGTTTTGCTCAGAATGAAGTGAGATGACGGCGGTGTACTGGCGGTGAGGGGATGGCATGGTGAGACTTAACACTAAATTAAATGGCGTTGAATTAAAGATGAACAGTGATGTACTAGGAGGCCTGAAGATTCTCGGGGACCACCTGAAAATAAAAAGCGGGTGAAGTCGAAGCGGCTTGAAGTGGCTCGTTGGAGTCCGTTGAAGATTGAAGAGACCGCAGAAAGGACTCACCATTGCTATGTCGATTATGTAGAGGTCCCGTGAGTAAAAAAAAAAAAAAAATGACTGTGCCATAAAAATGTCCCCTCTCCTGTCTATCTCTCAGCTGGTAATGATAACCTCAGTGTTAGATGGAGCCATCTGTGAAAAAGGAACAGCAGTTATAATTCGCCTGGATGTTATTCTGGATAACAATGATCCCTGGCCTGTTTATATTTTCTATGTTTGTTTGTTTATGATGTTAAGATTGCTTTTAGTCAAACAGAAAGTAGGCAGAGAATTGTGGAGCGTATGAGGTTAACCTATGGTATTGCTCCCTGATCTACTCCGTTTATAAGATTAGAGGAGGTAGATAGAGGGTGAGCTTTAAGTAAATAGTAAGGTCACGAGAGGGAAGAAGGAGATAAAGTGGAAGGTGAAAAAGAGGGGAAGAAGAGGGAAAGGAAAATGTCCCCTAAGGAAAAAATCAAAAAGGCGGATATGGTTGATAAATCAAAACCTCTGCCTATTAACTCTTTTTGTTCCCCTAGGTTGCAAGTTAGTCCCTCGACTTCTGTAGCGAAATTAGCCTTAGATCAGACCCTTGAAGACAGGGTTTTGGAGGCTTCAAATATGAACTGTGTTGCCGATATGGAGCTGGACAAGAAAAGTGGTACAAAGCTATATAAGGGGGATAGTAAGATGAAATCCCAAACAAAGGTCTTTTCAGCAATTCTATTTGGGAATAATTTTTATTATGTATGGAGAGTACAACATCATGGGAAAGAGATTTTTCATTTTTTTCTAATCCCCATACTTCATATTCCAGGATAGAATTTTTTGCTGTTGAAAGCAAGTGATTTAGGGTCGTGTTCAAGCTCTCATATTAGCAATATAAGTTGGTCAGACCACGCTCCAGTAATAATGACTATGCAGGATCATCTGAAATATTGTACTCGAGCTCATTGGAAATTAAATGATGAGGATCTTTATATTATTCTTGCAAAAAAAGAAAGGATAAATAAAGCCATGCCCTCTCTTTATCACGGTACCTGCGATTCCGCTTGCCTGTGATTCTGTCCGGTGGTCCGTGGTCTCTGCTATGGGTAGGGACGGGCCACATCCATGCTTGCCTCTGTTCTGTGGGCGCACGTCTGTGGTGTCACGCTTGCTATTTTGTAGCATTAGGCACAATTGGCCGATGGAGTCCCGCCCTCCGGTGGCCTTATAGTCTGCCCACGAACTGAGCTTAGTTGCCCTTTCTTGGTCTGTGCAGTATTCTAGTGTTGCTCTCGTTTGACCCTATCTTTGTATTCTGTATATTCTTTGGCTTGATCCCTGGCTTTGTCTGACTATGCGCTCCAGTTTTGACCAGTGGCTCTGTCTGACTATCCGATCTGTGTATGACCCTAGCTTGTCTGACTACACGCTCCGATCTGACCTTGTCTGTGGCTGACTACCTGATTTGGCTCCTGACTGTGGCTTGCCTGACTTCCGATCCATGCCTACTTCTGCCCCTGTCTGACTACCACTTGCCTCAGTCAGCCTCAGAGGGCTCGCTCCATCGACCTGTTGCAACACTTACCTCACTAGTAGTGTTGCAGGTTGCCTTTCACTCTGTTGCCTCAGCATTGTGCTTTTCCAGCAATTACTTTACTGGTATTGTTGGGTATTACTCTCCGCTCTGTGGCCTCTGCCTACATGACATTTACCTCCCTGGTATTGTTGCAAGCCGCCCAAGGCTGCTATTCTGAGATTGTCCCTCTTCAGAGATCTACCAGTACACTCTCTTGGACTGGACTCCTGACGTTCCAGGTTCCCACTCGCTCTACTGGTTAGAACCACGTCTGGTTCTATATTCAAGTTCTCCTAGCAGATCGGGTACAGCTCAGTGTCAGTTACTAGGTAGTGGACTAGGCACTGTCCTCACACCTGTTCCTATCTTGGTTGTGGAAGTAGTGGACTAGGCACTGTCCTCACACCTGTTCCTATTTTGGTTGTGGAAGTGCTTGCTCTTGCTTATATATTTTAATAAACTGGTTAAATTCATCTGTACCTATGTTGTGTGCTTTATTTACCTAAGAGTCCCGTGACACTCTTGAATTGACTGGGGAAATACTTGCGATTCAGGAAGAGATCAAAGGTAACTTGAAGGAAAAGGCAAAGATAACCATAGATAGACTGAAGCAGAACTGGTATTGCTCTAGTAATAGACCTAGCAGGCTGCTTTCAAAATTTAAAACTCAAAGGACCAGAATAAAACAGATTCAGTACAATGGTAAAACATGTCTCTCTCCTCCCCAGATAGGGGAGGCTTTTCATGCTTATTATGCCTCTTGATAAGCTGGTTAAATTCTTCTGTACCCGTGTTGTGTGCTTTGTTTACCTAAGAGTTCCGTGACAGTACGAAAGTGCCATGATTACTATAGGTACATATGAACCAGTCATAGCATTCTAGCTAGAATGGACTCACAAGATCAGCGGATCGTCCAGTTGTCGTTTGCCATGCAAATGCTCCTAAACCGCACTGCACACCTTGGTCAGGTCCCTTGTCAACTGTTGGCTTCCCCAGTTTCTGCACTGGTGGTACCCTCTTATCCTGAGGCCAGTACTTATCGAGGACTATCGGGTAACGCTTTGAAGGGGTGCCTACTCTCTGCAGAGGGTTTTTGAACCAGGTGGGCATATTCTTGGAAATGGTTCCACATACCTTTCCAAATGAACAAAGTAAAGTCGGTTTTGTGCTTTCACTGTTGTCTGGTAAAGCGCTTGTTTGGGCCAATCCCTTGTGGAGACTGAGAAGCCCATTGTGGCCAACTTCAAGGAATGTGTAGACAAATTCCATAGGGTCTTTGACGTTCCAGCTAGAGCAGTATCTGCAGAGAAATGGCTCATGACCATACGACAGGGTGCATGCACTGTAGACGATTACGCCATTGAGATTCGCACTTTGGCTGCAGAGGTGAGCTGGAACAACGAGGCAATCGTAGCAGCATTTTCGCAGGGTCTATGTGACTTCATTAAGGATGAGATGGCAGCCGGTGAACTGCCGGAGGACCTGAACGAATTGATTACCTTCACAATTTTGATCGATACCAGGCTCAGGGAGAGACCTTCTTTCAAAGAACTGAGGCATAGACCCATGACTCGATTGGCGCCTAGCTTTTCTCCCCCACCCTGTCCTCCCTCGCCTCCCATACCTTCTGGCTCAGACTTTGCCAATAGTAAACCTATGCAGTTGGCCTTCATGTGCCTCCGTTACTACTTCAGCAGAGTGCAAGTGTCTGCCTCCGTTACTGCTACGGCAGTTTACCTTGGGCCTATTCTCCGTTACTGCCTCTGCAAGTGCAAGTGTCTGCCTCCGTTACTGCCCCGGCAGTGAGCCACCGGTTTGCCTCCGTTACTACTTCTGCAGAGTGCAAGTGTCTGCCTCCGTTACTGCTATGGCAGTACCTTATGTGTCTCTGTTCCCATTGTTGCCTAGGCAGTTTACGTTTATTCTGCTTATCTGTTCTTGGACTTTACTAATCCTTCAGCTGTCTATATGCAGAGAGCCCCATCACAGACCTCTGTGCACATGGGACTGTTTACACTCAAAGAAGACCATTAACCCATGCAGTACCTTGGTCCTGGGAATCCATTATAATCTGCCTGACCTGTGTCAGTATAGACTGTTGTGGACTTTATGTTTATGCTGGACCTGTGTAGGCATATGTATATATAACCTGTCGTGTGTCTGTATTATTCAGCTTATATACTACAGGACCTGTGAAGGTATTTTATTACTGTGATTTCAATAAAACTGTGTTTTATCCTAAACCACTGTGTCTGCGTGTCTAACAAACCGCTACACTCCCGTAATCTGAACCTCCAGGTGCCTTGCAAGGAGCTGGTCCCTCATTTCGTAGGTCCATACTGGGTTATTCATAAAATGAACCCTGTCTCATACGCTCTGGAACTTCCTGCTGCTATGCGTAGTCACAATGTATTCCATGTTTTCTTGCTAAAACCCCTGATCTGTAATCGCTACACTTCTGTGCCAGTTCAGCCTAGTCCTGTAGTCGAAGTCATGAAGAATATGAGGTACAAACCATTCTGAACTCTCGCAGAGTCATAGGCCACTTACAATATTTTGTGCACTGGAAGGGGTACGGTCCGGTAGAACTTTCATGGGTACCCAGTGGCAATATCCATGCTCCTGCCTTGCTCTGCAGGTTCCATGAGCGTTTCCCCTTTAAGCCTGGGCCTCTTCCGTGGGGAGGAGGTCATTAAGGGGTGGGTACTAGCACGGTACCCTTGATTCTGCTTGCCTGTGATTGTGTCCAGTGGTCCGTAGTCTATGCTGAGGGTAGGAACAGGCCACCTCAATGCTTGCCTCTATTCTGCGGACACACGTCTGTGACGTTGTGCTCACTATTTTGCAGCATTAGGCACGATTGGCCGGTGGAGTTCTGCCCTCTAGCGGCGGCCTTATAGTCTGCCCACGAACTGAGCTTAGTTGCCCTTTTGTGGTGTTTCTGTGCGTTATTCCAGTGTTGCTCTCATCTGACCTTAGTTTTGGCTTCCGTGTATTCTCTGGATCGATCCCTGGCTTTGTCTGACTATCCGCTCAGGTTTTGACCAGTGGTTCTGTCTGACTATCCGATCTATGTATGACCCTGGCTTGTCTGACTACCCGCTCCGATCTGACCTTCTCTGTGGCTGACTACCCGATTTGGCTCCTGACTGTGGCTTGTCTGACTTACGCTCCGTGCCTACTCCTGCTCCTGCCTGACTACTACTTGCCTCAGTCAGCCTCAGAGGGCTTACTCCATCAACCCGTTGCAGCAGTTACCTTACTGGTAGTGTTGCAGGTTGCCTTTTGCTCTGTTGCCTCCGCACTGTGCTTTTCCAGCAATTACCTTACCGGTATTGTTGGGTGTTACCCTCCGCTCTGTGGCCTCCGCTTTTGCATACTCTGTACTACCGGGCTCTGTTATTCTTGATAGGCAGAATAAAATGGATTCAGTACAATGGTAAAACATGTCTCTCTCCTCTCCAGATAGGGGAGGCTTTTCATGCTTATTATGCCTCTTTATATAATTTGCCTGATTCACAGAAGACAGATCTGGAGATGAGAGTTTTTGAGGGTTCTAAAATTACCTTCCCTTTCCTTGGAAAAGACAAATGAATTAAATCGACCATTTTCAACCAAGGAGATCTCAGAGGTAATTGAGAATTTGCCAAAGGGGAAAGCACCGGGACCAGATGGGTATAAGTCAATATTTTATCAATTTTTGTGCCCTTTGATCTCACTGCTTTTGGAAGAAATGTATAATGCTGTGGAGGGAAGTACGTGGGTTCCCTGCTGAAATGTTAGAAGCCAATATAATTCCCATATTGAAACCTGGTAAAGATCCGGAGATGGTTATTAATTATAGGCCTATATCCTTAATCAACGTGGATATAAAAATGTATTCTAAGATCTTAGCGCAGAGGCTTAATAAAGTGATTTTTGACTTAATTCACCCAGACCATGTTGGATTTATGGTTGGTAGATCAGTGGAGGATAATACCAGCAGAATTTTAAATCTTATTGATGAAATTCAGCAGAAGAAAATTCCCTCTGTCTGTATCGCCTTAGACGCTGAGAAGACTTTCGACAGAGTGAATTGGAGATTTCTGGCAGAAACTATGTGGGTTTTTGGCCTGACAGGTAGATTTATGGGATGTACCTTGTCGTTGTACACTATTCCGCATGCTGAGATCACGGGCCCTTATTTGAATTTGCTTACCTTTGAGATCCGTAATGGCACTAGACAGGGGTGCCCATTAGCACCTCTGTTGTATGCCCTGACTGTTGAATCATTGGCTGCGATGCTCAGGAACTCATTGGAAGTTACTGGGATAGTCATAGGTGAGCAAGAGCATTTGGTTTCTTTGTATGCTTTTTGCATTCTGCTATCCCTGTCGTCTCCAGTTAATTAATTTAAGGAGATGCTGAGATTTTGAATGAGTACGGGTAGTATTCTAACTATAAGCAAAATATAGCTAAATCACAGCTTATTTCATTGTATATTTTAGAATCTCAATTACAGATACTGTGAGAGCAGGCTCAGTTGGATTGGGGTAATGATATAATTTATTATCTGGGAATTTTCGCGTGTTATGACGCTGAATTACTCTGGGCTGATCAGAACCCTGAAGGAGAAGATTATTAGATGGAAAGGACTAGAAATATCTTGGATGGGCCGTATAAACGTACCTAAAGGTTATTTGGTACCTAAGATCGTGTATTTATTTACAGTAATCCCAATTCCAGTTCCTTGGGTGTTTTTCAGAGAGTTAGATTTTTTATTATCTACCTATATATGGGAATCAAAGAAACTTAGGATTCCTAGGGAAACATTGAAATGAGACATAAATCAAGATGGATTGGGTTACCCTATAGACTGCATGAGGCATGTATACTCTTACATTATTTCATGTAGGACCTCAAAAAAGGGAAAAATCTGGGATTGCATAATATAGAACAATGTAAAGCTAAGGGTGCTGATCCGTCTCTCCTTTTTTGGGTAGATCCTTATCATTTTAGAAAATTAAAAATAGCTAGTAAAATAATGGAGGGATTAATGAGATGGGTTTATAAGTATTGGAAGAGGAAGCAAATGATAGATGGAATGAGTTATATGAACCGTTCTAACCCCCTTGAAGTAGTGTCCCTCTATGTTGAGAATTTGATATTGGACATTGGCAGCTACAAGGTGTAAGTAAAATCTTGGATCTCTTTGATGAGGATCGATTTGTTTCATTTTTAGATTTGCAACATAAATTAAACTTATCTTTGAAAGAGTTATTTTATTATAATAGGTTAAAAGATTTTATTTTGGAGAAAGTTTTCCGAGACACAGATATTGGGAAGAGATTAGCCAAGACAGTGGGGGGTCTTGAGGTAATTTCTAGAATAAAAAGAACTCTGGATAAAGTAATTGTACCAGTAAAACCCCTGGCTTTTTCAAATTGGGAAGACAATTTGAAATCTTTTTTTCCACTGCAGGTTTGGCATAATGCTTGGAGGAAGACAAGATGTGCCGTTCATTGTATAAACCTGTAGAAACAATACTATAAGTTGGCTTCCAGTTGGCATAGGGTCTCGGCATTGTTATCTGGGTTTCAGCCTGGTACCCCGAATCATTGTTGGAGGTGCTTAGTAGAGCAAAGCACGCAATTACATGTTTGGTCGGAATGATCTAAACTATCGGGCCTTAAGGTTAAAATGGTACAATTGTTTCAGGATTTGTTTAAAATACAGTTGGTATTGATGCCTCAGATATTTCTGTTCCACATGGAGCTTCCTGTCTCTAACAAGAGTGAGGAGTTTTTGTGTATTAACATATTTTGGCATTTAAACTATGTTTGTCCAGATATTGGAAGAGACAAGAGATCCTAGTTTGGACAGAGATTAAAGCTCAGATTAGTTATCAGTGTGAGTCAGAAAAATGATACTTTGTTAAAAATGAGAGTATGAGAAAAAATACAAGAAAATTTGGGAGTTATGGATACAAAAACGATAAATAGTAATTGGAGCAAAGAGTGGTACCTGTGGATTGGAGACTGATAGTTGGATTTGAAACCTCTGGTCAGAGGCCCCTTATGGGAGTCTGGGTCCTTTGGGTGATGTAGGAATCTGGATCAGGTTGCTTCTTTGAGACGCTCCCGGGGCCCTCTATCTCTCAGGAGGCAGGTTGTGGTCTCCCATGTTGGAAGTGGAATGGAGTATACAGGTGAAATGGTAAGTTTAGATGATTATTGTTTTTAAAAAATTTGAATAGGATGATGTAAAGGAATAATAAATGATGATATATGTATGTAATTTTAATATTATAAAATAAAGAAATATGAAGAAATAAAAGATATGTTAATGGGGATTTGTTCAAGCCATCTAATATTGGGGAGTTTGAGGAAGCCCAAATGGAAAAGGCTTCTTAGTCAGGAAATGTAATCATAATGGGAGATTTTAACTATCCTGAAATCGACTGGAGAACTATTACTTCCAGCACAAGAAAGGGAAATTATTTTGTACATATGATTAATGACAATTTTATGTCCCAAATAGTAGAGAAGCCAACTAGAAAAGAGACCTTGCTTGACCTAGTGCTCTAAAACAATTCTGGCATGATAAACAGTATACAGGTAAAGGAACATTTAGGCAGCAGTGACTACAATATGGTATCCTTTGAAATTTGTTACGAAAACCCCAATAGTAAGGGTTTAACCAAAGGCTAATTTTACAAAGCAAAAAGCAGTATTAAAGGATATACAGTAGGATGTAATCTTCAAAGATAAAAATGCACAAGAATCATGGAATTTGTTTAAAATAATCTTAGACAAATATATGTGTCAATAAATACCATTGAAATACCATTGGGAATAGGCACAAGAAGAGCAAATTAAGACCAATGTGGTGTTATAAGGAGGTTTGCTGGGAAATGTGAAATAAGAAGCAGGCTTTTAAAGTGTTTAATTCAAACGGGTCATCGTTTAAAAAAATATAAAGAATTTAATAAAATCTGTAAAAAAACAATTAGGCTAGCTAAAATTGAAAATGAAATAAGTTTTGCAAAAGAGAGCAAGAAAAATCATAAACAATTCTACAAGTATATTAATAATTAAACGATTAAAGTTGTTCCTCTTAAGGCTGAGACAGGTGAATTGATTAGTGAGGATATAGATATATAAAGGAAGCAACAATTAAACAACTTTGGGAATCCATTAGAGAAACATTTAGGAGTACTGATAGAAAATAGACCACAGCAGTGTGCAGAGTCACTCAGCTGCTGCAAGATCAAATAAGAGTTATAAATGTACAGGATGCTTATATAATTCTACCTCTATATAAATCCTTGGTAAGGCCTCATCTAGAAAATGGAGTGCAGTTTTGGGCAACAGTTCTTAAAAAATAAAAAATATATTATTGAACTGGAAAAGGTGTAGAAACGTGCAACAAAACAGATAAAGGGATTGGAGGAGCAGAGTTATAAAGAGAGACTATCCAAACTGGGCTTGTTTACATTAGAGATGAGACGTCTGAGGGGTGATATGATTACCAATTACAAATATATTCGAGGTCAGTACAAAGAACTCTCCAATGAAACATTTAGTCATAGAGCTGAGCTAAGAACAAGAGGTCGTCTAATAAACCCTTAATGATGGTGGTCCTGGGGAGTGGATTCCCCTTAAGGACCTCATTAATCTCATTTGACAAGCCAGCACACATGACTGATCTCATGTGCCAACTTCCCAAACAAGGGTCTAATACTGACCTCTCCAGTCTTGGATTGATCAGTTTCAGGCTCCAGTAGTGCTCACAGAGCTCCCGCAGGTGTTTTGTGAATGAAAAGCCCATGACGTTCCAGGACCATCATTGGTCCTTAAGTCCAATTCACAGATGATGGTCCTAGCAGGTCATCGGTCTATAAAGGGTTAAGACTAGAGGAAAGGTGTTTTTGACTAAATCAAAGGCAGGGATTTTTTTACAGTAAGGACAGTGAAGCTATGTAATTATTTTCCTCAGGATGCTATGCTTGCAGATACTGTAACTGCTTTCAAAAAAGTAATGGATACCTATCTTGGAAAGAACAATATTGAAAATTATAGCAGTTGGCTTCAAAGCATATAGGATGTCGATGTAGGGAACTATCTGACTGCCATTTGGGGTCAGGACTGATTTTTCTACCCACTTGGGGCTTAATTGGAAATGGCTTGAAAATGTTTTTCTTGCCTTCCTCTGGATCAACAAGGGTGATTTGGCATGGGCCTGACTTGTTGGGCGCATGTCTTTTTCAGTCTCGTTATCTATGTTACTATGAAACTTGCAATTTTCGTAAAATGATGCATTTGTATCATAACTAATGCACAAGTATAAGTGATATGGTGCACGAGCCTTGCTTCATGCATGCCATAAATTTAGTTGTGATTAGATTCATAACAGGATCCAAAATCTTCTGAGAGATACAAAATATCTACCACAAAATCAATACACATTTTAACTTTTCCTATAGTGCTCACACTGCTTTATATCCCATACAACGTGATAACAACCTCCCACATCAACTGCTTAAAATGGCCCTACAATGTGGAATTCCGCATAGTACATACTATGAACAGAATAAGACTGTTAGCGAGTATACAATATGTAAATGGAAGGCTTTAAAGGGGGCATCTGTAAAGGTTTGTTTTGACACTCAGACCAGTAGGTAAAAGAAAACAATCTTTTATTGAAAGAAATAAAATACAAAGGATCGCCCTCTACAGTTGACAGCAACAATTGCAAGCTATTACACAGTACACATAGCTTTAATATAATATACAGAAGGCACCCAACATAGGAACAGAGAATAGGGGACAGGACCCTAAAGGGTGTATGAGAACAATTTGTCAGTCTCAGCTGTGGGGTTTGGCACGCCCGTGTGGTGTAGAGATAAACTGAGCAAATGTGCACAGCACAGAGTTCATATAAAGATGAGTAGTAGATGTTCAGTGACCAATGTAAGTTATAGCAGCGAAGTAACCCAAGGTAGCCCCCACGGGCGTTCGTCAATAGACCAGTGAGCCTGCAAGTGCAAGAGTATGTAGCCCCCACGGGCGTGATCGAGACTAGCCTGAGATGTGAAGCTGGCGTTTTAGCCCCCACGGGCGTATAACTGGAGATCACTGTAAGCACAACACGAGCCAAGAGCCCCCGCGGGCGTTTCCCTACGGATTGAGCAAGAGCTTGGAGCCTAACCTTGCCACCAATAGCCGCACCGGACACCTCCGTCGTTAACCGTGAGACCAAGAACCAAGAACGCCCAACCGGCCTAACAGGATTGACTACTCTGCAAACGTAACCGGGAGTCGCTGTCCAAGTAGCGGCCAACTCAGCAGCAGTAGACTTACAAGGTAACGGTTCTATATTTAGAAAGGAGGTCCGGTCAGAGAGAAGCGGCAGTGCAAGGGTTAATAGGTACGTTAGAATCTCCCAGGCTCGGTATGGTAGCTTAGCTCTGCAACATGTAAAGGCTCGGTACCAGAGGCACAGCTTATGCAAGTCGGCAAGGAACTCTGCACAGATGGATGGGTTACCCAGGAGGGTAATGGTCACACTAGCTCGGCACAGCAATGCAGGATTCAGAATGTCGCGGCGGTTACAACAAGCCAGGCAGCCGCGAAGATCTTGAAGCAGGAAGTCGGGCAGCCGGGTCATAGCACATAGAGGGTTCTCAAACAAGTCGGGTCGGAGCACATAGAGGATTCTCAGACAAGCCGGGTCGTAGCACGTAGAAGATTCTCAGACAGGCCGGGTCGTAGCACATAGAGGATTCTCAGACAAGCCGGGTCATACACGATCAGGAACACAGGAGAGTAGTCAGAACAGGCCAAGGTCGATGCACAGGAATCCGGATTCAGGAACACAGCAACAGCAAGTCTGGCTCAGAAACACCACGAAAGGGCATCTGACAGATGTAAGCGTCAGGTATAAAAAGGTCACCAAGGGGCGGGCCAAACCAACCGAGCAAATCACAGTCTGCCACAGATGAGAGTGACAGAAAGATCACAGGCACTGTGATAGTACCCCCCTCTCAAAGACCCCCTCTCCCAGCTAAAGGCTTAGGTTTCTGAGGATATTTAGAGTGGAAGCTGCGCACAAGTCTGGGCGCATGGAGGTCCTTCTGGTCAACCCAAGAGCGCTCCTCCGGGCCATAGCCCTTCCAGTGGACCAAATATTGCAACTTCCCTCTAAATCGCCTAGAATCAATAATGCTCTGAACCTCATATTCCTCTTGCCCCTGGACGTCCACCGGCCCAACGTACATTTGCCCTGCTGTATCTCCATTAGCCTTTTGGCAGCGGAGGCCACTCTGCCAGGAACCTCAAACACACGGCGGGACTTCTTTACGAACTCATAAAAGTTCAGCGTGCAGGGTTTGGCACTCTCCCACAAGGGGTTTGCCCAAGCCAGAGCTTTGCCTGTTAGTAGCGATATCATGAATCCGACCTTGCTTCGGTCGTTAGGAAAAGCCTGGGGCGTTAATTCCAAATAGATCTCTAGCTGGTTAATAAAACCCCTGCAAAGAGAAGGCTCGCCATCATATCTCAATGGTAACAGTGCCGCAGCCGTTAAGCCTCTGACACAAGTAGGAGGAGCTAGAGGCGGATTGTCCGGTGTCAAGACTGGGGGGACCACCGGATTTGGATTAGGCTTATCTAGGTGTACCGTACGCTCAAGTAGGGTTTGTAGAGCCAGTGCCAATTGATCTAGGCGCTGCTCATGGACATCCATTCTCCAGTGGATGTTTTGTGCGTTACTTTCACCCTTACTGTCTGAGGTCATGGCCCTTTCATACTATAACGGTTTGTTTTGACACTCAGACCAGTAGGTAAAATAAAACAATCTTTTATTGAAAGAAATAAAATACAAAGGATCGCCCTCTACAGTTGACAGCAACAATTGCAAGCTATTAAACAGTACACATAGCTTTAATATAATATACAGAAGGCACCCAACATAGGAACAAAGAATAGGGGACAGGACCCTAAAGGGTGTATGAGAACAATTTGTCAGTCTCAGCTGTGGGGTTTGGCACGCCCGTGTGGTGTAGAGATAAACTGAGCAAATGTGCACAGCATAGAGTTCATATAAAGATGAGTAGTAGATGTTCAGTGACCAATGTAAGTTATAGCAGCACAGTAACCCAAGGTAGCCCGCACGGGCGTTCGTCAATAGACCAGTGAGCCTGCAAGTGCAAGAGTATGTAGCCCCCACGGGCGTGATCGAGACTAGCCTGAGATGCGAAGCTGGCGTTTTAGCCCCCACGGGCGTATAACTGGAGATCACTGTAAGCACAACACGAGCCAAGAGCCCCCTGCGGGCGTTTACCTACGGATTGAGCAAGAGCTTGAAGCCTAACCTTGCCACCAATAGCCGCACCGGACACCTCCGTCGTTAACCGTGAGATCAAGAACCAAGAACGCCCAACCGGCCTAACAGGATTGACTACTCTGCAAACGTAACCGGGAGTCGCCGTCCAAGTAGCGGCCAACTCAGCAGCAGTAGACTTACAAGGTAACGGTTCTATATTTAGAAAGGAGGTCCGGTCAGAGAGAAGCGGCAGTGCAAGGGTTAATAGGTACGTTAGAATGTCCCAGGCTCGGTATGGTAGCTTAGCTCTGCAACATGTAAAGGCTCGGTACCAGAGGCACAGCTTATGCAAGTCGGCAAGGAACTCTGCACAGATGGATGGGTTAACCAGGAGGGTAATGGTCACACTAGCTCGGCACAGCAATGCAGGATTCAGAATGTCGCGGCGGCGACAACAAGCCAGGCAGCCGCGAAGATCTTGAAGCAGGAAGTCAGGCAGCCGGGTCGTAGCACGTAGAGGGTTCTCAAACAAGCCGGGTCAGAGCACGTAGAGGATTCTCAGACAAGCCGGGTCGTAGCACGTAGAAGATTCTCAGATAGGCCGGGTCGTAGCACGTAGAGGATTCTCAGACAAGCCGGGTCATACACGATCAAGAACACAGGAGAGTAGTCAGAACAGGCCAAGGTCGGTGCACAGGAATCCGGATTCAGGAACACAGCAACAGCAAGTCTGACTCAGAAACACCACGAAAGGGCATCTGACAGATGTAAGCGTCAGGTATAAAAAGGTCACCAAGGGGCGGGCCAAACCAACCGAGCAAATCACAGTCTGCCACAGATGAGAGTGACAGAAAGATCACAGGCACTGTGATAGCATCTTTGTCACCTGGTCAATGGCAAATAACATATAACATAAGTGAATTGCTGAAACCATTTGAGGAAGCTACCTTGCTGGTTAGTTGTGTTGGTGCAGGAATTAGTGAGGTATTTCGACTTACATATTTACTGCAGAAAAAAACTGAGGAACATGGCTGACAAAACAGATGAGCCAGCTAGTGATTGTTGCTAGCATGCTTTGTACAGGATCCTTGCATATTGTCCGTTAAAATAAATGAAGAATATATTCTTTCAATGCTGGAGCACCACTTTAAACATAACATTTGTATGTATGTATGTATGCATATTTGTATTTATATAGTTCCAAAAGGTGTACTTAGCACTATATACTTTAGTAGAAAGGGAATACAATAAGTGTAGCAGTTAAGTAATTATACAGACAATTATTGTAAGGGAACACTAGGTGAGCAAACATTAGGATACGAGGTCCCTGCCCCATAGTATAGTATCCTTTACCATCTGGACTACTGCAACTCTTATTTGTCTGCCTGCTACCCTTATCTCTTCTCTCCAACTGATTGTTTCAGCTGCTACACCTTCCTCTATTATGCCATTGATATAATCAACACAAGAATGTGACTCGTTATCGTCTTCAATGTTCTTCTTATATGTTTTTTTTTGTACTGGTGCTGGTGTTGGTTGTTGTGAAAGTTTTGGTGGGACCTTTACAAACTGCACCCTCCCCAGCAGGACAGAGATCATCATCATTTATTGCACATGATATAGCAACCATGACTCAATGTCGTCTGTTATCTATCAAGTCTGCCTCAGTCACACAGCTAATGTCAGGCTCCAAGTAAGTAATGAAAATGCTAAAGGTGGGCAACTACTGGTTTATTTGAATACCAGGCAACTCAATGGGAAGGTTGTCTACAACATGAAAACCTGTAGAAAGATCAATAAGAATGAAAGGAGCATAAACATATCTTTTTCCTGTGTATTTCAGGGCAAATGGGCACAAATGCTTAAGTCCTGAGTAAACCATAAAGAAGAATTGAGAATCACAGGCGAAGAAAGCATATGTAAGTGTGATTTTCAATTTGCTTTTATTGAGTATACATGAAAACTATATTTACAATATGTAATAATATATATATCCCATACCAATAGTGTGTTCATTTAACACATGTTATAAGCTGAATTAAAGGGATAGTAATGTTTCATAATAAAAGCAGCTCTAATTAATCATCATAGTATTTGGACTTTGGAGAGTGTTATTTCAATTCTGTTAGAGTTGTAGTTCAGGAGTAATTCAATGACAAAGTGTCTCCCTCCTGCCCTTTTTAATGATGTAACACTGCTCAGCTAGATCAGAAGGGAGGTGCCCAGGTAGACTGCAGAGAGGGACAGTCTTCAATTAAGGTAATGGAAAAACCTGAAAGCTTGTCAAGGGGGGCAGGGCTTTCATTGTTCTCATAGGAAGAAGATTGTCCCCTGCTGTTATCTGTCTGGTCTATGGACTGCATTCCACATCTGAGAAGAGATGGCTTACACTAGGTAAAAGGGGCGGGAGGGGAAACTTTGCTTGTGAATATCTCTTAAACCATAAAGATTTGAGAGATAAGACTTATATCATTCTTCATGTTTTTTAATGCCTACAAAATAAAATAAAGTGAAAATGAAGTATTACTATCCCTTTAATTGAGTGATAAAGAAGTGCAGTGCAATGATTTTTAGACTTTTTTGTAGGCATATAGTGCATATTAGTGCAAAATGTTTTTATTCTTTTCCAGGATGAATAAAAGATATTTACAAAAGGCAACAAAAGAGAAATTTCTTATAATAATATTTATTGCAACTCTGTGGGGCAAGTTGGCCATTGGGGTAATTCATCATAAAGGTAAGAAACATTTTTCTGTACTACTACCCATGGAAAATGTAGCAATAAGCATATTGCTTCGGAGCGCCCAGCTCTGTATCAGCCACGGCGCGGGCAGTCTATACTGCGCATGACTGCAACACGCGCAACAGTGTCTACTGCGCATGTCGTGGCGTTATACACAATTTAGCGAATTATTATATAGGATAATATAGAAAGGCAAAGCCATAGTAATTCAATCAATGCAACATATGCTATCAAGATTATAATGGCAACTTCTAAGTTTTCTGTACAATACAACACTGAAGGGGTTAACCAGAGACTATGGCCTAGATGCACTAAAGGTCGAAGAGGGCTGCGAATGTCGATGTTGTGTCAGAGCAGTGTCGTAGGCACCTCCGCAGTATTCATAAAGTGCCTGCGACATCACTTCATCAGAACTCCAAAAAAAAAATACCCACATAGACATCAATCCGACATGCCTTCACCATGTCTACGAATTTGGATTCTTCGAATCGACAATTGCTCATTTCCATATGAAAAAGAAGCATAATGAGATACATTTGTATGCAAGGGGGTGTGTTGATATTATAATGTGACACTTCGACTCATTCAGTAAACTCCAATAGCAGCCTCTGTTGTCAGAGTTCACAGTCTCCACTTCACCTAACTCAGGCTGTCGTAGCTGGGATCTCCCTTGTACTCTCCTATGGTGTAATAGCAGGGAGAGCTACGACATTCTGAACAGCATTCTCTGTGCTTCCCTACCCAGCCAGTAGGGGAATACAAAGAAGGCTTTCAGCACCATGGACAGCAGTGAATGCCATAGGGATGTGCATTGCTCACCCCTGTGGCATTCAAAGCGTTACAATAAACAAAACTAGTACACCAAGCACTACACAATGTTCCCCCCTTTGACACCCCCCTTTAGTATGTCAGCATATATTGCATATATTCTACATACTAATTCCATCCGACATTCACCTCAGGGACTGACATGTAGTAGTCAAACCTGTCTTTTATTCAACACTTAACCCTTTGAGTACCAGAGAGGTAGGAAAGCATTTCTTAGCATGTGTTTCCTACCCCTCTAGTACCCAGAGGGTTAATAGGCAAGATATTGACTGCATACCTTGCCTATATAGGTGTGTGTGTGTGTTAACCATTTATTTTTTATTAAAACGTGTGTATGACAAAATGTGTGTAACTGTAATTTTATTAACATTAGACCTCAAGGGTCATGAGGCCGACAGTTGCCCATTAATAACATTAAACGCATATAAGCCATGTGAAACATAGCTTATATGCGGGTGTCTGAGAGAGAAAAACCTGCAAGGGAACATCTGTCACCATGTATGTCATCTTGAATATTTCAACCCCCCATCTCTAAGCAGTGAGCCCATTGTCTCTTAAACACACAGGCCTAAAAGAATATGTGCAGTTGGCAAAATAGTTTCTTCAGAACATTTTAAAGCGGAACTACCACCTGACACAATCTTTAGCTTCACTAAGTCCCCATCTGGCGACTAGCTGCTTAGTAGAACTAGTCGCCAGAATAATTGCCTTATTTAATAGATTTCTGCTCTCTTCCCCAGCTGACAGGAAGGACGGAGCGCGGACATCTTGCCATTGTGACGTCCGCGCGCCTGCGCTGTCAGTCTCAGCCAGGTCTAGGAGGTGTTGCTAGGAGCCATTTGGCTCCTGCTGGGACTGACAGATGGGGACTTAGTGAAGCTAAAGATTGTGTCAGGTGGTAGTTCCGCTTTAACCATTTGCTGTCCAGTACAGAGCAGTCCCTCTGACACATCCTATCAAGTGTACATTTTTTCTCTTAAATGTTAGATCTGAAACTTTCAGACACTGGGATATCACCTGCAGAAAAAAACAGGGCAATCTGTGTTAACAATAGGTTTCCTCAGATTTAACATAACAAAGCAATTAATCATCTAAGTTTTGTTTATATTGCAGAATACATTGCCTAGAAACCCTGTTCTTGATAGAAACAGAAAATAATAGCCAGAAAGAGCATAAACCACCAGTAGATATTCCAAATATATATATATTATTATATATATATCTCTATATAATAATTTGCTAAAATGTGTGTAACGCCACGTCATGTGCAGTAGAGACTGCCCGCTCTGCGGCTGATACAGAGCTGGACGCTCCTTCGGAGCATCCAGCTCTGTATCAGCCGTGGCGCGGCAGTCTCTACTGCGCATGACTGCCCAGCGACCGACTGACAGTGGCATTGTGGCCCGTGTAACGGGCTCTTCAACTAGTATATATATATATATATATATATATATATATATATATATATATATATATAAAAGACCAGCCACGTACTCTGGATCTGGATCTTTTTACCGACTATGTAAGGTGTTTAGCTGTAGCAGGGTGGTATTGATACCCTGCTTGAATTTACCAGTTGTCTCACCAACTGGTCAACAACAAGAAGACTTGTGAGTACTTGGTGGGTCTTTTATACCTATATTTGAAATATCCACTGGCAGTTTGCATTCCTTCTGGCTGTTCTTTTATATTTAAAAAATAGTAATGTTATCCAAATCAGGCATTTATTTCAGATATGGATCTGAGCCCTTACTGGGTTTTACTTTTTTTGTTCGATGTCCATGTTCAGCTGACACCATATCTTTACCACAAGTATAGGTACAAAAATATTATTTTCCGTTATTGAGCCTTTTATTGTGATAATAAAGTGTAATAGGTGTTGTTTCATTTTGCAATTGAAAGGTAAATTGTATTTTATTATTTTTTATAAACTGTTTTGTCTCTCTATGACTATGGCTTATAACGTAGCAAGTTTGTTACTTTGCCAGTTCTGAATCAGCAAAACATTAAATTGAATTAAGTAGGAAATACAAAGCAGACAGTAGTGAATTGTTCAATTTCAAATGAGGGAAAGCTAGTACATTGGAGAAATTAAACAGTAATAATATCAATTAAAACTTGCAACCTAAAATGCACAAATTGAAACCCACCAGAAAAGAGAAAACTTTGGGGTATAATTATAATTTTCCAAAGGCTTACCTTGTTTCTTGATATTTATTTGTGTTCTATTGAATTTGTTTATTTTCCCCACTCGTTTAACCCCTTAACGACATGTGCCGTACTATGACCGTCACGGTCCTTGAAATACTCAAGGACCGATAACAGTCATAGTACGTCACGTACTTTTTACTTACAGCGCTCTACCGGGAGCGATGTAAGTAAAAATAGGGCCTGAAATTGACCGCTCCAAGATCGGAGCAATCTCTATCAGGCCCCATAGTGACGCACCGATACACGCAACAGGTCACGTGTACCGGCGCGTCCACGTGGTTCAATGCGGTCCTTATGGGACGGAAACGTCCCAGGACCGCCGGTCGTTAAGGGGTTAATATTGTTTTAAATAATTATACCAACAGAATTATATAATTATGACTCTACGTATAGGTCTTTATATAATTATTTGAATTATATATATAATTTTATAACTCTTTATACTTGGAATAATTATGGGCTATTGGCAAACAGACAGAACCATTGTGTACATGGCTTACTGAGGACAAAGTCCAAAAGAGACTGGAAAGTGTTATGGTGAATAAAGCACTGGGGTCTGAGGGTATACACCCAAGGGTACTTAAGGAACTTAGTTAAGTAATAGCAAGACAATTATATTTAATATTTATTGATTCACTTTCATCAGTCATAGCCCTATGATTGGAGGAAAGCTCCTGTAGTACCGTTGTTCAAGGGGTGCAAGATCCAAACCAAGACATTATAAACCTGTGAGCTTGACTTCCCTAGTAGGTAAGATACTGGAAGGGTTACGAACGGACAGTATTCAGAACCATATGAAGACCAACAATATTTTTAATTGGAGCCAGCATAGTTTTATGAAGAATAGATCATGCCGGACTAATTTACTTGCGTTTTATGAAAGAGTACAGGGGCGGATTGTGGTGCAATACCAGCCCGGGGGATTTTCTTATTTAACTGGCCCACTAGCTGGTATTTGAGAGCCAGGTTGGGGGTGTGGGTACACAGTGCATTGCTCAGCAATAAATACTGTATGCAGTATATTATAAGTTATTAACAACTTGCATGCCAGAGAGATGTACAGTAATGCATTCTGAGATTAACCCATTGATTGTCCCATTGGTGCACACCACATTGCACAGGAATATGTATCTCAATGAATAACCCCTTGTATGCTAAAGAGGAATAATTAATCTGTAACTGACATCTTTATTCACCTTTCTGGTATACAAGGGGTCAATTACTCATGAATTAAGCCTCTAGCATACAAGGGGTTAAACAGTGAGGTACTGCCTAAGAGGAATTCAGTGGGTTAATAGTAGAATAAAACAGTGCTGTAATCCTGTATGGCACGTAAATGGTTAATAACTGATTATTTAAAAAAAATATAAAAAATACAGGGGGTTAAAGGGTTAACACATCATACATTAAACCTATCTAGCAACAATACAGTTAAGTAATAAAAATTAATACCATTTGGAACTGCCAGGTAGTTGGGACCCAGAAGCTTTGCCTGCTAATCTTGCACTGCACCAGGACACACTGCAGACAGAGCAGGGACAGCTAAGTCAGCCTTGGGGGTGGGACAGATAGAGGGAACAGGACCACGTCTTCACTGCTGCTCTGGTGAGTTGTGCCTACGGTCCACAAAGGTGTGGACTGGAGAGGTGAGATCATCTGATCTCCCTACCGGCCCATAATTGAGCGGCCCACCGGGGGATGCCCGATCCCCCGATAGGACAATCCGCCCCTGTAAGTAGTAATTTGTACAAGGAAATTGCTGTTCATGTAGTAAACTTGGTTAATGCATAAATTAAAAGGCTTCAGTGTGGGAGGTGATATGTGTGCATGGATTGAGAACTGGTTAAATTATAGATAGCAGAGAATTGTTGTAAATGGAACTTTGTTGTTGTAAGTGTGGTACCACAGGGTTCAGTGCTAGGCCCAATGATTTTTAGATTGTTTATTGATGATCTAGAAGTGGGAATTGAAAGTAGTGTATCAAAAGTTGCTGATGAAACTAAGCTATGTAAGGAAATGCATACAGGGCATGTATTTTTTTTCTCTGCAGAAGGATTTAGATACACTGAGTGAATGGGTAGAAAACTGGCAGATGACATTTAATGTAGATAAGTGTAAGGTTATGCATTTGGGCTGTAGAAACAGGCATGCTACATATATATTAAATGGCAGACAACTTGGGGAATCCTCATTAGAAAAATATTTAGGAGTACTGATAGACGATAGACTTCACAGCAGTGTGCAGAGTCACTCAGCTGCTGCAGTGACTGCAGTGACAAAGGGTACCATCTTACATAAAAAGGTATAGATGGAAGGGTTGCTAATGTAATTCTACCTCTATATAAATCCTTGGTGAGGCCTCATCTAGAATATGGAGTACAGTTTTGGGCCCCAGTTCTTAAAAAAGACATTATTAAACTGGAAGAAGTGCAGAGACATGCAACAAAACTGATAAAGGGATTGGAGGATCTGAGTTATAAAGAGAGAGAATAGCCAGACTGGAATTGTTTACATTAGAGAAGAGATGTCTAAATGGTGATATAATTACCATTTACAAATATATCCAAAGTCAATCCAAATAACTCTCCAATTAATTTAATCAAAGAGCTGAGCTAAGAACTGCAGGTCATCCATTAAGACTAGAGGAAAGGTGCTTTTGACTAACACAATGGCAGGAACTTTTTACATTATGGGTGATAAAGCTATGGGATTCTATGCCTTGGGATGCAGTGCTTGCAGATACTGTATCTGCTTTCAAAAAAGCAATGGATACCTATCTAGCACAGAACAATAATGAAAAGTATGACAAATGGCTTCAAAGAATATGGGTTGTTGATCCAGGGAACTATCTTATTGCCATTTGGAGTCAGGAAGGATTTTTTTATCCACTTGGGGCTTAATTGGAATTGACTTCAACTGGGTTTTTTTCACCTTACTCTGGCATGGGCTGGACTTGATGGACTTGATCTAGCATGGGCTGGACTTGATGATCACATGTCTTTTGTCAGCCCCATCAACTATCTTACTATGTAATTATGGGCTACATTTAAAGGCAGCGGACACCAGAAAAAAAATCAGATGACAGCATTTTTTCAAGCATGGTAAGCAATTTAAAGACCTGTGCTATGAAAAAATACTGGCAAAATAACCCTCTGCCGGTCTCTACATTTAGATGGGTTTTGGCCCATTGAAAAAAAATGCTATGCCATTTACTGGACTGCATTAGCCCTAAAGACTGATAAGGGACTCACTTTAGCACATAAAATTTAAGACCCAGGTTTTTTTTACTAAAGTCCCTTATCGGATCTTTAGTCAGCTGACACAACTAATAAAAGGCAAAAAAAACCTATGTCCCCATTGGATGTATTGATATGGGGCCCTAAGCCCCATATCAATACATCCAAAGTACTTAAAAAGTGTCCAAAGTTGGTAGAATAAACCCTGTGAATGCCAGTGGGGTATAATTACCCTGCTGGCACTCATAGGGTTAACCCGACTAAATAACAACGCAACATCCCATTAAAAGTAACACTTACCATTAATTCTGATGTCCAGCGGAGTCCTCAGCATTCTGGTCATCTTCTGTCCTTCTCTTCTTTCTTCTGTCTTGTATCTTCATTCTTCTTTCTTGTAGCTGTTAAAAAAAGTATTAGGTATGAATAAGTTTGCTGAAATATCCTGGACAATAATAATAATAATACCAGCAATAATAAAAGCAATGCTTTGCGTACCTCTCTGGGGCTCAAAGGGTTAAGTGATGTATTAGTGCCTGGTTCAACATGCCTCCATTATACTATGTCCTATTTTGTCAATATAAATATCCCAAAGTTCAATAATAAAAGGCTTCGCTTTCAATTTTCTGTCTCCTCTGCTATGTGCAGTCGCATAGGCCCCAAGTCCTATCCCACACAGGCCGATGCCCACTCCACATTGAGGGAATCTGAGCAGAGACTGCCTTTATCACAGTGAATCAGCTTCGAGCGGCTGTGTTCTGTTCTTAGTTATGGAGCAAGGAATGGCTGAATTTGGGATTGTTAACCCCCACCCTGCTGTTCTCCCAGAGTTGGGGAATTTTCCTGGGCTTTTCCCTTTAGGTGCCTGTCTTTTGGATGCCTTCCACATGCTCCCTGGGGTCATTGTTTTTTTTGGGTACCTCTAAATTTTGTCTGTGCACGGCTCCTGTAAGAATGGTACCAACTCCTCCTCCATCTTTGCTCCATTGACTTCTATTTAGGAACTTCATTTGGACATATCTCTTCAGCTGTTTGACATACAGAAGTCAGTGTGGGCTCTTTCTTCATGGCTTCTCGTGCACTTTCATCTGGTTCACGTCCTGAGTGTCTTGGGGGTCTGAGGCATTCCACGGAAGGCGTTGTAGACATTGCTAGGCAACAGAGAAAACTACATTTCCCAGAATGCCTGTTTCACTGGCCTTCTTCTGATTGGCTGCCTGTTTTTCAGTCTCCATTTCACTTCTCTATTGCTTATCCTTCACAGAAGCAGACTCTCCTTGCTCTCTTTCTCCAGATTAACTCTTCACCTGCCAGGTAAGTACTTTCTGGGCTTTTCTTCGTTGAAGTATTAGTCTGGGGTACTGTTACTAGTTGTTTGTATTAGTTTTAGACACAACCCCTGTCAGAATGTCAGATTCTAAGGGACATGGGGTTAGACCTAAGACTAAGGACTCAGGGACATCACTGACCCTCACTGCTTACTGTTCCTCATGTCAAACGGGGCTCCCCATTGAGTCTTCTGGATCTCTCTGCCCCTCCTGTGCTGTGGCCCCTCCAGCTTTGAACAAGTGAAAATCACTGTTGTCCACAGTGGCCCAACTTCCTCTTTCCCTCCAGAGGGTTCTTCAGTCCTAGAAGCCCTCCACTAGTGTCAAGTATGTGGCCCCTAGATCTCAGAGTGTGCCTAAGCTCATATGGGCCTCGTCTGAGGAGAAATTTTCAGAGGGGCAAGGTGGGGAGAGGAATGTGAAGACATGGATTCTTCCTACTTCTGTTGCGATTCTTATCAGGCAGATCCCCTTACCTTGGCTGAGAGTCTTATTAGGGCTGTTTTGGAGATCCTTCATGTCCCTGACACTCCAAATGAGGGGCCTTCCTCTGAGCATGTCTTCCAGAGATGTGAGAAATATTCTACTGTATTTTCCCCTAATGTCACTCTTGATCAGATACTTCTGGTTGAGTAGATGACCCCTGATAAGAGGTTGTCTATCACCAAGAGATTTTCTAGACAGTACCCCTTTTCAGAGGCAGCTTTGGCGCAGTGGGCCCTTCTCTTACTGTGAATCCCCCAGTCTTCAGGCTAGCCAAGTCCGCTGCCCTGCGTTGTGGTGGATTCAGTGGGACTGAAGGATGTGGAGGATAAGAAACTTGATTCTACCCTCAAAGCTAATTATGCGGCCACTGAGCCTGCATTGAGACCTACTTTTGCCTCTGACTGGGTTAACAGGGCTGTTGCTGTGTGGGGTGAACAGGTGGTGGGAGCTGTCTGTGCAGATACTTCCAAGGAGGATCTGTTGGACTTTTGTCCAGCATGAAGGAGGCCAAAACTTATGTTTCTGAGGTTCTTTTTGAGGTGGTCAGATTTTCAGCAAAAGCCTCAGCCTTCTCAGTTAATGAGCAAGACACTTTGTGGCTTAAAATGTAGTCTCTGTTGGGTCCTGAGCTAAAGAAGATTATTAGTAATGCTACTGGGGGCAAGAGTACCTTGTTGCCTCAGATGGCCACCAAACATCTTACTATGGCTAGGAGGGAGTTTACACATTTTTCGGGATGTCTGGGAATCCTCAGTCATGGACCAGTGGGTTTTGCAGGTAAATTCAGAAGGGTACAGAATAGATTCAGATCCTTTCCTCCTTTTCGTTTCTACTTGTCCAGAGTTCAAACAGTGCCAGCCAAATTAAGGCTGTTTCAGGAAGCAATACATTCACTGCTGGAAAAGAGGGTCCTGGTTCCAGAACCTCCCCAGGAGCAAGGTTTAGGTTTCTATTGCAACCTGTTTGTAGTTCTAAAGAAGATGGTGCCTGCCATCCCATTTTGGACCTTAAATGTCTCAACAAGTATGTGGAGAATTCATGATTCAAGATGGATCCCTTGCGCTCTCTCATAGCAGCGATGTGACAAGGGAGTATCTGGTATCTCTATACCTTCCAATCCACCCGGATAACTAACACTATTTGCTTTTGACTTAGGCTCAGATAACTACCAGTTCATCGCTCTGTCATTTTTGTCTGGCCTCGGTTCCTCGGATGTTTACCAGGGTCATGGGGGCTTTAGCAGACTTCATTCACACATTTCTATGACAACCTTTTGATCAAGGCTCCTTCAGCAAAACTCTTGGACCAGCATGTCCAAGAATGTGCTTGACTCCTGGATCACCATGGGAGGATCCTGAACATGTCTTTTCCAGTACCTTCCCATTAGTTGGTGTTTCTAGACATGAGGTTCAACATCCGCCTAGGGAAGGTCTTTTTACCAGAGGACAAGATCCTGCAGGAAGAGTCTCAGGCACAGGAGTGTCCCTCGGCCATGGTCAGGGAGTACATGAGCATTCTGGGCTGGCTATTGTCAACACTAGAGTTGGTGCCTAACTCTCAGGTTTACACCAGGGAGCTTCAGAGGCATGTCATCCAAAATTGGTATGGGAATTCGGCACTTGTGGATCGACAGATCTCCCTCTCTCCGGAAGCCAGACAGGACCTGCAGTGGTGGCTACATTGGCCAATAGGGGAAGTCCTTTGTGATCCCAGAATGGACTCTGGTCATGACAGACACCAGCCTGAGCAGCTGAGGAGCGGTTCTGGGTCACCTGGGGATCCAGAGCAGGTGGGCTGCATAGGAGTCTCTTCAGTCCATCAATAAACTGGAGATCAGGATGAGCAGTCTCGCTCTTGTGTACTGGACCTCTCTGTTGAAGGCCCATCCAGTAAGAGTCCAGTCACACAACTCCATCAACCGTCAGGGGGGCACTTGAAGCACCTGGTATGACGTGAGATATTTCTAGGTTGGGCAGAAGACCACATTCTTGCTATCTCCGCCGTTCATATTCCATAGGTAGAAAACGTACTGGCGGACTTTCTAAGTCGCCATGATGTGGATGCGGGAGACTAGGAACACAATACGGAAGTTCTCCACTCAGATGTGCTACAGTGGGGACTGGCAACTGTGGACCTGATGGCCACGAGGGACAAAAGGAAGGTTCCAGCCTCTGTACTTTGCCATGGATGTGATGTTGATTCCATGGAACTTCCACCTCCGATTCCTCTCATTCCCAGGGTGCCGTGGAAGATCATGATGGATGGTGCAACTGTGATTCTGGTCACTCCTTATTGGATCAAGTGGGTGTGGTTTGCGGGCCTGCTGAGTCTATCCATTCAGCATCCACATCCCCTTCCCCCCAGGCCAGCCTTCCTTCTTCAGGGCTACCTTTGGAAAGAGGATGTGGAGAAGCTGACTGGCATGACTGCTGAAGCCCACATCCTGATGAAGAAGGTTTTCTCTACTGAGGTTATTTCTGCTATGATTCAGGGTAGGAAGCCTGTCTCCTCTAAGGCCTACCACAGGGTTTGGTCTATTTTTATTCCTGGTATGTCTACAGGGACCTATCTTCACAGGACTATGAGGACCTTCCAGTGGTGTTATCTTTTCTCCAGGATGATGTGAGAAAAGGACTCCGTTTGAGTTCCTTGAATGTTCAGACCAGATCGCTTTGTTTTTTTTATTTTGTCTTCTGCTTTCTGTAATCTTCCATCTTCTTTCTTCTCTCTTCTCAGTTCTTTGCGATCTGTATGTTAAAATGAATAAAATGTCAATACAAGATTTTTTTTTTTTTAAAACAAAGGCCCCCAAAGTTATGCAAGACTTACCCTTTGAGTGTCAACACTCTAAGGCGTAAATGCAGTCTGGCGTATCTGCTAAAAATAATATGCTGCCATGCTTGTTAAAATAAACAGAGTAAGGCATTCTTTTTGTTAAGATATCAAAGGCATTTCAAGGTTTAATCTGTCTTCACTGCCACTGGCTCTGCTAGGAATGTACAGTGAAACAGGATCCCTCCCCCATACCTTTTGGGCCATTGTACGAGTCAGAATGAGGGAATTTTTAACAGAGACTGGCTTTTTATATGGCAAGTCTATGTTCAAAATGGCCAATCAGCTTCTAGCAGGGGGGGTGACTAAATACCCTAGAATGGCCCAAAAGATATGGGGGGGGGGGGCTGTTTCACTATGCATTCCTGCTGCTGCCAGCAGAGGCAGAGGCAGCAGAGACAGATTAACCCTTTGAAAGGTCTTTGCTATCTTAACAAAAAGAATGCCTTACTCTTTATTTTAACAGGAATGGCAGCATATTATTCAGATATGCCCGACTGCAATTAACCCTTAGAGTGCTGGAGGGGGCATTTCTTTGGTGCATTTTTTATTTTAAAAACAACTTGCATTGACATTTTTTACATTATACACTACAGATTGCAAAGAAGATTAGAAGAAAGAAGATGGAAGATTACAGACAAAAGAAAACAGAAGACTGAAGAAGGAGCTGGACAGTGGATGACCAGTAAGTGTTACACAGATCTGGTTTTTGATAGCGTTAGGGGTGGTATTGTTGCACTTTACTGTTAAGGGTAGTGTAGGGTTAGTGTTTGGGAGGGTGACTGTGTGTTTAATCTAATGGCCGGTGCTTGACAGTGTGTCAGGCACCGATCGTTAGCTCTTTTCCTTTGATGTTCCATTATTCTCGCTACTTAGCTTGGGTTTTGGAAACTTTATTCACAAACTGGACGTTTGGCAACAAGTCTGTTTCTGTGGCCCAACATCCGTTGTGGTTTCAATTGATAGGATGATTTGGTACCGACATAGACATTTTTTTTTAACAAGTTTTACCGTATTTTTTGAAATCGATGCCCAAAAGTGTTAATTGGAAAATGCGTCCTTGGATTCAAGCCTAATAAAGGCACTCAACTCTTTATATAAATTCTTAAAGGGATAGTAATGTTTCATAATAAAAGCAGCTGTAATTAATCAATAGTATTTGGACTTTGGAGATTGTTATTTCAATATTGTCAGAGTTGTAGTTCAAGAGTAATTCAATGACAAAGTATCCCCCTCCTGCCCCTTTTACTGATGTCACACTGTTCAGCCAGAGCAGAAGGGAGGTGCCCAGGTAGACTGCAGAGAGGGACAATCTTCAATTAAGATAAGGGAAAAAGCTGAAAAGCTTGTCAAGGGGGGCAGGGCTTTCATTGTTCTCCTAGGAAGAAGATTGTCCCCTGCTGTTATCTGTCTGGTCTATGGACTGCATTCCACATCTAAGAAGAGATTGCTTACACTAGGTAAAAGGGGCGGGAGGGGGAAACTTTGCTTGTGAATATCTCTTAAACCATAAAGGTTTGAGAGATAAGACTTATATTGTTCTTCGTGTTTTTTAATGCCTACAAAATAAAATAAAGCTAAAACGAAGTATTACTATCCCTTTAAGTATCTGCAGTATAATGAAAAAGACAGTAGGCTTTGATCTTTCCAGCTCTTCTGCTAAAAGGGATCTGCTTCATGGCAGATTGTTCATTCCTCTAAGAACTCAGATAGACTAAAAAGAACCACACAACACAGGGCTGAATATAATGAGTTAATAGTTTACATAGGAAATAGTATATGAATAAGCAACTTATGACTTGTATAACATACTTTATACATAAGTTGCATGCAATCAGGATACAATACAGAATAAAACAGAAAAGTGCCAAATAGCCCAATAAAATAAACAGTAGATGTTCATACACACAATGTAAATGTACACACATTTTAGCACATCCAAATGAGTATGACCCATCATAGTTCAGAGAAATAACATGACCATGAATGCTCATAAAATCAGTGGAATGTGATTGTGATGTGAAGGTCTTATATTTTATTTCTTATTTTTGCTATATTATTCTGTTACATTATTTTTGTGACTACCTCCAATTTCCTAGAGCACTGTGGTAGTCTGTGTCCAAACAGCACACATAATCAAATTTTCCTGACGATCCCCTGTGGATTCTGCTTTGCCCAAGCCAAGATGAATCACAATAGTCTCACTTTAAGAATGGCACATAAATGCTTATGCTCATGTTAAAACATAAGTATGTTTCACTGTATATTTTCTGTTGATGTTCCTGGAACCAGAACATAAATTAACATATATTTGGGTACACACATATTTCAGAGGCCAACGTCTTTGATCTATGCACCGTAGATCACCAACAATGTCACTGTTATCCATTTTGCTATGTTCTAGAGATATTTCTCTTTCATCCAATATAAAATACAGGTACCATGGGAGGAGACTTCCGTCCTTACTAGGGCTGGAACATATCAAAAGACAAGGTCTTGGAGGTACAGTCTTCCATTCTCCTTATCAGGCTACCATAGCCCCACCTATAAAGTTTTGATTTGTTCCATTCGAGTGAAGAGGCTAGAAACATTTCTGGTTAGTTTTTAGCTAATTTTTTATTTTATGCTTAGATATGGGGATGACAAATTCCCCCATTAAGTGGGTTACCATTCCTGGCTTCCCCTAGAGGATTGTCCAGTATACAGGTGCTGTTGTGGACCCTTGCAGCCCTGTGGAGAGAATCTTGCAGCCCAAGTTTCTTTCTCCCAGCTAGATCTCTCTAAGGCGCTGGTTCTTCATAATGGTAACCTGAATACAGAAGTTGAAGATTGGTGAGTAAACCTTTGATTGCCATGGTCCACTTGTCCAACTTAGTCTCCTTCCTACAGGGGTTATATTGGAGTCTTGAACTCCTGCACTCATGTTGCGTATTTTATTATGGTTTGTCCCTGGGTTTCTGGAGGATGGATGGCTGTTTTTTGAGGTAGTTAACCCCTTCCCTGCTGGTTTCACCTGGTTTTGGGGCTTTTTCCTTTTAGAGTTAAGCATTTTTATTACCCCTCCCCCACATACATGTCCCCTTTGGTCTTTGGGTGTTTTGGTAACTTTTTAGAAATTTAGAATTTTTTTGTGTGTGGTGCCTTTAAGGCGTGCTTACTGTGTGGCGACACTTCTTTATTTCTATGGGACAAAATGATTTGGGATGTATCTTTGCAACCATTTGACATACAGAGGTGTGAGAGGGCTCATTCTTCTTGTCTCCTCATGTCCTAGCATCTGGTTTACATCCCCAGTGTCTCATGGGGGCCTGGGGCCCCACAAGTGCAATTTTATGCATTTCTAGGAAACAGCAACTGGGAAAGACTACAACTCCCAGAATGCCCTTTTCCTGATCTTCCTTCCGATTGGCCGCTGGTTTTACAGATGCTATTTTATTCCTTTTTGCTTATCCTACGCAGAGCTTGCCTCTTCTTGCTCTCCTTCTTAGATTACTCCTTTGCCTGCCGGATAAGTACCTTTTTGGGCTACACTAAGGTGATTTAATATTCTGGATTACAGTATTTTGTGTTTTATACTGTTTTAGACACTAGTCCTGTTAGGATGTCGGATCCAAAGAGACACGGGGCTAGACCTAATGCAAAGGACTCAGGGACACCTCTGACAGCCCTTGCTTATTGTTCATCATGCCAAGTAGATCTCCCTAGAAAGTATTCAGGACGGGGCCCCCACTACACCACCGGGGCCCTCCAGCCTTGAGCAAGAGCCAGACTGGGTGAAAGACTTAAAGTCTACTATGGCACAGTCTCCCCTGTCTCTGCATGACTTAACAGAATCCTGGTCCACAGATGCCTGTGAGTGGAAGTCTGTGCCATTTTTACAATACATGGGCAGAGTCCATTTTGGACCACTGGGTTTTGCAGGTGGTTTTGGAAGGGTACAGAATAGGGTTAAGTCCCTTCCTCCATTCAGGTTATTCCAGTCCAGGGTTCCCCTGGGCGAGGAAAGTTGTATCTCTTAAATGAAGTGATTCAGTCTCTTCTGGAAAAGGGAGTTCTTGTTCCAATTCCACCCCAAGAGCAAGATTCAGGTTTTTATTCAAACCTATTTATGGTGTCCAAGAGGGATGGCAGCAGTTTCCCTATTCTGGAACTCAAGGACCTTAATCCGTTGTGGGGAATGCTCACTTCAAGACAGAGTCCTTGCACTCTGTCATAGCAGATATGTATCCAGAAGAATTCATCACATCTTAAGATTTGCAGGATGCTTACTTACACATTCCTAATCCACTGGACAGTCAGAAGTACCTCTGTTTTGCCTGAGGATCAGAACACTACCAGTCCACCACTCTGCCATTTGGGCTTATCTCCGCTCCTCAGGTGTTTGCCAGAGTCCTGAGAGCCCTGATTGCCTTCATTCACACCCAGGGGATTCAGGTGACTCCTTACATGGACGACTGTCTGCTGAAAGCTCCATCGAGAGAAATCCTGGAACAACATGTCCAGGACTGTGCTCAGAATCTGCTCCACCATCTGTGAAATCTCAAAATGTCAAAGTCTTCTCTGATTCTTGCTCAGAACTTGATCTTCTTTGGACTCAGGTTCAATACTTGTCTGGGGAAGGTCTTTCTGACAGAGAACTCCATTCAGCAAATTATGCTTCTGGTGTCCCAATCTCTGCAGTGACGCTCGGCCAGCCTGAGGGGCTGGTGTGTGGTTCTGGGTCACTTGAGGATCCAAGGCAGATGGGCTTTGGAGGAGTACCTTCAGTCCATCAATGTTCTGGAGCTCTGGGTGATTTGGCTTGAGCTTGTGTAATGGTCCCTTCAGCTGAGGGTTCATCCAGTACACATCCAGTCAGATAACGTCATGGCAGTGGCCTACATAAACAAGGAAGGAGGCACTCAAAGCACTCTTGCTTGGTCAGAGGTCAAGTCTATATTGGCTTGGGCAGAAGATCATGTTCTGGCTATCTTCACAGTGCATATTCCAGGGGTAGGTTATCACGGTGCCCATGATTGCTTACTTGTGCTGTCAGTCAGGTGTGTGTACTCTCCATTGGCCACCTGTATTTTGCCCGCCCAGTATTGCCTTTATAGACTGGGCTGAGGCACCCTTTGGTTGCCCTTTCGTGGTGTCACTATGTCAGCAGTCACCAGCCTTGTACCTTTTCCCTGGGCCTGTTTTGATCTGTTTCCAGTCCAGTGTTGCTCCAGTAGTCAGTGCCTTCGTTGCTGTTGTTCCTGCTCCGTTCCTGATCCGGTTGGCAGTGCTGTTGTTCCTGTCCCATTCCTGATCCCGTAGTGCTGCTGTTCCTGCTCCGTTCCTGATCCGGTTGGCGGTGCCGTCGCTCCTGTGGTGGTCCTGGCCTGTCTGCTGTCGCTGCTGCTGGTCATCCTTCTGACTGCTGAGTCGCTTGGTGACATTCTGATCACTGTGCATTCCATATCTCACCGGTTGCTGATTCGCTTGTATGGAACCTGTTGGGCAATACGCTTATCCAGTACACGGTACTGGTTTACTCCAATCTCACCAGTTGCTGATTCGCTTGTATAGAACCGGTTGGGCAAGACGCTTCTCCAGTACGTGGTACTGGTTTACTCCAACCTCACCAGTTGCTGATTCGCTTGTATAGAACAGGTTGGGCCATACGCTTATCCAGTACGCGGTACTGGTTTACTCCTATCTCACCAGTTGCAGATTCGCTTGTATAGAACCGGTTGGGCCATACGCTTATCCAGTACGCGGTACCTGTGCCACATTATGTAAGAATTGATGGTAATGGTTCTTGAGACCCATCTATGATTGTAGCTGAATGACATATGAGAGGATGGGAGCCGTTACTAAAGTCTGTACCCTGGCATGAGAAGAGTGCAATACATTCTTGTAAATCACATGAACACAAAACAGCCTGTGTTTAAAGAACTCGCATTTCTCTAAATTAGCTCTTAAGCCATGGTGTTTGAGGCACTGTAGACTTCTTCCACGTTTATTTTGTGATCTTTTTCCATGGTGCCTGTAATCAGCATATCATCCAGCAATCATTTTTGTGTGTAGGATATCTGCTAGACTATTGTCCATGGTGCATTGCCATATTGTAGGTAAGGATGCAAACCCAAACATTTTTCTGCTGTATTTTTTAAATAAACAGTTCATGTCTGTCACTGTCTAGAGTCTACAAAATAAGTCACACACACACAAGTCCTTGCGTCTGCAACTCCTTCTCTGCTTCTATTCCTATATGCCTGTACGGATATTGTACTATACAATACCATACTGTAACATATCAGAGTAAGGAATTAATTGATTGAGTGCATATGCTCATATTCACTGGCTTTATAATGGAATACTTTACACAAATACAAATAGCATACATTCATAAAAATGAAAAGAGACAATTTGTATTAGACTAGGCTAAAGTCAGTCACAAAACAGAGTAGGATATATGAACGCACTTCAAATAGAAAGGATGCATGCATAAATAATAGTGCTATTGTCTGTATTGCTATCTGAAACAAACAAAATGATAAGATATCATTACCCAAAATAATATAGATATCATTACCCAATTTAATGGTACTAATTGTATCTACTTCAGAAGGATGAAAGGCTGAGTTGACCTTGCTGGGACTATAACCTGTGACCTTGAGGTTTAAACAGATTCTACAGCTGGTGCATTAAACAACTGACCCATCTCACCAGCATAAAATATCACTATTACTTTTGATAGCATAATTTCAAATGGAAAAAGGAGGAGAAAATGCATATGATAAATTAAAATAATTGTCAGTGCCGAACACTTACCTTCCGGCAGCCTGCTGGGCGTCCGGCGCTCAGCTGTCTGATCCTTGTCTTCGTGGCTATGCCTCATCTCCTGGCGGCTCTAGCTTCTGGGTTGCTGTGAGCAGGAGAGCATCACGGGGGAATCCACTGTGACGTCAGCGCCTGCTCTTAAAGAGCCAGGGGTCATTTTGTGCTCCACCTCCAGTGTTCCTATAGGGTATATAGAGTAGGCAGGGATATGTCACGGTTTGTTTTGACTCTCAGACACAGAGTTAAGATAAAAACACAACTTTATGGAAAAGTTAATAAGAACCCTCACAGGTCCTGAACATACACTTATGTTACAGACACACAACAAGTTCAAGTACAATAGCCAACAATAATACAGTATATGTAGGCTCTACCGGCCTTGCCAATTACCGGGTAAGTATCACGGTGCCCGTGATTGATGCATTTCCCTGTCTGTCACCAGTAGGGGGCTTCTATTGGCTGTCTGCATTTAGCCCGCCTCATATTGCCTATTTAAACCTGGATTGGGCACCCTTTGAGTGCCTTTCATGTTGTTTCTGACCTGTTTGCTATCACTATGTCCAGTGATGGTTGGGCCTCTGTTCCTGTGTTCCTGAGTTCCTGATTACAACTGTTCCAGTGTCTCCTGCATGCTGAGTTGTTCCAGTCCTGGTTCCGGCCTAGTACTCTGGGGTTGCAGTTCCTGCTGACCTTCTTCTCTGCTGTTTCCTGACCTGACTGATCGCTGCTGGTTCCTGTCATCTCCTCGCCTGCCTCCTGTGATCCTGGTGACCTTCTGCTTGGTCGCATCGGCGACATTGCTTGTTAGTCCCATCGTGTGGACGCTGGTTTGCTCCAAAGCCTTGCGGCTACACGATTCAGTTGTTAGTCCAGTGCGCGGACACTGGTTTGCTCCTAAGCCTATCGGCTACACTATTCAGTGGTTGGTCCCAGCGTGCGGACGCTGGTTTGCTCCAAAGCCTTGCGGCTACACGATTCAGTTGTTAGTCCAGTGTGCGGACACTGGTTTGCTCCTAAGCCTATCGGCTAAACTATTCAGTGGTTGGTCCCAGCGTGCGGACGCTGGTTTGCTCCAAAGCTTTGCGGCTATACGATTCCCTGTTGGTCCAGTGTGCGGACACTGGTTTGCTCCAAAGCCTATCGGCTACACTACTCAGTGGTTGGTCCCAGCGTGCGGACGCTGGTTTGCTCCAAAGCCTTGCGGCTATACGATTCACTTGTTACTCCAGTGTGCGGACACTGGTTTGCTCCAAAGCCTATCGGCTATACGATTCAGTAGCTGGTTCCAGCGTGCGGACGCTGGTTTGCTCCAAAGCCTTGCGGCTATCCGATTCAATTGTTAGTCCAGTGTGAGGACACTGGTTTGCTCCTAAGCCTTGCGGCTATACGATTCCTCTGTTGGTCTCAGTGTGCGGACACTGGGTTGCTTACGATCCTGTCACTCTGTCATATTCATCCGACAGCTATTGATACCTCTGGGCTGCCTTGCCCGGTATTGGTAAGGCCGGTAGAACCTTGCCTCACGTTGCTCTTGAGGTTGCCTTACCCGGTATTGGCAAGGCCGGTAGAGCCTATATCGAGGGTTGTTTGGCTGCCTTGCCCGGTATTGGTAAGGCCGGTAGAACCTTTTGCCACATCCCATCTGAGGTTGCCTTACCCGGTATTGGCAGGGCCGGTAGAGCCTACACTGTGTACTTATTGGGGCTGCCTTGCCCGGTATTTAGGTAAGGCCGGTAGAACCTTGACGCTATTCCATCTGCAGGTTGCCTTACCCGGTATTGGCAAGACCGGTAGAGCCTATTATTCAATATATCAGACTGTCCTGTCCGGTATATTGACAGGACCGGTAGAGTCTGCATACTGTCTTTGCTATTTACTCATGATATATATATGTATGTGATTGCCATTCTAGTGATCATTTTTATTATTTCAATAAAATTGAGTTTTTACCTAAAACTTGTGTCTGAGAGTCATAACAAACCGTGACAGTAAGGCAGCCTGGAGACTGGCACATCGAGATGAAGTAGGCTCTACCGGCCTTACCAATATACCGGGCAAGGCAGCTTGGAGACTGGGACAATACGATGAGGGTGGCTCTACCGGCCTTGCCAATATACCAGGCAAGGCAGCCTGGAGACTGGCACAACAATATGTGGGAGGCTCTACCGGCCTTGCCAATATACCGGGCAAGGCAGCCTGGAGACTGGCACAACAATATGAAGGAGGCTCTACCGGCCTTACCAATATACCGGGTAAGGCAGCCTATGACAAAGTGACACAGAATATAGGAGGTCCCTCTTGTGCAATAACGGATGTAGCATCAGCAACCGGTGATAGAGTGGAGCGAATCGGTAACACGTACTGGACAAACAGGAAGGACCTACCGGTGCTATGAAGGTGGTAACATACGCAACCGGTGCAATAGTGGAGCAAACCAGTACGGCATACTGGACAACACGGAGGCCCTACCGGTGCTATAAAGAATGCAGCAAGCAACAGGTGTAATCTTGGAGCAAACCAGTACCGCGTACTGGACAACACAGAAGCCCTACCGGTGCTATAACGGAGGCAGCAAGCAACTTGCGTAAGTGTGGAGCAAACCAGTACAGCATACTGAACAACACGGAGGCCCTACCGGTGCTATAACGAGGCAGCAAGCAACCGGTGTAAGAGTGGAGCAAACCAGTACCACGTACTGGACAACACGGAGGCCCTTCCGGTGCTATAACGGAGGCAGCAAGCAACCGGTGTAAGAGTGGAGCAAACCAGTACCGCGTACTGGACAACACGGAGGCCCTACCGGTGCTATAACGGAGGCAGCACGCAACCGGTGTAAGAGTGGAGCAAACCAGTACCGCGTACTGGACAACTTGGAAGCCCTACCGGTGCTTTAACGGAGGCAGCAAGCAACCGGTGTAATTGCAGTTAACCATAACTTAGACATACAGTGCCAAGTGAGAGGCCAAGGGCCTAGTACCAGCGGTACCAGCACAGGAGGAACCCAGTAGTCAGAATGTGTCCGAGGTGACCAGAGCCAAGTGGAATGTATCCAACTCAGGATCCAGGAGCAGGAGCGACAGCCAGGCCGGAACAGGATACCGGAGCAGCAACGACAGCCCAACCGGGACAGGAACAGAAGCAGGAACGTCAGCCAAACCGGGTCAGGAACGGAAGCAGGAACGTCAGCCAAGCCGGTTCAGAAATGGAGGCAGGAACAACACTAGAGTGTATACTGACTCTCTGGGTAGGTACTCAGATGCTGGAACAGTAGAGGATTCAAGCAGGCCCCAGTAGACACAGGAATCCATAGGCAGGTGACCACTGACATAGAGACACCACGAAAGGGCAGTGAAAGGGTGCAGGAACCCAGTCTATGTAGGCAATACTGGGCAGGCTAGTCACAGGCAACCAATGGAGCGCCCCCACAGCTAACTGACAGAAAAAGCCAGCAATCACGGGCACCATGATAGGATACCATTTTAGTGCCCTTACGTGTTGTTCCTGTGCAGTTTGCTTGTTTAGCTCAGTTTAGTGTATGATCCTTGGCCTGTCCTCCTGGTGTCCAGTGTTGCGGCTTGTCTGACTATCCGCTTGGTATTGACCATTGGCTCTGGCTGACTACCCTCTCCGGTACTGACCCTTGGCTTGTCTGTCTATCCGCTCGGTTTTGACCATTGGCTCTGGCTGACTAACCGCTCTGTTATTGACCCCTGGCAAGTGTCTACCACCTATACTGCCTGCAGGCCTGAGTCAATTTGAGTCTCCCTTGTTGCATCCGATCTAGTGGGAGATCTCTGGGATTCCTAGCACCAGTTGGTTGCATTACTTCGCTTGGTTGGCCTACCTGTATTACCGTCTAACACTGACTGTAGGTCTAAGTCGGTGTGATAGTCTGTGTTGCGACCAGTTCCTGTGGAGTTTTACTGGGTCTCTGCCCCAGCCTGGTGCTATTGCACTGTTTACTTCAGAGAATACTCAGAAGCAGTTTCCTATTCCTGGTAGGAGCCGCTTGCTTCCTGTTTAGTTCTCTTCTATTCCTGTATCTACTGAGCTTTTGCATTTATTCTTGTCCATTTAATAAAGGTGCTGTTTCAATACTGTACTGACTCTTGTCTGTTTCCTTGGTATCCGTGACAATAATAAAGTGGAAGTATGTCTCAGTCCCTCATCCAAAGTAAAGTATTATATATTGTTGACAAATTAATCTGTGTGCATATATTCTGAATAGTACTCTGTATGCTATCTGAGTATTCTGAATCAAAATACACTATTACTCTTTAAAATTATATTGTTAAACAACATAAACAGTAACATTAAATTAGCATCAGCTACTTCAGGTGTGCAGCACCATCACTCCTCTGTATATGCTTGTCCCTCTAGTTATTGTTGATGTAGGAATGAATGTTGTGTATGCCAATTATGTTTTACTTGTCTTTCTCTTGAATATATGATGTATTAATGTCTGTCTGTCTTCACACTCCCATACCCAAAGAATAACTGATTACCACCAATACCATCAAGCAATTACCGCTATCATCAGAATTCAGCTGCTTTCTCTATCAGTGCCAAGCATAGCACAGATTGACAACCTTTTTATGCTAGCATGCTGTAAATACATGGGTAAATTCTGAACCAGTGGAGAGGGGAGGGGTAGAAATACATTCTTATCATTGATTTGAATGTGAGGCAAAAGGTGAAAAAACAGAAAAACACTTTTCACAGGAGTTTTTATGCATAGTGGGAAGTACCGTTTTTCACATTCTTCACTTTTGAAAACAATTTGCATACCCCTACAATAAGTAAAAATATATCATATATTCAATATCTCAGAAGCATATGGTCTAATGTAACCATCACAAAAGTTATTGCCTAGACCAGAGTTGGTCAGACCTATCAATCAGTAGATAAGTCTTTCTGAAGGATCTGCCTGTTAACTGACATTCTTTTGTGAACAATTGAGGATATCCTGAAAACATGCACTTTTAGGGGGCCTTGAGGACTGGATTGATCATCCCTGGCTTAGAGGATATGATAGTAACATAGCAAATTAGGTTGAATAGACACAAGTCCATCAAGTTCAACCTTTGCCTCATACCCTAGTGACATGAGAATTGTATAGCTATCCTGATACCAAGTAGGTTAGTCATTTATCAGACCTTCCTGATTTGCCTAGTAATATTCAGTATAACCCTGTGTGTTCCCTTTTTCAAGAAATGTATCTACTCTTCTCTTAAATATATCCATTGTATTTGCCATAACCACCTCCTTGGGCAAGGAATTCCACAATTTAAAAGACCTTACTGTAAAAAACCCTTCCTCTACTAAGTCTAAACCTCCTTTCCTCTAATCTCAAGGGATGTCCCCCGGTCACCTGATCAGCCCTTGGAATGAATACCTCACCACAGAGACCTCTCATATATTTGTACAATGTGATAAGATCTCGTCAAGTCGTTCCTCATTTGTCAAATCCTCCATTCCCTTAATTAATTTTGTTGCTCTTTGCTGTACCATCTCCGGTTCTAGTATATCCTTTTTCAGAACTGGTGCTCAAAACTGTACTGCATATTGGAGGTGAGGTCTTACCAATGATTAGTACAATGTCAATATGATGTTATCCACTCTTGCTTCAATACCTCTTTTTATGCAAGACAGGATTTTGTTTGCTGGTCACTGTTTCCAAGTGTGTAGTTTACAAGGATACCCAGGTCTTTCTCTAGCAACAAGTCCTCTAATATTATTCCATTAAGTTCATAAGTAGCCTTGGGATATAAATAATTTAAGAAAAGCATATAAAGAACAGATAAAGAAAATATGTAAGAATTATTAAAAATATACCAAAGTATTAAGTTGAAATATTTGATAATAATAATCCATAATTCATAACTACTTGATCAAAAGAAACCAGGTATATATGTAAAAACATTATATAAATTGTAACACACATGGTGCAGTTGCTTTAAAAAATACATTGGTAGAACCACAGGACTTTTATAGGATAGGGATACAAAACACCTCTCAGATATCACTAATAAAAGTGCACTTCAGATTTGGCAAACATTTTATTGATCAGCATAATGCTGAGTTAACAGTGTATCAGATTCAATGAACTGAAAAGGTTACAGAGTGTCTCAGAGGAGCTAATAAATTACATTTACAAAAGTAAAGAAAATATTTACATTAGCTATAAAAATATTGGTGGGCTTTAACTCTCAGTGGGATATTACTGGTTATTACTGGAGTATGTTTCCTTCTTGTGGACATAATGCATGTCTTTATTCGTTTATATGGTTTTGTTTTTATATATTGTATTGATTGGTATGTTTTCAATACAGTATACATTTCATAGATAATTTAGTCTTGCTATGTCCTAAAGAAGAGGTTAATACACATGTGGTAGATGACTCAGATTGTTTATGTTTCTATTGTTACAGGTGATATGCAGGTCATAGAATAGGATTTAAAGGGATAGTAATGTCAGAAAAAAGTATTAACTATATGGTAGATACAATTAAAAGAGAGTACCTGCACTTATTTGTATCTCTCAAATCTTTATGGTTTGAGAGATATAGAAAAATAAAGTTCTCTGGTCCCTCCCCTTTCTGCTTGACGAGCTGTAAAGCTGTCAGAAGCAGATTCTGGTCGCTTGACCAGATGTGGCTCTTCAGCAGAACCGCTATAACGATATCTAAAGACAAATACTTCATTTAGAATGGTCTACAAAGTGTGCCTGGTTTGCAAGCACACTTTGTAGACTGTTCCAATGAAGTATTTATTTTTAAATAGCGTGATTTCAGCTCTGCTGAAGAGCCTCTGGTCAAATGACTGGAATCTGCAACTGTCGGCTAGATGGCACACTTGAGTGAAACAGCAAGGAAAAGGTAACTTTAGCAAGTTATATCTCTCAAACCATAAAGATTTGAGAGATAAGACTTACATAGATGTTAACCTTTTTTAATGTCTACAATATTAAATCAACATGAAATTAACCATTACTATCCCTTTAAACCCATGGATCTTTACCCATAGCTAACATTTCTGTATTTGGAGGTGAAATGCATTTGGAGGTGAAAATGCTTTTATCATGAAGAATATATTGGTCAGGTCAATGATTTTTTTCTAGTTTGGTATGAATCTGTGGAAGCAAGTGCAGTCCTCCACATTTTTCTAAAATTGCAGTGTACCGATTCATTTTTCCCCATGCAGGCATAGTATGAAAGGGGTGTCAGCATGCCATTCTGTGTTTATGAGAGAACGAGAAAGCAGCACATTTGTGAGCTAGAGAAGACTGGCTAATAAAGTTGAAGTTTAGTTTAGGGAGTCTTGTAGGCTTGAAACTTGTTCTCTGTAATAATGGAGTCTGTGGGAAAGGAAGGGAGAAAGGAGGTTAGCCCCAAAATACCCCAAAATCCCGTGTGACTGACTGAGAAAACATAGGCAACCATGATACACGTTTCTTCCTGATCTGGCTGTTATCTCTGTCCCAGCTGAGTCTGGGGTTGTGAGAAGGCAGCAAAAGAGAGTTATCCTAAATACCCAAACATTTTGTGTGACCGAGTGACTTGGAAGACATAGGCAGCCATGATACAAAATTCTTTCTGATCTTGCTGTTATCTCTGTTCTAGGGGAGTCTGGGGTGTGAAATGGGAACAAAAGAAGCAAAGGAGATATACCCAAATACCCCCAAATTTTGATTGACTGAGAAGTCACAGGCAGCTGTGATCCAAGTTCCTTACGTGATCTGGCTGTTATCTCTGTGTCAGGGGAGTCAGGGGTGTGAGAAGGTGCAAAGGAAAATTACCCCCAGTACCACAAAATTCTGTGTAACTGACTGGGAAGACAAAGCAGCTTTCTTCCTGCTCTGGCTGCTGGCAGTTATCTCTGTCAGGGGAGTCTGGAGATATGAGAAGGGAGCAAAAGAGAATTACCTCACATATCCCAACATTCTGTGTGACTGTCACTGTTTACCAATAACGTTCAGGAGTCAGTACGGTATGGTTAAATGCAAAATTTATTAATAATTGAAAAGTAGAGCACACTATATACACAAGTAGCAAGCAGAGGGGTACAAGCCAATGAGTACTGCTATCAGGAATAGAAGGCTGCCAATCTTGACCACTCTGCTGGAGACTAGGCCTCAGCCACTGGTAGTCTCTGCAGGAACCAGGAGCAGGAACAAAAACACTGGATCCTGATCTGATGAAGCGAGACTACTGACTCACGCTTTCAGTCAGTAGGGAGCGATATCTGACGAAGCCACATTGTAGTGGCGATACGCGTTGGGTAGTGGAGGATGGACGTGGTTTGTTTACTTTGTGGTGGCTGTTATTATATGATAAGTATACTTAATAGTATTTTCACTGTTCGCTATATTTCTTATTTAATATTTGTATTGCACATGTATTATTTATTTTCACTCTCAGCCACCATTGATTTACTTTATTATGCATAACCTGTCTGCCCTCTGCATTTGGTTGTTTTTAAATGTTTTTATGTCATCATACTGTTATATATATATATTTTGTATGTAATAAAGATTATTTTTTTATATTTGTTGTTTTCACTCTGGGAGTGTGCCTCTTATAAAAGGATCTCTATTTAGAAGGGAAGATTGGACCATCTCTTTGTCCTGTATCTTTCCTCCATATGTCTGACTGGGAAACACAGGCAGCCATGATTCAAGTTCATCCTGATCTGGCTGTTATCTGTATGTCAGAAGAGTCTGGAGTGTGAGAAGTAAGACACAGGCAGCCGGGATCCAAGGTCATCCTGATCTTGCTATCTCTGTGTTTGTGGAGTGTGGGGAAAGAAGCAGTTAAACAGGAGGTGTGTTTCTTTTTGTTTTTTTGCTGACAGTCATAGGGATAGGGGGACAGTTAATAAAAATGTTTTTATTAAATAAATTTAAAAAAGTTTGATATGTGACACAGTCAGGGACACTGACTTGACCTGTGATTGAGGCAGGCTGATACTGAATGAGACAGAGTATTTTGTAGAGGGCAAGACATCACACAATCAGTTCTATTGTGTACTTTACTGTACAAACATGCACAGTATTTGAGTAATGTCCAGCAACCTCAGAAGGGTAGGGGTAGGGAGAAAGGCATAGTAGCCATGCAGGGGTGTTTGAATAAAGTGGTAGTCTAAAAACTTACTGCAACCATTGCTGCAGCAGCTTTTGCAATAAATGATAGTGATCCCTCTCCTCCTGAGGATGCAGTTTATTAAAGTCCCACCAAAGTTCCACCACCACCAGCACCATAAATATTAATAAACCATCTACAAACACTGAAGATGACAATGAGTCACATTCTAGGTTTGATGGCATAGTGGAAGATGGTGTAGCAGCTCAACCAACTGCTGCATCTGACAGTGACACATACAAGCACAATAGCACCTGTCCAGAAAGTAGTAGCGAATGTTAGGGAAAATCCCTCTCAGGGGAAAATGAAAAATAAATTGTTTAAGACCTCTAAACGCCTAGGTGGAATGTATAGTTACCGGGCAAGAAGTGGCGGGCGATGCTAAGGATAAACTAATTACTGATCATGATGATGATACTGTAGATCTAGAATATATTTCTCCAGCACCCTTCTCTTTTTCAGTTACAGGTAAGGTTGAGAGTGAGAGAGATGATGACATGGCCAGAAAGTTAGCTGAAAGGCAAAGGTTCTACCAATGAAAAGGAGCATTGTGTCTGCCTATAATGCATCAGCATTGTCACCATTTCCACATCCAACCCCCACCCAGCGACACACACTACTGTTGGTTAACCAGGAACACCATCATAGGTTATCAATATCCACAACCCTGCCTATAATGAGTGCCTCTGCTGCTATTTGAAGTGCAGAACCTTTGGCACCTAGTAGTAGTGGTAGTAGTACAATTGAAGGAGCATGTAGTCCTACGAAGTAGTGGCAGCCCTTCAGGAACCCCTCAGTGTATGATGTCCACAATATAGAGAAACTTCACTTATGATCCAAAAGTGACACATGTTGCTATCTATTGTCTGTGTAAAAAGAATGTGAGCTGGAAGAAAGGAGGCTCATACCTAGGCACCTCCTCACTAAAGCACAACCACAGGTCTGATTGGGAGACGCACCAACAACATCATCAATAGGTCAAAGGTGTCACAACTAGTGGCATCACAAACACTCATAAAAGTACCTGGAGCTCTGGGGCACATAACAGAAGTAATGAAGTCAGAAGGTGTGCCAAAAGTTTGTTCATTTGAAATAACACCTATGACTCCTGCTGCAGATTAATATAACTCTGAGTTTGCTGTAGGAAATGACAGGAGTCAAAGACTGGCCACACATGCTGCCACCAACTCCACCACCTCCTCTAGCATGTTGTTAAAGAACTCATGTTACAGGGTTCTTCTACCATGTACAGCCAACCCACAGTTATTAAGTTATTGGAAAGGAGTCAAAAACTTCACAAAAAGAATCCCAAAGTACACCTGTGGAATGGTAAGGTTGCCAAGACGTTGACAGTTAAGATGCTGCCATATTCTTTTGTTGATAACTAAGGATTTAGAGAACTGATGTCATGTAAAGCTTCTCTCTGGCATATCTTAAATGCAGTTATTTTTCAGGGATGGCTGTGTGAGAATTGTACAAGCAGGTGGTTAGTGTGGTGGGCAAAGGGCTGGAAACCTCATATGACAAGAAAATCCACCTGGCAACAGACATGTGGGCAGAGCACAGACTATTTGTGACTGCTCACTGGATTTCCCTCCCTCCACCAGTGGACAATGCTATCTTGCAGCATCAGTGGATAGTCAGTAATCTTGCCTCTGGTTCTGGAAGTATGATTAAAAGACTTCATCAGGATAGTCCATACCAAGATCCACCAAGCCATAGATTAAGTAAATTAGAGCAAGAGGAATGACTTGTTCCCTGCTCCTTGAAAGCTGTTATTTGTCAGCTGATAATGGCTCCATCATAATAACTGTATTACATAGTTACATAGTTACATAGTAATTTAGGTTGAAAAAAGACTTGCGTCCATCCAGTTCAACCCTTTTCCTATTCCTGTTTACCATCGCTGACCCAAAGAAGGCATCTGACTCCAAATGGCAATCAGATTTCTCCCTGGATCAACAAGCCCTAACTAAATATTAATCCCAATACTAACGTGCATAGCCCTCTATATTATGCTCTTTTAAATAAGTATCCAGGCCCCTTTTAAAGGCATCTAATGTATTTGATAGCACCACCTCCTCCGGAAGTGCATTCCATACCTTTATTGTCCTTACTGTAAAGAAACCCTTCCGCTGTTGTAGACTAAATCTCCTTTCCTCAAGTCTAAGTGGGTGGCCCCTTGTCCTATGTACTGTTCTGTTAATGAACAGGTCTTTTGAAAGCCCTTTATATGGGCCTTGAACATATTTATATAGTGTTATCATATCCCCTCTAAGACGCCGTTTCTCTAGTGTGTACAAGTTTAACTTTTCTAGCCTCTCTTCATAACTAAAACTTTCCATTCCCCTTACTAGTTTTGTAGCCCTCCTCTGCACTCTCTCTAGTTCCATAATGTCCTTCTTCAGAAAGGGCGCCCAGAATTGAACAGCATATTCTAGGTGGGGTCTTACCATGGACCTGTAAAGAGGCATAATTATATCTTCCTCCCTTGAGTCAATACCCCTTTTAATACATGCCAATATCTTATTGGCCTTTGCAGCTGCCAGCTGGCACTGCATGCTACTGCAAAGTCTATTGTCTACCATTACTCCTAAATCCTTTTCATTAGTAGATTTCCCCAGAGAAACACCATTTAAACTATATGTTGCATTTTTATTATTATACCCAAAATGCATAACTTTACACTTGTCTATATTGAATCTCATTTGCCATTTGCCTGCCCAGTTACTCAATTTGTCCAAGTCCTCTAGTAATGAAGACACATCCAGTTATTATTATTATTATTCTTTATTTATATAGCGCCAACTAATTCCGCAGCGCTGTACAATTGGGGAATAGACATACAGAGGTATTAAATAGTACAATCAGATGTGTAGAACAGGAGGATCAGAGGGCCCTGCTCGTGAGAGCTTACAGTCTAGAGGAAGGTAGGTTTGATACAGAAGGAGTAAGTGCTATTGTGTTTAAGTGCAGTTCAGACTTTATTACCTTACTTAATTTTGTGTCATCGGCAAACACTGATACATGGCTTCCTATGCCCTCTGGGAGGTCATTAATAAACAAAATAAAAAGAAGAGGACCCAGGACAGATCCCTGAGGCACTCCACTTATCACGTTTATCCAACTGGAGAACTTGCCGTTTACTACCACTCTTTGCATTCTATCTTTCAGCCAATTTCCAATCCACACACAAACATTTTCCCCTAGTCCTATTTCATTCAATTTGTACAGTAACCTCTTGTGTGGAACTGTATCAAATGCCTTGGCAAAGTCTAAATAGATCACGTCAACCGCCGCTCCCTCATCTATATTATTACTTACTTTTTCATAAAATGCGATCAAGTTTGTTTGATAAGACCTATCTTTCACAAAGCCATGTTGGCTATTGCTAATGATATTCCTGTTCCAGCAGAATTCTTGAATATATTCCCTTAGCAACCTTTCAAACAGCTTCCCTACCACAGATGTCAAGCTTACGGGTCTGTAATTTCCTGGCTGGGACTTTGATCCCTTTTTAAATATGGGCACCACATTGAGAATATTGAATATAGGTAATATTATGCATGTACCCTGCTTTGCCCATGTGCTACATTTAGTTGAGACCATATTCCTGGCAGAATCTGAAACCCTCAGAGAGGTGGTGAATATCACCCACAAAACCTGTGCCCATTTTAACCTCTCCCATAGTGCATGCAACACATATTTCATACAAGAGTGTAGCAACTTGCCCCATCTCCAGCTTCAAATGGAGGTCCCTACCAGGTGGAATTCCACTTTGTACATGCTAGAGCATTTGCATGAACAGAATAAGGCCATTAGCAAGTACATAGTGCAAAACTGGAAGGCTGTGGATGGAGCCTTTTTGTCACCTAGACCATGGCAGCCAATGTATAATGTATGTGAGCTACTGAATCCTTTTGAGGAGGCAATCATGCTGGTTAGTCACATGAGGCAGGAATTAACAAAATTCTTCCACAAATACAGTATTTATTGCAGAAAAAACTGAGGAGAGTGGCTGTGGAATCTTATCATAATGACAAGACAGACATGCATCTGCTGGTGAAGGATATTTTAGCATGCTTTGAGCAAAATCCTCACATAGCTCCCACTAAAAGCAATGAGAAATACATTCTTGCCACTTTGCTGGACCCCCTGCTTTAAACACATTTTACAATTTCTGCTAAGCATGATCGGTTTGAGACAACTAGGAATCATGATCAGCAGCATCTGTCTGAGGAATCAGAATTTGTCAGTGAATATAAAGATATTCTTATAGATCTACTAGAGGATTGCATTGAGGAGGATGAGAGAGAGAAAGTTAGGGGGTAAAAAATTTGCTAAAAAAGCATAGTGAAAAAGAAGTCTGCAAATGTTTTATATCAGCAGCAGAAGGAGCAGCAACATCAACTAGAACATCCTATTCCCAACATACCTCTGAACACGTCATCACATAAAGCAATTAATGGGTCTCAAGGGCCCAGATCAATCACTTGTGGTATTAGTGGTGATAGTGATGATGGTGGCACATCTGTTTGGTACTTGATCCCAGAGAATAGGATGGTAACAGATACAAAGGAACATTGTGTATCTGCTAGGATTTGTCCCACTGCACGTGAGATGGTTTTAGCATATGTGCAGGATAGCTATGTTCTCGGCAGAAACAATGACCCCATGGACTACTGGCAAGCAAAACAGAATGTGTGGCCAGCACTGACACAAACAGCTGTGGAAACTCATAGATGCCCACCAGCAAGTGTGGAGTCTGCATAGGTTTTCAATACAGAGGGTTATATTGCAAATATTTGCAGTATACGGCTATTAAGCAGTGTTATGGACCACAGGCCATTACTTGGGGGCTCTTTTAGGAGCCATTCAAAACCCCTAAAAAGAAACCAAGCTCCAGGAACTATAACGGGCCGTAGGCTGGCTGCCGTGCGGGGCAACATGTTCAAAAAGCCCCATTGACTTTACATAGGATTGGCTGGGGGTTGAAGCGGAATATTCAAAGATGCTTCAACTGCTCTGACCACTTGGAAATAATGTGAGAATAATGAAAGCTTACATTAGACTCATTTGCAGAATGTAACCTATTTTTTTAAATCTCTTTTAAAATAATGTTTAGGCAGCATAGCACCAGGCTTACAAAATGTGTACTGGGTGGACACGATCTGCCAGATCCTCATATCTACAGACTTGCTATCAGCTGGTGGGGAAAGTAAAGTTGACATTGGTAGGCCAGAGGAGGAAGAAGAGGACCCTGAGGGTGCCAGGGTGGGGGCAGCTGGTATGTCTTCCCTCACCCAGACACTAGCACAAGAAGATGATAATGCAGGTGTTATGCTCATCATCAAACTTGCAGGCTCAGGCTGAGTTTATCTAGTCTTCTTATGAGATTTTCATCCATGTTCTTTGTGCCCTTGGGGTGGAACAGGGGGCACACAACAGAAGCTTGTCTTGATTTATTTTATGGGTTTTGGCTTTCACATGCTTCACTTAAGTGTCATGATGTTTATGTTACATGTGCTTAATGAGGGCTGTTTACCAAGGTGTGTCCCCTCCTTTCCCCTTGTCTCAAATAGTGTACAGTGCAGTTGCTGATGACTACACTGTGCCTGTCCCAATGGAAAAATATTCCTGCACCCATGATTTAAGGGAGGGGAGAGTTGGAGAAGAATGGCATTCTTCTACTCCACAATCACTTTCCTTGACTGGGGCAGGTGATACTCTTGCCTCAAAATCATCACTGGAGCTAGTACCAGGATTATTGGTGGCAAGTGGAGCAGACCCTGGGACAACTCAGCAGCAGGAATAACAAAAGCAGCAAACGTAACATCACTACTGGTGGTGGCAGTGATGCCCATCTCTTTCTCCCATTCCTTTTTGCTTTACACCAAAAACTCCCTCATACTCTCCTCCACACCAGCTGTTCCACCATCACCCTAACTCTCATTACCACCACCATCACCATTCTCTTGCTGCTGTATGGGATTAGGACTGGTTGGTGATGACAAATATGACAGAGGGTCCCCTACTGTCACACTTGCCATCTTTTCAGATGAAGAAGGCACACTGGCAGCAGTAGCATCAGACAAATGCAGCTGGCATGTGCTGCTACTCATACTGCTAGACATTTCTGCTTTTGTCAACATAATTCCACAGAGGGACAATGCCAAGAGAATGGGAATCACAGAGTCAGGGGTATATAGGCTCACTTGACCGCAAGTCTTGCTACTGACTTCCCCTTCCACCTCAACAGCAGCATCAGAGTCCATACAACTAGTCCCTGCTACTCCACCACTACCACCACCACTTTCTCTCTCTTCAAAACCAGTCTCTAGTTGCTCTTTGGTGATGAATCTCCTTTGCTGAGGGTCCCCTGCTGTCAAACTTGCCATCTCCCCTGCCTCCTTAGAATAAGGCCTACTGGTAGGAGTAGCAGCAGACAAAAGCAGCTGGCCTGCACAGTTGAAATTCTGATTTTTTTTTATCAGTAAGACAGTTGATTACAGCAATACATGTGGATTGAGGTCAGGGTCTCACTACACCAATTACAACTCCCCATGAATAGAGGAACCTCCAGTAGCATAAATTCTGAAATCACTGTGGATCCAATATTTCATTAAAAGGAAATAAAACACTGTAAAAGTTACGTGTACATTTTGGAAATTCCTCGCTTGTAATAAAATGTCCATACTTGATATCTTTGGAAAAGGTGACACGTCAGTTTTTATTTTGCTAAGTTGTCTTCTTCTAGGAATCGTAGGGTTTTATAAGAGCTTTTGAGCTATTTATTTGGAATTTTACTATGTAATCAATAGAATGTGCATAATAAGACAAAGTTTAGCTGAAGGCAATACATTTTGGTCAGTGATTCTCAGATTCAATTCTCAGAACATATCTTTAGGTTATATTTTCAAGACATCCCTAATAAGTACAGATAACTCAATCACAGTGCCAGATCCACTGATTGCTCATCTTTAATCTGGGATCTCTTGAAAAGCTGACCATAGTTCTAATGTTGAGCACACTGATACAGGCAATGGAGATCAATCAGGGCATAAAAGGTTTTTAAAATAATCAAAACTTTATCTACATGTATAATGTTTTTGTGTTATGGTGTATGGTGAGAGTAAAATATATATATATTTTATTTGTTACATCATTTTGTTACACTACAAAACATTCCCTTCCCATATACACAAAATATCAGCTCAACTCTTGTCTCTCTCTCTCTCTCTGTTTCTGCCATTTGCAGCTGGAGCCATCTCGCCAAACCCTGGTACCCCTTTCATAGGCCCTCTTTCTATAATCTCTATAGGAATCTAACCTGATCAACATTCAGCCTTCAATCACAGTGTCTTCCATTTAACTGTGCTTTCTGGAGTGCTAGCTCAGTTATTAAGAAATATAACACCATGATCTCTTCTTATCCCACTATCTACACCTACTAGCTCTACCTGAAACTTTGCTTTATCCCACTCCACTTGGAAGCAACAATATCTTATGGAAGTCTCTCCTTATATTACACTCCAAGCCAGACAGGACTTGGTGGTGGGACGTCTCCTCTCTGAACACTCTTATTACAAACCTATCACTACCCCGCTTCACTCTACTTCTTCTCTTTTGAGGCACATACTGCCCTTGTTTTTGCCACTGTAGCTTTATGGGTTCCAATAATCTACTACCCACATAGTATACCTCTGCATGTACATCTTCAAATTATAACTTCTGGGTTTGAATCATGGCAGTCCTTTATCTTGTCATCAGACTCCACTTCCCTTCTTCTGGGTGAGTTTGACTGCCATGTGGATGATCCGTCTGTCCCTTGCGCTACTTGATTCCTTTCTTTAACATCTACTTTTGGCCTATACCATAGGACAGCTGCTAGAACTCATATGATGGCCACTTCTTAGACTTTGTGTTTTCTAGAAGCTGTGCACTTTTTGATATTAGAATCTCCCTTTACCACTAACTGATCAGCATTTTGTAACATACAGCTCATTCTTCTTTTACTACCCCTATTCCTTCTCCATTAACCTCAAGTTAGTTAATCCCACTGGCCTTCAGTCTTCCCTTGCTCCTGGATTTCATCCATTTCCATAAATTCCAACACGAACATCCTTGAAAAAACCTATAACTCAGTTCTCAAATCCACTATGGACCTGCATAATCTTCACCTCTCCCATGTATCTAATCCCTGGCTACTGCCATCCAGTTTCCTTTGCACCTGTACCCATTCAGCTGAATGTGTCTGGAGAAATTTGGGCACAGTAACAGACTTTCTCCTCTACAAATGCTGATTTTTTTGTTTTAACTCTGCTCTCTGTCTGAAAAACTATACTTCTCACATCTGATTTTCACTCATAAGTCCAAACCCCATTGTCCTTCTATTATTATTATTATTATTATTATTATTATTATTATTATTCTTTATATATCCACCAACTTATTCTGCAGTGCTGTACAACAGGGAATAGACATACAGAGAAATTAAATAGTATAAAATCAAATGTGGAGGACAGAAGTATCAGAGGGCCCTGCTTGTGAGAGATTACAGTCTAGAGGAAGGTAGGTTGGGCACAAAAGGAGTAAGTGCTATTGGGTGTAAGTGCCTCCTGCCACATGAACTTCCAATCAGTGGGTGGGAGAGAGAAGTGCTGTTGAGTGCAGTGGTCCAGGAAAGGGGTGGTTCTTGGTGATGGTGGTTATGGAGGTAGTTGATAGGCTTCCCTGAAGAAGTGAGTTGTCAGGGAGCATCTGAAGGCTGGGGGAGAGTCTGATGGGGTGGGGGAGGGAATTTCAGAGCTCAGGTGCAGCCTGGGAGAAGTCCTGTAGGAGGGAGTGGGAGAATGTAATAAGAGCTGTGAAGAGGAGACGGTTGTTTGCAGAGCGCAGATTGTGAGTGGGAGTGTATTTGGAAATGAGAGATTAAATATAAGTTGGTGCGGTGTCAGTATGGGCTCTATAAATTAGCAACAGAATTTTGAATTAAATTATATATGCTAATGGGAGCCAGTGTAAGGATTGGCAGAGGCGAGTGGTGTTAGAGAAGCGATGAGTGAGGTAGATTAGTTGTGCAGCGGAGTTCATTGTGGACTGTAGTGGGGTTAGTTGGTGAGAGGAAGGCCAATTAGTAGTGAGTTACAGTAGTCAAGACGGGACATGATTAGTGTTTGTGTTAGAATTTTAGTAGTGTCTTGGGTGAGGAAGAGTCGGATTCTAGAGCTGAGGTGGAGGTGAGATGAGTTGGAGATTGACTGGATGTGAGGAATGAAAGGTAGGGTGGAGTCAAATGTGACCCCCAGGCAGCATGCTGTAGGGGTTGGTGTGATGGTAGTGTTGTTAACAATGAGAGTGATATCTGAGGTAGGGCTGGTTGGAGAGGGAAGGAATATAATTATTTTGGTTTTGCCATGGTTAGGTTTGAGTTGACTGGAGGACATTCAGGAAGATAAGACACAGCATCAGACAATCAGATACCTGGGACAGAAGAGAAGGGGAGAGGTCAGGGGAGTGTCATCAGCATATAGATGAAAACATTGAAAAGAGCAAGGGGCCCAGGACTGTTCCTTGAGGCACTCTGACAGACAGTGGGAGGGGTGGGGAAGTGGAGCCAGAGTAGCACATACAAAGGAGAAAATAACTGTACTGCTTCCCTCCTCTCTTTCCAAGACATGCACATCCAGCTCTTTCTGACCTTATCCAATCCCTCTAACCCCTTAAGGACCACGTACCATTTTTTTTCTTTAATCCGATTCTGGACTCCCCCGAACGGCGTGTAGCCGTGCAGGGAGCCTGGAATTCCATGACGGTCCAGGACCGTCATGGGTCCTTAACAGAAAACAAGCCATGATGGTCGTGGACCGTCATGGGTCCTTAAGGGTTTAACCCATAATGTTGCCACAATACCCATAATATTACATATTTTAAAGGGATAGTAATACTTAAAATGTAAAAAAATATATACGTTGTAAGGTTTATCCCCCTAAGTAAAACTAGGTACTACCACTGCTGAAAGGTGTTTTATTAAACAGTTCTTGTCAGTTGACCATAAATCTCTATAGGAAGGTGTAGCAACAGCGCCAGTGTACAATTTCAAGCCAACGTGATACTGCACCTAAAGATTTCAGACTTGATTTGTAATAACTTTTTAATAAAACACCTTTCAGCAATGGGAGCACCCGTTCAGGGGGATAAACACTAAACATATTTTAGTCATACATTTTAAGTAGTACTATCCCTTTAACTCCTTTTCCTCTGCTACTTTTCCTGTCCATAGAAACACAGATACTCAAGAACAGTGCCTCTTCTATTGTTTTATTGTCTTTTGCATGTAAGCATTTTAAATATCTAGTCTACTCCCTTCTGCTTGATTTCCTTAACATACACAACCTGCTAGATGCATTACAATCTGACTTTCCTCCTGCCCATAGAAACTGTTCTCACAAAAGTAGCCAATGGTCTCCAAATTGTTAAATGTCAAGGTTACTACTCACTACATTTCCTGCTTCATCAATTAACTATTTTTGAGACCTTGCCGCAAGCTCTCTTCCGCCAAATTGTTAATTCCCTAAGCATGTGTAACTTATTTATCTAACCTATCCATCAGTGTTTCCCATTTCTACCTCTTGATCTTCTGTCCACCTCTCTGCTGGGGTGCCTCAAAACACTGTTCTTGGACCACTTTGATTTTCTATTTATGTGTTAACACTTAGTGAAATTAACTAATTTGGACTCAAATGTCACGTCTATGCAGCTGAAGACTGGCTTTATTTATCAATACCTCAACTAACTTCTGATGTAAAATCTAGAGTCAGATACTCACTGCTATTTCAGATTGGTTGGCCCATAGATACCTCAAACACAATATGTCTAAAACTGAGCTAATTCTTATTTTACCTAGAAGTAGGTGATGGGTAGTGATGGTTAATAAGTTCACCATGGAAAGAAATGTATGTAAAATGGCAAGCTTCGCTTCCCATGAGAAGACCATTTACATTTACTTCTTACTATGGCTATATATGTTTAATACATGTGTGACAGTGTAATCAAGAGTATGTACATGTCACTGTACATGCCAGAAATGTATCTGCTTTGAAATCAACTGACTTAGTTTTCCAGCATAACACATTTATGTTTTTACTGTCATTTTCCTTCCCTTTGGAACTTAGGAAAGAGAAACAGCTTTTCCATTTCTACTGAAACTCCCATGGGAAGAAAATTAAACTTACATAGTTACATAGTACATTAGGTTGTAAAAAATGCACAAGGCCATCAAATTCAACCTTTATAATTCAGAAAAATTTGATTTATACTAGCCTTCCTGATCCTGACTCAAAAATAGGTATCATCGTATTTACCAGACATCCTATGTTACCTAATACCTTCTAATACATAGTATAACCATGTATGTTCTCTTCCACTAGAAATTCATCTAATCATCTCTTGAATGTGTCTATTGTGTCTGCCATTTCCACATCCTGGGGCAAAGAATTCCATAGATTAAAGACCTTATTGATAAATTATTGAAGATGAACCCTCCATTCTTCTAATTGTAAGGGGTGTCTCCTTATTATCTGATCAGGCCTTAGAATGAGAAGCTCACTACAGAGATCTATGTATTGATCTTGCACATAATACAGTGTAACAAGATCACCTCTTAGAGTAAATACTCTTTGTGAAAACCTTCCATACCACTGGCAGTAGGCTTGAATGAATGAATATGTTTACTTATATAGTGCCACAAGTATAAGCATCACTTTACAATTGAAGGCTTTAGACAATACAGGGTTACAAGTGCTTTGCAAAGTGAAAAACTGTAAGTGAGGTCCCGAAAGCATACAATCTAAAGTGGTGATGGGAGGCGTACAGAGTACATAACAGTCAAGTGCTGAATACAGTGCCAGAGTTCTAGTTAGAATAGGGGACATAAAGTAAATAATTTATAAAGAGCCTAAGTAATACAAAGTCAGTTCCATGTAACATGTTTAATTTTTGTTAAGGAAGTTTCAATCATGATTTGAAGACCATCAGAGAGGTGCAGTGGCTCAGAGTTGGAGGTAGAGTGTTTGATAGATAAGGAGCAATGAGAAAAAAAGGTTTAATATGTGAGAGGGCTGTAGACACAAAAGGAACTGAGAGAAGATTGTTATTAGCTGATCTTAAGTGGCGGGATTGGGTATAGCGAGAGATCAGAGTGGAAATGTAGGAAGGGGTAGAGGATGACTTCACATTTTTCCATGTTTCAGACACTTTGCAGAGTAGTAGGCATTTTTGAAAATAGTTTAGCTAGAGCTTTCAATAAGGCTTGACCTTCTGCTTTCAACATTACAATAGTGACTTTATTAGGCCCAGCTGCTTTGCCATTTATCATTGATTTTAATGCAGTTTCTACTTCTGTTGTCCTTCATCCTTTTATGGATCTGAATAAAATTCTTCCACTCTTTCTAGTATTTGTTGCTGAGTTTTTGAGGTGGAGTTTGAACAGACTAATCACTTCATTGTGCTGCGAGACCTTCCAGACACAGACATTTCAATCCACAATGAAAAGTTATTGAGACTACAGTGGACACTGCCCATGCCCTGTCACCTAATCTAAAACAAGAAAAAAGAACCAGAATATCAAAATTAACTGTTGCAATTATGAAAAAGTAATGAGAAGTTAACAGTAATTTTAGAATGGTAGAATGTGGAGATATGTGCAAGACCACAAGGAAGCACAAAAAAGAAGAAACGCGCAAGTTCAATGCTGAGTTTATCAAAAGGACACTGGAAGAAAATCAAGGCTAAAGAAAACAAAACAAAAGATGGATAGGAGCCAAATGTTTGCATTAAAGCGTGAAGATGGTACAACAACAAAAAACTCAACAACAAATAGTAAAACTAATGGAAGAATGTTATTTAAATATTTCTAAGGATGAAGGACAACAGCTGAATGCAGTGCCAGAAGAGGAAGCTATGCCAAAAGTTTTGTTAGAAGAAGTAGAAGCTACAATATAATCAATAAAAAATGTCAAAGCAGCTATCTGATAAAGTCACTATTTAAATGGTGAAAGCCGGAAGTCAACCCTTATCCAAAGCCCTAGCTAAATGATTTTCAAAATATCTATTACTTCAGCAAATTGCCTGAAACAAAAATGGTGATAAGGCAGATATGAAAAAACTACTGACCAATAAGCTTGTTGTCCGTCATCTTCAAGGCTTTCGCAAAGGTAATATAAAGAAGAATGGGCACAATACTTAACACACACACAACTTAAAGAACAATCAGGCTTCAGGAGTGGTTTCAATACAATGGACGATATGCAGACAGTGCAACAAGCTATAGAGGGCATAATGAATACAACCTTCCATTATGCATAGCCTTCTTTGACTATTATATTATTAATATATTATTATTTATTTATATAGCGCCAACTTATTCTGCAGCGCTGTACAATAGGGAATAGATATAGGTATATTAAATAGTACAAATGGAACATAGAAATGGAACATAGAAAACAAAATATCAGAGGGCCCTGCTCATGACAGCTTACAGTCTAGAGGAAGGTAGGAGAGACACAGAAGGAGTAAGCGATATGTGGTGTAAGTGCTTCCTTCCATATTAATTGACGATCTATAGGTGGGAGAAAGAAGTGCTTTTGATTGCAGTGGTCCATGCAAGCATTGTTTCTGTTTGGGAGAAAAAGACAATGTGAACAATGAGGTCGTGATGGGGTTGTAGGTGGGAAGGTGATTTTAGAAGAGAATGAGAGTGAACAGAAGGTGGACTGGCTGTTGGTCTGGTCTTGTTCATAATGGTTGTGGAGGTAGTTGATTGGCTTCCCTGAAGTTGTGACTTTTCAGGAAATGTCTCAAGATTTGAAGGTTGGGGAAGAGTCTGATGGAACAGGGGAGGGAATTCCAGAGCTCTGGTGCAGCATGAGAGAAGACCTGTAGGTGGGAATGGGTTGTAATAAGAGTTGCAGAGAGAAGAAGGTCCTGTGCAAAGTGAAGATGGTGAGTGGGAGTGTATTTGGAAATGAGAGATGAAATACAGGGGGTGCAGTGTTAGTAAGGGCTCTGTAAGTTAGCACAAGAATTTAGAATTTAGTTCTATATGGTAATGGGAGCCAGTGTAGGGACTGGCAAAGAGAGTGGTATTAAGGGAGCAATGTGTTTGGTAGATTAGTCTGGCGGCAGAGTTCATTATGAACTGTAGTAGGGTTAGTCGGGGAAAGGAAGGCCAATTAGGAGTGTGTTACAGTAGTCGAGAAGGGACATGATGAGTGTTTGGATTAGATTTTTAGTAGTATCTTGGGTGAAAAAAGGTTGCATTCTAGAGATGTTAAGATGGAGGCAGCATGAGTTGGAGATTGACTCAACGTGAGGAATGAAGGATAGGGCAGAGTCAACGGTGACCTCCAGGCAGCGTGATGTTGGAGATGGAGGGGAAATTATGTTTGTTTTTGTTAAGGTTACATTTTAAGATGACGGGAACACATCCAGGAAGACACAGTAGAGAGACACCTGGGAGCAGGAGGGAAGGGTAGAGCTCTTGTGAGGAAAAATAGATGAGTGTCATCAGCATAGAGAGTATGGTGAACCACAAAGGAATTTATTAGTTTGCCAAGGGGCGAGGTGTACCTTGAAAAGAGCCAGAGGCCCAGGACTGAAACTTGTGGCACTCCATCATGCAGTGGAAGGAGTCAAGAAGTGGACCTAGAGTAGGAGACACTGAAGGAGATTTTGCAGAGATATGATGAGAACCAAGAGAGGGTGGCGTCACAGAGGCTTAATGAGTGGAGAGATTGGAGGAGGAGAGGGTAACAGATCCAGGAGAATGAGTAAGGAGTAGTGGTGTTTTGACTTGGTGGAGAGAAAGTCATTGGCCACTTTAGTGAGGTCAGTCTATCACAGTGTACCTTGGCATCCATGCTGCCAGTTACCCTTGTGCTATTTCGCTGTTCGGTCACAGGTGCGCGTTCTGTCTCTGAATGCGGCGCTTGTTTATATGCACTCATTCATCTGACTAATTGATTCCTGCCTCCCTTTGGGCCTATATGAACTTCCCTGGGTCTAAGTCCAGTTGCCCTTATGTGGTGTTTCTGCTATTGCTAGTTACTTTTGCTCCTCGCTGTGACCCTGATTTGGCTTCCGTTCTCGCTCCGTGTATGACCCCAGCCTGTCTGACCATCCACACCGGTTCTGACCAGTGACTCTAGTTGTCCCTTGCTCCTTGTATGACCCTGGTGTGTCTGACTATCCACTGTGTTCTGAACTGTGGTTCTGGCTGTCTACTCCCTCAGTGTATCCTAGACTATTGGGCTATTTGCTATAGCGGCACTGTGCTCTGTGCTGTCCTCCGCTCCTTTTGCCGCTGTCCCCATTCTGTACCTCGCTGTAGTACTCTGATTCCGTTGGGCGCCTGATACATATCCTGGGAGAGAGAACTATAGCCTGGTTCCCTACTCCTCATTGAGTAGTACAGGCCTCTGCTCAGTGTCAGTCTGGGTAGTGGACTAGGCCTGTCTATTATTATTCTGGGGCTTTGCTGGGGTATTCTGTTATTGTGTATCTTAATAAGGGTGGTTTACTATATATACCTGTGTCTGACCTTTTTGTACTGGTTACTGTGACAGTCTCAGTGCAGTGACGAGGGTGGAATCCAGATTGCATGGGATCTACCAGGGAATAGGAGTAGAGGAGTTTAATGAGCCAGCTGTATATGAGACATTTGTAGAGCTTGGAGACGAATGGGAGAAATGGGCCAGTAGCTTGAAAGTGAGTTTGGGTCCAGATAAGCTTTCTTTATGGTGGGTGTTATTAGTACATGCTTGAAAGAGAATGGTAAGGTGTCGGTTGTCAAAGAGTGGTTGAATAAGTGACTAAGGTTTGGAGTTAGTAGAGGAGAAAGTTCTTAAATGAGCTGAGATGGGATTGGGTCAAGAGGGCATGTGGTTAAGTGTGAGCGTGTAAGGAGAAGAGAAACTTGATCCTCTGTCATGGTTGAAAAAGAGCTAAGTGTGTATGTGGAAGAGGTGACAGGGCTAGTCGATCTTGTCCTTGAAGTGGATGGCGAGATCTTGGGCAGAGAATTTAGTGGAGGGGATTCATTTTGGTGGGTATAGAAGAGATTTAAAGCTAGAGAAAAGGTGTTTAGGGTTAGAGGAAAGATTAGAAATTATAAAGAAAAAATATAACTGAGAATTAATTTGTTATGTATAAAGCTGAGAAGCAAAATTTCTTCTAGTGCCTTTTGCAGTGCTTGAGCATCTTTAGATGTATCATGTCTGTTTTGTGTGCCAAGGTTGTAATGGGGTTCTGTGGGGGTCGCATAGAGTTGCAGGTGCAGCTGTGTCAAGGGTTGTTGTGAGAGAGCTTTTGACTATGAAAATGCCTTTGACTCAGTGAAAAAGCAAACAATAATCAATGCTCTGATCAACCAAGGAATGGGTAGAGCTTGTATCAATATCCTCCACTCAATAAATGAAAATGCAACTGTATCAATACAGGTCAACAATAATAAAGTCCAGATCAACATAGAAAAACATATCTGACAAGGAGACACAATCTATATGTATATTCCTGAAGAACTGCAAGAATGCATTTAAGAGCTAAAATAAAAAAGCAAACATTTTGGTCTGAAGATGAATATCAACAAAATGCAGGTCTTCCCACTCCCAGTCCTTACAAAGGGCTGTAAAAATGCACACTGAATGCCAAAGGCATTAAAAAATGTAAGGTATGCAGAGAAGTATGGAGCAGTGAATTCTAAACATAACAAAGAGAGACCAAAACAGTGTGCATGGATTCATCAGCAAACAAAGGCTTATGACCTAATTGACATAATTGAGAGTTAAGTGCCTGAAATAGAAATGGCAAGGCCACATAGCAAGAAGACCTGACGGCAGATGGATCAAACACATTTTATATGGGAACAGGACTGGGCAGGGGGAGTAAAGAGGTATTTCAGTCTCAATTGAGGCAAGGGATCTTGTGCATCATCATCTATAAGTTCTAAGAGTTCTTGGAGGTTAGCTTCACTATCCACCTCAGGTCTATTATTAACATCTCATAAACCAAATTGTGTGTCACAGAAACAGTCCTGATCAAATAGGCCTGCTGAGGAGGTGGAGTTAGGGCTGGGTTTAGAGAAAATACCATGAAAGTCATTTGCCTAGCATGTCTACAAGAATAGGTACTAATTCATGACTGCTAAGATTGATTACACTTAAGGACGATATCCTCTCCAAGTCACTTTCCCCTTTTGGGTTTGCTGCTGGCCTATACCTCTCTGTCTCTCTCCCCAACCCTCCTGCTCTTTCTCCTGCATTGCGGTGTTTCTTCCTTCCTCTATCCCTGCGTGATCTTTGGCCTAAGCAATGACTGTGTGTTCTAGTAGAATTAGAGATAGCTGTTGCAGAAGTACTCTCTATATGTGAAAATATCTGATGTCAGTATCTCCTATGTCTTTTTCTGTTTGGTCAGTTACTGTGTGATGTTTGCATTGGTAGATCACTCCTTCTTTGAAATCTTTGTTTTTTTATCAATTACCTTTTTCTCTTTTTCTCTAGGGTGTCAATTTCTAAGTCTATTTTCTGTAATTTGTCTTTTAAGTTTTCACAGTCTAATTCTTTGATTTTGATCTCTGAGTTGTGAGTATGTCAGTCCTAGCCTGTCCGTTTTCAAAGAGAATCTGAATTACTTGATTAGAACATCTATTGAGAGCATTTTCCCATCTCTTTTGTAGTGCCTCATTGTCTAAATTCACTACTGACATAAGTTTAATTCTCAGACCTCTGGGTATAATATTATTCTCAAACTACTTTTCAAATGATAATTTGACCATGACCTTATAAGTTTGATATTAATGCACTTTTAGTCTGGTAGGGTATCTTGTACACTTGTTTTACTCTCTGTAGAAGTAGATTTAGTGGGGGAAAAAACTAAGGCCGGGATTCATCAAGGTGCGAATGGATTAATGCGCAGGAAAATCGGATTTCTCTGAAAATTAACCATTCGCCCATTCAGCAACTTTCGGATTGTATCTGGCCATCGCTTATTCTTCAATATGTGATCTGCTAGCTTCAAGCTGGTGAATCCCATTTGAATTCATGGGTTGAACACACGCATACACATTTTCGCTTATACGTTTGCATGGGTTTTTCCCCGGACTGGGCAATTATCACAGTGCCTGTGATTCTCTTGTCACTCTTGCTTGTGGTTCACTCTGATTTGCTGAGCCGGTTTGGCCTGCCCCTGGTGACCTTTTTATACCTGGCCTGGACACCTGTCAGATGCCCTTTCGTGGTGTTTCTGAGCCAGTATTGCTGTTGCTGTGTTCCTGCGTTCCAGATTCTTGTGTACCGACTTGGCTTGTCCTGACTACTCTCCAGTGTTCCTGATCGTGTTTGACCCGGCTTTTCTGCAAACCACCTCCGTTTCCTGACCTGGCTTGACTGATGTTCCTGCTCGTGTATGACCCGACTTGTATGAGTACCTCCTTTGTGCTACGACCCGGCCTGGCTGACTTCCTGCTCCGTGATTGACTACCAGCCTGTTCCAGTGACCTGTCTGTTCCTGTTGTCGCCGCCGCAACATTCTTCCTCTGCTGTTGCCGTTTATCCAGCTGCCGTGTGGCCACTCCAGCCTTGTGTTGCCTCCGATCAGTGCAGTGTCCCGTACTGTCTTGCAGAGCTTCGATACCATACCGAGCCTTGTGTTTAAACGTACATATTAACCCTTGCAGTGCTGCTTAACTCTCGCTACCTTTAGTCCCCAGTATAGAGCCTTACTCGCTGTGCTACGTCTGCCGAGTCGGCCGCTTTATGGACGGCGACTCACTCTATCCTACTGCAGAGTAGTCACGTTAAGTTGGTCCGGTAGGGCGCCATTGGCCCTTGCTCTTACGTTAAGTTTACTGGGTGAAATCATCTGTGGCTTCTGGGCTCGTGTAGCAGCAAAGGGAAGGCTCAAGCTCTGGCAGGTTCTCATTGGATACGCCCGTGGGGGCTATTGGCTCTATTATCGCTATTGTTGGTCTCCGGTTATACGCCAGTGGAGGCTAATTGCCAGCTCTTGCATTTCAGGTCGGTTTCCGTTACGCCCGTGGGGGCTATCCACACTCGCACTCGCAGAATCAGTTTTCCCATTAGGTACGCCCGCGGGGGCTATTTAGGATTACTGTTCTGCTTAATCCACATTTGGTCACAGTTTGGCTACGGCATTTATATTTCCAGAACACTGTGTTGGCTACTTCTACTCAGCACCTCCCATTACCACCTTGGGCGTGCCAAACCTCCACATCTGAGACTGACTGATTAATGCACTTAACCCTTTGGGGACTGAACACCGTTATCTGTGCTGAGATATTGTATGTCACCTATTCTGTGTATTGATCCTTTGTGTTATATCAGTTATCACCGTGTATTTATTTCTTGCTGCCTGTAGAGGGCGATCGTTTGCATTATTTTCTATTTCAATAAAATTGTGTTTAATTTTACCAACTGGTCTGAGTGTTCTAAAAAACCGTTACAGCAATTTACACAATTTTCCCTATTTTGCATATGCAATGCAGGGAACATGCAAAATGATTGATGAGTACCAGAAGGTATCCATCAATGATTGTGTCGAAGAGCAGTGTATTTGATATGCTTCTCTTCCCTCAGTTTTATGAATCCAGGCCTAGTTGTGTAGTTCATCTGTCTCGTCTTTTTGTAAAGATCATTTTATTGTGATTACTCATCCTCTAACATGTATGGCGTGCACACTAAAAAAGTATCTTTATAGACAGAGAAAGACAAATATATAGTAAGCTCAAGGTGCACCACCATTAAATTGGTGTATAGGGTGCCCAGATGGGCTTAGGACTGAGGATAAGGCGTGTGAGGGCTAGGGAACATCAGCAACTCCCAAGCACACCTGTTCAACAGCCTTTACCGTTTACAGGTGAGAAGGCTCTGGCTGAAGAGCCACACAGGAGCTCATCCCCACCTGGAGGACAACACCGGCCTGCAGAACCACAGCTGCTCCCCAGGTACAGCAACAGGATGCTCCCCAACTGCCACAGGGACCCCTGGAGAAGCGTAGGATGTACAGTCAACCACCAAGGACCAGGGTATACAGCCCAAGGGTCTGGCTCCTGGGAATGACCGATGAGGATCTGATAGATCGCTACAGGTTGATGCTGCACAGCATCAATGCCCTATATGAGGTCATCAAGGATGAGGTCGGTCCCATATACATCCACAACCATGCCATAACTGGCTTGCAGAAACTGGATGTGTGTTATACATTTTATGGCAATTGGAGCCTTTCATTCAACAGTGTCACATGTCACAGTCCACATTTTCGAGGGTACTGGCTCAGGTGTTGCCAGCCCTAAAAAGCCAGCAGATACATCTACTTTCCCACCTCCGACATGGAGTGGACACGTGTAAAGCAGGACGTTTATGCAAGGGGAGGCATGCCTAGGGTCATGAGTGCAGTAGATTGCACCCTTGTACATATCAAAGCTCCAACACGTGAGGGACATCTATTTATCAACAGGAAGAAATTCCACTCCATGAATGCATGAACGTGCAGATGGTGTGTAACTCCAACATGAGGATTACCAATGTTTGTGCAAAATATCCCAGGAGCTGTCACGATGCATACATTCTCCATAACTCATCTGTACACAGATACTTCGAGAATGGAACGTATACAGGGGGATGGCTTCTGGGTGAGTTAACAATACTAAATCACACCACATCCACAGGTGTACGCACAACTCTGCTCAGCATACTCTTGACTCACGGGTAGTACGTCCACCTCATACAACATCACCCACACAACATGTGGTCCCTGTCTTATAATGTCACTCACTTTCCACAGGTGATTCTGGCTATGGCTACAAATCCTGGCTCCTCACCCTGGTCGCAAATCCCCAAACCGATGCCCAGGAACAATACAATCAGACCCATGCCAGAACAAGAAATGCCATAGAGTGTACTTTTGTACTCCTAAAATCAAGGTTCACATGTCTGGATTACTCAGAGGGAGCACTGCAGTATGCACCAGGCAAGGCTTGCGACAAAATCCTGGCATGTGCAATCCTCCACAACATTGCAGTGGACACAAAATTATTGGACAATATCCAGCCCCCACCCATATATGATGACTCTGTGGACATTGTACAGGATGAGGAGACCCTAAGAGGGGCACAGATAAGAGACAGGCTAATCAAGGAACACTTCAGCTGTGAGTATAACACAGGCATTCACACAATCCATGCATGTCAATGATCAGTCTTTTGAATTTGTGCAAACTCATTAACCTCACCACATATGATGGTCTGTTTCACCCCACAGGATCAATGACACAGCCCTGACACTGGCTGCAATATGGACCCAAACATCTACAATTCCATGGACGTGTAATATAGTGGCCTGGGATTCCAATACCATCTGCCATCCTGTCGTCCATGTTGACATTGCTACCTCAAGGATATCATGCATACCCCCCATGTGAACCAAGGTACAACACATTACCCATGTTCAGCATATTCCAGGGCTCGACAGACAGGAACTAAAGTGATTTTCCATGATCATAGCCATAGCAACCATGATACACATCACGGGTTAAAGTGCCATTGGAGTGTACATGGAACCTGTAGTTTGGTATAGCTGAATAGAGCAGCAGAGGGCTGGACCTACAGTGGTAGTGTGTTATACAGCATAGAGGTCATGAGATGTTGATCAAATCTCAAGGGTCACCATGCTGACCTGTGTGGTGTGTACGTAGCACTCTGACATTGGCAGGCCAGATTACATTGTTTCATGGAGCTATTAGGAAATATTTGGTGATGTGTGGATTTATGTCTGGGGCACATATCCCTAGGGCTGCTTGACAACCCCTTAGTTTTCCTCATAATGGGTTACAGACAAGTTTTGTGTACTCCCCTGTAATGGTAAAGATTAATGGGATAATGACGCTGTTGCAAGAAAATCAGTTTGAGGCTGTTCCAAATCCTGTCGTCTTGTACCACATGCATCCATATCATGATCCATCCTGGAACAGAGGAGTTTCCACGTGACTATACTGAAGCCTTGACAAAACTTCCATGAAGCTCACCCCTTGTTGGTTTCAAGTGCTTGTGTTGGTGATGCAATATTTAACCTGATATTCACAGCCATCTCTAGTGGAACATTCATATATCCACAGAAGACCCAAACGTATGTGTTTCCTAACACCCAGGTATCAAACCTGAACAGTTAGAATGCTCAGTTTCTGAATTTCAATACCTTGTGGACAACACATGAGCAGTTCAGTAGTGTTTCTACAGTATGCTTTTTTACGTTTTTATGTACCTTTTGGGTGCTCATACAAGTGTTCAATGCATACAGGCAATATACCCAAAAACACATGTTTGTTTTAATGTAGTGTGAGACACATTAAAGGAGAACCATCACTATTCAATATGTGTCTGTTAAATTGAAAGTGGGATTAGACATATCTCAATGTGGCACCATATTCATGGCTAGAGTATCCCTCATACATAGGAAGGCATGACCTACATCACAGGAGTCCACTAGTTGTTTGACCACGTGTGGACTTTGTGATGTATTCATGCAGGAAGATTATGTCAGTAATATACTAAGGTGTTGTGAGTTATAAGGTGGTGATACAGGGGACATTACTTCCCCAGTGATCTCATGTCCACAGTTCCCATGTTGCTCAATGTAACCAATGTTCTGTGACTGCTCTAGTTTGACATATCTCAATACATAGGCTACATTAACAAACTGACTAACTGGAGAAGTGATATCACTGGAGAAGTCTGTTTCAACCTTAGTTAAACATTACCACAACTTACTGGATAACCCAATGATCATGCTAAGATTTCAATGTATAGCACCCACATTGAAATATTAGGGTGATCATTGGATTATCCAGTAAGTTAGTTTTACAATCAGTGTGAATCACAGCCTATTTGGCAACATGTTCTATCTATCCTGCCTGTTACTTCTTAGCTAAGTCAAATAGCTGTTTTGTTAACCCCTATAAACCACCAAAATTGATGCAACTGACACAGTGTTACACCTTTTGTTATTCTAAGGGGTAGATATCCATTGTTCAAATCCAACCCACGTCATAGCCATGCAACACTGTCATGTTGTTTGGCTCCAGTGGTGGATTGCAAGTTGGATTTGTACAATGTTGTGTGAGGTGTGTGTTTGCTAACCCATGTTAAAACATTCTACAACCATGTAACCTGGGCAGAAATTGTGTTCACCGCATTTCTTTGCAATGCATTGGAGACATCCTTGCCACTTAATCCATCATCAGTAACCACAACCACAGACCTTCTCAGACAGGATTGAAAAGCAGATTATTTTTATTTGGGGGAAAATTCACAATTTTTTATGTTTTTTTGTATGTGTGTGTGTGGGGGGAGCTTTGGACTTGCTTCCAGAAGTGGATGGCCTGGTTGACTGCCTGGTCACCCTTCGAGTTGATGCAGGGGTCACACTGGAGGGAGAGGTGGGTGCAGTGACCCCTCCATTGACTGCTGCTCTTTCTCCATATGCTAGTTCTCCCTGTGGCTGTGGTCTCTGACTACCACCAGCAGCTGCCCCATCATGTCCATCAGTCCAGTTCTGTATTGAGCAGCTCGCTGGACAGGACTGTGTGCTGTACTTCTAGGGCATGGAGGGTGGCTGCGTTCCTCAGGGAATCCCTTTGGAGCCTTCTGAGGTACCTGTTTGTCCTCTGGGAATCCCTGATCTGCGTCCTCTGTAGCCCCAGGCACTCTGCCACAATCCCCCTGCTGAGTGCACTGCTGGAGGAGGATGTGCCTGGTGATGCTGCCTCACCTACATCCTCCTATTATGGTGGAGAGGCTGGTGCTGATGGAGAGCCTTCTGTGGATGACGGCTGTCTCCCCACCACATCCAGGGACTCTGAGCTGCCCATTGATCTCTCTGGTGGTGGTGGTGGGATGAACTTGTCCCTTGGTTGAGAGCACTGGGGCTCCCCAATTAGGCCCAGGTGTTTGTAATCCAGTGGCCAGGGGTCATACCTTGGCCACTGGCAGCTGCTTGGCCCCACCTTGGATCATACCTGGGCCCATGCTGGGGAGCCATCCAGGAGGGTAAATCTAGCCTTTGAGTATATGGGCCATATTGAGGGGCGGTCACTGTTCCGGGCATCCAGTGCCTTCCTTGTGGTGGTGGTGGTGCTGTAGGGTAATACCTTGTGGAGGTGGATGGCTGCATCTACCTCTCCTCCTGTTCCATCCAGTCACTATACAAGGTTGGAACAGGTGGTGCATCAGGTGATGCTGATGGTGGTGCAGAAGGTGGAGATGGTGGGTATGGTGACCACAGGCTGGTCCCCTCCTCCGGATAATCCTCACTGGGGGATGACTCTACCTTCTCTTCCATGGGCTCACGCTGTGCTGGAGGCCTGTATGCTGTGTGGGGAAATGACAAGGTGTGATTAGTAAAGTATGCAATGATAGAATTAATGCAAGATGATTTAATTGACATGTGAATCTCTGAGTGTCATGATGGTATCCTATGCATTGCATTGCGATTCGTGGGATACCACCCTGGCAATCACAGATTGATGAACTTGACAGGATCCTGTACATGGGGTCTGTCTAAGTTCATTCCTCAAGGCCACCAATCAGGTCAGTAGTGAAGGATTTCTCTGATTAAAGCTGTTGTTTGGATCAGTTGCTCCATCCTTCTGAATGACCCAGCCTTGCTTAATCAGAGATAGCCATCAATCATGGCTTGTTGGTGTGCCACCTGCAGTGGTTGATATTTGGTTCCCATCTGTATCCTGCAAATAGTGGATGGTGTAACATCCATCCATGGCATCCCCACTCCTGAAGATCCATGTAAAAACCAAATATATGATATGACAATTCCAGTGAGAGCAATTGATTGCACACACAACACAAAGGCCTACTTGGTTATCATTTAATTCAACAGTGTTGGTTATTTTGAGGCCTGTGTGTTACACATACACCCACTTAGTCTCAGTGGCACTGTGATGTGTAACCTGATCCATCTTTTTTATAATTCAGTGAGCGTGATGAAGACCTGATGAAGTGGAGGCGAAGTGGAAATGATGGTGACTTCTTCAGTGATTTCTCCATTTTCAATGTTTTTCTATGGAGTCTATACATTGAGACCTTACAAACTTGAAACATTTTATTGAATAGTCTCCATAGACTAACATGGGAATTGGTGAAGTGATGGTATGGAAGGTTTACCTTCACTCCATCATGTCTTTTTCACCTCTTAGTGAATGTCCCCTGTGTATCATTTAATTGTTACCCTGTTGGCTTGTGTTTGTTGCCGGTTAACCCTTTGAGTACCGGAGGGGTTTCCAAAAGCATTGTTGAGTGATGCGTTTATGATCCCTCTAGCACTCAATGGGTTATGAGCTGACTTTCCTGTGGGTACATGGGTGACATTGTGGTGGAACAATGATGTTCTTTAACAGACAACATTTTGTGAAGCATGGTTTGTGTGGATTGTGTATTATCAGCACAGCAACAAGAGATTTGAACTGGGACTTGGATAGGTTTGGCCTAATTGAACCTTGACATTTGTGCTTGTATTGTGTCATGTTTTTAACCCTCAGGGTGCTATGGTGGTAAAGTTGTGTGGATCAATGATGTGTTGAGGTATGACTGTGTTTGTGTGTGATGGTTGTGTCGGTTGATGTGGTGTGTGTGGTTATGTGATGATGCACTTTCCGCTAGTTTGTAGACTTCTCTCTTTTCCAGTGTCCAATTCTCCAGGGTCCCTCTCAACAGCCATGGCCGACATGTTCTGCTGAAGCATCTCCTCCCAGCTGATGAAGGTGATGTGGGCAGGGGGACCACCTCCGGTGCCTTGGGGGTGCAGGGCTACCTCCCCCATCTTCTTCTTGACCACCCTTCTTCTTTCAGTCAATCTATCTCTTCTTCAACAACTCCAAGGTGCGTCTGCAGGTGGCCACCGCGTTCACCCTGCCACAGACCCGACTCCAGGCAGACTTCCTCCTTGCAGGCAGTCCAGGGACCCTCTCTCTGGGGTAGAGGATGCTCTCCCTCTTCAGGATGGCTTCCACCAGGGCCCTGTTTTCCTCATCCGTGTAGAGAGGATCTCTGAGCCTCTCCTCCTCAGCTCCAGCCTGCAAGGTGTCAGAACTGTGGCTGGAATTTCCTGGCTGCACTGCCACTGGCTGTGTACAGTGCTCCCCAACAAGTACCCCTTGTCCCACTGACACATCTGTCTCTGCCCTCCATGTGCCTGTTGGACTGCTGGGTCCCCCTCTGCCCCGTGGATCTCCCTAATCCACTCTTACTCTGCCCAGGGATGTCCTCCTGAGCTTCCTCCTCTTCCACTACTCTCCCCATCCCTCTCTCTCCTATCCTCTCTCCATCATTCACCCACTCACACCCAGGCACTCACACAGGCCCTCACAGACACACTCGATCCCACTCAATCTCTGTCATACTCTGTCACTCACTGATACACTGTAAAAACAAAGGCTAAATAATGTGTAATGTGTTATAAAAAATAGACTATGTGTGTGTATGTGTTTGTGTTTGTATGGGTGTATGTAATATGTGCATAAGTGTGTATATTTAAGTGCAAATCTCGCCAAGCTCCAAACTCCTTCTACCTTAATTTTATGCGCCTCTCTCTCTCTCTCTCAATCACTAGCTTCCCCTCCTGGGTCCTGTGCTCTAGCTCGCCAAAAACAAGGTGGGACCGTTACTTTTGGGTGTATATATAGATGTATATGAACATATTTGATACTTTGGGGTCTTGGGATTGGCTGGGGGTTTGAATTTGTTTGTGCATCAATCAGGGTTCCTAGCCAACATCAGCCGTTATGTTACAACTTGACTTAAGATGTGTTTTATCAGGTGATTAGGACGAACGGTGATGCAAAAAAAAAAAAAAAAAAAAAAAAAAAAGGTACAACTCTGGTTGTTGTGTTACGTATTTTTGTTGGGCCTATGCACGTTAGCAATTCTTGTAGACTACCTGTAGAATCCGACGTAAATTACGTATATGCGGGTGCCTTTTTTACTTTGTAATGATTTTAGCACAAACCTTTAAATCTGACCCAAAGTATGTAACAGCAGCCCAAGATGCCTGCTTGTCTTGGGCCGTCAGTCTGGGTTTCTCCCTCGTGAAGGTGGTTACAGATGGGTAGCCAAGTCATTGGTCTCAGATTGCTGCATGGAAGACTTGAACTAGGATCCTTGAATGGGGTTCAAAGGGGACTCTTTAGACCATGAAGAAATAAAACAGGACGCACTTCTAGTTCCAGAATGAACTCAACATAGGGTTATTTTATAGTAAAAACCAGTACAATGAAACAATGGGAGTGTACACAGGGAATACAATGAGACAATAGGGGAGTGAGACATACCATAATGGGTACAATAATAGGCTAAACATAGGACAAAGGGACAGTACACAGTGAGGGTAACTTTACATAATTTAATCTTGCCATTCCAGTCCCTAGCCAATAGGAATCAGAGTGACAGGAGGCAAGTAGCCAGTCTAGACCTGGGCCATTGTTCTCCTCAGGAGATTGAATCACCGGGTCTGGCACAAAATGCAATCATGTCACTCCAGCTCCCCAACCAATGGGAACTGGAGCGACAAACTAGAGGGAAAAGTGGCAACAGAAGAGTGCCTAGCTGTCTAGAAACATAATGTACAGAAAGCCTTCAACACTATGTACTGTGCAGGGAGACACCTACTGGTCGAACATGGAATTGCCTATTGACATTACATAGGAATGCTTGACATAATTCCCCATAGAGGATATGCGACCAATCAGATGGCAGCATACCTTCTATCATCTGGTAGGTGACCAGTTAGGACGCTGACTATGTTCTAACCTGGACGGCAGGGAATTTAACCTGCCCTGCCTTATTTCTGTGGCTATCCAGCCACCAGGAACTGGGTTTTCCATGCGTGGCCTTCAGTCTTTGTGAATCACTTCCCTGGCTTATACAAGAGCCCACAGTAATGGCCTATGGTCTGTTACATTACCCCCCCCTTTTGAGTCCCAAGCCAGCGGCAACATGGGTGAATGGTGACTTGGTAATAAGAGGGGTCTTTCGTCCTTGAGGCACAGAGTCTGTTGGGGGGTCCAGATAATCCTAGACTGAGTGGGCAAGGCAGGGGGCCATGGTCCAGAGCAACCTGGAGGGTTGTTCCCGTATCTCATCCCAGTGCAGTAAAAGTTTGTGTGGGCTCATGGGTCCAGGTACCCAGGCATAGCCTGGGTCAGTATCCCCTGGATCTGGGGCCAGCAGCTCTGGGTCCAGGGAAAATCTGTGGGTGGGAATCCTGTGAGGCATAGGGCCCCAGAAATAACAGAAGAGCTGGTGGCATGTGGTTTGCAGTGGCCCCTCTCCTGGTGACAATGATCTGGGTGCTATACCTCCAACCAGTCTGTGGTCCCCCTCACTGGGTCAGGTCCAAAAAGCAGGCTGGTGTGGCCTCCATCCCATTCCCAAGGGCAGGGGCAACACAGGAATTGTGGGGGGGTCTCGCTCACCAGGCCAGAGGCAAGGGGGCTTCTAGTGAGGACCTCTGGCCCACTACCTAGGGCAGGGGCAACAGAGCTGCTGGGGAGGATCTCAGTCCCACTACCCAGGGCAGGGGCAACCTAGCCACTGGTGAGGAACTCGGTCCCACTCACCAGGGCAAGGGTATCACAGGAACTGGTAAGAAGTGCAATACCACTCACTACAGGGCAGGGGCAACAGAGCTGCTTGGGAGGATCTCAGTCCCACTACCCAGGGCAGGGGCAACAGAGCCACAGGGGTGGACATCAGTTCCACTCCCCAGGGCAGAGATATCAGAGCCGCTGAAAAGGACCTTGATCTCACTCCGCAGGGCAAGGGCAACAGAGCCACTGGGGAGGACCTAGGTACCACTCCCCAGAGCAGGAGCAACAGAGCCACTGGAGAGGACCAAAGTCCCACTCCCCAGGGCAGGGGTAACAGAGTCACTGGGGAGGACCTTGCCTCCACTCCCCATGGCAGGGTCAACATAACCACTGGGGAGGACATCGGTCCCACTCCCCAGGGCAGGGGCAACAGAGCCGCTGGGAAGGACCTTGTTTCCACTCCACAGAGTGGGATTAACAGTGCTGCTGGGGAGGGTCTCTATCCCACCCCCCAGGGCAGGGGCAACAGAGCCGCTGGGGAGGACTTCAGTCTCACTCCCCAGGGCAGGGGCAATAGAGTCGCTGGTGAGGAACTCGGTCCCACTCACCAGGGCAGGGGTATCTCAGGGACTGGTGAGAAGTGCAATCCCACTCACCATGCTAGGGGTATCAGAGCCAATGGGGACAACCTAGGCCCCCATTCCACAGGGCAGGGGCAACAGAGCTGCTTGGAAGGGCATTGGTCCCGCTCCCCAGGGCAGGGGGAATAGAGCCACTGGGGAGGATCTCTGTCCTACTCCCCAGGGCAGGGGCAACAGAGCCACTGGGGAGGACCTCAGTCCCACTCCCCAGGGCAGGGGCAACTGAGCCACTGAATAGGACCTCGGTCCCACTCCCCAGGGCAGGGGCAACAGAGCCGGTGGGAATGACCTCGGTTCCACTTCCCAGGGCAGGGTAAACAGGGCTGCTGTGGAGGATATCGGTCCAACTCCCCAGGGCAGGGGTAACAGATCTGCTGTGGAGGATCTTGGTCCCACTCCCCAGGGCAGAGGCAACAGAGCTGCTAGGGAGGACCTAGGTTCCACTCCCCAGGGCAGGAGCAACAGAGCCACTGTGGAGGGCATCGGTCCCACTGCCCAGGGCAGGGGTAACAGAGCCGCTGGGGAGGACCCCAGGGCAGGGGTATCAGAGCCGCTGAGGGGGATCTTGGTTCCTCTCCCCAGGGCAAGATCCTGGGGAGGATGTCGGTCCCACTTTCGAGGGAAGGGGCAACAGTGCCACTGAGGAGGACCTCAGTCCCACTCCACAGATGAATGTCCTAAAAGGACTGTTTTAGAGTCAGAAAAGTCCAACAGCAGAACCTGAAATGGATGAGGCACCCTCTGTCAAGAAAGAGAGACGATAGATGCACGACAACCTCAATGGTTGATGAAATCAGAAGGAATGACAAGGCAGGAGTGTGGAGTCTTAGAAGGGAAAACTCTGAGTCAATTGTATTATAGTCAGATGTCAGTGTCTCTCCGAGGATCGACCAGGAGTCAAGCAGTGGTGATGGTCTGTGACTCCTTGTGGTCCAACTGGAAGTCGAGCAGTGGTTGATAGTCTAGGACACCTAGGGGTCCAACTGGTCGTCAAGCCATAGCTGATGGTCTATGACACCTCGGGGACAGACTGGTAGTTGAGCAGTGGTTGATGATCTAGGACTTACCGAGGTATAGCTTGGAGTAGGAGGCCTGGGTATGAGTCAACTGTATGCAGAGAAGGTCGAGCAGACTTCAAGCAGCTGGGGCTGGGATTGATGCAACCAGCCATCAGGATGCAGCTAGGCCCACTCGGAGATCAACCTGCCAGGTAAAGGCTGGGATCAATCCGTAGGCTAATGATGGATGGCAAGCCCTTCAGGAGACCTACTTGCCACTAGGGAGGGAGGTCAATCTGACTGGTAGATAGGCGGTAGTAGACCAAGACGGAGATCAACCAGTAGTCTCAGGAAGCGCTTAGTAAAACAAGCATCACGAGTAGTCAAAGTTAGATGCCAAGGTCAAGCCGGGTGGACAGCCAAGGTAGTGGAGTCAAGAGACATGAGACAAGCCTGGTCATAATGGAACAGCTCAAAGGATCAAACGGGAACGGTAGTCAGAAACAGGCATAGGTCAATGCAGGGACAAAACGCCAGAGTTTCACCAGGAAGGCAGTGTAGCTCGAAGACTGGACATGGAAAGCCAGGAACAGGAAGACTTTAAAGGGCTAATTCCCAATCAGTAGTGAAAGGAGTGGCGATCAGGCAGATGGAGTGACGCTATGTAAGAAAAACAAAGCACCAGCTAGGGAAAGAGTACAGGAGAGCTGGAAGACTGGGTATAATAGCAAATATAGAGTATCATGATAAAAATGACAACATGCTAAATTATGGAAATATAAAGACCTAACCTTCATGTAAGAGTAGGAAACAGGAAGCTATTTCTGTTACAAGATGAATCTAAATGGAGACTATGTTTAGAAGCTAAGTATCCATTAGGGTTTAATAATATCCATAATATTTCTGTGTTTTAATGAATACATGTCTTTTTATTAAGAGAAGTTGAGCTATTTATGGGTGTTTCTATACAAATACGACATCCCAAATGAGTGGATCATGTGATTGCTGTGTATAGATAGAATTGTAAAAGATGGATTAGATGTAACAGTTCTCAAATGTGTGTCTTGCTCAAGTGTGGGATTGTACAAAACAGCTATTGGTATAGATAGCAGGCTTGCACTGCACCTCTATTCACAGTGTATGTGTAGGACACAGAGAGGATCTTGAATAAATTAGACTTTTCTATTCAATATGGATTAACTGCTCAATTTTTCACCTACAAGTTTGGATACGTGTGTGCTTTGATTGCACCGGGAGTACTGATATGGCCAGTGATGCATCTGTGAATGTACTACTCTGTATACCCAATCTGAGATGTGGTTTACTGTCTCCAAAGATAACTGAGGTGACTATTGGCTTGAGTGTGGACAGAATTCTCTTTATATTAATGTCATCCATAAAATAGTTAGGCTTGAATTATCTTCAGCAAAATTTTGCAATTCACAGAAAAAAAGAAAAAAAATTGTACATGCATTAAGGCCTCGATTCAATTGGGTCAGACAGCAAAAACAACAGCCAATGGCAGTTTTATAACCATAGTAAGCGATTCAATTATACACCTTAACAACAGCTAACTGCAGATTTAAAATCCAAACAGATGATAATATATTGCCCATTGAGGACAATGGAACAGCTATCCTCAGAGTGTTTGGTAATGCTAACGGACACTACATTTAAACATTTAACAGATGAAAATCTAGACCCAGTTTTTCTGGCCGTACACCACACCTGTTGCAAGAGATAATGCTCTGACTGAAGAACCACACAGAAGCCCATCCCCACCTGGAGGACAACACCTGGCAGCAGCACCCCAGCTGCCACAACAGGATGTCCCACAGGTGCCGCAGGGACCTGTGGAGCAGCAAAGGGATGACAGATGACCACTAGGCCCAGAATATACCGCACAAGGGTGACGCTTCTTGGAATGACGGACGCTGAAGTCATAGACCGCTACAGGTTGACGTTGCAAAGCATCATCAGTCTATATGAGGTGATCAAAGATGACATCGACCCCATTTACAGCACCAACTGTGCCCTATCTGGATTGCAGAAGGTCACGTATGCCATCCATTTCATGGCAAGTGAAGGCTATGTATCTGGCATTTCCCAGGTCATGTGTTCAAGGACAAGGCCTCAGGATACATGTGGTACCCAAGACTCAATCATGCCATGTTGGATGTGTGTTTGTTGTGGCTCTTCTGGCTTGTGTGTTAGATGTATCCTCCAGCTGCATTTGTTGCTGTATTCCTTGGTCTATGTTTGCTTATGTGCTTGTTTTGCCTGTTTGTGTTGCTGACATTGTTTGTACTTGATTGTCATTGTTTTTTCAATGGTGCACTGATGTGTACTGAAGCTCTAGTGTATTTGCTGTTGAGGCCTATGTGTTGTACATGTAATCAGTTGTATCAGTTGAAATGTGATGTGTGAGCTGACCCCAGTGGACCTGTACAATGTAACTCTATTGTAATATGTTCATCCTCTGTCAACCCTTTGAGTACTAGAGGGGTAGCCAGTGTATTGTGGATCAATGTGTTGGTCATTCCTCTGGCACTGAAGGGGTTAGGTGCTGACCTTTCTGTTGCTCCATGTATGACATTGTGATAGACATAACAGTTATTTGTATGAAACATGATGGCGGGCATTGAGTGTGCAGTGAGTATCGTTGATCAATGAGTAGGTTAAACTGGAACTTGGACAGGATTTATCCTGCTTGACCCTTCCCATTTATGCAGGGTTTTCCAGTATTCTGTCCTTGTTTGAATCTCTCAGAGCTGTGTTGGTGAACTTGTGGTAAGGAATGCCAGCCATGTGTTCACCTGTCACTGTGTTGGGCCATACTAGGTATGAGGGTTTGTGTGATGTGTAGTTATGGATTGGTGCACTGACTGGTAGTCTGGAGGGTCCTGTCATCTCCATTTTCACTCCCTCCTGTGATCCCCTCAATAGTCGTCACTGACATATTCTGTTGTAGCATCTCCTCCCAGGGGTTGAAGGTAATGTTGAGAGGGGGTCCACCTCCGGCACCACTGGATTGCGTGACCACTTCACCTATCTTGTTTTTGATGAACCACTTGCAATCACCCCACCGCTTCGTTATGGACTCCATGGACAGGTTGCAGCTGGAGATGGAGGTGACCCTGCTTAGGACCTGTCTCCAGGTGGTCTTCTTTGCACCCAAACCACTGACTCGCTTCATGGAGTACAGAATGTTCTCTCTCCAGGATACTCTGTATGAGGATCCTGTTCTCCTCGAATGTGTATTTGGGGTCCCACAGCCTCTTCTCAACACCACCACCGTGGGATGTGTCTGAACTGCCGCTTTCAGGCCCTGTCTGTGATGTCCCTGGCTATGTGGAGTGCTCCCTGACAAAAACCCCTTGTCCCACTGGCAGTTCTGTCCCTGTCCTCCGTGTACCTCTCTTAGATCTGGTAACCCTCCTCCAAGCCAATTGCCTCTCCCAGTCCTACCCTGACCGTGGATACCCTGTTGAGCTTCCTCCTGTCCCCATCCCTCTATCCTGCTCTCCTCTCCCTGCCATCGCTCACCCAATCACATTCAGGCACTCTCACAGGCTCTCACAGACATGCTCGATCACACTCCCTCTCTTTCACTCACTGAATCACACTGTCAAAAATAAAATATAAATGTGTATAATGTGTTATAAACAAAAAAGCTATGTTTGTTTATGGTTGTATGTGTGTATAGCAAATGTGCTAAAGTGTATTATGTGTAGCTATTGGTGTATCAGCTTTGTCCACTCCAAACTCTTTCTGTCTCTCTCCAAGGTATGCTGCTCTATTTCTCACTTTATCACTAGCCTCCACTCTAGCTCACAAAAACTTAAAACACAGACAATGTACATCAGTTATTTTTGGGTAGGTATAGGTGTAGTTGAATGTATTAGATACTCTGGTATGTTGTGACTGGCTGTGAGTTTGAACTTGTCATGACAACAATCAGGGTCTCTATAACACGTCGACCATTAGTTTTTTCCTTAAATATGGATGTATCATATGTTAATTATTGCTTGTTTTGCCACACATTGAGGTCAGAAAAAAGTGTGAAGCAGGATTTGAATGTATGTGAATTTTTCAGGACTACGCTTATTAGCCATTCTGGTAGACGGAGAATTGAATACTACATAAATCATATTTCGCTAACGATCGTTGGACTTTTTTGCCTGAGCGTCGGTTTTACTGGACACAATTGAATCGAGGCCTAAACCTCTAACACATGATGAAATCTTGGTATCATGAAATATGTGTCTCTATTTAACTACAGATGTCATGGAAGTAATGGTAAACCATTTGTTTAGGTTTACATACTATAAGGGGGTGCTATGTGCACTAAATGCTCTTACCACAGTCTGAAGGTTTGATAAAGTTATTTTCCCTGTTTTTAAACCTGATATGTTTGTTATGTGGTCACAGAAACTATGTGCAGGATGGTAATGTAAAAATGCCATGCCATTGTGGAAGTTAGACATCCTGCCGCTTCTAATGAGGGGTCATGTTAATTTCTGCTGCAGGCTGCACTACGCCAACTTTTCTGGAATGTAGTGCTATGTTTTTACTAATGTTAATTTACTAAAATCTTTAAAAAAAATGCAGAATGCAAGTCCACATTAAAAGCTATGGGTCTCATGAGAAAAATCGTAACTCAAAGGTATGGGATCATATAGAGTATCAGGCTCATAAAACTGACCCAACACAGTATACAACTTAAAGTAAACTCTCATCAGTTATTGGAATATGTACAAATCTGTCTTAATAGTTTGTAAATTAGGCAAAATAGAAAACTACTACAGAACCTCATGTAGGGAAGAAATGCTAAGTGCTGTTCTGTTTCTTAAACCTGTTCTTCAAAATGGCGTGTGTGTTTTCAAAAAGTAGAACCTTCAGAATATGAACCTAGGATGGGGAAATAGATGGAGGGAAGAATGCCAGACTTCACCTTTATTAACCCTTTGAGTGCCAGAGGGGTACGCAACGCATTGCTCCGCAATGCGTTGCGTACCCCTCTGGCACTCAAAGGGTTAAACTAGCTCTCTTCATCCACTGGGCCATCTACCTAGTAGATGCCACAAGACTGTAAGCTGAAACTACTGCTTCTCCCACATGAGTAATGGTGATTAACTAGTAAAAGGACAAGATTGATCATATGTTTATTGTATTTATTTTTCATATTATTTGCCATTTAATCCTCAAGCTGTTGTAAAATGATAGTGCTACTGCATTTATAGGCAGTAAGTAAAATAATAGAGCCACTAATGTAATGCATGAAAACATAACAAAAAGCCTTCACTTTACATTTATTTATATAGGCTTTATTCTTCCAATATTATGCTTTAAATGCTTCAGCAATATTTTGTTTTCAAGAAAGAATGCTGTAACAAGCCAGACTTACTAAATGGCTCAGATGTCTTATCAGTGCATAGATGGCTTTACTCTTGCCTAGTATAGAAAAGGCATTCCTCTAGAGAATACCCAGGCAGCTTGTGCAGAGCATTACATAGCACTGTACAGAAAAACTATTTATTAATAGTAAAAACATATATGCATAACAAAGTGATATAGAAAAAAATAAGGAAATTACATTTAGGAAACAAAGCAGATTATAATAAATATTTCTGTCTATTTACACATTCTCTACATTTTATGAACTTCTTGTAGGCCCTTGGGGCAGATATACAATGTCTGGTATTGTTATCATTTGAATTACACCTCTAATATTAATTAGAGGTGTAATTTAAATTATAACAATGTGGAGAACAAGTGAAGACAATCCTCATGTTTGCATATTGTGTGATGATCTGTTAACTAATGTGCCTCCCATAGACATATATTGTAAGTGAATGTACACACATAGCTGGTTGAATACTTGTGCACATAGCTATAGCTACACACATCATTAATATGGGTTATAACAGTAAAACCCCTATAAATTGTTATCTCAAGTGTGTCACTTATATTGAGGTAAAAACTCAACCCAAATAAAGGAATGAAAAAGTAAGTTTATCGTGACAGTCAAGTTAATTTCTATGTAGAATGAGGTCCCTCATTTTTTCTTCACATAGAAAGTGATAATTAAAGAAGCAGTAAACTTTTTTAATGAAAACCTGTGTGTTATAAAGATTTTTCTGGAGACAAAAACAATGGTACTTCTGCTGCTGGCAGTTGTTTATTATAAAGTTACTAGTGTAAAATCCCATGTACACAGGCCAAGGTCTGGGTGATGTTAACCCTTTGAGTGCCAAAGGGGTATGCAACGCATTGCTTTGCGTACCATCTGGCACTCAAAGGGTTAAGAGGCTGATCCTGCTCTGTGTCCTGCCACCAACGCAGTCATGCAATGTAGAGACTGCCCGAAAGCACAGAATGCTCACAGCACAGAACTCCCAGCATTCTGTGCATTCGGGCAGTCTCTATTGAGCATGATGGCTTCTGACAAACATTCTAGCGAATTATTATATAGGATAACAGCTTACTTCCTGAAAGCTCACATTGACAGGAAATGACTCAGCCTTTAGTATCACATTCTGTCAGGGGAGGGCTGGCAACTTTTGGCCTGGGGGGCAAGTACAATCAGGTGGCCCATTTCTACAATCGCTCCAATCCACTATCCTAGCCAATGCCCTTTTATTATTTTTATAATTGGTATTCACTATGTAAAGAAAGAGAAGTGATATCATGGAGCTTAAAATTGAAACAGAGATACACTATTGATACCACAGAGCTTACAATAGAAATTGACTTTCATCAATAACACAGTACTTTCAACTGAAATGTAGTTATACTAGTAATACCCTGGACATTTTAATTCTGTGACTTCTAATGGGCATTCACAGAGTTGTAAGTTTTTTGGTATTAAAAACAAGCTCACTAGACTTGTGCACGGCAAAAATTTTTGGTAAAATTCAATTTCGAACTAATTTTTTTCCCATTCGGAGGATCCGAATTTCAGACCGGACTTGTTTGACTCGGATGAAATTAGGCAATAGTCCGAATTATTCAGCGGAAATAAAAAAAATGGAAAATATTCAATAAAAATTTAAAATTAAACATATAAAAATAAAATACATTAAACTAAATTAATAATAATATTAAATCTCTAATGAGAAAGGAAGGGGTATTTTATAAACCCCTACACACTTATATATATGTATATGTCACATCAAATGAAATCCCTTTTTAGTAGCATGTTGCAACACTGTAATAGTTTCAGGCGGGAAAGCACCATCCAAATTTCTGAAATTTACACAGAAATTTCGGAGTAGCTCCGTTTCGGATTCTGATTTTTTTTGTGGGCGGTCTTTAACTTTTGGAAGGAAATGATGCCGAATATGCCTTATTCGTCCGAATTCCGAAATTAGCCGAACCGAATCACACAAGTCTAAATCTCACCCAGCCCCAGTAATTATAGTAACAGATGCACCCTCTCACTATATGGTCGCCGAAAACAAATCACAAAATTTGTATGCATTCTATTACTTGCCTTGGCAAATGACATAGAAACCAACCATGGCCTTCAAATAGCAATAAATGGCAACCTCACCTTTAAAAAGGGTCTCTTTTGTGCACTGCAACATATGCAGTATACTGCCCAAAATGGATGAATTAAAAGCATGGTGTTACGCATACAAACCAAAAATTCTTATTCTTACTGAGTCCTGGTTATCCCCAAAAATACCTGATACTACTGTTGCCATAGAAAAGACCGTGCAAAGCGAGGAGGAGGGGTAATCATATACACACAGGAATCAAACTTTACACTTATAATGACTCGCAAAACTCTGTTCCTCATGAATAAATTGCTGACAAAATTTGCCTTCCATACTCAAAACAAATCATAATTGTTGGCATCTACAGACCGCCAAATACCCCAGCACATTCCCTTTCAGACATAGCTCAACACCTAAAGGAGATTTCCACTAAAAACGAGAAAAGCGAGCTGATGGTTCTTGGAGACATTAATATTAATTGGCTAGACTCCAGGAATCTCCCTGTGGTCAAATGACTGAAATCTCCATCTGTCACATACAGCAATATCTGTCTAACCATTAGGCTTGGAGGGATAGGACTAACATCGATCCACATCTTTTTGCAATGCCTACAATATTACATCAAGGTGAAATTAACCATTGCTATCCAGTTAAAGGGATAGTAATACTTCAAATGTGTAAATAAAATAATTTTGTAGGGCTTATATCCCTGAGAAAAACAAGGAAACTCCCACTGCTGAAAGGTGTTTCATACAAAAATTATTACAGGTCAAGTTTGAATTTTTTAGGTGCAATATCACAGTGGCCTGAAATAGTACAGTGGTGCTGTTTTGTTACACTATCATATGGACAGCTCTGGTCCCGGGACCAGAAATCTACATGGGATGGTGTAGCAACAGCACCACTTTACTACTTTGACCTGTAATAACTTTTGTATAAAACACCTTTCAGCAGTGGGAGTTCCCTTGTTTATTCAGGGGGATAAACCCAACAACATATAATTTTCTTTACAATAGTTTAAGTATTATTGTCCCTTTAATCCTATCATGACTACATTTACTAATCACAACATCTCATTTCTCCACACAGCTTACGGGCCTCCAGCATAGAGGGAGCCTCTGGAGGAGGCTACGTCAACACCCAGTGAGGAGTACACAAAGGAGGGGTCCAGCCGGTGGTCACCATACCCACCATCCTCAACTCCTCCAACACAGTCTGCACCACTACTTTCTGCACCACCACAGGCTGCTCCACTACAGGCTGCATCACTACCTTCTGCACCACAACAGGCTGCACCACTACAGGCTGTACCACCACAGGATGCTCCACCCCATTGCAGTTCCTGGATGCAACAGGAGGAGAGGTGGATGCATCCCACCACCTTAAGGAGCTACTACCCTCCAGCAGCACCACCACCACCACCAGGAAGGCAATGGATGCCCGGGAATGTGGCCACCACCCAGTATGGGCCATATTCCTCCCAGATGGACCTACCCTCCTGAATGGCTCCCCAGCATGGCCCCAGGTATGATCCCAGGTGGGGGCCAAGCACCTACCAGTGGCAAAGGTATGACCTTTGGCCACTCGACTACCAACCCCTGGGCCTGATTGGGGAGCCCCAGCCCCCTCTACAGAGGGAAATCTTCACTCCACAACCAGTACAGGCATCAGTTGGCATCAGTGAGTCACTTGATGTGGCGGGCATATGCCCATCATCTGCAGCAGCCATTCCAACAGCTGTCACAGCAGCAGCAGCCACAGCACACTCAGCAGCAGCAGAGGACACAGCACACACAGCAGCAGCTCAGGACACAGCAGCAGCTGAGGACACAGCAGCAGCAGCTGAGGGCACAGCAGCAGCAGAGACAGTGGGCACATCCACCTCCAGCACTGCACGCCCCATGGGGATGGAGGTGGAGTGCATGGCCCTACAGAGTAGACTACTCCGGTCAAGCCACAGTACAGACAAGAATATATCAAGGAGCCGGATAGAATCCCAGAGGAACACCTCCAGGATAGAGGCAAGGATCCATGCCCTGGAGTTGGAGGAGATAAGGCTCAACACACAACTCCATCAGGGCCACACGGGGATGATGGACATGTCTGCACAAGTGCTGGTGAACAGAACTGCAGGGTGAACCTGCGTGTAGAGAGGGAGCTACATTCCACAGAGAGGTCCACTGCACCCTCCACTCCCTCCAGTATGATCCCTAAAGCCACACCTATGGGGCAAAGGGTGACCAGGCAATCAACCAGGGCATCCACCTCTGGCACCCAGTTGAAAGTCCCCCCCTCAAAAAAAAGAAATAAAATGCCCAACTTGTTCTCTTCTGCCTTAATAAAAGAACAATGTGCTTTTGAATCCTGTCTGATCTGCTTTGTATTTAGTTGTAGTTTGGGTGGCAAAGTTGTCTCCAATGCATTGCCACGCAATGCAGTGAACACAACTTCTGCCTAGGTAAAATGTTTGTTGGATGTTACAACATGGGTTCACACACACACACCGTTGTCCAAATTCAACTGGCAATTCATCCCTGGAGCCATATAACACAACAGTGTTATATGGCCATGATGTGGGTTGAATTTGAACAAAACATACCCCTTAGCACAACAACTGGTGCAACACTGAACATTCGTCTGCATCAATTGTTGTGTTTAAGGGGATAAACAAACAAACAGCTATGTGACTTAGCAGAGAAATAACAAGCAGGACAGATGGAACATGCAGCAAAATAGTCTTTGATTCAAACTTTTATTGTGTAACTGACTTACTGGGGAACCTAATGTTCACCCTAGGATTTCAATGTGTGTGCTACACATTGTAATCCTAGGATGAGCATTGTGTTCTCCAGTAAGTCAGTTTCACAATAAGAGTTTGAATCACAGCCTAACTTACTGGATAACCAAATGATCTTCCTAAGATTTCAATGTGTAACACACATATTGAAACCTTAGGTTGAGCATTGGGTTATGTATTAAGTTGTGTTGTTGTTTTATTAAGGTTGTAACACACTTCACCAGTGATAACACTTGTCCAGTTGGTCTGGTTGTTTGTTGATGTAGCCCATGTACTGAGATATGTCAAACTAAAGCAATCTCAGGACATTGATTATATTGAGCAACACAAAAACCGTGGACATGAAATCACTGTGGAAGTATGTCCCCTGTATCACCTCTTCATCACTCCCAACACACATTAGTGTATCACTACCATCATCTGTATGCATGAATACATCAGAGTCCACTGACGGCCAAACAAGTAGTGGACTCCCGTGATGTGGGTCATGCCTTCCCATGTATGAGGGATATTCTAGCCTTGAGTGTGGTTCCACATTGAGACATGCCTAATCCATCATTTATTCATACAGACACATATAGAATAGTGATGGTTCTCATTTATTGTGTCTCAAACTACAGTAAAACATACTTGTGTTTTCTGGGTATATTGCCAATATGTGCATTGAACACTTGTATGAACACATGAAAGGTACATTTAAACTGAATATGAATACCTTAGAAACATTACTGAACTGCTCATGTGTTGTCCACAAGGTTTGTTAGCTCTGTAGATGAGCATTCTTACTGTACAGGTTTGATACCTGGATGTTAGTTCACACATGAATTTGTGTCTTCTTGTGTGGATATGTGAATGTTCCAGTAGAGGTTGCTGTGGTCAAACATTGCATCACCAACACAATCACTTGAAACATCAAGAAGTGAGCTTCATGGAAGTGTTGTCATGGCTTCAGTCCAGTCACATGGAAACTTCTCTGTTCAAGGATGGATCATGCTATGGATGCCTGTGGGACAAGAGGACATGATTTAGAGCAGCACCCTCAAACTAATCATCATGCAACAGCTTCCACATCATTATCCCCTTAATCTTTTCCGTTACAGGCGAGTGCACAAACCATTGCTTTGCATAAAAGCTCTGCTTGAGATGTATCTACTCCATGTCGACGGTGGGGAAATGTATGTAGGTACTGGCCTTGCTTTTGAGGGCTGGCAAGACCTGGGCCAGCACTCTGGAGAATGTGGCCTGTGACATTCCAGATGCATAACCCTCAGTGGACTGGAAGGTGCCACTTACCATGAAGTGTATGGCACACAGGAGTTTTTGCAGGCCAGATAGGGCATGGTTGTGGATGTAGATGGGATCCACCTGATCCTTGATGACCTAATACCTGCACACCAATTTTCTCACCCCTCTTCAATCAGGCTTTCGACCAAATCACTCAACAGTCACGGCCCTCCTAAAAGTAAACAACGATATCCAGACGGGCATGGAAAATGTTGACCTCACAGGAGCCATTTTCCTAGATTTTGCCAAGGACTTTGACACAATAGACCATAATAGTCTTATAAACAACTCCAAAGATCAGGATTGAGTAATAAGTCTCTAAACTGGTTCTGATCCTAATTATCAGACAGAATGCAGTATGTGTCAGTTGCCAGCAATGACTCCCTTCCGCTCAAAGTAACAAGTGGAATTCCTCAAGGCTCCATTCTTGGCCCTTTTCTGTTTTCTCTTTTTATAAATGATCTGCCCAAGGTTTGCAAATCATCTTCATTACACATGTATACAGATGACACAATAATCTTTGCTAAAAACTCAAACATATCAGACCTTGAAGCCATATTACAACGTGATTTCTGCGAGGTTTAAAGTTGCATAGCAAGGAAAAAATTGTTCTTAAACACAGACAAAACTGTCACAATGATATTTGGCATAAAGCACAAACTGAGTAATTTTGGCAATACCCACCTACCAATTGTAACGGAGTCTTATCGTAAATTGGCCCCAGTGGACTCCTAAGAAAATCTTGGTATGTGGCTTGACACCAACCTCACTTTTGGTCATCATACTGACAAATTAACCTCCAAGCTTTATCCCAAAATCAGTACTCTTTTTAGACACAAATCATGTTGTCCCCTGGTTAGAAAATGTTTTATGCAACAGATGTTGCTGCCAGTCATAGACTATGGTGATGTAGTATATGCTCCAGCGCCAGAAATCCATCTTAGTAAACTTGACACCCTGTATAATTCAATATGCCACTTTAGCCTCCAATGTAATTACAATACTCATCTCTATGATATGCTAAAAGAACTAAATTGGTTAACACTCAAATCTAGACGTGCCCTTCACCTTTCTTGTTTAGTACACAATCACTTCTCTGGAAAACTACCAGACTACTTGAGCAGTATGCTCACTCCTGCTCTCCATACTAACTATAACCTCCGCTCCACAGCTAACAACTCACTGCGTATACCACAATACCAGAAAGAAGCAGGAAGATCTGCCTTCTCCTTCAGAGCTCCAAAGACCTGGAACAATCTGTCTGAAATAATCAAATCTGCTACCAGTCTAAAATCCTTAAAAGTAAAGGCTTCTTTATATCTAAAAACAGAGTGTAACTGTATATAATTTTAATATTCCATATGTATGTATATGCATATGTGTATGTATGTATATATAATAACATTTAATATATAATGTTTCTCAATTTGTGTAAATATGCAACCCTTTACTGAAAACTGTCCAGGACATACTTGAAAACGAGAGAAATCGCAATGTATTCTTCCTGGTAAAACATTTTCTAAATAAAATAAAATAATAAATAAATATAATCATCTCTTAAGGAGCAATACAACAACTTATTTTAGTTAAATACACCACAATACACGCACAGTGTACATTTAGATGATGCTCAAAAAAATCCTGTTTTTGTTTTCACAGGAATTTCCATGGAAAGGAAAATATGCCCCATTTTCATACAAATTTCTAGGCAAGAAAATCCATAAAATGTTTTCCTTTTTGATACCACCAATTACATTTTTCTGGGAACTTTGCCATTTTCCACCTGATTTATCTATGGGCACAAAACTTTCTGTCACAATGACAATACTACTCTTTTTTCCTACCTGGCTGATTAGTCAGAGGCACCATGGATATGAACACAATTTGACCAGTCCTTCAGCTATGGTAACCAAATGTTGCTTATGTATGATTTATTTAATCAGTGCGTCTGGATAATTATACCAGCCAATACAATTCATTTTATGTAACATCATAAAGCTAAGATAAAACTTATATGCTTTTATATGCCTGTGTCTGAAGATGATTCTCTAGCCCACTCAACATCCTATAATATAATTTGCCAGGATGTTTGTCAGAAGCCGGTCATGCGCAGTAGAGATGACTGCACGCGCTGCAGTCATGCTCAGTAGAGACTGCTTGTGCCGCAGCTGATACAGAGCGGAGTGCTCCGAATTCAGACCGGAGTCCTCTCTGCACACCTTCCTGGCACCCAGGAAGGTGTGCAGAGAGGACCACGGTCTGAATTCGGAGTGCACCAATCAGTATCAGCCGCTGTGCATTCAGGCAATCAGTACTGCGCATGTCTACAGCACCACCAGTGTTGGCCTGTGTACACAGGCTTTAAAACTAGTTATCAATCATTGTACATTGTATCAGTTCACCTTCTGGAACTGTTTTCTGTGGCTCAGTATATGTTGGTTTTGTTCATATCACTATTACAGCTGATCAGCTGGATACTCATGAATATATTTATGCTATAGCTGACTATGCGTCAAATCACAGTTGCTATGGCAACCTGAATTTATTTACATCTGCCTTTGCAGTAACAGTATATGCTTTGTTACTATATAGTTATCATACTGTGTGTAGAATTGCTTTGAATCATCTTTTTAGTCAGTGTCTTTTGCACTTCTGTTCAACTTAATAATCATGCATACATTACTCTGAGGCTCATGGATTGTATATTATGAATCCCAAAATTCCCACACCATAGCAACAACAACACATATCAAGGACTGGTCATGCTGACTTTGGATCCAATGTGCCTCTGTTTAAGCAATCAGCCAGATCATTGCCTGACAATAAACAGAGCCAAAATGCTTATGAACAACATTGATTAAACCTATTAATCAATTCCAACTCTCTCTCTTTATCTGTCTGTCTAGATTAGTAGTTATCAAAAATTCAGCTGTTTTCTTTCTCCCAAGCACAGACTGACAACATGGGGCAAACTGGCATCCCATTTTATAGCTGGCAAAGAGGGAATACATAGGGAAACTCTACATGTGATTGGAGATGCATTCTTATAATTGATTTCAGTGCAATTAAAAAAGCAGGAAATTACATGTTTCACAGGAATTCATGTTCAAGGCAAAAAAAAAATCCATGTTGCATGTTTTGGTTTTATGGGAAAAATGTTTATGCTTCTCTACGCTTAGCATTGCTATCCTACACCATAAGTTTCTAAGTCACTGGATCAGCAGAAGGATGTCTTCCTGACTGTTACAACACCTAGAGGTAGTGCTGTTTATTGTCCAACTAGAATAGACATTGCTTATGTATAAAAGGTTTTATTTATTCATTATGCAATAGAAATTAGCATGCTAGGGTAATATTTTCATACTACAGCGGGATACAGGTGCAATATGATTAATATTATGTAAATAATAAATAGCAAGAATATAAAAGCATAAGACCAGTGATCATTGAGTACATCTTTTGGAATACGTAATCTGTTTTGTTATATACCATTTTTTATCTCAATAAGAATCAAAACCAAGCTTACTATTTGCTGTTAGACATGCGTGTACTGCTAGTGAGTTTAACAAAATAAATGTACATTCTAAGGCCTAGATTATACTGCAGTTGTTTGTTTACTGGTTTCATCTATACATTTCACCATTGACTTCAAATGGAAACAGTGAGATAAAACCAGTGACAGCACATATCACCTGCATTTGAATCCAGACCTAAATTAGAAAACTATGAAAATGCAATCGGATCACCTTTCAACAACAACTTTAAAAAATCTTATGGCAAATTAAGTCTAAAAATTGTAGGAGCTGCAATAAAAACATTATTAAGAAAAAGGAACTCAGGATGTAAAATATTTAGAACAAATGTGCATGTTTGATGAATATCAATGAATTGCTTCTGTATATTTGGTATTTGCCAGCATTTTCCTGTTTTATAATTCCAGCAACCTCCTTTGAAAAATAATAAAAAAAAAAGTTTCATACATCATTTAAATCAGTAGAATCAGAATTAAATTGCATGATGTCATGACATCTAATAGCAGTTTCTCTTTTTCCAAATCAGTTTGCTGAATCAAACTTTTAAGGTGCCTGGACAAAATGATCAGTAAACTAAACCATTGGTGATTTGCTTATCTCTATGCACATGTCCCAGGGAGTAGACACAATAATAATATCACTTTAGAGATCCTTGAGAACTAGAGTTGAGATACAGTAATCCTGTATAATAATTCGTTAGGATGTTTGTCAGAAGCCATCATGCACAGTAGAGACTGCTGCGCGCTGCAGTCATGTGCAGTAGAGACTGCCCGCTCTGCAGTCATGCGCAGTACTGACTGCCCGAATGCGCTGCGGCTGATACAGAGTGGGGCGCTCCGAATTCAGACCAGACTCCTCTCTGCGCACCTTCCTCGGGCTGCTTGGTCCCAGGAAGGTGCGCAGAGAGGACTACAGTCTGAATTTGGAGCACCCCATTCTATATCAGCTGAGGCGCGTTCAGGCAGTCAGTACTGCGCATGACTGCAGTGCAGCCAGTGAGAAGAGAGGATCCGGCCACCAGTCTAGGTTGCTGGGTGGCACTTTGGCCTGTGTACATGGGCTTTTCAACAAGTCTATTAATAAAAATATAATTAATCAAATAATTGATTTGAGAGCTATTGTATGGGATGTATTCAGTGACTGGATTTGGGACTATAAAAAATATATTTGTGAATATATAAAATATATATTCACAAATCCATCATTTCATGTAGTGCTATTAACAAATTGCTACTGACATTGCTTTAAATGTGTAGCTGCTGTATTATTGGATTGCTGTATAACAGACATATTGCTGCTCTTCTCTCCCTTTCCCTAACTTTTCAAACCTTCGAGGAAGATGAGTTCTTACCTGGCCTTTAAATTAATGAGATTCCCCTTGGTACTTTTCCTTATGAAGAGGGTGCCTCAATACAGCGCTGCAGAATTAGTTGGCGCTATATAAATAAATAATAATAATAATAATAATAAATACTACGGGCAAAACTAGTTCTCAAGGCAGGGAATAATTTAATGGTATTAGAGCACTGTATTTTATAAGCAATTAATCTATTGCTCCCCATCTGGGGTCATATGATAATTTGACTACTTACCGTTGTGTGTATGTAACTGGTTTTGATTAACTACTAACACCTTCAATATGTCTGCTGCACTCAACATTCCTTCTCTGAGTGTGTAGGACACTTGGGGAGAGATGCGCTAAGGTGTGATAAAGAGGTGATAAAATGGAGATGATTTCTCCAGTGATATCACTTCTCCAATTCCTATGTTATTCTATGGAGAGAATGCACTAAGATTTTTCAAGTGGGAGTGATCTTTATGCATAGGCTTCATAGAATAACATAGGAACTGAAAAAGTGATATCACTGGTTAAGTAATTTCCTCTTTGTCACCTCATTATCATACCTTAGTGCATAACCACCCTAGGAAGTTTGAGCTAATATATTGCTTTATTCTCCTAGCGTCCTCTTCCTTTTTGTAATTTTGCCAGTGTTAAGTAGTCATGGAAAAGCTATGGCAAAAGCATCCCTCCCTGATGGTATCAGAAGAGACCAGTACTCACTGGATTAAGTTTGAGACTTATATTATTATGAACAGGGGGTCGATGCACTAAAGTGAGATAAACTAGAGAGATCATTTCTCCAATTCAAATGTTATTATATGCAGCATATGCACTAAGATATATCCAACTCAAAAAAGAGCCTCCATGCAATAAGTTTCCCTCACTGGAGAATGTATCTCCTCTTTATCACACATTGGCATAAACCCCTAGGTGTGGTACTCTACTCAGCCAGACATGCCCCAGACTACTCCTTCACAGAATGTAAATCAGAGATCTAGGATAAAAGATATATTTTAAGTGCCTATGTATAGAATGTCCATCAAGCCAATTATATTATTTTTGTGTAGCTAAAAGAAAATATATAATGATGTATTCATAATTAATATACATAAAATATAAAATGAAATTAACTATACATTATGAAACCTTATTATTTGTGAACATTTAATTATACTAGTATAAAGGAATCATTTTACAAAAATATGTTTTCTTCTTGATTCTTCTCAGCTCAGCATGTTAGAACTGGAACATGTGAAGTTGTGGCCCTCCACAGATGTTGTAATAGGAACAAGATAGAAGAAAGGTCTCAAACCGTCAAGTGCTCATGTTTCCCAGGACAAGTAGCAGGGACCACAAGAGCTACTCCATCTTGTGTAGATGGTATGAAGATTATGTGATTTATAAAACTGAAGAGATATAATGTGCTAACTTTCTATAACGCTTGCATTTCTAAATATTAAACTACCTCCAGATCACTACATGTACTTAGAAAAATATGCATATGTACAAATTCCTAGAAAATCATTAGATTTTCATTTATTTTAATATATATGCTATTCACCAGACTTCCAGTGGTGACATTCCCCGATTGGTGCAAAATTACATGATTGTGCCTCTTTTCTCTGGCTGTGAGGACATGTCTATAAGACTGTAAACTGGCAGAACAAAAATTATTCTAGATAAAACACATTGTTCAAAGAGTTATGAGCGCCCTTTAGGGTTTCCAACTAGCTAGTAAAATACTGTAAGACCAGAAATAATTTAATTTGCAGCCAATGATAAATCAGTAGCAGATAACGAAGGCCTGTATTTCTTTCTAGAAAAGGTGGACATTAATATTAGTTCCTTATATGTTGTTCTATGGAGATTATTAATTAAACAGTGTTACGTTATCACTACTTGACAAATATAATAAAGTGATTTATAGATCATATGAGATGTATTTAAACTCTGCATGTCTTACTTTTCTGTTTACAACATTCTAACTACAAATGCATTATGCATTTAGGAAAACATGGTTTTCGTATTGAAATAAAGCTACTCTATTCATAATTGGACAGTCACTCCTAAATATTCCCTGTTTGCCTGATGATGTTTAGTAGGGTAAAGTAGGCAACCAATAAACAAGTCTTCAAATTCCTTCCTTTATATTTGCCTAGGGGGAGCCCAAACAATCTATCTGGATTAAATAAAAGCAATATAGAACAAACCCATGTTAACAACAGTTATCAACATTCACAACGTCATACTCATACCTCTGCAAAGCAAGGGCCAGAAATGATAGCTTGTTTTTAGTTGGGCATCTCTGACCCTTAGTTTGCATATGCAAATAACTCTTGGGTGCTGTCTCCCAAAGAGTTATAGGGCAGTCCAATTGGGGACCTCTTGCTGACACATTCCTAATGAGAATGGCTGGACATCAAGAACACATTACACAAAGTAAAAATGCCTGTCTGGGGACAGCTACTTCTATTGTTTGGGGAGAAATGCCTTGGAACTTTGTGTCTGGATTAATATGATGTGCTATAGAATATTTCTTCTCTTGTTGCATTTGTGAGCTAGAAAAAGATTGTCCTATGGAGCCTGTTACATAATTTAGCTTGTGAGTTCCTAGTTGAGCATCTCTGACTCTTGCTTATTTAGACCTAGCTTTTTTGGAACATTTCATGTGGGCACCTTCATACATTCTTATTTTTTTTTTACTTACATCTTTGTTTATGTGTTTATTTTTTTAAGCTGAAATGTAATACCCATTGAATTACTGACCATTCATTATGTTTAGAAAAACAGTTCTTCAGCAAGACAGGATAACATTGAATAACTGATACAATCAAATTGAAACATGTTTGTAAATAAATACATTTTCTGTTCTGAATACACTAAGGATGATACTCCAAAAATATGAAGACCAGATTGTGGTCTTTTAACTTGCATGAGTGACTGTCACTGTTTACCAATCACGTTCAGGAGTCAGTACGGTATAGTTAAATGCAAAATGTATTAATAATAGTAAGGTAGAGCACACTATATACACAAGTAGCAAGCAGAGGGTTACAAGCCAGTGAGTACTGCTATCAGGAATAGTAGGCTGCCAAGCCTGACCACTCTGCTGGAGACTAGGCCTCAGCCACTGGTAGTCTCTGCAGAAACAGGAGCAGGAACAGGAGCAGGAATAGGAACACTGGATCTTGATCCGACAAAGCGAGAGTATTGAGTCACGCCTGCAGTCAGTAGGGAGCAATATCTGACTCATTCCTGCAATCACTATGAGGAAATGGATAACTGACTCATGCCTGCAGTCAGTATAAGGAGAGGAATACCTGACTCACGCCTGCAGTCAGTATCGGAGCTAGTCTACCAGAGCCCCTGGTCCGCACTAGATTGGATGTCTACTAGGTACAAGGAACAAACGTAAGAATAGTCAGACAGAGCCACAAGTCAGCATCAGAGGGGGTAGTCAGTCAAGCCAGGTCATACACAGTTCAGGTAGTCAGCCAGAGCCACAGGTCTGCACCAGGTTGGGTGTCCACTATAGGGATAGACAAAAGAATAGTCAGACAGAGCCACAGGTCAGCACCAGGTTGGATGGAAGACTAGCCAGGTCATACACAGAGCCCAAGGTAATAGAACTGCTATGAACAACAACTCAAGGGCAACTGAGTCAGGACTCAGATTGCCCTTTAACCCCCTCCTCAGGAAGTAGATAGGAGGAGCAGGTCAGAGGAAGTAAGTAAGTAGGAGGGGACTACAGGAAGCATGGCACATAAAACAGAGGCCTGCTGCATGCTTGAAGCCTCGCTCCTGCAGATTACGCTGAAAACAAGGTAAGCTGTATCAGTGACTCAAAGCAGTTGGACTGCTCATAAAGTAACAGGATGCAAAGTGTCAGTTGTTCGGTTCTTGGCAGCTTTTGGTGGGGACAAAAGAAAAATCTCACTCCTGGGAGGGTGTCTCTGGAAATAAACCTCACTCATGAAAAGTAATCTCTTCCTATCAGATATGAGCAAACCTGTTACTGTGTGATTTTCATGAATGATCACATAATGGTTTGTCACTAAACAAAATACAATTCAGTTTAAATATATTAGTAAAAAACTGGAAAAATATACTGTCTACCATTATTATTGTTACGGTGGGCTAATAGCCCACACTAATTTTTGTCATGTATGAATTTTTACCTACACCTGGAAATTTGCAGCTTTTTCCACAAACATTCCTGTGTTTAGAAACCTCTAAAATTTCCACCTTTCTCCAAGAAATTTCCAATGGAAACATTTCTGGTACCCTCTGTGGTGGGGGGAAGGGGGTTTAACACAAAATCTTTAGTGATGGTGACACCAGTGCAGTAGGACAATGATGGGGGTCAGTATGTGTGGTTCTATGGCTACTGTGGGAAAAGGCTGGGGGTAGGGGGTTATTGTGTAGTTCTATGGCTACCAGTGGAGTTGGACAAGTCTGTGCATCAGCATGTGTGTTTCTATCAGATTATAATAGATTCTATCATTCCCAACTAGCCAATGGAATGATATGAGTTGTAGTCTGGCAGCAGCTGATACCAATCCTGCCTACCAGACAGTGGTAAAAACTGAGTGGTCAGTATATGTGGTTCTGTGGATACATGGATACTGTTGAACAAGGCTAGGTGGTAACTGGTCAGTATTTGTGGTCCTATGGCTACCATGGGACAAGACTGGTTGGTCAGTGCGTATGGTTCTATGACTCTCATGGGACAAGGCTGGGAGTTCAGTATGTGTGCCTCTGTAGCTACTGAGGAGCAAGGCTGTATGTTCTACAGCTACCTTTGCAGTGGGACAAGGCTGGAGTTAACAGTGGAAAAAGTGGGTTTGATAGCCAATAATCTTTTTCTGTTTATCAGTGGCAGAGTGGCTAGGATAGTCAGACACTATGGGCTCAATTCAATAACCTCCGACGCAAAAAAACAAACAGAAGACAGCATTTTTTTCAAGCATGATAAGCTATTCATTTACCAGTGCTATGAAAAAATGCTGGCAACAAAAAAACCTGCTGGGTGCTAAAATTAGTGGTGTTTGTAACCCATTCAAAGTTAAAAAATGCTACAAGATGCAATTCAATTGACTGCGTTAGTCCTTAATATCCCATAAACTACTCACTTTATCGCTGGAAATTTAAAACCCATATTGTTTGGCTGTAGAGTCCCCCTATGAGTGCCAGTGAGGTATAATTACCCCACTGAAACTCATAGGGTTAACCCGACTAAGGTACAAAGCAACAACCCATGCCAAGTAACACTTACCAGTAATCCTGATCTCCAGAACCCATGTCATCTACTGTCCGTCTTCTATCTTGTATCTTCTCCATCTTCTTTCTTCTTCTACCTTCTTTGCTTGTAGCTTCAAAAAAAAGAGCCATAAAAATATGTTCACTGAAAATAAACAGTATATCTATTCATAGTTTAACCCCTTGAGTGCCAGAGGGATATGTAACGCTTTGCAGAGCAATTCATTGTGTACCTCTCTGGGACTCAGAGGGTTAAAGAATGCTTGGATGTGCGTGTTCTTTGGTTAATAAAATGCCCTAAGTCGAGATAAAATTGTGCACATTAATTATTAAAAGGCCTTTTACCAGTTCTCGACCACTGCGTACGGCCGTGGTGGCGATGGAGAAAGTGAGTTGTAGCACCCCTGATTGTACTGAATGGACTTATGCCCGTTCCATTGTGGGGCATTTTATTAACCAAAGAACCCCAAAATCTAAGCATTCTTTAACCCTTTGAATCCTAGGAAATGTATACAACACATTTCAATGCATTTTGTACACCTCTGGCACTCAAGGGGTTAAAATATGCCTTGATATGCAGGATATTTTTGGCTGTTTTTTTACAGCTACATAACAAGAAAATGGAAGACAAAAGAGAGAAGAAGAAGAAAGAACGAGATGGAGATGAAGATGAAGGAAGAGAAAGAAGAGAAGATAAGGGAAAGAAGGAAGATAGAAGGAAACAGACACATAAGTGTAACACAGATAAGTTAATGACTGGTGCTTGACAGTATGTCAGGCACAGATCGTTAGATGTTTTCCTATTTAGTGGCGTTCTGGGAACTTAACGCATAAAATGGACATTTGCTTTGCAATGCGTTGCGTACCCCTCTGGTGCTCAAAGGGTTAAGAGGCCGGTCCTGCTTTGTGTCCTGTCGCTGATGCAGTCATGCACTCTAGAGACTGCCTGAAAGCACAGAATGCTCCCAGCACAGAACTCCCAGCATTCTGTGCATTATGGCAGTCTCTGCTGCGCATGACGGCTTCTAACAAACATCCTAGCGAATTATTATATAGGATTTATCAATGTAATGCTTTTTCATCATTTCTATACCAGCTTGGGTAACCTGAACCCTCCTATTTATTCTAGAGATGCACTTTTATGTAGTTTGTAAACAACTTGTTTATAGAGTCGTGAAAATGACAAATTTCAGAGATTTTACCTAGTCTGTAATCCTTAGCCAATGCATTTCAACTAGTAGAATGGGGAAAAATAACCCCTTGGGTGGGTAGACTTTTACTTTAGCAATACCAAAATAACAATCAAAATAATGACATTTTCATAAAAGATTACTGGGTGACCAGTAGAGTATGTTTTGTGATATAAACTGGTGAAATCATAATACTGCATGGCCTTTACTGTGCATATTAGGTGTATATCTTACAAGAGAACGGAATAAAGCATAAGATTGAAAGTAACAAACAGAGATCGGAACGGAGACGGAGAAAATAGATTGCTGGAGTAAGAATACCGAAGCCGAGCGGGACTTAAGAAAATATTAATGTGAGTGGATATGTTTTCTCTGCTTTATGGTTGATGACAAACATTAAAAGGATATATATCTTTATTTGGAGAACAATTTGGAAGTGGTGGAGTTCGCACGGATACTGTGGAGGACTTGGACTGGGTTGGCCATTCAGATTGACTGAATTCACTGCGGACAGAGGGAGGAGGTGGAGACTGGATGAATTTAAGTGCAGTAGAGGGTTCGCGATCTTCAATCCATTGGAGTGATTAGAATACAGCTAATGTGTAAGTGGATATTGTTTTTAAGAAATTGAAATTTGATAATATCTAATCGGACATTCCGTCTTTTCTTTCCTTTACATGGGTTATCTGAAATCGAGGTGAACATAAAGGATTTTGACGATCATGAAAGCAATTGACTCTTTTGACTGAAATAACAGCTTTTTGAATCATACCTGTTTGGATCCATGTTTATAAAGTCCTGTGGTGGTAATCTTTGAATCGCCTGAGCTTTGTATATATTTACACTGTTTGAGAATGGCCTTTACTGTGTTTGCACAAATGGTATTGCACTGTACCACAAAGTGGCTCCAGGCAAAACATATACTATTATGATTTTACCAGTTTATATCCCTTTGTCAATAAAACAAAACCATAACGGTAAGTAGTCTGTCAGATTACATATTGCATCAGTCCCTGCCAGACAAACAGCTGGTGGGGAATCCCACAATAGCCATAGAACCACATGTACTACACTCCATCTTTGTTCTATAGAATTACACATTCTGACATCCAAGACTTGTCCCACTGCACTGTATTCAAATATCTAAGCATAATGACCTCCGCCCTCGTCCTATTGCAGTGATATCCTTAGTACCATGCATAACAGCCTACAGTCTAGTCCCACTGCTCTAATAGCCATAGAACCATGCACAGCAATTTCCATCCTTTTCCACTGCACTGATATAGCCAGATCTGCTGGAAAACAGTAGGACTTTTTCGCCTATCCATTTAGGCTAAATCAAAGGCTTGAAATAAGTCTGGTTTTGAGGTTTAGCAAAAGTGAGTGCACTTATTTCTACTACTCATTTAGGGAGGAGAAACATTTATTCCATAATAACCCCAGCCACTAATGATGTAGTAGAATGGTACTGTATTAAATACATTTTACCTTGACTAGGGAGATTTTTTGTGAAGACTAATGCTTAAAGAAACACTAACACCTAAAAATGATATTGGGTTATATAATTTATAGATATAATGTACTTCCAGCTAGCATCTATAAAATTTCATTATTATATGTTAGACCTTAAAATCTAATTTTCAACTTGCATTTTAATTCATTTGTAGAATATCCTGTGCAGCCACAATTTGGTTGCTTGCATTCATGTAGCGTTAGTAGCAGTAAACTTTTTTATGAAAAACATATGTTATATGTGTTTCCTGTTGAGCAAAACAAGCATACTCCCACTGCTGTCAGTTGTTTAAATAATTAGGAAGAGACAGTTACAGTGCACTTACTTCCTGAAAGTTCTTAGAGCATGGATTAGCAATTTCTATCACATTCTATTTCAGATCTGTTTGTCAGTGACTTTCTGCCCGAATCAAATATAACAGAATAACTATTTGGAATATGACTACTAGAGGACACTGCTAATGTAAACAAAACATAAGTTTAAAGGGGAACTACCACCCCGCAATAAGTCCACATTATTCAATTCTTCATCTGGCGACCAATTGGCTCCAAAAGGGACTGACAGCGCAGGCACACGGACGTCACTATGACGAGATGTCTGTGCTTCCTGCTACTGTGAGCCTCCGAAAAAGTGGAATATCTTGTAAACCGGGTAATATTTCTGGCAACTATCGCTACTAAGCAGCTAGTTGCCAGATGAAGAATTGAATAATGTGAACTTATTGCGGGGTGGTAGTTCCCCTTTAAACTTATGTTTACAGATAATAAAACACTATAACGTCGAAGACATTCTATCAAGCTATTGTAATAGTAGCCCTAGAACCTAGAAAAATCAGGAAAGGGAATCCACTCAGAGCATAAATAAGATTTTAAGCCACAGAAAACACAGAACATTTATACAGATGCCAGCATGAAGTACATTTTTGTAGGTGTTAGTGTTCCTTTAACTGTCTAGCTATCTACTCAGGGATTACTTATGGTCATAATGCAGGGCATGCTTTTCATGTCCTGCATTACATGTTGCATTCTTGTTTTGTAAATAAAGAGCTCTTCACTCATATGGTTTCAGAAATATTGTTTAAAGTGTGAACTACTAAAATGTTACACCCAATTTTGTCACAGGCTAGTATAGTCAGTAATATCTTTTCTTTAGTTAAACTATTGTCATTGAATTCTAGAATTATATTGTTCATGCCATATATAAATTATGTGTATCTTATTTATGCACTCCTTCAATATATTAAACATAAATATTAAACATTTCTGTTAAACTCTATGTTACAGCTTACCTTGGTATCAGCGTCATCTGCAGGCACGAGGCTTCAAGCATGCAGCTGTCAGGTTTTCCCCTTCCCCGTCATTTGTGCGCCCGTCTTCCAGGTTGCCTCGGTCGTCACCACTTTAGTATGGTTATGTCATCCTCGACCCACTCTTCCAGGTCTCTCTCCTTTATAACCGTGCGCCACTTTCGTGCGGCGCGCGATTATAGCGTTCAGTCTGCAGTGTTCCTCCTGTCTGTCCCAGTGGTATCCTGCTCCTTTCAGCCTGCTCAGTCAGCAACTGGCGCCCTACCAGTCCTCCCCAGTGGTGTCCTGCTCCTTCCCCAGTGTTCCTCCTGTCCGTCCCACTGGTGTCCTGCTCCTTCCAGCCTGCTCAGTCAGCAACCAGTGCCCTTCCAGTCCGTCCCTGTGGTGTTCTGCTCCTCCCTGTGGTGTATTCTACCTCCCTTGCCGAGCACCGTCTCCATGTATGTCAGGTCCTTGAGCGTTTGCGGTCCAACCACCTGTATGCCAAATTGGAAAAATGCCTCTTTGACCAGACCAGCCTTTCCTTCCTGGGTTACGCTGTGTCTCCTAGAGGCCTGTCCATGGACCTCGTTAAAGTTTCTGCTGTTCTGGACTGGCCTCAAAGCGGTTCAATGCTTTATTGGATTTGCCAGTTATTATCTGCATTTTATCAAGGGCTTCTCCACAGTCATACAACCCATTGTAGCCCTTACTCGCAAGGGGGGCAACCCTTCCTGTTGGTCCCCTAAGGCTGTGTCAGCTTTCACCGCTTTGAAACAGGCATTTTGTACTGGTCCCATCTTGTCCTATCCGGACCCTCTTCAGCCGTTCATTGTAGAGGTGGATGCATCCGAGTCGGCTGTGGGAGCGGTTCTTTCACAGCGGTCCCCCTCCACTGGAGTTCTCCACCCGTGCTCCTCCTTTTCCCGGAGCTTCTCCGCACCTGAGAGGAATTATGACGCCGGTAATTGCGAGCTTCTGGCAATTAAATTGGCGTTAGCCAAATGGCGCTACCTTCTTGAGGGTTCTCCCTACCGGATAACCATATATACAGACCACCAGAACCTGGCTTATCTGGCTACGGCAAAGCGCTTGAACGCCCGGCAGGCCCGGTGTCGTTGTTCTTTTCATGTTTTGATTTCACTATCTCCCATGTTCCGGGTGCTAAGAATATCAAGGCTGATGCCTTGTCGCGTCTCCAAGAGCCGGCTGCTGTCTCTGCTGTCCCTTACACCATACTGCCCTCTTCTTGTTTTTTAACCTTCTTGGCTACCAGGACCTTGCAACGTATCCAGGATGCTCAGACCTCAGCCCCTACTGGAACTCCTCATTCTACGGGGGCGCTATTCGTTCCCTTACAATATTGGTCAGAGGTTCTTCGTTGGGCCCATCATTCTTCTGTTGGTGGTCATGCTGGCATATCTAGGACTTGTGAGCTGTTGTCTCGTCATTTCTGGTGGCCCTCTGTTCGAGCTGAGGTGGCTTCTTTTGTTTCCTCTTGCACCATCTGTGCCCGTATGAAGACTCCTCGCTGCAGACCACCAGGACTTCTTAATCCCTTGCCTGTTCCTGCTTTTCCCTGGTCCCAACTCGCTATGGACTTCATTGTTGACCTCCCGGTCTCTTCCGGCATGACGGTTATATGGGTGATTGTGGACCTCTTTTCTAAGCAGTGCCATTTGATTCCGCTACCCAAACTGCCTTCGGCCTCTGCTCTTGCTGACCTATTCATTTCTGAGATAGTCCGTATCCATGGTATTCCCTTTCATATAACATCTGATCGGGGTCCTCAGTTCATCTCAGCCTTCTAGAGATCCTTTTGTGCTCGCCTGGGTGTCACCCTACAATTTTCGTCTGGCTACCACCCCCAGACTAATGGTCAGACAGAAAGGGTGAACCAGTCCTTGGAGCACTTCTTGCGCAGTTACTGCAACCACTAACAAGACGATTGGTGCCGCCTCCTTCCCCTGGCTGAGTTCTCTTTGAACTCTCGCTTTCACCCCTCGTTGGGCTGCTCACCCTTTTTTGCTACTCTGGGTTACAACCCCAGAATCCTGCTTATCTCTCCAGGTACTGCCCTAGCGCCTGCTGCCGAGGCTTGTGTCCGGTCCTTAGTGGACCATTGGCAGCGCATTCGTACCTCTTTGTTGGGGTCTCAAGTACGTCACAAAGTCCAGGCAGATCATCGTCGCTCTTTGGCCCCTAGCTTCCCTGTCGGTGACAGGGTTTGGCTTTCCGCCAAGAATGTTCACCTACGTCAGCCATCTACCAAACTCGGTCCCCGTTTCCTGGGCCCCTTCCGGGTGCTACGTCGGCTCTCCCCGGTGGTTTATCGCTTGGCTCTTCCTTCTTCTTTGCGTATGCATCCAGTGTTTCACATCTCCCTGTTGAAACCGTGGTCTCCGTCACACCCTTCACATCCCTGAACCCCAATTCCTAGGCCCATGGTTCGTGCGGACTAGGAGGAGTTCGTCATCGATGCCATTCTTGATTCCCGCCTGGTTCGTCGCCGTCTACAGTATCTTGTTAATTGGCGCGGGTACGGTCCTGAGGAGCGCTCCTGGGTTCTGTCTTCGGATGTTCATGCGCCTGCCCTCCTTCGGCGTTTTCATACACGCTTTCCCCATAAACTCCGTCCTGGCCTCCGGGGCAGCCTTAGGAGGGGGGGAGTGTCAGGTTTTCCCCTTCCCCATCGCTTGTGCGGCAGGTTCGCCCATCTTCCGGGTCTCTCTTCTTTATACCCGCGCGCAGCACGAAAACGATTATAGCGTTCAGTCTGTAGTGTTCCTCCTGTCCGTCCCAGTGGTATCCTGCTCCTTTCAGCCTGCTCAGTCAGCAACCGGCGCCCTACCAGTCCTCCCCAGTGGTGTCCTGCTCCATCCCCAGTGTTCCTCCTGTCCGTCCCAGTGGTGTCCTGCTCCTTCCCCAGTGTTCCTCCTGTCCATCCCACTGGTGTCCTGCTCCTTCCAGCCTGCTCAGTCAGCAACCATTGCCCTTCCAGTCCATCCCTGTGGTGTTCTGCTCCTTCCAGTCTGCTCAGTCAGCAACCAGTGCCCTTCCAGTCCGCCCCTTTGGTGTCCTGTGCCTTGTCTGCTCCTGTCTAGCACCCCTGTGCCTTGGCCAGTCCTCGCCTTGTAGTCCTGTGCCTTCAGTCTGTCAGCCCTTGTCTTGGTCCTTCTTCTTGCTCTGCTAGCCCCCTGCATCTCCAGGCTTAGCCTCCCTTCCATCCGCTGCTCTAGCTGCTCTTATCCTGCTCACTGTTCCATTAGCCACTGGACTTACCTTAAGGGAGTCCCTGTTCTACTCTGGAAATAGACCTTCCCTGGGGTTGGTGGTGGGTGTCCTCACTGTAGTGCGTTATCCTGGGCCTTCTTCGGCTCAACCGAAGGAGGTCATCTGGCTTTGCGGCCAGCACCTCTACACAGCCTTGGCCGCAGCACAACGCACTACAGGGGGCCTGCAAACACCAGCCACGCTCCCTAGCGAAGCACTCTAGCCTTCACTCTACCAACCCTTGTTGGAGGAGTCGCTGTACCCGTGATATCTCCTCCTAGGTAGAGCTTAGTCTCTGGCTTCGTGACAGCAGCAGGCCTCTGTTTTATGTGTTTGCTTCCTGTAGTCTCCTCCTACCTACTTCCTCCCACTGAGCTGCTCCTCCTACCTACTTCCTGAGGACAGGTTTAAAGGGCTGACTGAGTCCTGACTCAGTTGCCCTTGTGTTGTTGTACAATACAGTTCTGTTTCCCTTGGACTCTGTGTATGTCCTGGCTTGTGTGACCATCCATTCTGGTGCTGACCTGTGGCTCTGTCTGACTACTCTTTTGCCAGCTCCCATTGTGTAGTGGACACCCAGTCTGGTGAGGACCTGTGGCTCTGGCTGACTACCTGAACTGTGTATGGCCTGGCCTGTCTATCCATCCATTCTGGTGTTGACCTGTGGCTCTGTCTAACCATTCTCCGTGTGCGTTCCGATTTTGCTTAGACATCCTTTCTGGTGCAAACCTGTGGCTCTGGCTGACTACCCGCTCCGTGTATGACATGGCTTGTCTGACTACCCACTCTGGTGTTGACCTGGGGCTCTGTTCACTGCACATCCAGCATACCAGCGCTTCAGTGGATATCCTATCTGGTGCAAACTTGTGGCTCTGGCTGACTACCCGCTCTGTGTATGACCCGGCTTGTCTGACTATCCTTTCTGGTGCTGACTAGGGGGCTCTATCTGTTTCCTCTGTGCGTGGGTCCCCGCTACACAGACACCCATCCTATTGCGGACCTGGGGCTCTATCAGACTCCTAGGCTGACTGCAGGCTGAGTCAGTGCTAGTCCTTTGGGCGTTCCGAATTACCTCGAGGCCTAGTCTCGGACAGTGTGTGGATCTATTGGCGGACTACTATTTCTGATACAGTGCTTGCCTCTTTGATCACCCTCTGTGTGTTATCTATTTATGTGCATTACTGTGATTATTCTGATAAAAGATTGTTTTACTTTACCGTACTGACTCCTGGTTTATTCCTGGGAACTGTGACACTTTAACTGTGAACTTTTATGTCAAATGTGGGGCACAAGATCCATGGGGTTAATGTTCCCCCCTCCAGAAAGCAGGGCACTTCAAGAAAGGCAGTGCCTTTGAGGCAGAGACTCCTCTATTAACCTACAGCTTTACCTCAGGCCCCTCAGTTTCAACTGACCTGCCTCATCAAAAAGACAAGCTGGCACTGTTCTCTTAATTTTTAGACTTCTTTTTTATTTTTACACTTAGCTATAGGGGTGTATAATCCACCATTAAGTGGGGTCCCATTAACAGGCTTCAGTGGACTTGGACTGGCCATTTCCCTGTAGAGGTTGACTTTCATACAAGTCTATGCCTCATTACTTAACTTCACTGATGTTCCATATTTAACCTGATAATGCAGGGTGACATGCCAGGACAGACACAGGAATCTATCCTTTATGGATGGATGATGGTCCAGGCATGTCAAGGGTTAATCATCACAGCACACCTCAGGGTGCACTGTGATCATTGAGGGGAGGCTGTAACTGACTGCTCCAGGATCCGAGCAGTCAGCTTCAGTCTTTCCCCAGTGGCTCTACATATGTGATCACTGCTACAGTGATAACTTGTGCCTGGGGAGTCACATGACAAAGGACATGCCTAAGGAAGAGACCCAAGAGGTCTTGAAAGCTTGCATCCTAAATCTGCTTAGTTAACCTATAAAGGTATCAATGACTATATTTGCTTCAAACATTGCCTTTGTCAGTGTTCTGTGCTTCTCTCTTCCTCACTGTGATTGTAAGTGAGAAGCAGAGAACACACCTCCAAACAGGGAAAATGGCCAAAGAGAGGGGCACATTTACATTGGTGCTGCTGGGGGGCAGGTTTGGTCACTTAATTACCTAATGACCTATTGCAACCTCTTTGTGTTACTGAATAAATGATTTAGAGCAAGACCAAATAATTTTATTTATACTGTCTAATGTGTTTATATTGAAGTTAAGAAAACATTAATTTGACCTTTATTGCTGTGAAGCAACGTGATACACTTGTATATACTACACAGTGTGATCTCCTAAAAGAGGGACATAGGGATTTTCTTCTCAGGGGGACAGTACCCACCTAAAAAGTGACACTTGTGAGGCAAGTATGAACGTTCATACCTTTTATCTAGTCCCTGTTAAAAATGCATTAATTGAGCACAAAGCAGCACATTATTACTAGTAGGTGTGTAACACTTCTTTGCCTGTGCGGTGAACCTTGTTTTTTTAACCCTTTGAGTGCCAGAGACATATGCAAACCATTGAATTGCAATGTGTTGGATACCTCTGTGGCACTGAAAGGGTTTAATTGTACTAAAAGACAAACCTCTTCGTGGGGCATCAAGACCAGAATTGGATGAGAGATCAGTAGCTGGGGGCATCAGCAAGGGTCCTCATGATCCACACGAGGTGTGACTTTTTTTGTAAGCTGTTGGCTTCACTTCTTGCCTTCTCCTAAGCAAGGGGGTAATATATATATATATATATATTTTTTTAATCACTGGTTGGGTGAGGAGTCAGGGGATTACTCCCTCTGGTGCCTCCTCAACTAATCAGCATTTCCCAGCCATGCTCCCTGACAGGGAGCCAGAATTACTTATATTTTTATATATAGTGATGAAATTAAATGGTGGGTTATCCATATAAATGTGGTATCAAAAGAAAGTCATACTTATGCTTTAAAGAATGGTATATAGTTTGAATGGGTATACTAAATGAATTAGAGGAAAAATAAAGTTGAACAAAGGCATGCTAAAAAGACCTAAACTGCTCTGTCCTCTAGTGTAAAAAAAAACCTCTCATCACCAATGGGTTAAATAATGAGAGCCTGAAGACAAGACTGGTAAGTTAACTAATTGAGTGCTATGGTCTTTACTATTATGACCCTGCTATTGGCACCTACTGAAAAGTGGTGTTCTTGCCTGTTTACCACTCTGCCCTTCTCACTTGTCCTGTTTACAATGTTTCTAAAGGTGGCTGCCTCAGTTGTATGACTTTTTAAGTCTTTCTGTACTGATATGTAATTATACTTCTGTTTATGGGCTTTCTCTTTACATTTTTTTTCAGAAAGCTTTATTCCATTCTCATTTTATTTTATTTCACTAGGTATACACATGTATTTTAGCATTATTTATATTTTATTTAATTTTTACATTTTTAGAATGACCCCCCCCCCCCCTTAAGAACAGGAGCCCACAATGTGTCTCGGTAATCTTTACATGGACACAATGTTCACACCCATTATTTTCTCTATTTTTAACTGGCTGGACATATGAAATGGGAAACTGAATATACCAGAATCTTCTTTTTCCTGGACTTTCTGCATTGAACAGGGTGATGCTTTGGCAGCCATCTTACTACTACCATTGCATAGGCTACACAGAGGTTGTTCTTTCTTCTCTGCCTCTGTGTAACCCTTTGTAGTCATATAAGTAGCTTTTGGGTGTTTCTGTGCAATTTCTCATATTTTCCTAAATCTTTGGACCTTTTGTCCCACTTTAGAGGGGTTTTCGCTGAACATGTCAGATCCTAAGGGGCACATTGAGAATTACAAGCCTAAGCATTCAGTGGCCCCTTTACACCTTTAGCACACTGTTTTTCATACCAAACTGGGATTCCATGGGAATATTCAGGCACCCTATGTCCCTCTTGTGCTGTGGCCCTACTACCTTCCCTGGGGCCCTCCACTGCAGAACAAGAGTCAATATGCGTTAAAACTTTGTTGTCTTCATTTGCTTCTGTCCCTATCTATTCAAGAGTTTCTCCATTCTTGGTGCCTTGTAATCCCTATCAGATGCATTGATCCTGTCTTTAGGGATCAATCTCAGTTGGTTGGAGATTCCTCTGTGTAGGAAGTTGACATTGATGGGGATGGCAGGGATTCTTCCTTGTTCTTTGGACATGCTTATGAGGAAGATCCTTGTCAGAGCTGTTTTAGATGCTTTACAGGTCTCTAAGCCTTTTGATCAGGGTCTTCCTCACTTGACATCTTCCAACGTTGCAGAAGGAAATCATCCATATTTCCTCCCCATTGTTTGCTGGACCAGGTAACCCTGGAAGAATGGAAGACACATTAATTAATACATTTCCAACCTTTATATTTTCACAGATTAGGTTTTTTCCAGTGGGCTACTCCACCTGCCCTTGATCCCCCAAACTCTCACCTTGCCAAAAGCACCAGACTGCCTTTGGCAGATGCAGCTGACCTTAGGGATCAGGCTGATAAGTGTTTTAGTTTCCTTTTTGAAGGTGAATTTTTGTGGCCAATTGGGCCGCCATGCAACTAGTCTTGATTACAGCTTGTCTCACTAGAGCTATGGATATCTGGGGTGAACAACTGTCAGATGCCATTAGGGTGGATGTTTCTAAAGAGGAACTGCTGGTTATGCTGGCCAATATTATGGAGGCCAATGCATACCTCACTGGGCTGCCTTTGAAGCAGCTATATTTTCTGGAAAGGCCTCAGCTATTTTAGTAGCCATGGATTGCACTTTGTGCCACAAGATCTAGTTGGCTATCAATCTTCCAAAAAGTCTTTGCCCTTTGTATTGTGACACCTTGTTGGACCTGACTTGGGCAAGGTCATTAGTGTGCTACTGAAAGAAGAAGCATGTTTTCGCCTCAGATTTTACATAAACATGCCTTTTTTTCTAGCAAAATGCTGGGTTTTGTTCACCCGCCAGTTTGGGGCACCTGTGGTTCAACTACCTCAGGTCTTTCAGGCCCTCCCCACGTCAAAGCCTGAACAGACTTGGTAGAACAAGAAGTATTCTCAGAAGCCTAAGACTGAGAAGCTCACATATGCATGACTTTCTGAGTCCTGGGCCTAGATGCACTAAAGGTAGATGTGGTGTTGGTATGATATTGTTGATGTGTTCTAATCACTCTGACAATTCGATCTGCACACACATCGACATATTCACAAAAATTGTCGGATGGAAAGGGTAGGTTGGAGAAGGTCCCTATTAACATACAGGATTTTCGAAGTGCTGTTGGTGTGGAAGGGATCTCCTCCCATCACACATCACCAACAATGATAATTCTGAACAGCATTCTCTGTGCTTCCCTACCCAGCCAGTAGGGGAATACAGAGAAGGCTTTCAGCACCATGGACAGTATTAAATGCCATAGGGATGTGCATTGCTCACACCTGTGGCATTCAAAGGGTTACAATAAACAAACAGTACACCAAGCACTACACAATAATGTCCCCCCTTTGACATCCCCTCCCCATTAGTATGTCAACATATATTGCATATATTCAACATTCTAATTCCATCCGACATTCACCTTATTGACTTGCATGTAGTAGTCGAACCTTTTATTTGACAATTAACCCTTTGAGTACCAGAGAGGTAGGAATGAATTGCTTAGCATGTGTTTCCTACTCCTCTGATATCCAAAGGGTTAATAGGCAAAGTATGGACTACATACCTTGCCTGTATATATGTGTGTGTGTTAAACATTTATTTTATTATTAAAACATGTGTGTGACTAAATGTGTTTAACTGTAATAACATATACATTAGACCTCAAAGGGTTAATTTTCAAACAAAAGACAGGTTTGACTACTACATGCAAGTCAATAAAGTGAATGTCGGATGGAATTGGTATGTCGAATATATGCAATATATGTCGACATACTAATGGGGGGGTGTCGTGGGGGGCATTGTGTAATGCTTGGTGTACTGTTTCTGTTTATTGTAACCCTTTGAATGCCACAGGGGTGAGCAATGCACATCCTTATGGCATTCAGTGCTGTCCATGGTGCTGAAAGCCTTCTCTGTATTCCCCTACTGGCTGGGTAGGGAAGCACAGAGAATGATGTTCAGACTGTCGTAGCTCTCCCTGCTATTACACCATAGGAGAGTACAGGGGAGATTCCAGCTACGACAGCCTGAGTTAGGTGAAGTGGAGACTCTGAACTCCGACAGCAGCTGCTATCGGAGTTTACTGAGTGAGTCAAAGTGTCACATTATAATATCAACACACCCCCTTGCATACAAATGTACCTGATTATGCTTCATTTCCATATGGAAATGAGCAATTGTCGATTTGAATTCGTAGACATGCTGAAGGCATGTCAGATTGATGTCGATGTGGATATTTTTTTGTTGGAGTTCTGGTGAAGTGGTGTCGTAGACGTAGCCACTTTGTGAATATTGCAGAGGTGCCTACGACACTACTCTGACAGAACATCGAAAATTCGTAGCCCTCTTCGACCTTTAGTGCATCTAGGCCCTGGTCTTTCTTTTTCCATAACAGGTCTTCTGTGATGGACCTGTTGGTTTTGAGGCTTATTTCAGCTCACCATTTCTTTTTGACCAGAGTTCCTCAAGATGTGGTTCAGGTACATCTATTAATAGATTCAGTATCCTCCCTGTTGGAAAAACAGGTGCTGGTTCCTGCCCCAGCCAAGAAACGTTTCATCAGATTTTACTCCAATCTTTTTGTGGTTACCAAAAAAGGATAGTGGCTGCTGTTCTCCTCTTAAAGTGTCCCAGCTAGTATGTGCCAGCTCCTTGCTTCAAGATGGAATCTCTGTGATCTTTTATTGCTGCCATGTGCCCGGGAGAATTTCTTTCCCCCCTGAATTTCCAGGATGCCTATCTTCACATCTCGATTCATTCACATCATCAGCACTTGCTACTCTTTGCCTCCAAGAGCAGTCATCTGCTCTACCCTTCAGACTAGCATCTGATTCAAGGATCTTTACAATGGTCATGCTCACAGAATATCTTTGACTCCTCACATAGATGACGTTCTACTCAAGGCTCATTCAAAAGCAGAATTCCGTTCACAGAGTCCTCATCCTCAAGTAATACTGTTGGGGGCTCAATCTCAAGAAATCCTCTCTGGTATCTTCTCAGGTCCTGTATTTTGTGGGCATGAGGTTTGATACCCTCCAAGGAAGTGTCTTTCTACTGGAATACAAGATACAGGTTCTGTTTCTTCACAAGCAATATCCTGGCCATTGGTGACTTTAAGAGATTACATGAGAGTCCTGGGTCACCTGGTATGCACTATAGAAGCTGTACCCTGTGCCCAAATGCTCACAAGGGAGTTACATATTGACATTCTCAGGAGCTGGTCAAGACAATGCTCTCTCACCTATCTCATTCCATGTCCTTGTTTAAACAAATGCAAAAGGATCTTCAATGGTGGCTTCATCATAATTACATAACTCTTGGATGTCTATTGGTCATACTAGAATGGATGTTGGTCACCACGCATGACAGGCTGCTGAGCCACTCTGGTTCACCTACCAGGCGTGGCAAATGTGGTATCAGACTTTCTAAGTTGTCAAAACCTGGGAACTGGAAAATGGGAACTCAAGCAGAGTATGTTCAACCATATTGTCGAGTTTTGGAGTTTTCCATCAGTAGATCTCATGGCATCTTATGAAAACCGGTAGTTTCTGCTCTTCTGCACCAAGAAGTGGATTCTCAAGCATTTATGATGGATGTGATGTCCATCCCATGAAATTTCCATCTGTCATAGGTGTTTCCAACATTTTCCCTGATTACTAGGGTGCCGAGGAAGATCAAGATGGCTAGAATCATTCTGATCACCCCCTTTGGCCCTGTTTGGGCTTGGTTCTCAGATTTTCTAAATCTATCCATCACAGAACCATTTCTCCTCCCTTTGAATGAAGATCTTCTGACTCAGGGTCCACTTTCTTACCACAGGTGGAAAGGTTGGCTTTCATGGCATGGCTATTGAATAAGAAGGATTTCTCGGGTGCTGTCATTTCCACTATGGTTCAGGGTAGGAAGCCTGTTTTGTTCAAGACTTATCATAGGACCTGGCCTCTGGTACAAGTGGTGTTCTGATTGAGACATGTCCTTGCAGTCTTCCAGTCTTCCTACAATTCTGGCATTTCTACAAGATGGTATTTACATGGGTCTCAGTCTGAGTTCTATTAAGGCTCAGATCTCTGTTCTTTTTCATAGATCTCACTCCTCCATGGGATGTGAACCTTGTATTAGTATTTCTCAGAAGGCCTCATTTTGAGCCTCTTTCATCTATTTCTTTTCTTTTCCTGACACTGAAGACGGCCTTCCTTCCAAAAAGGCAGTACTACCCAGTTCTTGAAAACCTCCTTCCTGGTTTTTCACCAGGACAAGGCAGTTTTTTTTTTGTATGTCCAAAGTTTTTCTTGCCTAAGGTCATCTCAGATTTTCTCATTACCAAGGAAATTGTCCTTCTTTTTTGCTCTGATCCTTCTATCAAACAGGAGTAGGAACTCTATCTGCTGGACATGGTATGTTGTCTTTAGTTTTATATCTATTGTGTGCAACCCTTCAGGAAAACTGAATTTCTTTCTGTCATTCCCCTGCGGGCCAGGCTACTTCCAAAAGTAACCATTTCTTCCTGGATTAAGGTCATTATCCAACAGACATATGTAATCAGAAATAAACCTGTTCATTTCCATATTACTGTGTATTCCACCAGATCTTGCACCTACAATAATCAGGCCTCTGCTGAGCAACAGTGTAAGGTGGTGACTTGATCATCCTTGTATAACTTCACCAAATGCTACCATGTCAATGTCCTGTCGTCAGCTGAGGCCAGCTTTGGCTAGAAGGTCCTTCAGGTGGTGGTGCCTGTTTAAGGACTTCTGCCATCTCTTTCTTTATGCAGAGTTACAAACCCTGTTGGTTCTTGTGCAGTTGTTGTCTGTTGACATCTGAGATTTATATGGTATAAGTTAGTCCTTTGAAATACTGGTCTACAGTGGATGATTTTTTTTCTTTTTCCCTTTGGTATACCCCCCATAGTTCCTGTGTTCCACATTGGATGTAATAGAAGAGAGGATATCAGTGAACAATCATTCATCAATCATTTTATTTTAGTCATGTGGAACACAGGACTTCAACCCCAGACATAGGTGTCCTTTTGGGTTCTTTGTTCGGGGGGGGGGGTTCATTATTTCCTCTTGCTTTTGATTTTAGATTCTATTTTGCTATGCTTTGAAACTGGAGGGGTGGGGGGTTAAAACTGGAAGGGAATAGGGGAGTTTCTGCCTTTTTTAAGTGCACTTACTTCTAGGAGAGGGAACTTTACCCCATGGCTCATGTGTTCCACATGGACTAAGAGAAAATAATTTAATGGTAAGTTCACTCAAATCCTCTTTTAAAATAAGGATAACAATAATTTGCAATGTTTATCTTTGAACACTTATTAGTATACCATAACACATCCCACTCAGACTAATGTGCCCAACACTAATAATTTTGTTAATAATATTTAATTATATTTTAGCATCAATAGTAGAACAGAAATGGTGGTGCCAAATGCAGCCTTGTCTTGAAGGAGAGGAATGCAAAGTCCTCCCAGATCAGAAAGGATGGAGTTGTGCCTCAGGGAATAAAGTGAAAACAACAAAGGTAGGTTTTGGAAAACTGATAAATTCTGCACATATCTGACAAATGATGTTTATATCAGCTATTACATATCTGTATAGTCATATCATTTGTTTTGTACTGTAATAAGGTCACTGAATGCATATTACTCAACATTTAAAAATAAAACTATCCCATTAAGAGAAAATGTTTAAAATGCTTTTCTTGGTAACTAATTCCTATGTAACGTCAAGTAAAGTGTACAATCTAGCTCAGTATACTTTGCATCTGAAATTAATGCTGTTGCAGAATTAATTGAAGTCATTTTTTTCTTTCCTATGAGCCTTTAAAATCCCTCATGGAATTTGTCTTTACCTATTCATTGATATAGGTATGTTCGGGTAACAAGAACACTCAGAAATTGGGAGAAATGGGGATATGCACTGAGAGGAATTAATTATTGGGGTTAACTTGTGGACACAAACCCTTTCTTCATGACATACTGATCTTCTCTCCTGGGATCTGAGTTTTCCCCTACTAAAAAACTTAATAAATTTGAATTCATGAGATGTCTTTGCTAGGAAATGCAATAGGATGAGAGAGGGAGAAGACAAAAACAGGGTCTCCCCTGTGTATATCAATCAATATGTTTTATGGACCCCCACCAACACCAGTAGGTGTAAACTCACAAGGATGCTTGTTGGAAGACAGACATACATCAGCTCCAACTATACAGAGACAGTGTAGTAGCTTGGATGTAGAAATCTATGGCAGCTCCCTCCAACATGCTCTCCCAAGCGGCACACAAATCAAGCATAAACAAAAGAAAAACAGAAGAAAGTGCCAAATGGTGTGATACCTTAAGACACTCAAATATGCAATGTATAAAAAAGGTACTCACAGAGTGTATAGGTCAGACTGCTGGTATCAGAAAGTTTGACAATCAGGCTTAAGGAGAATCTTAAAGGTACCTCTGAGTTTACGCTGTCTGTCCCGCTCACTGCCAGCAAAGGCGAGTGGCGTTCCTTGGTACCTTAAGATACCTGAAGTCACTGATGGCTTCTCATGTAAGCTCTGTGTAGCTTATGCCTGCCGAAGAAGTTGTTTTTCCTCAGTAATGCGGACTTATTCAGCCTAATGAAAGTATGACTTTGCCTATCGCTATGCTAGTAAATGTTTAGGGGGCAATGTTATTATGATGATAGTTCTGCTTTAAAAGAAAGAAGTAAAAAATTACATATTTTGCTAAAATCACACATCAAAAACATTTATGTTGATTGTGGAAGTTTCAGTTATTTGAAAAAGACCTGAATCACTCCAGTGCAAGAATACCAAATATATATTTAATTTTACCAACAGTCATGGCCTGTGTAGACTTCTAATTACCAGTAGTGCAAAATGGTATTTTTGACTTTATGAACTAAAATGCACATTCCAAGAGTTATGTGGTAAAATACCCCAAAACAGCTGAATAACAGCTTAAAATTTGAAATCTTTTGCTCCTAGCCAGACCTGAAAAGTTACTCGCCACTGCAATCCATAACATACCCACCAGGGCTGAATTTCTACTTGCCAGGGCTAAATTTTCACTCGACATTGGCTAGTGGCGAGTGGAAATTTTGAGCCCTGTTAATAATATATATATGTGCTAGTATTGAAGGCCCGTGTACACGGGCCAAAGTGCCAACCAGCGGCCTCGATTTCTGCCCCAGATCTGGGAGCAGAGACAAGCGGTGGGCCGCTCCGGATCAGCCGTGTCTCAGACTGGAGGCGGGCGGGTTCGTCTATACTGAGCATGACTGCATCGTTCGGGCAGTCTCTACTGCGCATGTGTGGTTACTCACACAGGGAGTGTTGCATTCTAGCAAAGTATATATATTGATATATATTTCCAGAAAGTAGGTAACGACTGCTTCTAATGGCGGGTCACTTGCCTTTTTACCCCTAGCCTGGTGAGCACAGATTTTTCCAGAAGGTGGTGCTAAATTAAGTAAATTGGCATTTTTATACATTTTGTTTACATTTCCACCCCTCCAGATATATTAAAATATTTGCAAATTATTGTATTTCCTACTGTATTCATTAGCTAGTACTCATAGCAGACAAATGACACCCAGTAGTTATGAGATGACATACTGTAGGGGTTGCTAGACGTACAAAACTACACTAAGTACAAGCTATGATTTTTCTTATATTTTCTCAAACAGGACTTGTGTGTGTGCTGATAAAGCATACTATTTTGGAAAGAAGATAACCCCACCACATCAAATGAGGGGTCATTTGTACATTTCTACACTTTCAAATGTACTGAAATTTGTGAAAACTATGGAATTTCCAACTGTTGCTGCTGCTATTATGAGAAAAATGGCACCCCATTGGTATGAGTTGATAGACTGTCCGGGGTGCCAGAAGCCCAAAACTACAACAACTACTACATATAATTTTTCCTTCAATTTTTTAAACATGACTTGCCTATACTAAAATGGTTATAAAACTACATAAATGAAGAAAAGGAAGTTGAAGCATACCATTCTGGAAAGAAAATAACTTACTGCATCAAATGAGGGGCCATGTGCCATTAAACCCATAACCTGGTGTGCACAAATGTTTCCAGAAGGCGGTTCTAAAGGAAAAAATTGCATTTATTTTACATTTCCACCCCTTCAAATGTACTGAAATCTGTGAAAACTATGAAATTATATTGATTAGCTACTGCTCATAGGTGAAGAATGGCATCCCATTGGTATAAGCTGACATACTGTAGGAGTTGCCAAAAGCAAAACAGTACTTCTTTTTGAAAATGACTACCTGTACTAAAATGGTCATAACTACTAAAGATATGTGAAAAACATCTATGGGACATATCTCTGCAACCATTTAAGATACAATGGTCAGGGATGGCTATATCTTCTTCCATCCTCATGGCCTATAATCAGTTCAACTTTCTGAGTGTCCAGGTGCTCGTGGCATTCCACAAATTGAGTTGTAGCCTTTGAAAGCCAGCAAGCAACAGAGGTGACTATGTTTACCAGAATTCCCGTTTTGCAGGATTTCTTCCATTTGGCTGTCAGTTTTGCAGTGTTATTTTACTTCTCTCTTGCTTATCCTATGCAGAGGCTGACTCCTTGCTCTCATTCTCCAGATTAACAGTTTGCTTGCCAGATACGTTTGTTTTCTGGGCTATTAAAGGAATAGTAATGTCAGAAAAAAAGTATTAACTATATGGTAGATACAATTAAAAGAGAGTACTTGCACTTATTCGTATCTCTCAAATCGTTGTGGTTTGAGAGATATTGGAAAATAAAGCTGTCTGCTCCCTCCCCTTTCTGCTTGACGAGCTGTAAAGCTGTCAGAAGCAGAATCTGGTTCCTGGATCAGACTGCGGCTCTTCAGGAGCACTGACATAGCGATACCTAAAAATAAATACTTCATCGGAACGGTCTACAACGTGTACCTGGTTTGCAAGCACAGGTTGTAGACCATTCCGATTAAGTATTTATCTTTAGATATCATTATATCGGTGCTGCTGAAGAGCTGCGTCTGGTCAAGCAACCAGAATCTGCTTCTGACAGCTTTACAGCACGTCAAGCAGAAAGGTGGGGAGAGCAGAGAACTTTATTTTCCTATATCTCTGAAACCATAACGGTTTGAGAGATATGAATAAGTGCAAGTACTCTCTTTTAATTGTATCTACCATATAGTTAATACTTTTTTTCTGACATCACTATACCTTTAAGGGTGCTATAATGTTCTGGGGATATTTTCTAGTATTTTTATTTGATTTAAGGACACTTTATTGTGGAAAGTATGTTGGACTCTAAAGGGCATGGGGTAAATCCAAGGCAAAGGAATCGGGGGCTGCCCTTACCCCCCCATCACCCACAAACACACATACATACACATTGTTCCCCTTACCAAACAGGGCCTCCTAGAGAGTATTCAGGGTCTCTATGCCACTTTTTCACTGTGGACTCCACTACTCCACTAGGACCCTCCAGCACTGATTAAGAGCCAGCATGGATCAAAACATTACTGTCTTCAGTAGCCCAAATCCCCTTCTCTCTACAGGGGGTACTTCAGTCATGGAAGCTTACTCCTGCTTTTAAACATTAGCAATAACAGGAAAAAGTCCACAGTGCTAGTATTTATGTGCGTGTGTAGTAATTTCAGTAAGATAACTGGCATCTAGATAGCAGCAAGAAATGAGAGGGTTCTCCAGTACCCCAAAAACATTGGGCCGAAACCCAAAGTGCACATACAAAACAAAGAACAAACCTGCCCTCCTCCATACCAATGTGTAAATGTGTGCTCTTAGGCATGTATAATAACTGTGTTGATAAATATCAGGATTTATTTCATAATTTGGCCCAAGAATATTAAGCTTGCCAATAGGGATGGGTGAAAGTTGTCACCCTGTTCCCGTGATAAACTTTGCGAAAAACACATTGTTGTCCATTGGCCAAACATTTTTGCCATTTTTTTTCAATGACTAGAAAGTTTCCGCCCATTGATTTACGTTGTTTTCGCATTTCCGCTATAAAAACATGACATATTTGTGGAAGACAGACATAATAGAAGCAGCTACAGAGGGAGATAGACGTGTTGTGCTGTTCTGCTGTGATATTTTGGCAAAATTGAGGCAGGAGAGCTCATAGTGACTGCTATCACTATGAGCAGCAAAACAAGGAACTGGAAGGACCCTTATTATGTGTCCACTGAGTCTGAGGAGGAGGAAGTGACTAGCAGTAGTGAACCAATGTTATGCAGTCCCCCTAAATCACCCCAAGGGATCTTGGGGAATTTAATGGGAAGGGAGGTAGAAAAGGGAAGGGAGGGAGAAAAGGGAATGGGAAGGGAGGGAGAAAAGGGTAGTACTAGTGAGAGTAGGACAAGCCAGCTGCTTGTGCCTGCTGCAAGACGTGCTGCCCCTGCTGCCAGTGCCTCCATTGCTGTACCTGCAGCCACTAGTGTTGTACCTGCTGCCAGATGTGCTGCCCCTGCTGCCACCAGTGCTGTACCTGCAACCACCATTGCTGTACCTACTGCCAGATATGCTGCCCCTGATGCCACCAGCACTGTACCTGCTGCCAGTGCTGAACCTGCTGCCACAATACTTTGCCTGCTTCTAGTGTGTCTTGTAGTACTCAGAAGGGAGGAAGGAGAAAATTATGCCAAGTGTGACTGCAAGGGAACCTAAGTCACATTTGCCATCCCCAAGCAGTCCCACCAGTGCTAGTACTACTACTACTAAGGTCTAGCAGCTTATTAGCATTAGGAGTCTAGAAGGGGGTAATCAATATCCTCATATTACTAGTGACTGTGAGACTGAGGAGGAAGACTCTGCGGCTGACCTTGATGTGGTTGGTGTTAGTAGTAGTAGCAGTAATGGTGAAGTAGCCGGAGTGGAGGGGAAACATTTGAGAGCATCCAGACTAGCGGTCAAGGGAGCCCACACCATTCCTCTAACTCTGGGAGTCCCCTTCCCTTCACTACAGTGTCCAAGTGGAACATAATCCAGAAGAGGCCAGAACTGGTGTTGGGGGAGAGAACAGGCTCAGGATTAATACCACCACCACCAGAAGGAGCACAGATCAGCTGCCTGTGCCTGATGCTACTGCTGCTACTCTGCCTTCTTCTTCAGATCAAAAGGAAAAAGGAAATGGCAAGTGTGATATTAGGGGACCCTCTGTCACATTGCTCATCACCTCCTCCAAGCAGCAGTGATATGTCTGGAATAGAGCAGCAGCACGCAGGCACTAGTGGAGGTGGTGACTATGATGCTGGAGAAGCTGGGGTGGAAAAGACATTGATGGCCTTTTTAGCAGAAACTGAGAAGGAATGGGAGACAGGGATGATGAGGATGGGCATCACCACCACCACTATCAGTGACATTTTAGAATTTGAGGAATTTGCAACTGCTCTAATTCCTTCTGATGCTGAGTTGCAAGGGCAGCATGATGCTGAGGAGAAAGCTAGTGTGCCACAGACCACAGTGGACACAGTGGGAATGGGGTCAAGAAATGATGCGGGACTAGGACAGGTTCCACTTGCCAGCGCCAGCAATAATCCTGGTCCTAGTTGCATTGCTGTATCTGAGGCAGTAGCAGCAACAGCAGCAACATTATCCACTGCCACAGAAAATGAAGGGGAATGTGGAGGAGACGAAGAAAGAGGCCATTCTTCTCCATCTATTCCCTTCCCCCTGAAGTCATCATGGGTGTGGGACTATTTTTCTTTTGGGGCAGGCACAGTACAGTCATCAGCAACGGCACTGTGCACAATTTGTGACAAGTCAGTGAGAAGAGGAAAGGAAGGAACACACCTTGGCACAAGTGCCCTGATATCACACATGAAACACAGACATCATGACATTTACGTCAAACATGTTAAAGACAAACACCCACCACAGAAATCAAGCACCACTTTTGCTGTCCCTGACTCTCCAGAAATGCAATAAGAGGCAAGGCGGAGATCAAAGAGGAGGAGGAATAGAGCAACCCAGGAAGAGACTGGATGTTCCAGGACAAGTGAAACAACTAGCTCTCCATAACCTTCTAGTGTAACTACATCTTCTGCCAATCTACCTCGTTCATTACCTCCCTGCCAAATAACAGCCACTCTGTTGATGTTAGGATGTGGCAGTTCATCTCTACCCATTGCACACTGTGTGGTGCACTGACCACACATGCCAGTGTGGTAGAGCAGAATAGCAAGCAGTGCATCAAGCGGCATCTGAGGAGATTCCATCCCACAGAATATGCTAAGATGGTGGCAGGGAGGGTTCATCATTACTATTAAACTGTAAGCAAGTTGTCATGTGTCCTTAACGGGGTCTGGACAAGGGGGATAGTGACAGCGGCAGTATTGGTTTCCTGTGTCATGGTGTTTGGATACAGTTGTGCCCCCAAATGTTATTTACCACACACACACACACACACACACTGTGCACATTGCAGTTGCTGAAGAGAGCCACAGTTCCTGCTATCAAGGGAAAAAATGTATTCTAATTAAAACACACCTATGATTTTGGAGAAGGGGCAGGTGGAGAAGATTTAATGGCCAACTTCTTTTTCTCTGCATAGACTGGGGATTCCTTATTGTGTTGCTACTGCCTCAGACGCATCACTGGAGCCAGTCGTGGCAAATAGAACCTTCATCATCCATCATCTATGTTACTGCTATTGTTGATCTCATTCCCTTTCAGCTGCCTAATCATGCTGCTGCTTAGACAACTCAGGAGCAGCAATAGGAACAGCAGTTGCAACTCAGGACTCAGGAGAACATTTGGCAATGGCCACTAGCCAACATGACCTGCTGGCATTAGGGAAGAAGGGCATTTTTATTTTTTTTTCTCAGGGCTTGTGCTTTGAAAAAACAAAACAAAAAAACATTGTCCTACAAAACAAATAAACAATTTTGGGGGGTTTGTTTCTAAAAAGCCTAAGTCCTACAAATAATGTTTCCTCAGGGCTTGGGCCTCTAACAACAAATCTAACAAATCATCCTCTACAAAATACTCTATCAAGTCAAGTATCAGCCCACCCCAGTGGCAGCTTATGTCATCGGGTTCCTGTCTCTATCACTTTACGTATACATTTTTTATTTTATTTTATTGATTTTTTTATTAACTGTCCCCCCAATAGCAGTCAAGAAACCCTCCAAAACAAACTCCCTGTTCAAATAATTACTTCATTCACCAACCATATCTTATGGGTTTTTTATTTGTATCTAGGATTTTATGTTAACTACCTCCCCCCAATCCCAGTAAACAAACCCCCCCAAAAAATCATCCCCTGTTCTTTCCCTACACTCCACCAACACAGAAACCCTCATGCCCTTTTATACAATGCCTTTGGGAAATAAAATAATATTTGCTATGTGTTGTGTGTAACTTCTATGTTCGCAGGAAATTTTTTGCCAAGTGAAAAGTGCCATTTTTCACAAATTTCAGTTTGAGGCAAACATTTTCGACCATCCCTACTTGCCAACCCCATCAAGGTACCTCAAGATCTGGCAAGTACTTACACTAATTCACCTTTAAATCTCTATCTAAATGAAAAATAAATATAAAAAATATGAGTTTTGATAAGATATTAACTTTAAACATACTGACCCCCATTTCTAGGGTTCATTCACAGGTTCTTGGGGTTTCCTCTGAGGAGGAATTGCCTCATATGAGGATGAGGATGATGGTGGGGAATATGAAGACATGGATTCTTCCTACTCCTATGGAGATTCCTATGAAGCTGACCCACTCCCCTCTGTGGAGGGGCTCATCTAGGCAGTCTTGGAGAACCTTCAGGTTTCTGATGCCTCTGATGAATGATCTTCCTCTCTGGATATTTTCCAGAGGCTTCTTCCTTCGTTTCACCCAATAGCACTCTTGACCAGATCCTGATGGATAAGAACGCCTGATAAAAGGCTTTTCCTCAATAAACATTTTTCTAAGATATACATGTTTTCAGCAACAGCTTTGGTGCAGAGGGTTTCTCCTCCCACTATGGACCTTGCTATTTCATGGCTGGCAAAGACCACCGCCCTCCAGCAGGCAGATGCAGCGGGTCTCAAGGAGCCAGTGCATAAGAGGCTGGATTCCATTCTCAAAGTCTCCTTCGCTGCGACTGGGGCAGCGCTAAGACCTATTTTTGCCTCTTCCTAAGTTAACAGGGTAGTTGCCATTTGGGGTGAGCAACTGGTTGATCCTGTTCATGCTGATGTGGCCTAGGAAGACTTATTGGTACTTATAGCTAACATTAATGAGAACAATAATAATTATGTTTCTGAAGAGCTCTTTGACTCAGATTCTCTGCAAAGGTCATAGCTTTTTCTGTTGCTGCTCACCGTACCCTTTGGCTTAAGATTTGGTCTATGGACCAATCTTCTAAAAAAGTCACTGGTTTACTTGCCATTTCATTTTTTTTTGGCCCTGATCTGAAATAGATTATCAGTGATGCTACTTGGGGTAAGAGTACCTTGTTACCTCAGATCTCTCTGGCATAGAAGGTGTGTTTTTTTTCACCCCCCCCTCCAGCAAACAGGGTTGCAGAGGCTGCAGAGCTCACAAGCATGTCAAGCATGCCCCACCGCAATGCCCAGACAAGCCTGGCAGCCCAAGCGATCAGCTGAAAAGGCTAAATCTGGCAAGCACTCTTCCACATGGCTCGTTGAATCCTGGTCCGTTGTTGCCGGTAGAAGGTTGTCTTCTTTTTCAAGAAGCCTAGGCATCTTTGATAATGGACTAGCGATTTTTCTGGTTAACTCAGAAGAGTACCTCATAAATTTCAAATCCTTTCCTCCATATCGGTTCTTTTTGTCAAGGGTGCCGAAAGAGCTGGGCAAGGCAAGGCTGCTCCAGCCTTAAATATAATAAATGCATCCTTTTTTCTAACCAATTATTTTGCATCAAATGCATGTCTATCTCTCACTTTCTTAAAGATAGATTTGCAATATAGATCTCTGAGCTGTGAATCATCAGACACTATATTTTCTACACTCGTTTTCACTTTTGTTAATAGAAATTTAATGATCATAAAGCCCTTTTTAGGATTGGTACCATGGTATATGTTTTGACAGTTATTCAGGGCTCTATTTAGGCTTTGAGTCTTTGGCACCATACTTATAACAAACATCTTTGTTTTTACTTTCCCTCGGGTGTGTGTGTATTTCATGTGTGTTATCAGGGCAGTTGTGCCAAGGTGTGTCCCATCCTTTCACCTTTTCACTGACTTGTCACATATAGTGCACAGTGCCATTACCGATGACTGCACCATGCTTGTGCCAAGAGAAAAATAGTCCCACACCCAGCACCTCGGGGGAGGAGGAGGTGGAAAAGCAGACAGGATGTTCATCCAGGGAAATATCAGACTGTCATTTGGAGTCAGGAAGACATTTTTTTTACCCATTTGGGGTTTAATAAGAAATGTTTTACTTTTTTTTTTTTTTTTGCTTTAATCTGGATCAACAGGGGTGATTTGGCATGGATTGACTTTTTTTCAGCCTCATAAAATGTTACTATGCTACAAATACAGAATGACAGCGTGACTTTCTTTTTGAATCAGGTCCGGATTTCCCAATAGGCAGACTAGGCAACTTCCTAGAACTCCAAAGTTTGAGGGTAGTTTAAGCTGTGCTGGCCACACCCATATTCTCTGTTGTAGGTATGGTCAGAGCAATAGTCCTTGTACTAGTTTTATACTCCATTACAGACTATTATTTAACCCTTTGGGTGCTAAAGAGATCTCCAATGCAATGCCCTGGAGATCTCTCTAGCAACTAAGGGGTTAAAGCGTTTTTCTCTATCGTCAAATATGGAACACAGGTACCATGGGGCATAATCTTCCTTTGGGTGGAGAGTGGAGTCTCCCCTCCCTTCTACAGGCCAACCCCTCCCTGCCTCCAGTTTATAATGTGTTCCTGACTTTAAGGACTGGCTTGGAACACTGCTGCTTAGTTTTAACTTATATATTGTTTTTTCTATAGATATGGGAATGTTACAATTCCCCCATTAGGAGGGTTACCATTACTGGTCTTCCCTGGAGTGGACTGACCATTGTGCAGGTGCTGTGTGGACCATTGCAACCCTATAGAAAGAATTTTGTAACCCAAGTTTTCAATCCCAGCCACGGCCGGCGCTACCATAAGGTAGTTTAGGCAGCCACCTTAGGGCACCGCAGCGGAGGGTGCCGAAACGGGAAAAACTTTTTTTTAAATTATTTTTTCTTCCCCATTTATTTATTTCTTAAATATATATGCCGCGACTGCAGGGAGCGCTGATGTACGTTACCAAGTGGTGTGGGAGGAGGTTACCATAAGTGACGTCAGGCTCCCGCCCCGCTGAACGTGCCTCTGCATCAGGATAACTAGGAAAAAGAGCAAAAGCGGTGGCAGCATGAAATGGAACCCCCGAGAGGTGAGAGAAGCTGAGCGGTCACAACCCGAGTTATCCGGGACCCAGTGGCATACACTGAGGCACTGTGGGACTCGGAGTGCACTGATGTCACAGGGGCTGGATACATATAATTGTCTGCAAAGCACCCTGAGCAGTCCCACCCAGTACCTCATTGTATGGGACTGTGTACACCGAAGATTATTTTGATGTCATTGTCCAGTATCAATAAAGATCTATCACGGTGCCCGTGATTGCTGCATTTCTGTGTCTATCACCTGTAGGGGGCTCCCATTGGCTGTCTGCCTTTAGCCCGCCTAACATTGCCTATTTAAACTGAGTTTGGGCACCCTTTGGTTGCCCTTTCGTGGTGTCTCAGACTGCATCCACTTTCACCATGCTACAGAAGCTTGATGGGCCTTTTGCTGTGTTCCTGTGTTTGCTGAGTTCGTCCTGTTCCTGAGACTCCTGTCTGCTGTACTCGTTCCAGTGCCTGTTCCGGTTGAAGTTGCCCGAGGTTGCTGTTTCCTGCTGCCAGTCTCCGTTGCCGTTCCTGATCTGGTTGACCGTCATTGTGCTGGTTCCTGCTCATCTCCTGCGTCCGGTTCCTTCATCTGTGGTGAACTTGTTCTTCGGTCGCTCCGGCGACATTTTCATCTGTTGGGTCCCAGCGTGCGGACGCTGGTTTGCTCCTATGCCTTACGGCTCTATCACAATTACCTGTTGGGTCCCAGCGTGCGGACGCTGGTTTGCTCCACTGCCTTGTGGCTACTACACTACTAGTCTGTTGGTTCCTAGCGTGCGGGCGCTAGTTCGCTCCTTTGCCTTACGGCTCTATCACAATTATCTGTTGGGTCCCAACGTGCGGACGCTGGTTTGCTCCACTGCCTTGTGGCTACTACACTACTAGTCTGTTGGTTACCAGCGCGCAGGCGCTGGTTCGCTCCTTTGCCTTTCGGCTCAATACACAACTATCTGTAGGTTCCCAGCGTGCGGACGCTGGTTCACTCCACCACCTCACTGCCTACTTATGCATTGTTGGTTCCCAGCGTGCGGACGTTGGTTCGCTCCACTGCCTTGTGGCTACTATGCTCCAGTCTGTTGGTACTAGCGTGCGGGCGCTGGTTTTCTCCGTTGCCTTACGGCTCTGTACACAACTATCTGTTGGCTCCCAGCGTGCGGACGCTGGTTCGCTTCACTGCCTCATAGCCTACGATTATCCAGCTTGTTTTTTAACAGCGCGCGGGTGCTGGTTCGCTCCATTGCCTCATGGCTTACTATTTACTCTATCTGCTGGTTCCCAGCGTGCGGACGCTGGTTCGCTCCACTGCCTTGCTGCTTACCTGTATTAGGGTGTTGGTTCCCAACGCGCGGGCGTTGGTTCGCTCTATGACCTGAAGGTCTAGTTCATCCAGCCTGTTGGTTCTCCGCGTGAGGGTGCTGATTTTCTCCTCTGCCTCACGGCTTACGATTCATATAGTCTGATGGTTCCCAGTGAGCTGTCCAGTCCTAGACAGCTAGTTATTCCCTCGGTACACGGATACTAGGGTGTGCAGACTACCTGGTAATACCACTGGGCTTTGTAGCCTCTACCTACCATCTCCATACTGTCATTGTCATCTGACAGTTATTGAGGCCACTGTCGTTGACTCTTCCTCCTAGGCTGCCTTGCCCGGTATATTGGTAAGGCCGGTAGAACCTTCTATTATTCCTCCCTGAGGTTGCCTTACCTGGTATTGGCAAGGCCGGTAGAGCCTACTATTATGATGTTCCGTTAGGCTGCCTTGCCCGGTATATTGGCAGGGCCGGTAGAGCCGTATCAGCTGGTGATCCTTAGGCTGCCTTGTCCGGTATATTGGCAGGGCCGTGTCACGGATTTGAAGACTCTCAGACTTAAGGTTTGGTAAAATAACTTAACTTTATTAAAAGTTAAAGGCAGTCCCCGTAGGGTAAACATACATAACAATACAACAGTAATAGAACATATAATAGGTTCTACCAGCCTTGCCTAAATACCGGGCAAGGCAACCCAAGTGACAGTTTTAATGACAGGCTCTACCGGCCTTGCCTATACCGGGTAAGGCAACCGTGAGATGACATATACCGGTTCTACCGGCCTTACCAATACCGGGCAAGGCAGCCCCCATGGAATGCTGAATGTAGGCTCTACCGGCCCTGCCAATACCGGGTAAGGCAACCTTAAAGATGGTGAATTACAAGGTTCTACCAGCCTTACCAATACCGGGCAGGGCAGCCCAAAGGAGTACTGGAGTAGGCTCTACCGGCCCTGCCAATACCGGGTGAGGCAACCTACAGGATGGTATCGTCAAGGTTCTACCGGCCTCACCAATACTGGGCAGGGCAGCCTGAGCGAGTAGACCAGCTGTCAGGTGACTAAGACAGCATAGAGCATAAGTATAGAGGTCTACTCAGCAGGAGTCTATTGCCAGGGATACGCAGACAACTGCAAGGAAGTGGACAGCGACTGACCACAGTACTGGATGTTCAGGAGCAAACCAACGTCCGCACGTTGGGACTAATGGTAATAGCACCACCAGGTTTAATGGAGCAAACCAGCGACCGCACGCTGGAACCAACAATGTATATCGCAACCAGGTTTAGTGGAGTAAACCAGCGTCCGCACGCTGGGACCAACAACGTATATCGCAACCAGGTTTAGTGGAGCAAACCAGCGTCCGCACTCTGGGACCAACAATGTATATAGCAACCAGGTTTAGTGGAGTAAACCAGCGTCCGCATGCTGGGACCAACAATGTATATCGCAACCAGGCTTAGTGGAGTAAACCAGCGTCCGCACGCTGGGACCAACAATGTATATAGCCACTAGGTTTAGTGGAGTAACCCAGCGTCCGCACGCGGAGACCAACAATTTATATTGCAACCAGGTTTAGTGGAGTAACCAGCGTCTGCACGCTGAGACCAACAATGTATATTGCAACCAGGTTTAGTGGAGTAAACCAGCGTCCGCACGCTGGGACCAACAATGTATATCGCAACCAGGTTTAGTGGAGTAAACCAGCGCCCGCACGCTGGGACCAACAATGTATATCGCAACCAGGTTTAGTGGAGTAAACCAACCAACAATGTCGCCAGAGTGACGGCTGGAGCAGGAGATTCAGGAACTCAGTAAGATTAACCCGCGAGGTGCTGGAACACAGGAACACAGGAACTCTGGAACACTGGAACACAGGATCAGCAAGTACAGCAGGAACAGCAGGAACAGGCCCAGAAGCCTGACAAGCAGGTCAGGCAGAGTGGAGTCAGAAACACCATGAAAGGGCAACCTGGAAGTGCTCAGCCTGGGTTTAAAAAGGCTGTGTGAGGAGGGCTAATCATAGACAGCCAATCATGATACTCAGCAAGTGACTGACACTGAACAGCACCAATCACGGGCACCGTGATAGGCCGGTAGAGCCTGTATTCTCCTGACTGTCCATTAGGCTGCCTTGCTCGGTATATTGGCAGGGCCGGTAGAGCCTGAATTCTCCTGACTGTCTTTCGGCTGCCTTGCCCGGTATATTGGCAGGGTCGGTAGAGCCACCTTTTCAATGCTTGCCCAGGCTGCCTTGCCCGGTGTATTGGCAGAGCCGGTAGAGCCTGATTCGCTATTGCTACTACCTAATTACCCTTATATGCATTGTATGTATGTGTATAAAATCCTATGGGATTATCTTAAACTTTTCAATAAAGTTGTGTTTTTATCTAACCTTGCGTCTGAGAGTCTTAACAAACCGTGACAAGATCCATGTGATGTTACTGTTCTGGGTGCAAAGAGGTTCTTTTGATATAATTGTCCAATATGGACAGACTTCCATGTGATGTTACTGAGGCTGTTGTACTGAGTAAAAGTGGAGCAGTTCAGGAACAAACAATGTTACCTGTGATGCATCTGGTTTGTTCCAAAATTGCTCCACTTTCTTATTACATCAGCCTCCTTGTTTGACATGCACAGAGATCCAAGTGATGTAATTGTTCAGTTTGAACAGATATTCTTTAGAAGTCACTCTCCAGTATACATGGACCTTTAACCCTTTGAGTGCCAGAGGGCTTCACTGGGCACCAGCACCCCCTCCCCACCCAAATAAAATGCAGTGTCCTTGGTACCCTGCTGACTATTCCCTTCCTCCTCCCTCCCATAAATATTTACTGGAAGGAACTGCAGCTAGCATATTTTTCATCTTTCCCCACTCCACCCTTCTCAAAGAGTGCAAGGGCCATTTTAGGGTAGGGCCAAATGGGCAGGGGCAGGGGATTGTGGCAAGGTCATGGGGGGATTGTGGCCGGGTCGGATGGAGGTGGGTGGATTGGCGGGGGGGGGGGGGGCATCAAAATGCACCTTCGCCTATGTAGGCAAAAAACCTTGCACCGGCCCTGATCCCAGCAGGACCTCTCTGCACTTCTTTCTTCACAATGGTAACCTGAAGACAGTAGATGAATATTGGTGAGTAATCCTTTGAGTGCCTTTGTTCCGTTTGTCCCTACTTGTGCCTTTTTATACAGGGGTCCCTCTGAACCTTTGGGTTCTTGTACTCATGTTGGGTATGTTATTACTGTTCATCTCCTGGGTTATGGCACATATATGGCTGCACTGGGACTAGTTAACCCCTTCCCTGCTGGTTTCTCCAGGTTGGGGACTTTTCTTAAGCTTTTTTCCTGTTGGGCAAGAAAAAAGAACTCACAGCACCAACTCACCATAAAACATAAGAACCCATGTGAATAATGCACAGATAGCAGCTAGGAATAAGGAGGTTCTCCAGACCCCCCAAGTTTAAGGCCAAAGCCTTAAAGCAATAGACAAACAAAAAAGAAAACCTGCGCTCCTACATACAAATTATCCAAATGTTCTCCCTCTATAGAGCATATATCATAATACTGTGTTTATAAATTTGAGGCTTTAGTGCAAATTTTGGCCAGAATTTGTTTAAGCTCGTTAGCCCTGTCAAGGTACCCCAAATTCAGGCGAGTACCTATCCATTCATATATCCATGTATATTTTTTATTTTTTTATAATTTTCCATAAAATTGTTCCTGAAGATGTTTTGTAAACGCGTAGAACCTACAATAAAAACATTTAGAAACACAATGGCTCCTGATAAATTATTGCCTATGAAGCACGTAGAACCAGAATACGTTTGTCTTGACAGATGTTTATGCCAGTAACCACAGGTCTCTGGGCAAGAGGATCACCATAAGAGGACCAGAGAGATTAACAGTGAGGAGACCACCTAAAGAAAAACCGTCCTGGGGTTTATACCAGGGGAGCGGACTCAACTGAGAGGCAGTTTATAAACCTCTCTAACAAGTGAGTAACATCCATAAGAGCACCGGGTGTTGGAGGTTTGCCCAATTTAAAAGATACTACGCTTAGAAGGACTTCTGTGCTGTTGTCTTGTTATTTCATTTTTTCCACTGCAGTGTGACTCTGGGGACAATAGCTGTGAGGACTAAGCATATATGTATCTATCCCTTGTCTACCATCCTCTAAAGACTGTAAGAGTTATTAATCTGCCATACATATCCCTAGATATATATACATGGTTCCAGAATATCTTTAGCGTGCCTCTATCTATTATTATACTATATAATATACTGTACACTTTGTGCTGCTTTCCTGTGTGTAGTGCTGAGAACACTGATCCATAGTGTGTTTCAGCACCCCACAAATATATATAAGAAGACTAACCAGAAGTCCTCATCTGACATGGCTTCTTCTGCATGAATCATGGAGGTCCGGACAGCCTCAGGCAATCAGATGTCTGCTCCTTTTTCACAATATGTGGGCTCACTCCTTGTCAGATTCACCACCTTATACTTACTAAGTAGTAAAATCTACTTGTTTAAAATGACATTGTACAATTCTATTATTTAAAAAAACAGTAAACCTTTTCTTATGGCTTTTGTTTTTATCTGTGGGTGTAAAACAATTGTACTCTCATAGCTGAGAGATTTATATTTTCATATTAATTGTAGTTTAAGCTCTTGATTTTTTTGTACCTTAAAGGGATAGTAATACTTCGTTTTAACTTCATGTTTTTTTCATGCCTACAAAATAAAATAAAGAACGATATAAGTCTTATCCCTCAAACCTTTATGGTTTAAGAGATATTCACAAGCACAGTTTCCCCTCCCACCCCTTTTACCTAGTGTAAGCCATCTCTTCTCAGATGTGGATCTGGTTGTAAGTCCAGACAGATAACTGCAGGGGACAATCTTCTTTGTATGAAAACAATGAAAGCCCTGCCCCCTTGACAAGTTTTTCAGCTTTTTCCCTTATCTTAATTGAAGATTGTCCCTCTCTGCAGTCTACCTGGGCACCTCCCTTCTGATCTGGCTGAACAGGGGGGGGTACTTTGTCTGTGAATATCTCTTAAACCATAAAGGTTTGAGAGATAAGACTTATATCGTTCTTCATGTTTTTTGTAATGCCTACAAAATAAAATAAAGATAAATTGAAGTATTACTATCCCTTTAACAGTGTTGTCTAGTGGTAAGATTTCAAATAGTTATTCTGTTTCATTCAATGAGAAAGTTGAGACAAACTGTTCTCCATGGAAGGTGAAACTGCCAAGTCATGCTGTTAGTTTGAACTTTCAAGAAGTAAACATGCTTTCAATCATCTCTTTACAATTCGGACTGTTATAACATTTGTATAAATCAACTGGTAGCATTGGGTGTACCTTCATTTTATCAACAGGAAATTACCAATAACGTGTAGGTTTTCATTAAAAAAAGTTTACTTCTCCTTTAATAAACTGCATTTGTGTGCAGAAAAAAACAACAGGATTTAAAATGTAAATGGGACAATAGCTGTGAAAATTTACTTTTCATAATTTAATGGCTTGTATTAACAAAAACTGCATAGGCTTTAATGAGATTAACCCCTTGAGAACCAGTGGGGTGTGAAGCACATTATGAAGCAATGCATTGCACACCCCTCTAGTTCTGAACAGGTTATGCACTTAGTTGAGTTGTAGGAAGGATGGGCAAGGCTGCATGGTGAATATGTTACTTTAATGCACAGGCATCGAACATGTAGCCCGTGGGACAGATATGGCCTGTTTGACCCCAGGGTGCGGCCCACCTGATATTTTTAACAAAAACATTTTAGTTATGTCAGTATTCTCATCAACTTGACCAGTGACGAGAACTAGACTAATTCTATAGCAGCATATTTATACTAATAAAGTTGATTAAGCTACTTTTTTTTTTTTTTACTGCTTTTGTATCACTGGTAAAAGAGCATATATTTTTGAAGAAGTCGCAGGCTATAAATCAGTATTGTTATCAATAAACAAAGGAACGCAACCTTTACAAACATATGGATTTCTGATCATGCAGCCCCTGTTGTAATGTAACCATGCATTAACTGCTCTCTTTAACGCTTTTAGTGCTAAGTAGCTCATCTTAAAGAGAACACCCCAAAGTCATTTTTGAGCCCCCCCTTCATGTATAAAGGAAAAATTCCCCTTTTAGAAAATCAGCAGAAAAACAAGAAAAAACACAGCTCTTTGTCTCTTGAATGTTTCAACAGTCTTCTATAGCAAAAGGCTTGCAGATATATTTCAACAGGTAAAATGAACCGTAATAGACTAAGCCTCTCACTGTTGGGAATACTCAAATTCCCAACCATATTGACATTTAAAAGCATCATCATTTCAGCAGCAGGGCTGTCATGAGATAATGTGTCCCTGGAGTCCTTTGATTGTACCCTAGTGATTGATGTTTTCATGTTGCTGATAGAAGTGTGTTATGCCTTCTGTCAGCTGATGTATTAAATACCTGAAAAATTATATACTAAAAAGTGCAAAATATATTCAGTCAATTTTATAGCACGATACAGAGTTAGGTCTTGAGATAAGCATTGACACGGATATATCAATGAGTATTTCACATTTATGTATGACAGTTCTTGTTTCTTTAAAATGTGCTGGAGAGTTTGTTAGCATTTGTCTCTGTGAAAATGAAATCCCTAGCTAATGTTATTCCTTTGGGCATATTTTCCACCTGTTGTGCTTATGGTAATGCAAGGTAGAGCATCTTGTTATCACATTATTTAAAAATCACTGATTTAATGTTAACTAAAATGTAAAAAATGTTGCTTAGGTATATGCCCAGTATAAATTTACATTACATAATGGAGGTTTTATCTACTATTACACTGCCATTAACCCTTTGACATTACATTTGACATTAACCCCAAAGCAATGTGTTGCGTACTCAATGGGTTAATTACATTTTAAAATTTTATTTTGGCAATTGCATAATATTATAGAATCATAATTATTTGCATTTGAATTTGTAAGCATTTATTGCAATTAAATTTTTCTTTCATTGTATATTAAAGATTTTTTTATGATGAAAATTAATGTTAAATGTTTTCAGTCAATAAAGTAACATAACTAAATATATTTATCTTAAATGGATAGTAGTGTTTCACAAAAACAGCAGCTCCAATTAATCTTCATAGTATTTGAGCCATAGAAAGTGTTATTTCAGTACTGTCAGAGTTGTGGTTCTAGAGTAATTAAAGGATAAAGTTTCCCCCTCCCGCCCATTTTACCTAGTGTAAGCCATCTCTTCTCAGATGTGGAATCTGGTTGTAAGACCAGATAGATAACAGAAGGGGACAATCTTCGTCCTATGAGAACAATGAAAGCCCTGCCCCCCTTTACAAGTTTTTCAGGTTTTTCCCTTATCTTAATTGAAGATTGTCCCTTTCTGCAATCTACCTGGGCACATCCCTTCTGATCTGGCTGAGCAGTGTTACATCAGTAAAAGGGGCGGGAGGGGGATACTTTGTCATTGAATTACTCTTGAACTGCAACTCTGACAGAATTGAAATAACATTCTCCAAGGCACAAATACTATGATGATTAATTGGAGCTACTTTTATTATAAAACATTACTATCCCTTTAACTACTTTTCAAAACCAGACATATTACAAGAACACACGTTCCTTCCAGGTCTGCTTGGTAGCACACCAAGGGAGCGAGAGACCGTCTTCTCTAGTGAGAACAGGTAAAAATTATAAAAGGGACCCCCCAATCCCCAGTGTTTTTTCCTGTCCTCCCTAGGAAGGTTGTTTCAGCATCCTGTTTGTTTTGTTACGAGGACCCTGCTGGGCACCTTGTCAGCTCAAGAAGCAGTCCCATTGTGTAGAGTGCTGGAGGGAGAGTTTTTTCTTCTGGGCTGCCCCCTTTTTTCACATCTTGTCTCCCCGCTGGGTATCCTGCTTCTTTCTTATGGCATCGGCTGCTGTCTGCATGGCTGAGACAGCTTTTGGTTTCCAATGTGTTCTAATGTGTCTTATATTATTTCCTATGGCACTTCCAGTCTGTATGTTCCACATACCACAGAAGTGAGACATGTAGGCAATGGGAACAGGCTGATTTCCCCTCTCGGAATGCTAAGGAGAGTTACTTAAACAGAGTAGCATTGGAATCACTCTTTCCCCTACAGCAGCGTGGCAAGTCAAGCCAGCCCTGGCAATATGATCCCTTGCTATCTGTATTCTATGTAATAATTCGCTAGGATGTTTGTCACGATGCAGTCATGCGCAGTAGAAACTGCCCGCATTCGGGCAGTCTCTACTGCGCATGATTGCATCACGTGAGTGAGGCAACCCAAGATGCATCACATTGAGCAATGAGGTAGCGGCCTTTTAACCCTTTGAGTGCCAGAGGGGTACTCAACACATTGCAAAGAAATGCTTTGCATACCCCTCTGGCACTCAAAGGGTTAACATTACCTGGACCTTGGCCCATGTACACGGGCTTTTACTCTAGTTTATATATCATTTTTTTTTACTTGGAACATGTTGGTATAAAATAAAATATCCCTCTGTTCCCTTAATAAAGTATGTTCATTTTGGTGTAAAGCATCTCCTTTTGACCCCCATTCACAGAACCTTTGATTCATGAGACTGGCTCGGCTACCATCCTGTAGCCGCATCTAGGAGAGAGAAACCCAGAACGACAGCCCAAGACAACTCGGTGTCTTGGACTCCTGTTACAACCCCACTAGAAGATATTATGTGAAGAAATTGTGTCCCTCCTGTCTGGTGGATGTGAACTCTCCGGCAGTTTCACAGTCACCTCGGCTTCCTCAGGCCAGTATGCCTACTGATATGGCATCTTTTGTCTTTCTCTTTTTGTCTGTTGCCAAAGAAACTTGGAAAAGTCTCAGAGCAGAGGAAGAGATGGCAGGTATGTCAGCCCCTTCTGTTTCTAGAGAGGACTTTTCTTCCAGGAGGAGACCTCAAGAGGCATCTGATATAGAATCTTCCTCTGAGGATTCTGATGAGGGCTGTAGGGAAGATTCCTCTCTTTCCAGTGGTGTGTGAGGATTCCCTAGTGAAGAGTATCCATGCTTCCCTAGACATCACGGAGGATGAAAATCCAAGGTCAATGGAGGATGATCTTTTCCAGTAAATGAAGCATTCACTGGCTCATTAGACAGGAGTGGGCAATTTCAGAAAAATGTCTCACTTCCCCTAGGAAGCTTAAGACCCTGTTCCCCTTTGACCCTAAATATTCAGTCTTTTGGGATAAGGTTCCCAGTGTAGATGTCCATGTGGCACACCTATTCTAAAAAAACACTATTCCTGTGGAAGGTGGATCAAAGTTCAAAGATCCAATGGACAGGTAGATAGAGATGATGCTTCATAGAAGCTATGAGGCTTGTACCACCTACTCCCTCCCCAGTGTTGTCTCCATTTGTGTCTCAAGTGCTTTGAGACTGTGGCTCATGCAGTTGGAAGAAGACTTGGTCAATAAAGTACCCAGGGAAGAGCTTTTGAAGACCACATCCATGCTCTGTCTGCCCACGGATTTTCTCTGTGACGCCTCCAAAAATGTTGGAATGGCTGCTAGAGCCACAGCATTGTCTTCAGTGGGTTGCAAAGCCCTTTGGCTCAGACATTGGGCTGCAGAGGTGGCTTCTAAAAACAAGTTTCCGCCATACCTTTTGAAGGTTGACTTCCTTTTCTGAAAAGAGCTGGATGCTCTTCTTCAGAATCTGTCTGAAGAGAGGAAGTTTCTGCCTCAAGATGGGAGGTTCTCTTTCCAGAAATGTTTTGTTTGAGCCTTCAAGGACCAGAAGAAACCATTCAATGGCAAAAGACCTGCATCAAGTCCTTATGTACATAAAGAAAGTAAATTCTAGAGATGCGCTTGGGATGCTTTCCCAAAACCCCAGTTCTGATGGCAGGTCTTGGATTACTTTAAGGAGAAGACCTCTTTATTTCCTGGATCAATGGCGAAATATTACTGCAGATTCTTGTGTCTTGAGAATTGCCGAAGAAGAATACATGATCTGCTTTCATACTTTGCCACCAGGAAGGTTCCTCATGATGCTGGTTCCTGGTTCTCCCAGAAAGAGGGAGGCATTTTGTCATGTTAGTCTGGAGCTGGTCCAAGAAAGGGTCCTGATTCCAGTCTCCAAGCCTTATTGCAAAATGGGAGCTTATTCTATGTTTTTTTTTTTGGTTCCAAAGAACTCAGGCAGTTTTCATTTGGTGGTAAACATTACCTTCTTTAATCAGTTTATCATCCAAGAACATTTCAAAATGGAGAACCCCAGATCCACAGTTAATGTTTTTTAGTATGGTGACTGGATGGCAAAGGTGGATTGAAAGACACCTATCTTAATGTCCATATCATCTGAGTTACCAATATTTGAGGATTGCCATCAGGGACAAGGGCATAACTGACTACCGGTTTGCAGCCTCTCCTCAGCCTCCAGAGTTTTTACCAAGATACTGGCAGTGGTGGTTGTTTTCCTAAGGGAAACGGATGTAGCGGTGATTCCTTTTTTGTCCCTTTCTCTCCTTAGAGACCACATGACTCTGGCCACATCAACTCTGACTTCCATGGGCTGGAGGTTGAACCTCAAGAAGTCATATTTCTGTCCATACAGAAGAAAACTGTTCCTAGGTATGATCCTGGATCCCTTTGTGGGAAAGACGTCTCTTTGCAAGATGGCTGTGTGCAGGGATTGAAGCAGCATATAACAGGAGCAACACCGATCCTCCTGCTGGTGCCAAGGCTCACTCTACCAGATCTGTGGCAGCATCCTGGGAAGAGAAAGCACAGGCCTCAGTGGAGCAACTATGTAGGGCTTCTACCTGGTGGAATATCCATACTGTCATCAAGCATTATCATCTGGACCTGCAAGCAGCGGGGCACTCTGCTTTCGGACTTAAAGTGCTACATGATGTATCTGATCCCCCTCTTGTGTCTTAAGCTTTGTTTTCTCTCTTGGTGTGCTACCTAATAATTCCTTTTCCTCTGGGTCTCCGTAGGTAGCACAAGGATTTCCCTCCTTTCTATGATGGTTCTTTGTTAAACATTACATTTCTTGCATACTTATCTGGGTTTATGGTCATCTGTTCAACACTAGGCATGGTGGGGGAGGGAGGGCCCTTTATAATTTTTACCTGTCCTAATTAGGCAAGAGTGCTACCTACAGAGACCCAAGGAAAAGGAATTGACAGGTAAGAAATGTATCTTTTTCTTTGTCAGAAAAAGTTTTCCTGTTAGTAGTAGCTGAAGGGTAAATGCCATTTTAGTAAAGATGAACACATTCACACAAGCTGTGCAAATATCAGGTTATAAAAGAAGTAGAAAATAGACTGGAGTATTTATTGTAAAAACATTTTCTCACATATGCCAAGTGAATTTTATGGGGGGGGGGGGGTTGTAGATAGACTCAGGGATAAAGTTATCATCTGCAATGTAAAACAGACCATTGTCAATAAAGATGATTTGTATAATAAATATGTCATGAGTTTATTGACATTACAGGGATGTCTGTGTTAACATAATAATCATAGTAGTAGTAATAATAATAATAATAACATCAATCAGTACTTATCCATTCTTTTAGTATACATATTAAAATAAAACTAAAGCGTGTTTTGCTTCTGATGAGTTGATAACATAATTGCTGTGCAATTATCTAATTGGGTAATAATTATAACATCTCATGGGAATGAAGAACTAAATTCATATAGGGAAACTGCCGTTTAAAAAAAAAAAAAATATATATATTATATATATATATATATATATATATATATAAAAGAAGAGGGTTTTTAATTTTTTTACAAATTTAGCAAGTTGGTTGTCAAGTGGTGAAAAATAAAATGAATGTGTTTGATTTTATTTATTAGGGTGATGGGAGAATACATTTGTAACATTACAAAGAAAATGTAGAGTGATTCTGAGGCAAAAGTATTGCACAATAGGCACAAAATAAAAAAATCACATTTAAATGGGAGTTTTAAAGGGATAGTTATACTTCAGTATTACAAATCCCTATATTAAAGCCCTAGTAAAAAAAATTTATTGCCCCCAGTGTCATCTCTCAAACCATTGTGGTTTGGGAGATGAACGCTACTAAAGTTGCCCTCTCCCTCCCCCTTCCCCGTAGTCAGCATTTTAGCTGACTCAGGGAAATCCGGTCAGAGATCATCAGGCAGCTCTGCAGCAGAGCCGCGATCGCGTTAACTAAAAAAATACTTTCACTTAAACGGTCTTCTAGAAGACCATTTCAGTGAAAGTTTTTTCTTTAGTTAACGCAATCAGGCTGTGCTGGAGAGCCGCCTGAAGGTCGTACGACTCTGTTCCCTGAAGTCAGCTAAAATGCTGACTACGGGGAAGGGGGAGGGAGAGGGCAACTTTAGAATGATTCATCTCTCAAACCATAAAGGTTTGAGAGATGACACTGGGGGCAATACCTTTTTTTTTACTAGGGCTTTAATGTAGGGATTTGTAATACTGAAGTATTACTATCCCTTTAAGCCATCTCAAGCATGCCATTTAAATCAATAGGAATTCTGAAAATGTTTATTTTCCCCCTGTGGCGCACTTGGTTTGCTCCAAGTTCAGATTTACTCCAGGTTAAATAGTATTATGTTTGCACTTCCGACATCTGTGCCATGAATTGAATGAGGGAAAGCACTGATATATTGAATTGGTGCACGCTGGATTCTTCAGGGACCTCTTCTTTCAAGGGAGGGTCTCATCTTGGGTTCCAATTTGTGCACTTTGTCTACTATGATCCAGTATAGTTGTGTGACTAGATGTTTGAGGAGCAGTGGAGCTGTGTGCCATGCAGAACTTATACCATCGTTATTCTTTTACCTATGTGTGTTAAAGGGCCTAAGAAAGTTCTTTACTTGTCTCCTGCACATTATGAAGCAATGGTTTGGATAAATCTCTAGGATCCAGGAGATTAAAGGGATCAACAAAAAGCCTATATCTGAGCCTATTTTAACAATTTCAACTGAGGAGATTTTATTATTATGTCACTGTATACCCTGATTTTTTATGTTCATGTATGTATCTTTATTTATATAGCACTGTATATGTCACATTGTTTTACAGAAACATAGCTAACAGTACAATACAAACCTTGTGTCCGCTTATTATTAATGGGGAGTAAGTGCAAAAAAGTAAATTATACATTGGGAAGTGCAAACCAGTAAGTTGTACATTAGGAAGAGAATCATACAATCTAATTAGTAATAGTGACAACATAAGAGATTTCCTCTTATTGTCAGTGGAAGAGTACTTGGTTATTATAAGGTATATGTTCACAAAACCATTGCTTAGGGTTCCCTAGCTGTGCAGGTTATCTTTACATAAGCAAAATGAAAACTTCACTAACGCACGTCCATTCAATTAACTAAGCCTTTGTGTGTTCATGTGAGGGTTTCCTTAAAACCTGCATTGTCGAGGAAAATGAGGACCAATTTTTCTAATTATAAACCCTCATTTACCTTAATATTTGTAGAAAGTCCTAATTACCACTAAGAATCATATGTAAATGGACTGGTTCTTCAAAATGAATAGTTCCTTATCATGTCCATGGAGGTAGATGTGATTCTTTATAGCCAGATTAATCTTTATCTAGTTTTCTTATCCAGGACCCTAAACTCTTCCCCAGAGGAGTCACTAGAAGCCACCGGGCCCTGGTACAAGAACTGCCATGGCCCCCCCCCATGACATTATCCCCCATCACCACATTGCCCCAATCTCCACATTGCCACCACATTGCCCCCCATTTCCACATTGCCCATCTCCTACCTCCTTGGTGGTCCAGTGGAGTGGAAGGAGTCAGGAGCGGTCTGTGCCTCCTTTTTTAGAGTCATCTATGCGGTTGGAGCTCCCGCCCGGGCCTCTCATAATGCAGAGCGCTGGGAGATGATGTCATCTCCCAGCACTATGCATTACTAGAGTGCTGGAGGGAGATCAGATATCAGAATGTTGCGGGAGCAGCTGGTGGGGTCACGGGGGGGCTGGGCCCCTGGAGTGACGGGCCTGGTCGCAGGTGCGACCCCTATTGTTATGCCACTGTTCTTCCCACTAAATTAGTTATCTTATGAAGTTTTTCACATGCTGTTTATTTTAGTTTAGAGTAAAATGGAATTTGAATTTGAGTAAGAAATCCAGCCACAAGTATCCCCTGCATGCTCTTGGAATCCGGCAATAGTTCCTACCACTAGGAATAACAGACACAGTCATGGGAATTAATATTGTAAAGTAGGGATGTGGAACAGCAGGACATCTTACATAAATTTCAGTGCCCACTTATTTTAAACTGAAATAGGCAACGTATGAGCCTGCACAAGGTAAGACTTCAGTGCTAGAAGTTTTGATTCCTGGAGTCGGGCCACAAGGCATCATGTTGACCTCAGTGGATATGATATGTTGTTCTCATTAGATATTAACTTTGAAGAACCAATTCAATTAGAAATTATTCATATTGGAAAATAGGATTAAAATAAACGTGAATTTATTATTACAAACTATGTTCCTTTAAAAGACATCCATCATATAGAATAAAAAACATTATTATAATTTTCAGGAGGAGGGCACTTGTTTTGTTATCCCCAACACATAATGAGGATCTGTTTGGTAACCACAGGCTCATCGTGTATTCATCAACTTAGCTCAAGTTATTCTGCTTCAACACTAGGGGTGGGCAGAAAGTGAAAACAATTTCCTGCATGACCTTTTTCGAAAAATGGATGATTTTTCTCTTTTTCCGCAAAGATTCTTTCCTTTTCTCCAGTGCAAAAAGTTCCTCCTTTTTCCTATTCCAGCAAATGTTTCACCTATTCTATCACATTATTCTCCTATTCTAACCCATTTTTATCCTGTTCCAACACATTTTTTCCTATTCCAATGAGTTTTTTCCTATTCCAACAGATTTTTCTCCTATTTTTAGTATAGTGCAACATTTCCCAGCACAATATTACATCTTCTGAGGGCTGTAGTGGAGAAATAAGTAGCTGGAAGTCAAAGTTGTGAGTCTTACAGCAACATATACCTTGCAAAATGTGTTAGCATGCAGAATGCCTTTGTTCTTTGCCCACAACACTTACTTACCACTTAAGTGACACTGGCACATATTCATAATGTCAAGTGAATTAAAAAAATAAATTACAACCTACAATGTGGCAGATGTGTATGGTAGTGGTGGTGCGCCACTGGCATGGTGTGGTTGGTGGGACCTTAACAAACTACATTAACCCCAGAAGGAGAGGTATCATTATCATTTGTCACACATGCTGCAGCAACAATTACTGCAGTCAGTTTTTGTACTAGCACTTTACTCCCAAGTCCTTGCACTGCTCCACCTTTCCCCATCCCACTTGTGCATTTGCTGGACTTTACTCAACTACTGTGTGTGTTTTTTCTGTATACAGTACACAACTGATGGAGTATGATGTCTTGCCTTAGGCCTCAATAAAAGTCTCAATGTCGTCTGCTGTCTATCAAGTCTGTCTCAGTCACAGAACTCCCAGTTAGCTGTCTAATATATTAATTGTATGTATGTATATTTTTTTAAGTTGTCCTCCCTATCTTATAGTTAGTCAAAAAAAATTATTTTTATTTATTTTTATTGTGCCCCCAGACTCCCTTACTAAATACAACAAATGTCCTATCTAAATGACTCCCTAAACTACGCTTCAATTCCCCTTTATTTGCCTATCTTTTCTAGCTCAAAAACATGTGGCTCTCTCCTCTCAAACACAGAATGGCTGCTGTGAGAGCCTGACAGCTTTTTACATGGCTGTAGAAAACTTTTGTGTGGTGGAGGAACATTTTTCTACCAATTGATTTCAATGCAATGAGCTAGGTGAAAAAAGCAGGAAAACGGCACTTTTCACAGGAAATTTTTCACCAAGCGGAAAGTGCTTTCTGATTTCTGTTTGAGGCGAAAATTTTCACCCATCCCTATTCAGCACTTTATATACAGATTTATGCAGATCAGGCAGTTTAGATGGCAGTTACTGGCACCTCCTTGAGGCTACCCAGGATGTAAGTTTTTAATTTCTGCAAACCACTGGAGTGTGTATTGGTTTTTGTTTTTTATGTAGAAGGTTAGCAATGGGTTAGCAGGTTCTCTACAAAGGAGAACAACCATAACATAGTACACATTTGATCAAGGGTGTTAGTTCAATATTAAAATGTTATTTGAGGATTTCCATTATTGATCACTGAAAGCAAGAAATGCAGTGGTTCTTACTGCCTTAAAAAATTATTGTTTTTGTCCAAATATTTGTTGGGAGAATGTAGAAAACCTTTAGAAACTCTGTGCATGAGCATTTTCTTGCTTGCATTTTAACGGATGTCTTCTTATTTCCAACAGGTAACACGATAGCTGTAAAGAATTCATAAAAAAGGTTCTGGATTTTGAACACTTAGCCACAGGAGATAACATCAATAAGCAATTCCTGAATATTTCACAATGCAAGCAGTTCTTTTCAGACTGACTTTTAGAACTGGAATGTCATTGCTATGGACAAATGGAGTATAATTACCACCAAATAATTATCCAAATATTTAACAGTGCTGTGAGAATGTTAACAGTTGACTGTATGACAAACTCAGTGAAAAGAAAAAAAAAAACCAAGAACAGAAATATACTTTATATTTGTTTAAAAATACAAGTAAAAGTAGCCTTGGTCAACTAAAGGTTCAGATATGTTCTTTTTTCTTATAATAGGACTGCATATACATAAATGATAACATTTTCTATAAATTTTCCTTCAGCATGATACATATTTAAACATGTATTTGTATTCTGCTAGAGCCATGTAAGGCTGTGCTTTATATAAATATATATAACACATATATATTTATATAGAGTTGTTTTAAGTTCTACTCACAAACAAGAGAAAATTATCTCAATCCACAATCCACATTTAAATACTATGAAACTCCCAATGTTATTAAAATGTTTTAATGCTTTATTTTAATGTTTTATATGTATTAAAATATTTATCCTCTTTGTCACTCTTGATAGTTGATATATATTTGAGCTTTGTAGCTTTTTATCAGACTAATTAAAATCCCCTTTGTGTGGGATAGAGTCATCTGCAGACATTAAATTCTGATAGTGAATTCTGTTTATAAGACTGTTTTGAATGCTTGACATGTATGGGTATATAATAATTGAACATATTTCTATTGAAATCCACATTTTATAACAAAATCTCATATACAGGCTTCAATTAACAATATTTTCTTGATGCATACATTATCCTATACGTATATATATGCCTCAGAATTCAGTTGATACAGTTGTGTGTCATTCCTTAAATTGTCATGCATAAAATACTATTTATATATGTATCATGGGAAGTTGTTTTGTTTATAGAGTTGTATTTGATCTGAACATTAATATGCAAATAAGAATATGCCACAAGGTGACACATCCCTTAATGCATTAATGTGACCATTATGCACGGTGGTTTCTGCTGCAATATTTGGACTTCATAGGTACAAGATAGCTCTGCATTAAAAACAGCTTCTGCACAGTTTCAATGGAGTTAGCATATTGCACTCATAAAGCTTTATTTTGCTCTTTGCCCTAACTTACAAACACTGCCTAATTTTTACCACTTGGGAGTTCAAATAAAGTACTGCATTGAACACAAATTATTATAGATTAGGAAAAGATTTGATACAAAAATACTAGGTTAACATTAAACATAAATAAATTAATCATATATAGTTATCTTTAACCATACATAAGTTGTAGATAAAATGTCCATAAAACTGGCCTCTGCCGTTATACAGTATCTTTTCCTTTATTTTTTTAATTTATTGTCATAAAATTGAGCTTTAAATTGGTTGCATTAACGATGATGGTGAAAACCCTGGAAAACTTTTGTAAGTTATAGTTTGTGTGACAAATTCAGTGTCAATTAACTCTGCTTTATTTTGCAACCGACATGTTAAAACTGATGACTGGATAATAAAATGAAATTTCACACTGTCATTTAACTGCTAAATAATTAAAATGCAAATGCTTCAAATCACATATGTACCTGCTGCTTTACCTTTTAACTGGGATACATAGTTTAGTAAAGTCATTCGGTGTTTACAATGTTGGATGTGTGTTGTTCTGAGAGATTTGGTGATTTGTAGGATCTTTAATAAAACTCTTGGGAAGAAAATACACACTTTTGATCTTATATTTTATCTTTAAATTAATTAAACTATGTTATGCTTTACTATACTTACTGTGTTCTGACTATTTTTAACTGGCGATAACCCAAAAATTATGCCACATTTACATTCTAACAATGTGAATTTGACTATCTATTCTGCACAGGTTGATATTGCAGATTTTGTAGGCAATAAAATTATAATTTAAAAGAAAATGTATTTTCTACTTGCCTCTATATTTTGACATTTCATTTCACAATAATTTATTGCTGAAATCCAACTGATCTGTTATTGCTACTATCAACTCTTTTTGAAATACAGTCCATGTCACAATACTTGTTTTAATCAGTAGTATTCAAAAGGAAAATCATTTTAACTTGAATGTTACCATTGCTTTATTTGTCAAGCAATATATCTCTCCTTTATATATTATTATGTTATAAACTACATAAAGAATAAGCATACAATAAAATACAATACACATTTTAAGAAAAGCCTCACAAACATGAAAAGGAAAAAACTACGAAAAAAGAACACACACATTTAAGAGTTCTAATGGCAGAAATGTAAACTGATGCATGATAAACTGTAAACTGATGCATTTGATAAATATTTTAGAATCTTAATTTGTAAACAAAGTTTTATTTTTGTTATGGTATATTTCTTGTAACCAAGGATTGTGTTGGAAAAAAACCTGGCATCTATAGGTTAATATTTCTATTTTAGATAATATGTTTCAGGTACTATTTTGACCAATGTAGTAAACATAAAATGTTTGCAAAAAATTAAGATAAACTAAGTTGGTTTGCTATATATAGATTTCTCTATTGTCCAACATGGAACACAGGTACTTTAAGGTTAAGATTCTCCTTTGGAGGGCAGCACACATTCTCAAAAAATACAGAGTCTTGTGGGTAGAGACTCCCAATCTCTTCTGTGGATCAACCCTAGTTGTGATGTGTTCTCTGAGGTGAAATTATGTCCAGATGACTTCTCTTACTTTTAGATTTTTTTTAAATAATTTTTCTGTTATATGGGGCTGATAAAATTCCCCTGTTAGGTGGGTTACCATTACTGGGCTTCCTTTGGAGTGGATTGACCAGTGTGTAGGTGCTTTGTGGACCCTTGCAGCCCTGTGGAGAGAATCTTGTAACCCAAACCTTCCCTCCCAGCAGAGTCCTCTGGGAATCTGATTCCTTCACAATGGTAATCTGAAGAAACTGAAGATTTGTGAGTGACCCTCTGAGTGCCTTGGTCCACTTTGTTCCTACTTATATCTCTTCATGCAGAGGTTTTCTGAGCCCTTGGGCTCTTGTACTCAGATTGGGTATTATCTCAACTCTATACTGTTAATCACATGAGTTATGGATCAATGATGTTTGCTTTGGGACTAGTTAACCCCTTCCCTACTGTTTTATCTGGTTTGGGGGCTTTTTCGGATCTTTTCCCTTTAGGGGCCTGTCTTAGGTGCCCCCCCATGTTCCATGGGGTTTTTAGGTCTTTTGTGGTACCTTTAATTTTGTCAGTTTTTTCAGTGCATGGCTCCATTAAGATCGCTGCTGCCATCTTCGCTCCATAGACTTCTATGGGCGAACTTCATATGGACATATTTTTGCAGCTGTTTTTTCATACAGAAGCCAGAGTGGGCTCCTAATGTCTCCTAATGCCATTTCATCTAGTTCATGTCATGAGTGTTTTGGGGGTCCATGGACAGAGTTGTCGGCATTGCTAGGCAACAGCAACAGAGAAGACTGCATCACCCAGAATTTTCATTTTGCTGTCCTTCTTCCGAACGGCTGCCCATTTTGCATTCTCCATTTTGCTTCTCTCTTGCTTATCCTACGCAGAGGCAGACTCTTCTTGCTCTCATTCTCAAGATTATCCCTTCGCCTGCCTGATAAGTACTTTCTGGGCTTTTTTTGTGTGAACTATTAATCTGGGGAACTGTTACTAGTAATTTCTACTAGTTTAGATACTACTCCTGTTAGGATGTTGGGTTATAAAGGACATGGGGCTAGACCTAAGACTAAGGACGCAGGGGCATCACTGACCCCCCCCCCCCTTTCCTTACTTACTGTTCGACATGTCAAACGGAGGTCCCTATAGAGCAGTGGTTCTCAAAGAATTTTTCCTGGTGGCCGCCAATACGGCCACCACAATGTTCTGGTGGCCGTCTCTGCGGCCATAGCCATGTCATGGTGGCCACACTAGGATATTTCATGTGCAAAGACATACAAAAATTGCATACATTTACATCATATTACAATGTAAACATTCCTGAAACCACATAGGTACATTTTCTTTCTTCCAGTCCTAAAGGTTACTGATTTACTTAGGTGCTTAGTGGCGTGTTGGGTATGTGGCAGATTCTTCTGCACTCACTTATTATTGGAAGTTTGAACAGCAGCTTCCCCTTCCATTGGCCTGCTCAGTCACATCTGAGTGAGTTCCAGAGTGACAAAGAAAAATAACTAATGGTGCATTTACCTACTAGTTCTCCATCAGTGCTGAATTACCTGGAGGATAATTATTTGGCTTATGTCTTAATGTATTCACCCTCTTTACATAACTGGCATGTTGGGCATATAACCCTGGTCTGAGTCAGCACTTTAGAATTATGACTCTAATTCTAAAGTGCTGGCTCAGACAAGAGTTGTATGCCCGACATGCCAGTTATGTAATGAGGGTGGATAAATTAACCCATATAATTATCTTGAGATAATTCAGCATTGGTGGAGAACTAGTGGGTAAGTGCACCATTAGTTTTTTTCTTTGTCATTCTGGAACTCACTCAGATGTGTGTGTATGTGCAGAAGAATCCTCCATATATCCAACAAGCCACAAAGCACATGTGTGTCAAGGGATAACCAACAAAAAGAGTGATTAGACAATTTTTACAGGTAATAAATGATAACCCCCATATTGTACACTCTGCCATTGTTGTGAAATTAGTTTTAGAAAGCCTGGTACACCAAGCCTAAAGCAAATTCAGGAAAATATGGCACTGTTCCGTCAATCTCCTCAGGTCTTTATGGTGGACAGTCGTGCCTGTATACAGGGGTATAGCCAGGCCTGTATATAGGGGCAGTAAGATCTGAGCAGGGGGGCCCTCCTCTCTCTCTCTCTCTCTCTCTCTCTCACTCTGGGCCTTTTGTAGAACTTGAGATCACTTCCTACTTCATTCTGCACTGTACTGAAGTCTCAGGCCTGCGTGCTAGGAGCCGAGTATCAACTCTCTGTCCCTGACACACACCAGCCTTCCAGCCATCAGTGATAGTAAGGGGGCTGGGGCAAAAAGATGGGCAACCAAATTAGCAGAATTCCTTACAGGGGGACAGCCAGGCCTGTATACAGGGCGACAGCTAGGCCTGTATACAGGGGCAGTCAGATCTGAGCAGAGAGGACCTTCTTTCTCTGGGCCTTTTGTAGAACTTGTGATCACTTCCTACTTCATTCTGCACTGTACTGAAGTCATAGACCTGCGCTCTAGGAGGATCCCTGTGGTGTGTATCAACTCCCTGCCCCTGACACCCACCAGCCTTCCAGCCACCAGTGATAGTAAGGGGGATGAGGCAATAAGATGGGCAACCAAATTAGCAGAATGCCTTACCCCAGGGTGCTGATAAATCCATTGACTGATTCCTCAGCGTAGAGGGACACATGTCCCCGATATACAGAAAGCTGGACATTTTATTGAACGTTGTGTCTCTTGTCCCCAGTTGTGGAACCCCCAGGGGGTATGGTAGGTGTGTCCTGCACCCCCTCACCAGCACAGCATGGCCTAGCACCGGGACTTCCTCTGGGAAGGAGGGTGCCAGCAGTGCTAAATACCACAAGCACAGTAAAGGGTAAATGTCAATGGGGGTAAAGGGCAAATGTCTTCAAGACAAAGGGTAGTAATTGCCAACAAAGGGTAATAAATGCCACCGGTGCTGGAGAAGGGGCAAATGCCACTAGCACGGCACTGGGCACCCTGTGCATGAAAGTTCCCCGTTACTGAGTCCTGTCCTGGAGCAGCTGCTGATTTCTCTGGACAGGGGAAGTTATGTGCTCTGGATATCTTTCTACGAACCCCAGTGCCAGGTCCCCAGATCCTCCCAGTGTCAAGTAACCAGATCTTCTCAGACCGTTACAAGAGTGACTCACAGATACGGTGCCAGCTGCTCTCCAGTTCCAGCCTTTAAGAGCCTCCTTGGTGCTAGGCTCCCAGTCTCCGCTGTGCCAGCCTCTCTCTCCTCAACAGAGCAGAAATGCGAGATGTGGCTCCCAGATTTGACATGCTGCGTCGGCCCTGCTGCTGGCTTGGGAATCAGTCCTTCATGGTTTGCGCCTTGCACTTACTGCTTCTGCTGCAGTGATGTTGTTTTGTCACTGCCAGTTGCCATTCATTTGCAACACTGTCACATTACATGCACAGACAATGCAAGAGGAGTATCCTGTCAAAACACTCCCCTCTCATTGGCTGCAGTGCTGGATGGCAGGGCACATCTAATGCCGTCCATACCTTGCTACATACTGTAATTTTTTTTATGGAGGACATGTCACCGAGGCTAGCGCGGGGCCACCAATACAGCATTTGTCATGGTGGCCGCAAGAGAACACGCCGGTGGCCACATGCGGCCACGGTGATCGCATTTGAGAACCACTGCTATACAGTGGCCTTATTAGAGCTTTTTTGGAGAACCTGATGAGGGGCCTTCCTCTGTGGATGTCTTCTAGAGACCTAGGAAACATTCTCCGGTGTTTCCCCCTAATGCCACTCTGGAACAGATTCTTCTGGATGAGTGGAATACCCCTGATAAGAGGTTTTCTAGACTGTACCCCTTTTCAGAGGTAGCTTTGTCACAGTGGGCTTCTCCCTTTCTCTGTATCCCCCAGTAACCAGGCAAGCTAAGTCTACTGCACTGCCTTTGATGGATGCAGTGGGAGTGAAAGATGTGGCTGATATGAAACTTGATTCTGTCCTCAGGGCTAATTTCACAGCCACCTGGGCTGCTTTGGGGCCCATTTTTGCCTCTGCCTGGGTTAACAGTGCTGTTGCCATGTGGGGTGAACAGATAGTAGAGGCTGTCCATACAGAGGCTTCCAAGGAGGAATTGTTGGTCTTTTTAGCCATTATGAAGGAGGCTAACATCTAAGTTTCTGAGTCCTTATTAGAGTCGTCAAATTGTCTGCTAAAGCCAGCTTCCACATTACTTGTAGAATCCTGGTACTCAGGTTCCTGTAGATGGGCTTCTTTGCCCGTTTTGTCCTCTATTGTGGACCAGTGGGCTTTGAAGGTCATTTCAGAAGGGTACAGCATAGGTTTCAGATCCGTTCCTCCTTTTATTTCCATTCTTCCAGAGTCCTGACAATGCCGGCCAAATTAAGACTGTTCAGGGAACTAGTGATCTCACTGCTGGAAAGGAAGGTTCTGGTTACAGTACCTCCCCAAGTGCAAGGTTCAGGTTTCCATTCCAAACTGTTTGTAGTTCCAAAAACGGATGGCAGCTGCCGTCCTGTATTGGACCTCAAGTGTCTCAACATGTATGTGGAGACTCCAAGCTTCAAGATGGAATCCTTGTCTTCTGTCATTGCAGTGATGTACCCAGGGGAGTATCTGGCATCTCTGGATTTGCAGGATGCGTACCTACACATTCTGATCCATCTGGACAGCCAACGCTATCTGTTTTTTGTCTTTAGGCACTACCAGTTCATTGTTCTGCCTTTTGGTCTAGCCTCAGCTCCTTGGGTGTTTACCAGGGTCATGGGGGACTTAGAAGCCGGGGCATTTCCATGACTTGTTATCCTTCAGATTAACTTTTTGCCCAGCATGTCCAAGAATGTGCTCGACTCCTGGTCCTCCATGGATGGATTCTGAACATTTACTGTCCTAGGAGCTGGTGTTCCTATGCATGTATCACAGTGCCTGTGATTGCTGACTTCTGCTGTCAGTCAGGTGTATTTACTCTCCACTGGCCACCTGTCTTTTGCCCGCCCAGTATTGCCTTTATAGACTGGGCTGAGGCACCCTTTGGTTGCCCTTTTGTGGTGTCTCTATGTCAGCAGTCACCTGTCTTGTATCTATTCCTTGGGCCTGTTTTGCTCTGCTACCAATGTCAGCGTTGCTCCAGTAGTCAGTGCCTCTCCTGCGTGGTTCCTGCCTCCATTCCAGATCCGGTTGAGCTGTCGTTCCTGCTTCCGTTCCTGATCCCGTTCTGCCGTTGTTCATGCTCCGTTCCTTGGCAGTGCTGTTGTCCCTGTGGTGGTCCTGGCTTGTCTGCTGTTTCTGCTGCTTGTTATCCGTCTGGCTGCTGGGTTGCTAGGGAGACATTCTGATCACTGTTTACTCTATGTTCACCGGTTGCTGATTCCGTTTGTATAGAACCGGTTGGGCGAGTCGTTTATCCAGTAAGCGGTACTGGTTTACTCCAACTTCACCGGTTGCTGATTCCGCTTGTATAGAACCAGTTGGGCTATACGTTTATCCAGTTCGCGGTACTGGTTTACTCCAATTTCACCGGCTGCTGATTCCGCTTGTATAGAACCGGTTGGGCGTTACGATTATCCAGTACGCAGTACTGGTTTACTCCACAGACACAGGCTGCTGTTTCCACTAGTATAGATCCAGCTGAGTGCTAATGTTGTCCATTACACAGTACTGGTTTACTCCACCATTCACCGGCTGCTGATTCCGCTAGTATAGAGCCGGTTGAGCGATGTTGTTGGCCAGTACACGGTACTGGTTTACGCCACCATTCACCGCTGCTGATTCTGCTAGTATAGAGCCGGTTGAGCGCTATTGTTGTCCAGTACGCGGTACTGGGGTACTCCACCTACACCGGCTGCAGAATTCGCTAGTATAGAGCCGGTTGAGCACTATTGTTGTCCAGTACGCGGTACTGGTTTACTCCACATTTGCCAGTTGCTAATCCCGTTAGTGTGAACCTGTTGGGCTATACTGTTGTCCTGCACATGGTACTGGTTTACTCCACATTCACCGGCTGCTGCTGTCTCCGTTATTGCACCGGTTTGGTCTCCCTGGTTGGGAGACTGGTTTGCTCCACTGTTCCATCTTATGCTGTTGCTCCATCTATTTAGCATTAGTGGAGCTGTCCTTCTGTCCTCCTGGCTGCCTTGTCCGGTATATTGGCAAGGCCAGTAGAGCCTGTTTCCATCCCTTTGTGCCATCCTTCAGGCTGCCTTGCCCGGTACATTGGCAAGGCCCGTAGAGCCACATTCAGATTGTCGTGTAAACCTCCAGGCTGCCTTGCCCGGTATTTTGCCAAGGCCGGTAGAGCCACAATCAGCTTGTCGTGTAAACCTCCTGGCTGTCTTGCCCGGTATATTGGCAAGGCCGGTAGAGCCACAATCAGCTTGTCGTATAAACCTCCAGGCTGCCTTGCCCTGTATATTGGCAAGGCCAGTAGAACCACATTCAGATTGTCGTGTAACCCTTTAGGCTGCCTTGCCCGGTATATTGGCAAGGCCAGTAGAGCCTCCCATGTGTATCTTGCAATAACTACTGATTGAACCCATTGTGTACGTGTGGTTTATGTGTATGTTCAGGACCCGTGAGGGTTCCCATTAGACTTTTCAATAAAGTTTGATTTTTATCTTACTCTGTGTCTGAGAGTCAAAACAAACCGTGACAGCATGACTTTCAACAACCGCCTATGGCAGGACAAGATGCTGCAGATTATGCAGGATGTGTCTCAGGCCCTGGAGTGGCCCTCTGCCATGGTTAGGGAGTACATGAAAGTTATAGGCTGACTAATGTCTACCCTAGAAGCCCTAACTCTCAGGTACACACCAGGGAGCTTCAGAGGCATGTCATCCAGAAGTGACACAGGAATTCAGCACTTCTATATACGCAGATGACCCTCTCTCCGGAAACCAGACAGGACCTACAGTGGTAGTTGCAACAGCACAACTTGGAACAGGAGAAGCCTTCATGATCCCAGAATGGACTCTGTTGACAATGGATGCCAGCAAAAGTGGCTGGGGTGTGGCTCTGGATCTCTTCAGTCCATCAATGTTTTGGAGCCTCTGGGTGATCCATCTCCCTCTAGTTTACTGGAGCTCTCAATTGAAAGGTCATCCAGTATGAACCCAGTCAGACAACACCACTGCTGTGACTACACAACTTTCAATGGGGCCCTCGAAGCACCACCACCTGGTACGAGATGAGGTACATTCTGTCTTGGTCTGAAGCCCATGTTCAGGCCATCTCCACCATTCACATTCCAGGGGCAGAAAACATTCTGGCAGACTTTATAAGTGGCCAAGAAATGGATTCGGGAGAGTGGGAACTCAATCTGGAAGCATTCCACCTGTTTGTGCTAAAGTGAGGACTGCCAACTATCGACCTGATGGCCACGAGGGACAACAGGAAAGTTCCAACCTTCTGCTCCTTGAGTGAGGATCCGCTGGCCTTTGCTAAGGATGTGATGTCAATTCTGTGGAAATTCCACCTCCCTTATGTCTTTCCTCTGATTCTTCTCATTCCCAGGGTGCTCCAGAAGATCAGGATAGACGGTGCAACCGTGATTCTGGTTGCTTGTTAATGGACCAAAAGGTTGTTGTTTGCGGAACTTGTAAATCTTTTGAATCTGTCTCCTAGACCAGACCTCCTTCTTCAGGGCTACCTTTGGAAAGCTGGCTTTGACAACGTTGCTGTTGAAGCCCACATCTTGAGGAGAAAGTGCTTCTCCACTGAGGTAATTTCTACTATGATTCAGGCTAGGGACCCTGTTTCCTCTAAGGCCTACCATAGGGTTTCGTCTATGTTTCATTCCTACTCTGTGGACAGGGACCTGTCTTCACATCACTTTAACCTTTAAGTAGTTTCTCCCTTTTCTCCAGGATGATGTGAACAAAGGACTCAGCTTGAGTTCCTTAAGGGTTCAGATTTCTGCTCTTTCTGTGTTTTACCAGAGACTTATAGCTACTCTGCCTGATGTGAAGGTGTTCCTTCAAGGGGTCACTCATGTTTTCCCTGCCTTATAGACTCCCATTCCTCCATGGGATCTTAATTTGGATTTGGGTGTTCTGCAGAGGCCTCCCTTTGAGCCCCGTGCTACCATTGCTATGTGCCAGTTGTTTAAGATGGCTTTCCTTTTGTAAGTAGTCTTAGTCCGCAGGGTTGCCGAGTTTTTCAAAAGGACAAGGCTCTTCTACAAACCTCTCAGGAATTTCTTCCTAAGGTGATCTCTAAGTTCCACATCAATCAAAAGATTGTTGTTCTACAGTGTGACAAGGAGAGGGATCTCCACTTGTTGGATGTGGTTCATTGTCTTACATTTTACGTACACTGTACAGAGTCTTTTCGTAAGACAGATTCTCTGTTTGTCATTCCTGAGGGTCCCAGGGCAGGTCAGGCTGATACCAAGGTCACTATAGCCCCTTGGATCAAGTCTGCCATTTGTCAGGTGTATGAACTGAGGAAGAATCCTGTTCCCTTCAGAGATACAGCACATTCTGTTAGGTCTGTTGGGGCCTCCTGGGCCTACAAGAATCAAGCCTCGGCTGAGAAATTATGCAAGGTTGCGACCTGGTCCTCCTTGCATACTTTTTCTAAGCACTATTATGTGGATGTTCTGGCTACAGCTGAAGGCAGCTTTGGCAGGAAGGTCCTTCAGGCGGTTCTGTCTGTCTAAGGACCTATTTTTTATCCTTTTGCCTTACTTATGTTAAGCTGTTTGAGCCCAGTTGGCTCTTGTTCTTGTGTGCTGTGCAATTTTTTTTTCTGGTCCTAGGGAACTCCAGTATCATGGGGACAAGCGTGAGGTCCTCTCTCCTTCCCACATCTGGGAGCTTAGTGTTGGTATATCCCCATGATACCTGTGTTCCATATTGGACGATAGAGCAAATTCGATTTTAGTCTTACCTGTTCTTACCTTTTCTCTTAGTCCATATGAAACACAGGTCTTCCACTCAGAGAAAGGGACCTCTTTTGGTCTCGCCTGTCTGGACATTGGAATCCTTACTAGAGTCTTTATTCTCACAGGGGCTTCCTTCTTCTTTTGCTGTACCTGATTGGTGTGGTTTGCTCACATCATAACTGTGGGCGGGGCTAGGGTTGAGCTGCAGAAGAGGCTGGGAGAATGTGTTCTGCCCTCCAAAGGAGGATCTTAACCCCATGGTACCTGTGCTCCACATGGACTAAGAGAAAAGGATTTAACAGGTAATACTAAAATCCTATTATATATAATTTGTAATTTAAAAGACTTCAAATGGAAAAGGGAGAGAAGTCGATGTTATACCTATATGAAGTCATGAAGGAAAAGTGAGAAGCCAGTTAAAAGAATGTATATCTGTTCTACTGGTTTCCCTGTTAGTGACTAGCAACTTATTGCTTCTAAAAATAAAACTTGCAAAAAATAATACTTCCCACAATACAGGGACATTCCCACAAAATGTGTATGTGTGTGTCTCTCTCTCTCTGCATATATATATCAATATACATATATAGATATATATGTATATATATAGTTTCCTATCTTTGCTTGTCTGCATCTACCATAAAAAGTCAGCTGCAACCATATATATATATAGATAGATAGATAGATAGATAGATAGATAGATAGATAGATAGAGATATAGATAGATAGAGATAGATAGCTATATATATATTTTTTTGATAGATGCAGACAGGCAAATAGGGAACTGAAGTTTCTTGGTAGAAGTCTTGGTGGGGTGTGAAAGGAAAAAGGAGAGTTAAAAAAACATTTTTGACTGATAAGTAACAGACAGGCAAATGATACAAATTCCTTCCCGAGCTAACTAAAATGCTACTGAGACTGATTTCATGACAGATACTATTGCAGACAGACATAAATATATAATACATTAAAGAATCAAATAGCAAAGTATGACTTACTTGGCATACTGTGTTATTTACACAAGCACTAACATCTACATCCACAAAAACAATAGGAGCAAGCATATATTGAGTTGTGGATGTGCTGCATGCATGCTGCAACCACTGTGCACATGATTAATCCTTTATTACAAGCATATAATTCTGAAGCCAACATGCCAGGCTCCATCCTATACATGCAGTTGCTTTCTTTGTAGACAATGACAAAGAGACAAACACAAATAAATAAAATTTTTTGACTGATAGAGACAAACAGGAGATTCCTTGACCTGAGCTTTGACTGAGATTGACAGTGGCAGATACTACAGTCAGTCTTGTCAGTAGGATTGGGTTAAAAGTCAGTTTTGTTCCTGTGGGAATTTTTGTCAAAACAATTAGTTTTCCATATTTGCTGTAGGACTTTTAACCCATAGACAAACCCATAGATGGGTGTGAGAACAGTGGTAGAGCAGCTGTGACTAGCTGCATGGACCATGATGCTTCTTCTGAGGTGGAAAGGGAAGTCAGAAAGACCAGCAGAAAAGGGACCCCAAATACCCTTAATCCTATGATTCCCATTCCCCCCAGCATAGTCCCTTGAGGCAACTATTATGAAGAAGGAAGAACTGGTTAAGATTATGAGCAGCAGCAAACACCAGCTGCCTGTGCCTGTTGCCAGTGTGCCTCCTTCATCTGAGGAGATGGCAAGTGTGACAGGAGGGGACTGTTTGTCACACCTGTCATTATCATCAAACAATCCCATTCCCATTTAGCAGCAAGAGATGGTGGTGGTGGTGATGAGAGTGAGAGTGATAGTGGAGCATCTGGTGTGGAGGAGACAACGGGCTTTTTTTAGTAGTAAGCAATAGAGATTTGGAAAAAGTAACGCAAATGGTGATGGGAATCACAAAACCAGCTTTCAAGGAGCAGGGTACAATCCATTCCTCTATCACCTGCTCTAGTTTACTTAATACATCTATGGGTTTGTGGGACTCTCTCAAAACTCTGCATGCACATGGTGGCATGCCGATGGTATGGGCTATCCTGCTACTGTCTTTTAATCATACAGCCAGAGCTAGAGGCAAGGTTACTGGCTGTTACCTGATGCTGCAAGCAAGTGTTGCCCACTTGTGGCTGGAGGGAAACCCAGTGAGCAGATCACAGTCATATAGTCTGTACATTGCCCACATGTTCACATATCTGTTGTCAGGTGAATGTTTTTGCTGTGTGAGCTTTTCAGCCCTTTGCCCATCAAACTAACCACCTGCCTGTAGGATTCTGGCACAGCCATCCTGGAAACATTTTCAACAAAAGAATATGGCAGAATGTCCACTGCCAACATCTTAGTAACCTTGCCATTCCACAGATGTACTTTTGGATTTTTCTCCTTTCCAAGAACTCAATAATTGTGGGTTGGCAGCACATGGCAGAAGAACTGTGTAACTTTATTGATTTAGCAGCATGACTGGAGGAGATTGGGGGTAGTGGGTGTGAGAGCGGTAGTCAGCCAAAGCCTGAATTGGTACACAGGAGCAGAACAGGAGCAAGGTCAGATGGAAACTGGATCAACATGGAACAGGAGCACAGAATAACATAAGGTCAGGAACACCACGAAAGGGCACCGACCTAGTGACAGGACGACATATATAAAGGCTAGCCCTGGGAGGGGCTAGCCAGCTAACGCCAATAAGAGACAGCCAAACACAAACCCGGATGTAAGAATGTCGCACATGGAATCATGGGCACCGTGATAGTGCAGCTTATGACTGTCATCTCCTACAACTAACTCAGAGTCATACTCCTCTGCAGCAGGAGCCATAGTTGTTCTTTGGAATGAGGGACATTTTGGCACACTCTCTGGCCCATCAACATCATCACTTCTACTCTGTGCCCCAAAGATCCAGGACATTTTTAAGATTGTTTCCCCTGCTGCTAGTTGTGATACCTCTCAAGTTGGTGTTATGTCTCCCAGTCAGACTTGTGATTGTGCTTCAGGTGGAATTTCATTGAGGATGTGTCTAGGCGTGAGCCTGCTTTACCCCTTGCTCACATGATTTTTACACATACCACATATAGCAATATTCTTAGCTTTCACATTGTGAGTGAAGTATCTCCATACTGTGGACTTCATAGACTGAGGGGTTCCTGAGGGGCTGCTACTACTACTGGGGCTAGATGTTGCTTCAATTGTACTACTTCTAGGTGTCAAAGGTTCTGCACTTCTAACAGCAACAGAGGCATTCATCAGAAGTAGGGTTGTGGATGTGTGAGTGGGGCTTGGACTTGGAATTGTTGATTATGCTGATAACGATGATGAAGATGATGATGTTGCGGATGACTGTGTGTTTTTGGGCATCTTTGCTTGTTCAGGGTCAGGCTTTCCAATTGTTTTCTCAAACAGTTTATAGACAAACATAGTGCTCCCTTTTCAGTGGTGGAAGACTGAACCTTTGCCTTTTAGCTAACTGTCTGGCCATGTCATCATTTCATTCACTCTCAACTTGATCAGTTTCTGAAGAAGGGGAGGCTTCTGGAGGGATGTATTCTATAATATCACCATCATCATCAATAATTACATCACCATCCTCAGCATCACGTGCCACTTCTTCCCCACTATTTTTATTTTCCTTTAGTCTTTTAGATGTCTCAAACAATTTCTTTTTACTTTTCCCCTACAGCAATTATCACAACGTTCACTACTAATTTGAGACAGGTGCTGTGCTGGTTTGTATCGCTGTCAGATGCAGCAGTTTGTTTTTACTGTTACACATTCTTCTACCATGCCATCAACAGTAGAATGTGATGTCATCTTCAGTGTTTTGAGACGATTTATCAACCGTACTGGTGGTGGTGGAACTTCAGGAGCAGAGGGATCTTCACCATCATTTATTGCACATGCTGCAGCAACTACATGGCTGCAGTCAGTCTTTGGACAACCACTTTACTCCAATGTCCCTGCACTGCTACTACTTCTTTCAACCTCCTTCTACCCCTTTTTCATTTGCTGGATGTTATCCCAGTACTGTGTGTGTTTTTACAATAAATTATTAAGAACCACTGATTGTGTATGAATGTGATGCCTTGCCTAATACTCTCTCTTCTAGTATCAGTCTGCGTCAGTCACAGCTCACGTCAAGGTCCCTGACTCTGCCACCTTTAATACCTTTATTTGTATTTGATTTATTTATTTACATTTTATTTTAACTGTTCCCCCTATCCCTAGCCTTAAAAACAAAAACAAAAAAAATACTCCTTGAACTTATTCTTTCCTCAGACTCCCCTAGCACAGAGATCACAGCCATATCAGGAAGAAAGTTGGATTACAGCTGCCTGTGTCTTCCCAGTCTGTCACACGGAATATTGGGGTATTTGGGGTGAATCTCCTTTACTCCCTTCTCACACACCCCAGACTACCCTAGCACATAGATCATAGCCAGATCAGGAAGGTAGTTGGATCATTGTGCCTGTGTCTTCCCAGTCAGTCACACTGAATTTTGTGGTATTTGAGGTGAATCCCCTTTACTTCTTACTCACGGCCCCAGACTCCCTTAGCACAAACACCTGCCTTTATCTTCCCAGTTAGTCACACAGAATTTTGGGGTATTTGGGGTCAACATTCTTTCTGCCTTCCTTTCCCTTGAATGCTCCCAGACTCCCCAAACACAGAGAACAAACAAGATTAATTAAACTAAATACTGTTCTGCTTTCTCTTTCTTTCACAAACATAATATGGAATTCTGTGTACCTGACACCCCTTTTATACAAGGCCTGCAGGAAAAGAAGATTAACTTGCCATGTGGTAGGGGAAATTCAGTCTTACCATTGATTTTAATGCCATGAGTTAGGCGAAAAAAAGTGACAAATCAACATTTTTCCTGAAATTTCCAGCATGGCGGGAAGTGCCATTTTTATCCTGTTTTTCTTTTGAGGAGAAAAGTTTTGCCCGTGCCACTTATGACTGGCCACATGTAAATACTGGTGTTGAGTATCAATGTGTACATTTTTTTCAAATGAAAAATCACAGAGGGTATATCGGGTAGGGAGGCTTCACTCTTAGAAATCTGCCTTGAGGCCTTATAGCTTCCAGTTGTGCCCCTGTGCACCACCATTCTTTCTTCTCTTTTAATCCTAATATGCTTTTATTCAAACAGCTTTAGCCATTTGCCCCTTCATAAATAAACCCATATATTGTAAGGCTTGCTGTCTGAAAACCAATAAAAATGCAGATGCAGAGAAATTAATAAGGAATGCTAGATGGCTCTCCAATGAATTATGATGCTTTGCACTGGAAATGTTTCTAGCAGTCAAAGGTGTTGAAAGTTACTTTTAAAGCAATGGCAATTTTAAGAATTTTTATTTTTCTCCTGTTGTGCAGTTGGTGTGTTCCAGAATTACTCCAGTTCTTAATAGTACATTAGTCTCAGAATTTGTAGATTTTATTGACTGCAACATGTTTATTACAGGCTTGAACTCCAGCAGCTAACAAATAATCAAGGTTTCAATCTCATATCACTGCAGACACTTAAAGCAGAGCAACAGAAGCAATAACAGTACAAGAAAACACCTGCTCCCATGATCATTTCCATTTTCCTGTTTTAAAGCAACCAACAGGAATCCTAGTCTTGAAACACCAGTAACATTCACTTAATATTGCCGGAAATTATCAATGTTTCTGGCAGTGGGGAACAGTTGGAGAATCAAATCAAAGAATGTAATGCTACGGTTTGGGAAATTGTTTTTCAGAGGCAGATGCTGAAAGTATGTTACATATCTACAATTGTGTTAAACATTATTGTAAAGTGCAAAAAGCAAACTGAATGCTTAGCATATTGCAAATGATTGAATTCTGTTTAAGCTGGTAAATATCTCTAAGGATGAGGTCCATATAAAAACTCCCCATATCTTTTATCCTGACTAAAAGATTTTAGCTTGACACAAAGATGGGTAATTCTGAAGCAAACTAACTGCATCACAGGGGACAACTGAAAATTACCATTTATTTAACCCCATCCCGACAATGGACATACATATACATCTCTCGGAAACTGTAAATAGTGATAGAGGATGTACATTTACTTCCAGGAAGTCGTTAAAAACAATGAGAAAAAAACATTTGGCGGGCGTTAAGTGCCGGCCGCGTGCACGCGCGACCAGTCACTATGGGGTTAAATGGTGTTTTTAACACTTAGAGTCCTACAGAGGACTGTAACACTTTGTCTTGAAGACCTCTATAACAGTAAAGGGGTTAAAAGTAACGTGTTTGAAACCTCTCTTACACTGTATAAAAGCCACATTTAGATTGATGGGAATTTGTAGAACTGTTATTTTCCCATACGACAAAAGTGATTGTTTTAGAATTGTTCCTCTTTATCTTAATGTGTGTGGCTCCAAAGTGTTTTAATTTCAGACTTATAGATTTATTGAAGGCGCCATTCCATGTGCCAGGTAAAAAAATCACATAAAACAACTTTTTTTTGCCAAATTTTCTTCATAATTGTTTAATATGATTCATCTAATTAAACCTATTTCCTATTCTGGAAATTGAACACTTTTTAGCTTTTCATTATATTTTAACCCCTTTGCGACCACTGATGTGCCAGGACCGTCACTGTGGTCCGGCACTTAAGGACCAGTGACGGTCCTGGCAAGTCATGAAGTTCAGGGCTCCTGACGTGGCTGCACACCAATCCAGGAGCCCTGAACCAGAAGCAAAAAAAAAAAGCCCCATGGTCATGAAGTGCTGGCCCTCCAGCACCGGTCCTTAAGGGGTTAAGGCAGTGTTTATCAATGTTCATTCTCAGGGTACACCAGTAGTGGAGGTTTTCAAGATATCACTGCTTGTTAATGGGTGAATGATCAGTGGCTCAGTCATTGTGATTACCCCTCCTGCAATTAATTGGGAAGCTCCTTAACCCCTTTGAGTGCCCTTTGGTTAATACTTTACTTGTGGTGTGTTCTGAGGAGCAAAGATGGGAATCACTAGTTTAAGGCACAAAATTCCCAGTCTTATGTTTGACTGTAATATGTGGAAGATGTGCGCCACTTATTTTCAGTGTGTTGCAAGTAGAAGCAGTTTTATGCTGGTGCACCTCTGCTGTAGTCTCCATAAAATCTGATGCAAACCTGCTACCATATAATTTATTCTAACAGTGATACAAGAATTGCCTTTCCATAGTAACATAATAAATTTGGTTGAAAAAAAGACACAAGTCCATCAAGTTCAACCTTTGCCTCATAACTCAGAGACATGAGGATTATATAGGTTTCCTTCTGCCAAATAAGTTAACCTTTATCAGATCTTCCTGTTTTGCCTACTAATAAACAGTATAATCCGGTCTGTTCCCTTTTGAAAGAAACATATCCAGCCTTGTCTGAAAAGTATCCATTGTATCTGCCACGACCACATATATTTTTCAGGGATATCCATTGTGTTTATTTATTCATGTACTTGGTCTGTTTCTTTTTGTTCATACATAACTTTGGAGCTATTTAATTAAGAACTAAGGTAATCTTTTATTGTAAAGTTTCCATGCAACACTTTGATATGTTTCTTATATTCTGTGGTGTCTAAACATTTTCATGCCCCTTCAGGACTTGAGGGTTGTGCAAAGCATTGCTTTCCAATATGTTGAGCACCCCTCCAGTACCCAAGGGTTTAATATTCAGCTATAATGAGGTGTTGTAGAGAATGTTATATTATATCTAAAACTATTGTAGTCAAGGGCAAAATACTGAGAATGAACAAAAACATATTTTTATTGTTCTATAGCTAGTCACTACTTACCTGTTCCCACTTTAGCTAAAGCCATTATAGAGGAGACATATTCATGTGCATATCATATTTGAGCTCTGTTGTTTTACATCATAGTCTGTCCTTAAAGGGATAGTAATACTTTGTTTTATCTTTATTTTATTTTGTAGGCATTAAAAAAACACGAAGAAGTATATGTCTTATCTCTCAAACCTTTATGGTTTGTGAGATATTCACAAGCAAAGTTTCCCCTCCCGCCCCTTTTTCCTAGTGTAAGCCATCTCTTCTCAGATGTGGAATCCAGTCCATAGACCAGACAGATAACAGAAGGGGACAATCTTCTTCCTATGAGAACAATGAAAGCCCTGACCTCCTTGACAAGTTTTTCAGGTTTTTCCCCTTATCTTAATTGAAGATTGTCCCTCTCTGCAGTCTACCTGGGCACCTCCCTTCTGATCTGGCTGAACAGTGTTACATCAGTAAAAGGGGCGGGATGGGGATACTTTGTCATTGAATTATTCTTGAACTACAACTGACAGAATTGAAATAACACTCTCCAAAGTTCAAATACTATGATGATTAATTAGAGCTGCTTTTACTCTGCTTTTATTATGAAACATTACTATCCTTTTAATCAATGGCTTAGCAGCATACTGCTTCAAATGGTCTACTGCTATTGGTCATATGTTGGAGTTTTCAGTTTATTAATATATTTGAAGTTTAGATAGATGGTTAGGAAGAAATGCTGCTTGTTTTATTTACTTGATGTGATATTATTGAACTTTTTAGTTAAAATATTTTAGTTTTGGAAAATTACACAGGAATAGACGTTTAGGTAACCATTTACTATAAAAGAATATATAAGTTAATTTAGCTTAACCATTGATCAGTGTTTTTTGTTGCTAGCAGAATTTCTAAGCATTCAACTAACTTAATAAAAAGCATTTACGAATAACTAAAAACCAAATAAATATAAAAATGCAAAATGCCCCCCCCAAAATCAATGCTGCATCTATAAACATAACTGATAACTTATTTTAATTTACATTTACAGCTTGAATTGAGTTATAGATTCGGATTAGTTCATGGCAGAAAGATCACTAACTTCAAGGGCATTTTATTTGAATTTCATTATAATCACTCATTACACAGAAAATACCTAACTTTCTCTTAATCCCTCTAAGCTTGCTTAAAAAGCTGTGTGAAAGATATCTACAATTCTTAACAAATCCCTTCATTTCTTATGCTTACAACTATCATACAATGTGTTTGAAGCTAGCCAATGAGGTCAAAGAGAGTTCAGAAGTGAAAATAAAGCACCTATTTATTCTAAATCATAAAGAACTAGTGAATTGATTTAAAAGAAGTAGATCATGGTTTCTTGATTAAATGTAAGTCAAATATATATTTTAATTTTGGAGGAACAATGGCCAGAGTGCATTAACCATGACTATAAGCATTTCAGTAGGGTGCACTTATGGGAGTTATTTGATTGATGGGATTATCCTGCCTAGTTGATATAAATATAAAATAGTATACTTCAACATTTTAAGAATTTGAAGTAATTTAAATGCTGAAATAAGTTCACAAGTCTAAATGGTAACATTCTCAATCAAACAAATAAAAGCATGAAAAAATGTGGTTACAATTTGCCAAACATTAATTTCATTCTTACCATATGCTTTCTTAATGAGATTATATATGGTATGACAAGTGACATAATTAATCAGATTAGAAACATTAAAAATGTAATATTATTTGCAAGATACAGGAAAGTATGTGGTTAATGTTTGGCAAACATCGTCTGTGAGTTTTCTGCTTTTGCTTGAGAAATTTGGATTTAAGAAATGTTTCATGTCTTATTTTTGTTTTCTAAAGATTCGAATGATCTATGTCAAGGGTACTTCTTACATTTTTAATAGATCAAATGCACATCCTTTGATTTATGAAAGAAAATACTTCTTTTTTGGATTGATGTGTGGTGTGGTGTGGTGTGTGGTGTTCAGTGTCATCTGCCTCATTATAATAGCTCTCTTGACTGGTTGAAAATACAATATATCGTATTACATTGTCAGCAGCATGCCCCAAATCTGTTTTGCATGTTTATAAATTATGAATTTTCTGTGCGAAAACTTCTATGCATGCTCAGAACTGTAAACTTTAATCTAAATATCTCAGATATCTCAGGATGGAAAAATCTGTGACGCTATACAAAATATCATGGGAAAATACACATTTTTCAGGTCTTTTGTATTACAAAGGCATATAGTGAGGGAGTAGGAGATACAACAAGTTTGAGATGTGGAAAAAAAGGTTGTATCAAGTCACAATCATAACAAATGTGGTCAAAACGACTCCTTTTGTCTGACACCTTCAACATGAATCAGACAACTCTTGGTAGAACGAGTGAATCATTTTAGGAGTTCCATACCACCTATGAAGTAATTTATAATTAACCTTAATAGTATATTTCTAGAGCTAATTAGAGTATTGGTGCTCACTCTCCATTGTATATCCCTTAAAAATTCAGATCTCTGTCCTATCCACTAGTTGCAGTTTCTATGTAAGGTCCATACGTGAGGCACATTGAGGAAATATTTCTCCCCTTACAATTACTTTTGTAAATATATTGTTTTAAAAGGGGTAAGATCACCATGAAGGTTCTTTTTGTAAGGGTGAGAACCTATGAAGTGGCAAATTTATCTGTATTTCCAATGTTCCTTAAAATGGAGATTAAGTAAACTTTGCAAAGACTCAATGGGAAGGATACTGTGCTGTACAAAATTTACTGTTTGTCAACCAGTGAATACAAAGGGTGCAGTGTAAGCCTGGAGGAAAGTCTTTGTTCTAAGTTAAAGATGTAAGAGGAGAAATAATATAAAGTTACGTTCCTTAACAACAGTATACCAACAGTATCCCATGCCTTTAGAGTAGATGTTACCAGAATGTTTCACCTAGTGTATTTCTAGTAATCAGAGGGGTGAGAACTAAGGTAGTGCATATAATAAATATGGGGATACAAGGTCAGAGAGAATCTGAACACATAATTTAGAATGTGAAGAGTAAAATCAGTGGCACATCATAGAAAGGTGTACTACCTGGTAGCATTTTTTTAACCTTAGTAGTTCCAAGATGTCTGTCCTATTGTTACGGTTCAGTACACTCAGAAACGGTAGATGTTGGTAAAAAACACAATTTTATTTAAAGCACACAATGAATAACGTAACCCTCATGGGTCCAGCATATAGCCCATAGATAACTGACACAGGACAGGTTACATTAGCAAGTTTAACCCACACGGGTCCAGTATGTACAACAGAATACAATACTGACACAGGTCAGGTAAATATGATTGATACAGTGTAAGAGAGTCCAGAGATACCAGTGGAGCCACTGACTCAGTTAGCCCAGATAGGAGGAGGCCCAATGTTGCCTACAGGCAGAGATAGCGACAGTGTCAAGATGTCAGCAGAGAGCAGGCAAGGCCACCGGAGCGGGAGGTTGCAATGGTGGATGCCCACCGGAGACTACAACAGCGTGAGTCAGTTCTCATGCCAAGAACGTATGCCCAACGGAGACTATCCACCACCGTGTGGCCGTGCCACCCCCGGAGGGGTTAATGAACGCTATGGTCTAAATGTGGAAGACAACCGGATGCGCCCAACTGAACCTAAGAGCGGAAGACCAAGCGATCGAGTAACGGTATGGAGGATGACAGTGGTGGAACAAGTAGCGGCACAATGACACCACCCCAGAAGGGGTTAATGAACGCTATGGTCTTAATGTGGAAGGCAACCGGATGCGCCCAACTGAACCCAAGAGCGGAAGACCATGCAATCAAGTGTAACGGTGTGGAGGATAACTGGCACAATGAGACTTGAACCACAGACTGGACTACAGGTGGTAACGGAGTACCGTAGCTCTGTGGTACACAGTAACGTGAGTGACACTGCGCAGACCAAGGACAGCAACAGGCACTGTCAGGATCTTCACCCAGACAGGGGTGGAAGGAGCAAGAACTTCATCCAAACCGATTTGGTACACGGAGCAGGAACGTCAGCCAAGCCGGGTCGGTACTCGGAGCAGGGTCGTCAGTCTCGCCGGGTCGGTACACGGAGCAGGAACATCAGCCAGGCCAGGTCAGAACAGGAAGCAGGAATGTCAGCCAATCCAAATCGGTACACAGAAGCAGGAACAGTAACGAAAAGCGTAGTCAGGCAGTTCGGGTCATACACTGGTATCAAAATAACAGAACAAGCACTAGGCATCAGGTACACCACGAAAGGGCAACCCATAAGTGGTCACTGGGAGGAGCTGTACAGCGCTGCCAATGAAAAGGCACCAGGAAATAAGCCTGTCAAAATGTCGCTGGAATCACGGGCGCCGTGATACCTATGTTCTCCTATCTAAAGTAAGTAACTTTATCCTAGTTGGTTTGTTTTGCCATATAAAATAGTTTGTTCGGTGTTGTAGTTGTTTTAAGGCATTAGGCATTATGATAGGCATTGTCTGAAAAACAAAGCATTATGGCAATGGTTACTGTCTTTATAAGAATGACCCTGCTTGTCCATGAAAAAATATTTATGACGACAAACACAAAAATCCTTTATTATTGTTTGCGGAAGGTAGTTGAGTTTATAGAGGTCAAAAATCTGAGGAGTGCCCTATGAAAGAAAAACAGGTGAGATATGAGATTTTATTGGGAAGGGGGGAGCATCAGGTTTATACTTAGAAAGAATAGGTGCAAAATTAGAAAGTTCACCAAACTGAAGTAACTCAAAAAGTGAAAATAACAGTGTAGGTGAGCGCTTCAAAGTAAGCACAATGAAAGAAATAAGTGAATGATAGACTATTGAAAGAGAGCGACTATCTAAAATATCGAGTCAAATAATGACAAACATATAATAGGTGAGCACTAAAACATGAATAGAAACAAAAAATGCTGCTTTTTGATACTTGTGATAGGAGAAACTTGTCTTCTCAAAAGTAAAACAGTAGAAAAATGAAACTTCCCTCAGAGCATGACATTTTTCAAGAAAAGCGCTGATTTGCTGCTTTTTTTTTTGCCTAACTCATTGCATTGAAATCAATGATAAGACTGAATTTCCTCCACCACATGGCAAGTTTCCCTTCTTTTCCCACAGACCTAGTATAAAAGTGGTGTCAGGTTTCCACAGCATGCCATTCTATGTTTGTGAGAGGAATAGTAAGCAGCACAATCTTGCAGTTAGTAGGATAGGCAAATAAAGTGATTTTGGTGTTTCGTTTAGGGAGTTTTGTTTGTTCATGTTTGGGAGTCTGGGACACTCTGGGGAGAGGAAGGGAAAAAAGGAGGTTGACCCTAAATATACCAAAATTCTGTGTGACTGACTGGGAAGAGACAGGCAGCTGTGATCAAAGTTTTTTCTGATCTGGCTGTTATCTCTGTGCCAGGGAGTCTGTGGGTGTGAAAAGTGAGCAAAGGAGATTCACCCCAAATACCCCAAATTTATGTGTGACTGACTGAGAAGACACAGGCAGCAATGATCCAAGTTTCTTCTTGATCTGGCTGTGATCGCTGTGCTAGGGGCATCTGAGGAAATGATCAGTTAAACAGAGAGAATGGTTATGTTTTAAAGATAGGGGGACAGTTAGTTAAAAAAAAACTAAACTAAAAAAAAGAGATTTGATAGGTGACAGAGACGGGGACCTTGACATGAGCTGTGACTGGAGCATACTGATACTAGAAGCGAGAGACAGAGAATATTTTACATAGGAAAAAACACTGTATAAATACACACATTACTGGAATAATTTCCAGCAAATCAAAAAGTGGTAGTTGGAGGGTGAAAGGAGTAGTAGCAGTGCAGGGACATGGGAGTAAAATGGTAGTCCAAAAACTGACTGTAGCCGTTTTTGCTGCAACATGTGCAATAAATGATGGTGAAGATCACTCTTCTCCTGACGAAGTCCCACAAAGGTTCCACCACCACCAGTACTATTGATAAACCATCACAAAACACTGAAGACAACAATGAGTCACATTATATTGTTGATGGCACAGTGGAAAAATGTGTAACAGTTCAATCAAGAACTGTACCTGACATTGATACAAACAAGTACAACACCTACCCTGAAAGTAGTAACAAATGTAATGAAAATCTCTCTAACAGGAAAAGTAAAAATAAATAGTTTGAGATATCTAAAAGCCTACAGAATTTTAAAGTAGCAGGAAAGAAGCGGCGGACAATGCTGAGAATGGTGACCTAATTATTGATGATGAAGATCTAGACTACATCACTCTGGCATTCTCCTCTTCTTTAGTTACAGATGAACTTGAGAATGAAAGAGATGATGACATGGCCAGAAAGTTAGCTGACAGACAAAGGCTCAATCTTCCATTACTGAAATGGAACACTGTGAATCTCTATAAACTGTTTAAGAAAACAATTGGAAAGTCTGACCCTGGACAAGCAAAGATGAACAAAAATACACAGTCATCCTGTCTGTCATCATAAGCCTCATCACCACTTCCAAGTTCAAGCACCACTCACAAACTTGCACACAAACACAGGTTATCAACATCCAAAACCCTAACTATGATGAGTGTCTCTGTTGTTGGTGTGCACCTAGAAGTAGTACAATTGCAGCAACATCTAGCTCCAGTAATAGTAGTAGCAACCTCTCAGGAACCTTGCAGTCTATGAAGTCCACAATATGGAGATACTTTACTCACAATCCAAAAGCTAAGCATGCAGGGGAGGGCTGGCCTGGGGGGCAGGGGGGCAATTGCCACCTGGGCCAGTCATATGTCTGGGCTGGTGGGCCACTCCCTCTTTTTGCTGCAAATGTAGCTACAGTAGTGATACCACAGAGCTTACAATTGAAATGGAGCTACAATCCAAGTGGAGCTACATTAGTAGCATAACCCATTTCCCTTGTTAGCTCTATGGTATCACTAGTGCAGCTTTACTTACATTGTAATCTCGGTAGTAGCACCAGTGTAACCCCATTTCAATTGCAAGCTCTGTGGTATTGCTTGCCTTATTTCACAACACTAACCCTCTGAGGGTTAATGGCAATTTTAAAATGAACAAAAGAGAGTGGGCTGGGACAGAGGGCTGGAACGATAGTAAAATCGTACCACTTGATTGTAGCTGCCCTCCAGGCCACAAATTGCCAGCCCTCCCCTGCCCTACAGTGTATTTGTTCTGCACCTGAAGTGTTCCACATTAGTCTTTGGGGCCCATTTTGTAGTATATAGTCTAGTACAATGTGTATTGTTGTACCCTACTAATAGCACCCAAAAGAAAGACTTATATTAATGAACAGAAATAATAGACAATAACCCCACCAAAGGTCGAAAGAACAAATGAAAAGTAAATCTAAAAATATGTGAAGCTCCTATCGGTGTAAATACTAGTAAACTGGATAAGAAATGTACAAAGAGAATGACATCAATTTATTAGGGAAACACAATAAAATTAAAACATAGTTTAAAATATGTGGCTACAGGAATAACATATCTGTATGCCAACTTGTATTGTAATATGTTTCCAAATCAGGAGTTAAGCCCAACCTCCAGAAATACACATGTAAGATCAAATGGTGATCAAAATATATCACACTATAGCACAAATGTATCTAGAAGCTCAACTCACCATGAGTTGGTGAAGTGTGCAGCAATTTCAAGCATGCAGCTCACTCTGAAAGTAAGGGGGTAAAAGAGAGGAGGGGATATAGTGTACTATGTCATGTCACATTTCTTACAATTGAATTAGAACTAAACTATTTAAATAGGACTACATAAGTGACACCATTGAACTTCAGCTGAAAGCTCTGTGGTATCACTTGTGTGGCTCTATTGCATTTGTAAGCGTTGTGGTATTGCTTGTGTTGCTCCATTTCAATTTTAAGTACAGTATAATCTCTGTAGTATCACTATTGTAGCTACATTTCAATTGTAAACTTTGTCTTATCACAAGTGTAGTAACATTTCAGTTGTCAATTATTTGATATTACAATTTGAATGGAGATACATAAGTGATACCACAGAGCTTACTGTTGAAATGGAGCTACACTGGAATTGTAGTTCCACTTCATTTGTAAACTCTGTAGTATCACATGCTTTATTTCACATTATTAATGCTAGTTCTAAAATTAGCAAAACAGGAAGGGGTGGGACTGTGGGTTATAGCGATAACATGGCGCGGGGCATATATATGGGTGGGACATAATGGGATGCGGGGTAAAGGGGGCCCATGAAATCCATTTTTCCAGGGGCCCTGGCTTCTGTCAGTCTGCCTCTGCCCACCAGTGATTTATATCAAAATATATTTTTATTTGTTCCTAAACTGCAGTTACATTGCTCCAGAACTCCTTCATTTTCTGCATATAGCTGGTAAGGGATGATGGGAGTTTTAGTCTGGCATGTTGCCCACCACTGATTTAAAGGGGAACTATCACCCCACATAAAGCCCCCCCCCCCAACAATTAGGCATCTAGCGATACGCTTAACAATAGTAGTATTAGCCAGCATAATTACCGCGTTAGCGAGAAATCCTATTTTTGCTGAGACTGGCGGGCAGGCAACCAGGGGAGGGATGGCCTGGGGGGCAATTGCCCCTTGTGCTGGTCATATGTCTGAGCTAGTAAGCCACTACACCTCACTAAATCTCCCAGTTGCTTCTGTAGTGATGCCACAGAGCTTGCCATTGAAATGGAGCTACATAAATGATACCACGGAGGTGAAATCCAAATGGAGCTAAACTAGTAGCATAAACCATTTCCCTTGTAAGCTCTTTAGTATCACTATGTGAGCTTTACTTAAATTGTAAGCTTTGTAGTAGCGCACTAGTGTAGCCCCATTTCAACTGTAAGCTATGTGGTATCACGTGACTTACGTCACAACATTAATGTCAATTTTAAAATTAACAAAAGGGGGTGGGCTGGGACGGTGGGCTCGAACAATAATAGAAATGGGCCACTTGAATGAATTTGCCCCAGGCCACAAGTTGCCAGCCCTCCCCTGTTAATAGTTCCCCCTCCCGCCCTTGTCCATTACATCAGTCATAGGTCCCTTAGGTCCGAAAGCAGACAGCTTGACTAGACGAATCGACCAATGAGGGACAGTATTGTGTCTGTCAGTATAAGGGAAACCCTGCTGTCCTTGACAAAGGGGAGCAGGGCTTTGCTTTTACAGATGCAATATTGCCTCTCGTTGTGATCTGTCTGGACCAGCTCTCAGATCTGAGAGATTTTATGACTAACGTAATGGAAAGGGGGAAGAGGGGGAAACTTTTAAATAGATTTTCAAGAAGAAGTCAAAGGTACAGGCCCTATGAAGGATACTATGCATTATATAAAAGTAAATTGAACAGTGCAGTGTGTGTTTATATTAGAACATTTCTGTTGCTTTAACGCTGTATGCCTTGTAATGCATCAATATTAAATGCTGCCTTGTCTGCCAAAGCAGTGCACTGGAGATTTCAATGCTGTCCAGTCTGTTAAAGGGAAATATATTTAAAAAAATAATTTGGACCTATTAAATTTAAATAACAGTAGTATCCTTCCTACAGTTCTTTGTGATGTAATCCATTAGGACATGTAGTGCACTGCCACTTCTTTCTCAACTTTAAGGACCAGAGAGTTGTGGAACACATTAAAGGGTTAATAATGTTCATTTTAATTAAATTTTTTACCCAACAAACACAAGACGGCCTTCTGGTCTATGTTGTGTGTATTCAAGTAGTGAGATCCCTAAGTTATAGCAAGTTAGAGGCTAACTGAGGACTGATTGGAGAACCTCTGGGTTACGGCAAACAGTAACATGTCACAAATAACCATAGCTGGGAACTCTCCAGATTTGCCCTGGAGACTCCGGTTTAGTTTCTAATTACCGGGTCTCCATGGGCAGAGGCCTCAGTTTCTGGGGAGTTTCCAATGAAACTCTGCCCACATCCGCTCCTTCCATTGTGTTCCTCCCACTCAGGGCTGACTCTACCATAAGGCAGGACAGGCAGCCGCCTTAGGGTGCCGCAACGGAGGGGCGCCGAAAAGGGGGAAGCTGTGAATTTTAAAATTTTTTTTTGAAAGATATATATCTGCCGCGAGGGAGCGCTGATTTACACTACCAAACGCTTCCTCTCAGCGTCTATGTGACAATCACAACGCAGAGCGACCCAGGCTCTGTAGTAATACAGAGCGCTGGGAGATTACAACATCTCCCAGTGCTCTGCATTGCTGAGAACAGCGCGCAGGATCTTCAGCTCTGTGCCAAAGGAGGCACAGATCTCTCTTATGACACGCCGCTAGACTACCAGGGACTCAAGGTAGGGGATCAAGGGGCATGTGGAGATAAAGGGGGCATTGTGGAAGGGGCATTGTGGAGATGAAGGGGGCATTGTGGAAGGGGCAATGTGTAGATAAAGGGGCATTGTGGAAGGGGCAATGTGGAGATGAAGGGGCAATGTGGAGGTGAAGGGGCATTATGGAAGAGGCAATGTGGAGATGAAGGGAGCATTGTGGAAGGGGCATTGTGGAGATGAAGGGGGCATTGTGGAAGGGGCATTGTGGAGATGGAGGGGCATTGTGGTGATGAAGGGGCAATGTGGAGATGAAGGGGCATTGTGGAAGGGGCACTGTGGAGATTAAGGGGGCATTGTGGTAGGGGCAATGTGTAGATGAAGGGGGCATTGTGGAAGGGGCAATGTGGAGGTGAAGGGGCATTATGGAAGAGGCAATGTGGAGATGAAGGAAGCATTGTGGAAGGGGCATCATGGAGATGAAGGGGGCATTGTGGAAGGGGCATTGTGGTGATGAAGGGGCAATGTGGAGATGAAGGGGCATTGTGGAAGGGGCAATGTGGAGATTAAGGGGGCATTGTGGAAGGGGCAATGTGTAGATGAAGGGGGCATTGTGGAAGGGCAATGTGGAGGTGAAGGGGCAATGTGGAGGTGAAGGGGCATTATGGAAGAGGCAATGTGGAGATGAAGGAAGCATTGTGGAAGGGGCATTGTGGAGATGAAGGGGGCATTGTGGAAGGGGCATTGTGGCGATGAAGGGGCAATGTGGAGATGAAGGGGCATTGTGGCGATGAAGGGGCAATGTGGAGATGAAGGGGCATTGTGGCGATGAAGGGGCAATGTGGAGATGAAGGGGCAATGTGGAGATGAAGGGGCATTGTAGAAGGGGCATTGTGGAGATGAAGGGAGCATTGTGGAAGGGGCATTGTGGAGATGAAGGGGCAATGTGGAGATGAAGGGGCATTGTGGGAGGGGCAATTTGGAGATGAAGGGGCATTGTGGAGATGAAGGGAGCATTGTGGAAGGGGCATTGTGGAAATGAAGGGGCATTGTGGAAGGGGCAATGTGGAGGTGGGGAGAGTGTGGAGGTGAATATGTGGGTAGGGGCAGGGGATTGTGGCAAGGTCGGGGGGGCAGGGGATTGTGTCCGGGTCGGAGTGGGGCATCAAAATGCACCTTCGCCTGTGTATACAAAAATCCTTGCACCGGCCCTGCTCCCACTACCTGCCCACTTCTCCTCCTTCCCCAGCTTATTCAGTATATTTTTTTTTCCATTTTGTAAGCTCTGCCTGCACTCGTGATTAAGCACCACCCCTTTTGTACGCAAATCTTGTCATTTTTCTCCCCCAGCGGCACAAGAGATTTTACTGTATAATATTCCTTTAGATTTTTATGGCACAAGTGCATTATTTTACATTTATCAACATTAAACTGCAGCTGCCACACTCTTGTTCATTCTCCTAATTTACCTAAATCATTTGTCATTTGGCTTATTTCCCCAGGTATGCCTGCACTGTTGCAGATCTTTGCATTATCTGCAAAAAAGGCGTACCTTACCTTGAAGACCTTTTGCAATATCACTAATAAAAATAATAAAAAGAATGGGCCCAGTACAGATCCCTGAGGTACCCCACTAGTAACATTCCCTTCGTCCGAATATTCTCCATTGACTACAGCCCTCTGTCTCCTGTCACTCAGCCATTGTCTTATCACTTCAACTATTTTTACAGTCAGACCTAAACACTGCAATCTTCTTTGAGGGACCAAAGGGGTATGCATATCAACATATTACCATGTGCAGTGAGCAGTCTTATGTCCTATAGCCCAGCTAGGACCTGTCATATCTATCTACATGCACATGACATCCAGGACTGACTGAACATGTTATCTCATGAACAAAGGCACAAGGCAACATTTCTAAATGCCATTTGGATTTTCTGGACATAGTAAAATAATTTGGGAGTCATGATTAGGAGGCGAAAGTTCTCTTTTAACCCCTGCAGCCAGGGCTGGATTCTATACCAGGCAGCACCTAGGAGTCAGACTGAGGTACCTATCAAGATTGCTATGATAATGGGAGTCAGGTAGACTTGGAAAATGAAGGAAAGGCTGTCCCCATAAAGCTTTTGCAATAATATATTTCAGACCAGTAAATATAATAGTACATTTTTAACAGATGAATTACAGGTTATTTAAAGTGGAATTATCACTTTGAAACGAATAGGCAATTTTGAAAGAACTTTTATTATGAAATATGTTTATGTTTGCCATTATTGTAATTCAAACAATAGTTTAACCCCTTAACGACCGGGGAATCCGGCCGCAGACGCGACTCAACGACCACGGAGCAAATTTTTTTTTTTGCTCCGTTGCGTTCCGGACTCCCCGAACGGCGTGCAGCCGCGGGGGGAGCCCGGAACTCGATGACGGTCATAGTACGTCATCGGTCGTTAAGTCAAATCAACCCTTGATGTACTATGACCGTCAAGGGTCGTTAAGGGGTTAATACAGGGCTCAAAATTTCAAGTCCTGAGCTACTGGCCAGACTGAAAAGTTACTCGCCACCAGTTTCCATGTCTAGCCCCACCCATATCCCGATTTTAACCCCACCCATATCCCCACCTTTAACTCCACCCATCTCAAGATCTCTTTGATGAAAGGACACTGTTGTTCTATGTTTTATTCAGAATATTCATCCTGCCCACCTCCACACTGCCCACATTATCCACCTCAACACTGCCCCCCATACACTGTCCACCCCCACATTTCCCACACTGTCCAACTCCACTCTGCCCACCTCCACACTGCACACCTCAACACACTTTCCACCCCCACAGTGTCCACCTATACACTGCCCACCCCGTCCTCCTCCACACGCTGTCCACCTCCACGTATCCCACACTGCCCACCTCCGCCACAAACTGTCCACCCTGCCCTCCTCCACAAACTGTCCTCCTTCCCACACTTTTCCCCCAATACAGATGGTTAACATGATACTCTCCAGCCCTTGTTGGAGAAAAGATCAGAAAGCCAAAAGCTGCCCAGCTGTGTCTTCGTACCACCCTGTCGCATTGTGTGAGAGACATCAGGATGTGACAGTCTATTACACAGAGGCTGATCTATTAATGAAGGGTGGTGAAGTCCTGGTGCACATCAAGTACACCAGAGGGAACAGATAACATTTCCTTGAAATTTCTCCAAATGTCCATTAATTTAAATGGGGATTTTAAACCCTGAACACTAGAGGTCACCAACAAAGATGTGGTTTATAATACAACAACTGAAGAGCCACATATTGCTCACCTATGTTATACACACATCTGCTTCAGGGATGTGCAATGGAGGATATCACTCATCTGGTGAGTATGCCCTCCATCATATATATAAAATATGTGCTAATAGTAAAGCAGAATGAATGGACGATCTGGCACCCACAAGCTACATAGGTGATCAGGGAGAGTGCAATAAGCAGCTTCATCATCCTCCTATTGATAGAAGTCAGCAGCCGCTGTATTCTCTTTCTCACCATCACCGACCTGACAGCGTTATAGACATTTAAGGGGTTAAAAGTCCTATTTAAATCAATGGGACTTACAGAATTACTCTGCTTCTATCTTCATACCTCCCAACATTTCAAATGGACAAAGAGGGACACTTGTGTTTTAGATGGTGTTTCTGGGGGAATGTCTGGTGGGCGGAGCATTACTGAGAATTTTTCAGTAATTTCATGACCTACTGACACCTTTTTGTGTAACTGAATAAATTATTTAGAGCAAATCCAAAGTATTTTATTTACACAGGATAATCTATAAACACATATGCTGACGTTTAAACAAACATGAATATGAGTTTTATTGCTGGGGAACAATGTTATACACTTATATACACACCACATAGTCTGAGCTCCAAAAAAGAGGGACACCAGGGTGGGAAAGAGGGACAGAGGAATTTGGGTCTCAAAGAGGGACTGTCCCTCCTAAAGCAGGACACTTGGGAGGTATGTATCTTATACTTTAGAGAGAAAGAGGGGGAGGAGAAAGAGGAAGAAATAAGAGAGGAGAAGGAAGCAAGTGGGTTGGGGGAGAAAAGTTAAGTAAGAGGGGGAAGAAAGAGATAAAGAGTGAGAAAGAGAGAAACAAGAGAATGGCAAGAGGTGGAGAGTAAGAGGCAAGAGGTGGAGAGTAAGAGGCAAGAGTTGGAGAGTAAGAGGCAAGTGGGGGAGAAAGAGGGGAAAGAAAGGCAAGAGGGGGAGAAAGAGAGAGAGGTAAAAGGGGGAGGAAGAGGCAAGAGGATGTGAAACTGACATGAGGGTGAAGGAGACATGGGAAGAGAAGCTAGGAGGTGGAAAGGGAACTAGAACACCACATAGAAACAGGCCCTGCAGTATAGCGCCCCCTACAACCACTCTGTACAATTACTATGGTCATATTAGTTTAGGGCAACAGGACCCCTTATTGAATTACATGATGGACATAGACAAAGTACAAAATTGTACCTCCGCTGTCAGAGATAGTCACTTAAATTGTACCTGTCCAGACAGGAGGACCAGGACAAGACTTGTTGGCTCGGACGTCTGGCAAAAACAGTTCTGGCTCAGACACGTTGTATGATCTGCTGCTCAGACTGCAAACGAAACCCAGTGCTGTCAAGCGCATTGTCTCTGCCAGTCAAGCGCATTGTCAGTACCCCAGTCAGCTTCCCGTGCATGGAAAGCGAGCGGGAGATATTTATATGTGGACTCCTGCTGGTGACATCAGATGCAGCTGCGCAACTCCACATCCGGCCCGGCCGCACGTATCAGATCAGAAGACAGTGAATGAATGAAGTGTCCTTTCTGTCTTGTCCTACTCGTAAGGAGCTGGATGTGCCGCAAAGGAGAGTAAAAATAGGCCCTGATACAGGGCTTCAATTTCCACTCGCCCTCACTTAATTTCCACTCGCCAAATACGAGGAGGCGAGTGGAAATTTTGAGCCCTGGTTTAATAGATATTTAGCTTTTCTTTTTGTTATTTTATAGAAATGAGCTAGTACCGGCCGTCAGGGGTTGGCAATTATAATGGGGAACAATGTGAAATGTTAGTATCTTAGGGACATATTTTCATTAGAGAAGTGATGGTATTTTGGGGCATTATCAGGGAGAACAAACAATTCCCAGTTATTTAAATGGTGTTTTAACCCCTTAAATGCTAGAGAGGTCACCAACTTTTGTACTGCAGTGCATCAGAGACCTCTCTAGCATTAATGGGCTTAAAAGCCCAATTTAAATCCATGATAATTTTGGGAACTTTTCATTGTGCCCTATGGTGCACTTGGTTTGCTCCATTTCCATCTTTAAATATGACCATTCATATGTATGTATAAATGGATATCGTTTTAAGACGTTATTGTTTCTTTAACCCTCTGAGTGCCAGAGAGGTATGCAATGCATTGCAGAGCAATGCGTTGCGTACCTCTCTGGCACTCAAAGGGTTAAGCCATGCTAGTTGCTAAAAACGTAGAGTGCAACCTAAGGGGAGTTTTGTCTGAACCCTGACAGCTTTGTTATAATAAACATATGAAAGATGATATACATAGAAATCCCACAACTGGCCTGTTTCATTCAAACAATATGGTAGGTGGTGCACCTATTGTAATGTCACAGTGGCACCTGGGCTATCAAAAGGCCAGACTCTGAGAACTTCTTCAGATTTTCCTGATCTTTTGCTAGGCTTGTACCAGTCTTGCTATACAGAGGTTATCCCTGCATTAGGAAAAACATTTATAGAGCTTGTGTTACTAGTTGAGAAGTAGTGTCAGCCAGCCCCATGGCGGGTGTCCTACGCTTGATACGTGGACTTTTCAGTCGAGCTGAGTATGTGATAGTAGAGCCAACCAGCAGAGCTGACAGACCAATCAGACAAGGATTTATCCGGAACTTCCTACGGAATTCACGTGCCAGGACCCAAGTGAGAGTCAACAGACACAGAACTGTCACTGTGGGAGAGGAGGAAAAGGAGACATTAAAGGAGTGCTCAATTTGCCTGGCAGACTATGAGTTCTGGGAAGAAGTGATGTTTCTTAACTGCGGCCACCACTTCCATGAGCTGTGTGTGTCACAGTGGTTGCAGGAGAGGAAAACTTGCCCCTACTGTCGGCAAAACGTAAATTAATAATCTAGCCACAGAACATGTCTCAAGAAACATCCAATGGTTGCTTAAGAACAACAATTGCCCCTTCTGGCAGCAAAATGTATATGAATCATCTGGCCAAGGAACATGTCTCAAGAAACATCCGGTGGTTGCTGGAGAACAACAGTTGCCCCTTCTGTCGGCAAAACGTAAATCATCTGGCCAAGGAACGTGTGTTAAGAAACATCCAATAAATATGGAGACAAACGAATAAACAAACAGCAAATGTATAATGAAAATCAATCAATGTGCTATTATTTCCCTGAAGAATAGTTTAGATTGAATTCTGCATCCTAGTTTAGTTGGTATTTTCATGTTTTATTAAAGACTACATCCCTTCCCCCCACTTGCTGTTATACCTGAGGGCCAAGTAAAAAGGGGGTTAGTATACATAGGGTGTAAGGCTTCCATATGTATTTGTGAATCCATTTAGCAATATCAGAAAAAAGATTCCCAAAGCCGAAAAGCTAAAGTTAACCCTTCAAGTGCCAGAGGAGCATGCACTGGATACCTTCACAATGCATTGTATACCCCTCTGGCACTCAAAGAGTAAAGTAAAATAGAAGCACATTTTGGTGAATGTCTCCAGTGCACTAGACGTGTGTAATGTGCTAACTCTCAAGTCCATGTTCTACAGTTTGTATGTGAAGAAAAGAACTATACAGTGGCATCACTTGTGAATTGGTTATCCCCTTGAATACAAGAAGCATCACCAATTCATTGCTTCACAATGCATTATAGATGTGTCTAGCATCCAAGGGTTTAAAGGGGATAGTAATGTTATAATATGAACTTATGTTGGATTGTCCAATTTACTTTTATATAATGCATAGTATCCTTCTAAGCACCTGTATCTTTGTATTCTTCTTGAACATCGATTTAATAAACAGGGGAGGGCTGGCCTGGGGGTCAATTGTCTGAGCTGGTAGGCCACTGCACCTCACCAAATCTCCCAATTGCTTCTGTAAATGGAGATACACTAGTGATACCACAGAGCTTACAGAGGTGCAATCCAAATGGAGCTAAACTAGTAGCATAAACCATTTCCCTTGTAACCTCTTTGTAGTAGCGCACTAGTGTAGCCCCATTTCAACTATAAGCTATACGGTAAGACTTGACTTACGTAACAACATTAATGCCAATTTTAAAATTAACAAAAGGGGTTGGGCTGGGATGGTGGGCTCGAACGATAATAGAAATAGGCCACCTAAATGTATTTGACCCCCAGGCCACAAGTTGCCAGCCCTCCCCTGTAAGCATGGTGCTATCACTTGTCTGTGTAAAAAGCATATGAGCAGGGAGAAAGCAAGCTCCCACCTAGGTTCCTCCTCAATGAAATCCCACCTGAAACACAACCACAGATATGACTAGAAGACACATCATTAACAAGTCATATGTGCCACAACTAGCAAAAGCACTCTTAAAAGTTCCCAGTGCTCTGGGGCACAAAATAGAAGTGATGATGTTGATGTGTCAGAGCGAGAGTGTGCCTACATTTCGCTCATTCCAAATAAAATTTAGGGCTCCTGCTACAGAGGAGTATGACTCAGTTAGTTGTAGGAGATCACAAGAGTCATAGACTGTCTACACATGCCATCATCACCACCACCACCACCTCCAGTGGTTCTTCTACCATATACTGCAAACCCACTCTTACTAAGCTCTTGGAAAGGAGTAAAAAATTTCACAAAAAAAATACCAACTGTGGAACAGTAAGGTTACCAAGATATTGGCAGTTGACATGCTGCTGTATTCTTTTTTTAAAAAAACCGACAGCAGCAGGATAGTCCATACCATTGGCATACCACCTTGTGCATGCAGAGTTTTGAGAGACATCCCATAAAGCCACAGATGTATTATGTAAACTAGAGCAGGTGATAGAGGAATGGCTTGTACCTCACTACTTGAAAGCTGGTTTTGGTAATGTATCCAACATAATAACTGCCTTGAGAATTGGTGATATGGTGAATGTAATCTGCTTTGCCCATGTCCTGGTTTTAGTTATAGGAAAAAAAGGGAAAAACAGAGGAAGGCACTCCTAGGGTTAATAAGCCATTAGATAATTTAAACTACTATTTTTAAATCATCCTATTCACATTTTTTTGTGACTACTATTTATAATCTGGTAAACTTGCTTGTGGGGATATTACAATGCCCACCACACAGATATCTTTACATTCCACTGCTCCCCAGGAAAGTGCTCTTCAAAAAGAAGAGAAAAACCTGTAGGATGACAGAAAGAAAATGCGGGCTCCAATAAATCTAACTCAATGTTAGTGCCGTTTTCAAGATATTTAAAATGTACTTACATTTACTGTTGAACCGATTGTTCAAAATCCAACCAATATATAGCCACAGAGGATTAACCTGCCCCATACCAGGTACTCTGGTAAATGCAAGATAAAAAAAACAGACCTGCACTCCTCCATACAAATAGTGCAAATGTGTGTCCTGTATTAGGCATCTATAATACTGCTGTGCGGACTGAGTTCCATTTTTTGTCCAAAAAATGTTTAAGCTTGACAACCCCATCACGGTACCTCAATATATGCCAAGTCCTAATCTAATACATTTGTAAAGCCTTATCTAGATTAAAAACATTTATCTTTGTATTTATAGGCCTTTAAAGGCATGATTTTTGGCCTGTCTTGGCTTGCACACACCTTATCTGTTTGTAATTAACTATTCCTCATATGGCCTGTGCCGGTGGGAAAATTTTACCTATAAGGAAGGCTGGTGGATCCACAGTCCTCTTTGACAGGTACCCATATACAAAGTTTTCTTTATACCAGGTAAGTCCTTATTTAGACCTTTTTAAATAGTTATATGTCTCTTGTTTTTAATTGCACAAACTGGGGCCCCCAAGCATCCAAAAAAATCTAAGACACTATACTTAAAGGGTTCCTCCAATACGTTTATTACAGCATTTCTTCAGAGATTGTTTTTAATCTATTCTTTTTATTTACTCTGGTAAAAACAGGAACAAACAGTTCAAATATAGAAGTCAGCTCCACAGAAAGGATAGATAAAAATGGATTAATTTATAACAAATATATAAAATGGTGTACAAAGACCAATGCATTTCAGGATCCCATGATCCTTTCATCAGGGTCTCCTAAATCTTAATAAGCTGATTGCCACTATAACCACTCTTTTAGATAAAAAAACAAAAAACAAAGAACCAATCCGTTTATATTTCCTGATTAGAACAGAAGTGCTTCTCAATTAAAGGGATAGTAACACTTCGTTTTAACTTTATTTTATTTTGTAGGCATTAAAAAAACATGAAGAATGATATAAGTCTTATCTCTCAAACCTTTATGGTTTATGAGATATTCACAAGCAAAGTTCCCCTCCCCGCCCCTTTTTCCTAGTGTAAACAATCTCTTCTCAGATGTGAGTCTGGTTGTATGACAGTACAGATAACAGAAGGGGACAATTTTCTTTGTATGAAAACAATGAAAGCCCTTCCCCCCCTTCACAAGTTTTTCAGCTTTTTCCATTATCTTAATTGAAGATTGTCCCTCTCTGCAGTCTACCTGGGCATCTCCCTTCTTATCTGGTTGAACAGGGGGGGGATACTTTGTTTGTGAATATCTCTTAAACCATAAAGGTTTCAGAGATAAGACTTATACCATTCTTCATGTTTTTTTAATGCCTACAAAATAAAATAAAGTTAAAATGAAGTATTACTATCCCTTTAAATTAAAGGGATTCGTGGTGTGAAGTGACGGGTGGGTTAAGTAACTCTTACAAATATTTAAACATGTCTCAAGTTATATCTTTTTCCATCTTTTTCAGCGTTTACTTTAGGTTTATCTCTGAGTAACTGTTCCTTATCTAATTATCTGTCTCTTAGATATGCTCCCTCTATTCATTTTAAAAATATTCACTTGTCTGTCATAGTCAATTAATGAAGTGCAGTTTCATCTAACTCTGTAAAATTGACTAAAAGGGCTATTTTGAAGCCAACTTTTATGGTGGCAGCTTGAAAAATAAAGGAAACTGTCAGAATCTACCTTTATAAATGAGTGCCTCTTGGTGTAAATGTAGACACATTAGAATTCTCTTTTAAGATTAAGGTAGTGTTGAGTACAGCACCAGGATCTTTTGTGTTCTCTTTCTATCCCTATTTTCAGATGAAATGCTCTGTGTCTTTTTTATTACCTGGGCATAGCTGGGCATATTTTCTGACATAGAATGTGCCCTAGGTCCCATTATATTTTATTGAGTTTTAATTATATTATGGAATACATTATGTGAAGATTGAACTATATTCTTTTTCCATTGTCTAATGACCCCTTTTTCATAATCAGTTTTATCCCTGATCATCTTTCTATTTTTCCTCTCAACGATCAACCTTTCAAAATCACTAATTGTACCATTAACTTTCTTATCCAATTCTACAAACTCAGCACAATGTTTAAAGCTTCCCAACTTAGGTTGCAATACCTCTACTTCTTTCTTTAATATTTCAAGTTACTTTTTCCTATAGTGAATAAGTAACTTCATCAGTTTTAAGAATAGTCATCTAAGATTGTATTTCATGATTCAATGAAGGCCACATGATCCCTAAAAGAAGGGATTTTGCACACCCTTAGCCCTCTAGAAATAAAACAGTTCACAATTTATTTTTTCAGAATGGTAATATCCCACCAGTGATGGAGTTTGTCTCTGAAGGCATTTTCAAATTTATGAAATAGATCACTCAAAACCACTGCTGGGCATTTTTCCATCCCCAAAATATTAAATACAGTTTCCTCCCATTTTGCCCTCCGATTCAAACGTGCATTATAAAAATGCTTTTTAGCATGGAGTTGACAAAATGTTTAGGGATGGGCGAAAATTTCCTCCTCAAACTGAAATTGAAGAAAAATGTCACTTTGTACTTGGCGAAAAATTTCCCGTGAAAAGTGCTGATTTTCTGCTTTTTCCCGCTTTTTTCACCTAGCTCAGTCCACTGAAATCAATGGGAACATAGAAGTTACACACAACAGATAGCAAATATTATTTTATTTCCAAAAGTCATAGTATAAAAGGGGCATGAGGGTGCCTGTGTTGGTGGGGTGTGTTGAAAGAATCAGTTGAACAGGGGATGATTTTTGGGGGGCTTTTTACTGAGATTGGGGGGCACTTAATAAAAAAGAAATCCTAAATAAAATAAAATAAAATAGAATCCATAAGATACGGTATAAAGGGGTCTGAGGAGGGTGCCTGTGTTGGTGAATGAATGAATCATTTGAACAGGGAATTTATTTTTCTTGACTCCTATTGGGGGACAGTTAATAATAAATCAATCAATAAAATAAAATAAGACATTTGTATGTAAAGTGATAGAGACCTGAACCCCCTGATATAAGCTGCCACTGTGGTGGACTAATACTTGACTTGATATAATATTTTGTAGAGGATGATTTGTTAGATTTGTTGTTAGAGGCCCAAGCCCTGAGGAAATATTGATTTGTAGGACTTAGACTTATTAGGGGAACAAGCCCTGAAGAAGCATTGGTTTGTAGGACTTAAGCTTGTTTGGCACAAGCCCTAAGGAAACATTGATTTGTAGGACTTAGACTTGTTAGAAACAAACTTCCCAAAAAATGTTTATTTTATTGTAGGACTATGTTTTTTATGTTTTTTTTTTTTTTTTTTCAAAACACAAGCCCTGAGAAAAAATAAAAATGCCCTTCTGGCCTAATGCCAGCAGATCATGTTGGCCAGTGGCCACTTTCAAATGTACTCCTGGGTCCTGAGTTACAACTGCTGTTCGTACTGCTGCTGCTGAGTTGTTTAAGCAGCAGGATGATTAGGCAACTGAAAGGGAATGGGATCAACAATAGCAGTAACATGGAAGATGGTTGATGAAGGTTCTACTTGCTACGACTGGCTCCAGTGATGCGCCTGAGGCAGTAGCAGCAGAATAAGTAGCCCCCAGTATATGTGGAAAAAAGAAGAAGTTGGCCATTAAATCTTCTCCATCTGCCCCTCCTCCAAAATCATGGGTGCATTGTTATTAGAATATATATTTTTCACTTGAGAACAGGAACTGTGGCTACAAATTACTATTTTCTCAGGGCTTGTGCCTCTAACAATCCTGAGTCCAAAATGTAATCACTGATTCTTTGGGGCTTGTGTCTCTAATAAGCCTGAGTCCACAAAAATCACTGATTCCTCAGGGTTTGTGCCTCTATCAATCCTTAGCCCAAAAAATCATCACTGATTCCTCAAGGCTTGTGCCTCTAACAAACCTGAGCCCAACAAATCACAGATTCCCCAGCCTTGTGCCTCTAACAATCCATATTCCCACAAATAAATGTTTTCCCAGTACTTGTGCCAAACAAGTGTAAGTCCTACAAATCAATGGTTCATCAGGGCTTGGGCCTCTAACAGCAAGTCTAAGTCCTACAAATCAATGTTTTCTCAGACCTTTTGCCTAACAAGTCTAAGTCCTACAAATGAATGCTTTCTGAGGGCTTGGGCCTATAACAACAAGTCTAAGTCCTACAAATGAATGCTTCCTCAAGGCTTATGCCAAACAAGTCTAGGTCCTACAAATCAATGTTTCCTCAGGGCTTGTGTATAACAAGTCTAAGTCCTATAAATAAATGTTTCTTCAGGGCTTGTGCCTAACAAGTCTAAGCCCTAACAATCAATGTTTCCTCAGGGCTCTTCTTTATGCTTCTTCCTTAAATTTAGATAGTTATTAAATCTATCAGTAAACATATGCTGCCACTGCCTCCTGTGATGACAGCAACAGGAAACAATAGCAAAAATTTCCCCTCCTTGTACCTTTTGTTCCGTTACCCAATGTGCACTGAGGGAATTTTGAATAGGGACTGCCTTCTATATGGCCAGTGCCTGCTCAAACTAATTCCCACCCTCCCATTGGCTGGGAGGTGGGGTTTCACAGTGCATGGAACATTCCCTTCAGTAACCCCATCTCCCAGACAATCTGCTTCTAACTCATTGAGTCTTCCCTTCAGCTAGAAGCTGATAGACTGTGAGGTATGGTTATTTGAATAGTTCAAATTTACCTCAGGTGGCATCGGGCAATGGTCAGAAAGGTACTAAGGGGGGGGGGGTTTGCTAGTTTCTCCTGCTGCCGCCAGTGTAAGTGACAGCAACGATGGCAGCAGGCAGTGTATGTTTAATGATAGATTTATTTTCAGAACTATTCTTTTTACAGGTTCAACACTAGATTACAGGAAGAAGAATGAAGGGGAGCATAGATGAAGAAAGAAGATGCAGATGACAGATTAAGACAGAGATGACAGATGAAGAAGAATAGAGAAGACGATGAAAGATGAAGAAGAGAGAAGAAGAGGATAGAAGCTTACAGAATAAGAATTGAAGAAAAGCAGAGTGCAGAAGACCCTGATGGACATCAGGATGACAGGTAGGTGTTCCAACTATGGCAGATAGGATTGTGTTAGATCTAGTTTGGGTACACTTCTGTGTGTGTCTGTGTTTGTAGATCATGCTTGGTGTTTGACAGTGAGTCAAACACCGAGCGTTAGCTGGCTTCCTTTGATCTTCCATTTTTCACGCTATTTAGGGTGAGTTATAGGACTGAAACAACCACAACGAACATTGGATCACAAGTTAGGTTATGTGTCCCAACGTTTGTTGTGGTTCCCATTGGAAGGGCACTTGAATTCCGATGGTACCGCTGTGTGTTTGCTATTCTGTGTTCATTATTGACCTACCGACAGTTTTACCGGTGGGAACTGGATCGAGCCCTAAGTCTTACAAATTAATGTTTCCTCAGGGCTTGGACCTCTAACAACAAGTCCTACAAATCATCCTCTACAAAATACTCTATCTCATCAAGCATCAGTCTGCCCCAGTCACACATTACGTCAGAGAGGTCCCTGTCTCTGTCACATTATGTACAAAGTTTTTATTTTATTTATCTATTTTTTATTTACAGTCCCCCCAATCCCAGTCAGCAACCCACCCACAATAAAGTTCCCTGTTCAACTGATTCTTTCCCCAGACTCCACCAAACACAGGGACCCTCAGACCCCATTTATACTATGCCTGCAGGAAATAAAATAAAATGCAATTAGCTAGGCTTAAAAAGAGGAAAAATTAAATTTTTTGCTGGAAATTTTCCATAGGCAGCAACTGACAGTTTTCACCAATTTCAGTGTTGTGGTGAAAACTTTTGCCCATCCCTACTGACCCCTTGCCCCTCCACTAGTAAATCATCCTTTCTCTGAAAATACCACTGATTATGCCACACTGTTTTCTGTCTTCCAACCAATTATTTATTTAATCAACTACCTCTGAGTCTAGCCTCAAACTACAAATCAGATTCCTATGTGGTAAAATGTCAAAATATTATTAAAATCCAAATATGCTAGATCAACTGCTCTATACTTGTTTTATATGCTTTTCCTCCTCCTAGTTAAGCAAGTTTTTTTTTAGCTCCTTCATATATGGACTGCTTGTTGATAAAATAATTAAATACATTAGATGTAGATTTCAATTTGATAAATAGCATTAGAGATAAATGGTACATTTAAGAATGAATCATAAAGACAAATCATCCAGGTAAACATTCAATATTGAACTTGCAATGATTTTCATAAATCTTTAAAAAATAATTATTTGCTAGAGGTCATTGCCTAGAAATATCGGGCTTTGATTCAATGTGCATAATACTTCAATTAAGTGTATATGATGAAATCTGATGTACCATCATAATGCATTTGCAAAATGGAATGACTTTAGAATTGTTGTCACATCAGAGCAAGTACATCCACTAATAACTCATCTACATTTTTCCAGCTTTAACACATTTTTCATAATTCTAAGAGCAACTGAAGGATATTTTCAGATAATTAGTGTGCCATTCATTTGTGAATGAAAATTGTATTAGAATTGCTCAGTCTAAGATATGCCTCAATTGGCAATTGTCAAATCTTTAGTGGTACTTTAGGTCAATTAAAACATTTCTTGAAAGTATGATTACACTTCCATCTTTGTGAGTATGTGAAGAGTTGCATTTCCAATTATTTAAGAGAAAATAGTGTAACTGTCATATCTAACACATTTGCAACTAGTGGACAAATTACATCTTTAGAGAATATTTGTTTTTGCTGACATTAAGTAAGTTGGGAACATCAAACAGAAGCATTAAAAAGAAGTATCAGCTAAAATAAAAATGTGAAACCATGTTGTAATTGCTGTTTAATTCAGTTTGGTGAAATAAAGTGATAGAAGTTATAACTTTAATTTTTTGTATAATTTGTATTAAAGCCTAGAATAGTGTGCATATGTCTATGATTATGTGATATTAAATTCAATTGTAAAGGCTATTTCATTCCAAACAAACTTGGAAAAATAATACTGCTAACTAGTGATGATCGAGCACCCAGATGCTCGGGTGTTCGGGTGCTCTGGCCGAGCGCCACTGGAGGCTCGAGTGCTCGGCCGAGCACCCGAGCCCCATTGAAGTCAATGGGAGGACTCGAGCATTACACCAGGCACCCCCTGCTCTGATGAGGGGAGGGTGCCTGGTCCATAGGAAAAGGGCAGAAAATGATGGAAACACCACAGAAATGGTTCAGGGACAGCATAGGGAGGATGTCTGGATGCACATTGCCCCTTCCTCAATGCCCCCTTCATCTCCACACTGCCCCTTCATCTCCACGATGCCCCTTCCACACTGCCCCCTCATCTCCACACTGCCCCTTCCACAATGCCACCTTCTCCACACTGCCCCTTCCATCTCCACACTGCCGCTTCCACACTGCCCCTTCCATCTCCACAATGCCCCCTTCATCTCCATCTCCACAATGCCCCTTCCACAATGCCCCCTTCATCTCCGCAATGCCCCTTCCACAATGCTCCCTTCATCTCCGCAATGCCCCCATCTCCACTTCACCTCCACATTGCACCTTCATCTTCACATTTCCCCTGGTGGTCTAGCAGTGTACTTGACAGATCTGTGCCTCCTTCGGCACAGATCTCTTTGACTGAAGCTCCCGGCGCCGCTGTAGTAATGCAGAGGCTGGGAGATGATGTCATCTCCCAGCGCTCTGTATTACTAGAGCGGCGAGATGAGTGAGAGATCAGGTAAGCTGCGGGCGAGGGGGTTGAATCTCCCGGCCAAATGAGGGGGGCCCGGAAAGCCTCATTCAAGTTGAATGAGGCTTTCCGGGCCCCCCTCATTTGGCCGGGCCCTAGGCAGGCGCCTTGTGCGGGGAGGAGACCCGAACATGGCGGGCGAGCACATGCGGTACTCGTACGAGTACCGCCATGTGCCGAGCAGAGCGATGCTCGAGCCGAACCGAGCTTCGGCCGAGCATGCTCGCTCATCACTACTGCTAACAAATTTGTATTGTTATCTGAGTATTCTGTGAAGCATAAACTAAAAATAGTTTCCAAGTGGAACAATACACATATTAATCTTCTAAGTCCTTCCCGATGGCAAATGAAGCATTAAATATATTTGATAATACTCAAGAAGCATTCTGCTTTCAAGGGGCCATTTTTCATTTTGGGAGATTTTCCAAAAGTTATTTCATTCTTAGGCACATTGGAAGTTTAACTAACTAATGAGCTTTATTAGAGCATTCGAACAGAGCAGTGTGAAAAAGAACAAAAAAGAATGGGCGCAGACACCTCTAAGAGTACATCTGTATGGATCTATGAATAATAAGCTCCAACAATTCAAAGCTCACCAGAAATGAAGAAGAAATTTGCATGTCAAATATCCAGTGATCATCAGTCTATATCACATACACTATCGAGCAAACGTTTTAGAACATACCCATTTTTCCAGTTTTTACTGAAATTTACACAGCTTAATTTCTCAATGTACTCTGAAAATAAAGCATAGAACAAATAGACAATTTGACATTAAAAAGAAATAGTGGAATTTTTTCCTTAACAATAAGTAATCTAAATTTTTGACTCATCAAAGTAGCCACCTTTTGCAGATATAACACACCAACACACTTGTGACATTCTTTCCACAATGGAAATCAAATATTGTTCTGAAAGTTCTTCCCAACACTGTTGTAGAAGTTCCCACAGATGTGTTGCACTTGTAGGTAGCTTTGTTTTCACCCTTCTGTCCAGTTCACCCCAAACCAGCTCAATGGGGTTTAAGTCTGGAGACTGTGCTGGCCATTCCATGATTTGAAGCATACTGTCTTGTTCTGTTCTTCTAAAGTAGTTCTGACACAGCCTGGAGGTATGTTTTGGGTCATTATCTTGCTGTAGGATGAACCCCTGACCAACTAGGCGTGTACTAGAAGGTATTGCATGGCGCTACAAAATGCTGTGATAGGAGTATTGGTTCAGGGTGCCACTCACTCTGTGCAAGTCTCCAACTCTGGATCCAGCAAAAGAGCCCCAGACCACTGCACTTCCTCCCCCATGTTTGATAGTTGGTATCACACACTGAGGAACCATCCTTTCGTCTAGTCAACAGCATACAAAAACACTGTGTGATGAACCAAAGAGCTCAAATTTTGATTCATCAGTCCATAAGACCCTTTTCCAGTCTTCGGTAGTCCACTGGCCCTGGCAAGCCTCTTTTTCTTATTATGCCATCTTAGCAATGGCTTTCTTACTGTCACTCGACCATTCAAACCTGCAGCTTGAAGTCTTCTCTGACACTTCCTTACTTCGATCGGTGTTAAGCTGTGCTTGAAGCTATTGTGCTGTGAGCCACCTGTCACGCAAGCTGTTGACTCTCAGAAACTTGTCATCTGATTCTGTTGTGGCTTTGGGTCTGCCAGACCTCTTCCTGTCTGAGTTTCCTCCAGTTTCCAAGTGTCTTTTGATGGTGTAGGAAACTGTACTCATTGACACCTTGACTTTCTTTGCAATTTCTCAAAAGGGAAGACCTACACTTTTAAGGGTTATAGTGGTCTGACTGTCTTCCTTTATTCATTGCCTTTTTTGCCATTTTGAGAGCAATAGACTACTTCCTGCAGCAAAATACTGCCCAAATATTAAGAGGGTGTAGCAACACAAACACTGCTTTTATACAGACAGAGGGCTTGCAAATAATCAGCAAAAGCTGGAACACCTGTAGGCATTGTTAGCATGAGCTTTCAAGGATTAATTTACTTACATTGCTACAGAACAACTGTGAGTTGTTAACCAATTACTTCTTCCCAAAAAAGGGCTTTTTGTATAACTCTGAAATGTACATTATTTTTCAGTTTATGTTAACGTAAACTTTTTTTTTCACCTCTGGCAGTTTATTGCTTACCTTTGTACCATTTCAGGTTATTCACTGGACTTGAACTGTGTAAATTTCAATTAAAACTGGAAAAATGGAGGTGTTCTAAAACTTTAGACTGGTAGTGTACATAACAGGAATACATACTTTTCTCCACAAGTAGGAAAACCAGATGTTAGGGTATATGTAGTTTATCCTCCTGAGCATGAATACCCATTTGTCTCCATTGTGTCCAGAGGAAGTGCTTCCAGTGACGTATTGTACCTCACACAAGCCTCACTTCCTGTCATACAAAAAATTACATACATAAAAGAACGTGCGTCTCATCCATGGAAAGGATATATAGCAAGGTCATTGAATCAATCTTAATACATAAAAGAGTACAGTATATATATATAAATAGATAAAAATGTGTATGATAATGACAAACTTTGCCTTCATACGCATAAAATCATGATATATAGACATTAAAATATTTAATAGATTATGAAAAACATATTTTCTTAGTCTATGAAGACATATGAGGGTATTATGTCAGAAAAAAAAAATAAGAAAAGAAAAACTATATAAAAAATCATCAGAAACCTAAAATACCAAACTCCTAAGGTAATCATAAAAAGGACATATTGCTTTAACTTTTAGTATAATTCTTATTAAAGTCAAGAATAGTGTGCATTTATCTAGGATTATGTAATATTCCGTTGTGTGGTAAAGGCTATTGATTATTTTGAGTTAAATTATTCATTCCAAACAAACCTGGAAAAAAATTGCTAACAAATGAAACATGTGAAACATGTTTATGTGAAAAAATACACATATTGATCTTGTATATCCTACCTGATGGCAAATGAACCATTAAATATTTTTGATTATACTCAAGAAGCATTTTGCTTTTGAGGGGCCATTTTTCATTTTGGGAGATTTTCTAAAATCAAACATCAAGCTATTTCATTCTTAGGCACATTGAAAGTTTAACTAACGAATGACCCTTATTCCAAAATTCAAACAGAGCATTGTGTTCCAGCTCACTGGAACACAAAATATAAAATAAAAAACCAACAGATTGTAGTAGGTACAGTTTAGTCCCCTTGCACCCCACCCCCCTAAAGTACATCAGTTCATGCTATTTGGGTATAATTTTTCTCAAGCTGGCAATAAGTACTGAACAGTAGTGTTTTCTGGTTTTAAAATATATCAGTAGTGGGTGAAATCTAAAAAGCCCCCCTTATTCTTATATTACTATAATTTTTGTGTACACCAGCCTGTGGGTAGAAAGGCAATTTACCTCTCTTTTTATGAAGTGGGTTTTCTCCTTCACAAAATTGTATACATTGACCACATTTTCTTCATGGCTGTGTTTGCTACAACCATCTTGACCATCCAGTCATATCTGAAGAAAAATCAAAACAAAAAAGTAAGAAAACTTACAAATTGTGGTGAAGTTCTGTGCCTCCGGCACCCTCTGCTGTAATTCAATTAATACTAAAATGATACCATGTTTTTCAGGCTGGCAATAGGTACTGGCATTCGTGAAATACCATGCCACAATGCCATAATGCCACATTTTGGAAGCATTTGTGCTCAGCATCCTTTATCTTATGTGGGTAGTTGTCTGTTTTTAAAATTGTATACCTTGCCTAGGTTTTCTTCATTTCTGCAGTATTTGCAACTGTTTGAGTATATTTTGTCATATTTCAGAACATTTAAGAAAGTTTAATGCTCCTGGACCCCCCTAAATATGTCACCTCATACCAATGAGGTACCATTTTACTTGAAATGTGTGTAGCTGCTTAAACTGTTATACATTTCCCTGGTTCGCAAACATTTCAGTATCTTTAAAACAGTGAAAAAGGTTAAAACAAATTTTTTATAGTGTTATCTTCTAGAGAATCCATAACAATACAGTATTGGAGTAGAAACTCAAAATGGCACTTCTCTGATTAAGGAAATGTGTGCACTTTTTGTATTATATAACGTTTTGTGGGTATATTTTGTTTGTGTATTGCAATTTAAGTTCCAGGCTCTACTATACTATTAATACTGTCCTGCAACTACAAAATATATGGCAAATCTATGAATATGATATTTCCAAAACTAGATGAAGGTGAAAAGATTTAGAGGATGTGTTATGTAACTGCCATAGCTGTGTAGAAAAAAACACTGACAGAATAATAATATGCTGTTTTTTATATTTACCTCATATGTTTTAATGTTTTCCAGGAAAAATTATGAGATGCATATTTATAAATTGCACCAAATAAAACCCCATGCAATCATGAAAAAATAATATATAATTTACATGGGTACACTAAACAATAAAAAAGGTGAAACCTGGTTAACCCTTGGAGTGCCAGAGTGGTACTCAAGGCATTGCTTTGCAATGCGTTGCATACCACTCTGGCACTCAAAGGGTTAAACAAGTAGATAGCAAAAATGTGAAAATTCCCTTGGTCAAGAATGTATGTGCAAGGGAGAAAGTAGCATGTCCCAATCAAGTACTTAGTTCTTTCTGTTGCTGCTTGCACATAACCTCCATCAAGGATTTTCTTTTCCATACCATTAAATCATGGTGTCCTCAGTGTTTCTGACTACTAATAACCTCTAAGAGATTAGTAGTCCTCTTTTTAAAGGGTAAAGGATGATGACACATGGTAAGTAAACGTAAGTAAAAGACTGTACTCTTGCTTGTGTGCACAGTTATTAGGGCTGAACAGTTTTATAAATTAATACATATAATATGCAGGCTGACTCTTCGTATGTTCTTTAAATCCGTCAATGTCGACCATTTTCTGTACAATGAAAAATCACACTGAAATGAGTTGGAGAGAATAACCTATTGGGTATATTTTAAGGATCATGAAAAGATAAAATCTTGCAGTTCTTGACAAAAATGTACCTTTAAAACATAACTGTAAATGCAGTTTATTGTGAACTAGTTGAAGAGCCCATGTACACGGGCCTCAGTGCCACCCAGCAACAGCTGCGGTGCAGTCATGTGCAGTAGAGACTGACCGCGGCGCGGCTGATAACAGAGCCCAGAGTGGACTACGGTCTGAATTTGGAGCGGTCCGCTCCGTTATCAGCCGCACCACGGGCAGTTTCTACTGCGCATGACTGCAGTGCATGCAGCCAACTGTACTGCGCATGACAGCTTCTGACAAACTTTAGCAAATTATTATATAGGATTACTTCTATAAAAACACTATAGGGATTAGAGAAAAACGTTTCTATAAGCAGATTGTTCTTACCGCAAGAATAACCTTCATAAGAAGGAACAATAACCCACTTGGGATCACATACAAATCTTTAAAAGCTGAATGCTCTCTTAAAGTAAAAACAATAGTTCGTCACTGACAGTTTCACAGAGTTTAAATTAAAACAAACATGTAAATTGTTTTACACGTTTTTGTAAAATGGAACAATATATTCTTTTTATATACATATATACTCCCTTGGATGCTAGAGATTTAGCCAGTGCATTGTGAAGCAATGAGTTGGTGAAGGCTCTAGCATTCATGGGGTTAATAAATATCCGTTTTCTAACAAATAACACACAGTTTTACAATTGTTTCTTCTTATGTGCTACTACTGTATAGAAGACGTTTCCATATGCTGCGCGAATGCAATAATGTTTACAGTCTACACCAATACACTATGAAGCTTATGTTCTGACATGAACTGGAACAATTATGATGCAAATTAGCTGCACCACAGGGAGAAATAAAAATTACCATAATGCCCATTGCTTGAAATGAACTTTTAAAGTGGAACTTTCACTACAATAACATAGGGCCGCAAATGATTCTTACATTAGCTATATGCACACACTTATTCTTATTTTCAAGTATAATTGCTCCTTTAATGAAAAATAGAACCTTTTATGCAGGCAGGCACAGGATGGGATCAGTAGGCGCTCTCTGCTCCTGCACTGTCAGTCCCTTCAGCATAAAGGCATTCAACTCAATAGTGGAGTAGAAGGGGAAGGACAGCGCAGACGCAGAGATGCAGGCTCTGCAAGATGTCTGCAGCGTTCCCTGGTGCCTGCCTGCATAAAAGGCTATATTTTTAATTAAAGCAGCAATTATACTTGAAAATAAAAATAAGTGTGTGCATATTGCTAATGTAATAATATTTTGCGGCGCTATGTTATTGTAGTGAAAGTTCCGCTTTAATCTCAAAAGTGCTATAGATGTCTCCAGTGCATTGCAGAACAAGTCTATAGAGATGTCACTAGCACTAAGTGGTTTTAACCCTTTCAGTACTATAGGGTTGAGAATGCATTGTAGATCAATGCACTTCTCACTTCTCTGGAACTGTAAGGGTTAAAGCCATGATTAAGTCAATGGACATTTTATTTGTTTTCTATAATGCAGTTTGTCTGCCCCAGAATTACATAGTAACTTAGTTGATGAAGGTGAAAAAAGACATGACTCCATCAAGTTTCATCCACGTCACCTTCGCTGATCCACGGGAAGGCAGAAAACAAAGTTGTTGAATCAATTCCCACTGAATCTCCAAGTGTGCAAAACATTTCCTTCTTAGACTCAGAAAACAGTTGGATATTTCCCTGGATCAAGATCCTATCTGCTTTGAACCAACTGTAATAATTCCTAATATTAATCTGAGCTAGAAATGTATCCATTACTTTTTTGAAAGCAGCTACAGTACCTGCAAACAGAGCATCCCAAGGGAAATAATTCCACAACTTTACTGTCCTTACTGTATGCCGCCTTTGTTTTAGTATAAACAGTTCCTCAAAGAGTATTGACTTCAACATTTTTAATAAACGGAAATCACATCACCCTTTTTCTGATGTACACAAACCTAGTTTGGCTAGTCTCTCTTTATAACTCAGATTTTTTATTTATTTTTTTAACCACTCTGCACTCCATATTCTAGATGATGCCTTATCAAGGATTTATAAGAAGTATAATTATATTCCCATCCCATGCCCCTTTTTATAAATTATAATACTCTGTTGGCACTGCACAAATCTACACAGGGATTCTCATTTAGTGTATACATAGCATGTTTGTTTCTGCAGCCCAGTTGTATAACTTTACATTTATGTATATTAAACCTCATCTGCCACTTTTCCACCCATTCACTCAGTGTATTTGAATATTTCTTCAGAAAAACAATGCACTGTATGCATTTCCTTACACAGCTTAGTGTCATCAGCACAGAGAGACACTACTTTCATTTGCCATAGAACTTTAGACCAACTTGAAAGGGTTCCATTTACAACAACTCTCTGCAATCTACCCATGAACAAATTTCTCCTCCCAAGCTGAAGCCTTTTAATTTATGAAGTAATCTGTTGTGAGGCACAGTATCAAAGGCTTCTGCGAACTACATCAGTAGCAATACCCTTGCCCAAGTTACTACTTAACCTTTCATAGAATGGAAATAATTAGTTTGACATAATCTATTCTTTATAAAACCATGATGTCAGATGTCAAAAGTCCTAAATACTAACAGTTAGTAACCCTTCTAATATCTTACCCACTATGGAAGTTATGGATACAGGTCTATATTTATCTGATTTTTGAATAATGTTACTACATCTGGTTTCCTCCAGTCACTGGGTACTATGCCTGATAACAGTGAATCAATAAATATTAAGTATAATGGTCTTGCTATTACTGAACTAAAGGCAGAATGCAAGAACCATGTGCAATTGCCATTTACTATGTAATGTTGATGGAAAAATTATTAGCACCAAAATGTTTCCGAATTGTGCATGTTTTCGTTTTTTTTTTTTTTTTTATTAATCAACGAATGTTTGTACTTTTTTTAACTGTTTATTAAGAATTTTTGACAATGCACATGTATTACAGGTCATGGTCAGCATAAAGCAATGGTCTTCCAATGTTAGCTCCAGAAGCAATATGACAAAGCATCAGAGAGAGATACACTTAAAATGGTAGGTTACTAGATGGCATTTAATGGCCATAGGCTTAGCAGATTAATGGAATTTTATTAAGACTTATCAGTTGACATCCATATGGCAGGGTAGCTATACCATAGCAGGAGGAGAACCAAATAGAAGAAACCAACTGGGATGGGGAGAGGAAGGAACAGAAAAAAAGTTCAGTGGAAGGGGTGTATCAGATATGCAACATGAGGCATAAATTGTTATTTAGCAGGCTTCAAGATGGGGGAAAGATATCCCCCATCCCTCTCTTGGACATCCATATTGTAAATCTAAAGTAATGTAGAGATGACTGCCATTGGGCATAAGGAAGGGTATTAAGGAAGGGTGAAAAATCTCCTACCTTGAAGTTATTTTTGCTAAAGTGAGGTGACCCATGTAATTTGTCAAAATGCAAGGCCTTTTCCTTGAACTGCTTAATGGTTGGAGGTTAACATTGGAGCCAGGTCACTAAAATGCACTTGAGGGCCAGAAGTGTGAGTATATCAAAAAGAGTGGCGTGTGGTGTGAGGAGGGTTCCTTCTGTCCCATAAACTTCTAACAAGAAAGCAGCAGTGTCTATTGAACATTCTAATTGCAACTGTTGCATGCAGTAGGCATGAAAGTGTTTCCAAAATGTCCTGTTGATGGGAGTTATTCAAAGAGCATATGAAGGAGGTGTGAGTTTGGTTGGTGGCATTTGGGGCAGTAGTTTGTGGTCGCCAGACCTATGCATGTGCCCAGTACTGGTGACAGGTAAGTTCTATGTAGTAGTCTAAGAATTCATTTGTAAAAATAAAAGGATGGCATGGTTTTGAATAGTCTAGGTGAGTGTCAGAGGACATCTCCGAGAGAGACACAGGGAACATCTGGGAGACATTTAGTCAAGCCAGAAATGGAGGTAGAATGATCCTACAGGATATTCAGGAGTTTGTACAATTGAGGCATGCTGAATTTTATAAATGGGGGTTATATCAGAAGATCGGTCAATCAAAGGAGCTAAGACAAGACACTGTAAAGGTAATTTTTAGTCTGCAGATATGGAAACATGTGACTGGGATGAAGATTGAATTATTTCATGATCTCCGGGAAAGAATAAATGGAGGTGGACAAAGGATGTATCATGTGATTCACAGATCTCAGGCCCCTAGCCTGATCAGTTAGACCCCCCACCAAAAGGATTATTTATGAAGGGTAAAAATAAAGAGTGATTTACATTGTAATGGAGGAGTCATCTGGCTTTTTGCCATGCTTCAATTGTGGAAAGAAGCAAAAGATTGGTGTGGCACAGCAGCGGGAGCGGACTCTGTGGTGCATGTCGAAAGTAGGTGAGGTTGACATGGGGAGCAAAGTCCTGGTCTCTGCATGATTGTGTGTATGTGTCTGCCTCATTAATCCAGTCCCTTGCATAGCTAAGTAAACTGTCTATATTATAGAGTATCATGTTAGGCAACCCATAACCTCCATTTGTTTTAGATTGGTGTAATTTCTGTAAGCAGATTTTCATCTGCTTACCTCACCAAATGAATCCCTGAAATCTGTGATGTATTTTTTGACATCTATGTTAGCAAGAGGTAGTGGTATTTGTATTTTATGTAAGAGTAATAGAAAATATAATTTTTTTACGAGATTTATTCTGCAAATGAAGTTCAGAGGGAAAGTGTTCCAAGAATAGAGTTTTATCATCAGGTGATCTAAGTCCATAGAAATGTTGTACTGGTAGAGATGATCTGGGTCCCTCAGAAGATAGATAGCAGATCTTTTGCAGGATCGCAGAGAAGCCAAGTGTGGGTTAGCATGTAATCGTACAAAGCCTGCAGTTTATGTTCCATCTCACTGATGTGCACCCCTTGAAAGCCCAGTAGAAGTTGGAGAATGGAGATGCCTGATCAGGGGGCATCCCTGTTGTTTGCCTTTACACTTTGAGAAGAGGGGAGAGATAAAATTGTAAGTGGTTATCGTAGCCTGTTGCATGGTATACATGGTGTTCTAATATCCTAAAGAGATGTTGCCAGGATATCTTATCAAAGACTTTTTCCACATCTAAGTTAAGAAGCATGTTGTGGTCTGATGGGGATCGTTTAGTGGCAAGCTATGGCTGTGCATATAGGGTTGACTGAATGTCAAGGGTAAAATGATATCGTAGTATTGTGATAAAAATATTATGGGGGTGGCTGGTAGATGAGATCTTTGAGGATTTTATAGAACTCACGTGGCAGGCCATCTGGTCCTGGGGATTCTGGAGTTTAAGTAATTTCCTCTAGTGTTATGGGGCTATTTAGAAAGTCCTGTTGATCAGAAGACAGTTTAAGGAGATTAGATGAATTCAAGAAGCCAGTGCCCTTTGTGGGTTTATCAGTGGGTATGCTGTATAAATCTCAGTAGAAATGCATGAAAGTCTCTTTTATTGTTTCAGTATTGGGGTTAGGGTAGAGTCAGGTAGCTGAAGAGAGAGGATGCCTTTTGGGCACTTGCTTGAGTTAATGAGGTGGGATAACAGCTTATCTTGTTTGTCTACATGCAGATGGAAAGAGCCTGCCCTTTCCAATAAATTGAATTGGACTGTGGTGTGTAAGAGTGTCTCATATTTGCTTTTGACATCCAGATATTTAGATTTACTGTGTTGGGTATCTAGTCGTAGATGAGCTTAGCATGTTTTGGTCAAAGTAGGCTGGGCAGCTTCGGTTTAGAAGAGGTTTCCCTTTTCAGTTTTGAAGTGTATGATATTATATGGCCTCTAGGTACTGCCTTAGTCGTTTGCCAAAACAGGATGAGAGTAGACTTGTGCAAACAGTTTTCCCTTGCAAAGTGTGACCAGACTGATTTGAGGCTGGATATAAAGTCAGAGGAGCAATAGAGATGTGCCGGTATTCACTAGGTAAAGGCAGAGGGGGGCAGAGAAAGAGTTAGTGTAATGGGGGAGTGGTCAGAGATGATGATATCATGAATTTTACAGTCCCGGACATGTGTTATCATTGGTGTTGAGGCAAAGAAGCAATCTATCCTAGTAAAGAGATCATGAGCATGAGGATAAAAGCTATATTCCTTGGCTATTGGCTGGAGGCTTCACCCTGTGTCATGTTGGCATAGGTGTTTCTGAAAAGTGAGGATGGGGTTCCTGCTGGCCTTAATCATAATGGATGGGGCTTGTTTCTGTCTAGTATTGGATCAATAACGTGGTTAAAATTGCCTCCCATCACCACCTTAGTGGAAGGGGCAATGGTTAGGAATTGACGGATAGGGGAAAATTAAGGGAACGTTGGGTTATTAGGGGCGTAAATGTTACATACAATGAGTGGCACCGGGCCTACAGTGCATTGTAGCAAGATGTAGCATTCCTCCCTATCAGTGACTTTTTCTAGGATCTTATGGTGCAGGGAATGAGGATTGCAACCTCTTAATTATTAGTGGAGAACAGAGCTGACATGCAACTTACCACCCAGTCCCTACAAACTTTGTCATTTTGCTGGGTAGTGAATTGTGTTTCATGAGATGTTTACATATCTTCTTCTGTATGATCGGGTTGTGGATACCTCCCACATTCCAAAAGGTCATGTTCAGAACATGAGACTTAAGGAATGTCGGAGTAGTCAGGGAATAGTCCTGTAGTGATGTGAGATGAGGTTAGGAAGAGGTAAACACAGCTTACCATGATGGCAAGCCTTCCCAGCATGGGGGTCCCGAAGAGGGGGTTGGGAGATGCGGAGTATGAGGTTCTCTGTCAGCATAGGTAGGTATCTGCTGCATAGGGGAGAGAGACTGCAAAAGAGATAGAAAGCGAGATAAAAAAAAAAAAATTGGTGAAAAGGAAAGAGTACAAAACAGTAGGGACAGGAAAGAGAGGGACCATGATATAACAAACAATTTAGAACAGAAAACAGTAAACATTGTGAATCCCAGAGCAGTCAAGTAATTCTCAGAAAGGAATCTAAGCTTCCAACGTCAGTGCCCTTCCCAGTATGAGATTTCAGTGAGTAACAGAACGCTGTTGTAAAACAGGTGAAGTATAGTAAGAGATCAAACAAGTAGCATTATCATTGAAACAACAAGTACGGATTTGCACAATAATTACAATTGCGTAAACTCAGTTCCATGTCACCACATCCCCAGATGTTGCTAAAGGATAAGGAAAGGTAAAATGTTGTACCCATCAAGAGTGAGAATGTAATCCCCACCCCTCAATGTAGATTAAGGAGCCAGTGAATGAGAGAGTCGTGGAATTATGCTGAACTGCAAGGTTATGACCACGGGACAAGGATTGAAAGCAACATTGGGAGTCATGGGGTGTGTAACCCATGGAGCCTGGGGAGGAGAAAAAAATGGATAGATCATTAGAGTTCATGATACTAGGACATGTCAAGCATGGTCCAAAGTAGGGATGGGCAGTAAACAATTGTGGCCAGTAGGACTTCTCAGATCATAGGTGTTGGAACCAAACAAGAAGATCAGACGGGGGCAATGATATACAGCAGCTCTGAAGACTGTTGGTTATATTATTGAGATTAAGGTTTTCACCTCTGTGGGGGTTTCAAATCAGAGGGTATTATCATCATGAGTCACTCTGTGGCGAGCTGGAAATAGAAGAGCGAATGTGATCCCCTTTTGAAAGAGGAGCTTGCAGACTTCCAAGAATTCATACCATTTTTGATACAGTCTCTGATAAGTCCTGAAACAGGAGTAATTTCAATCCATAATACATCAGTGTTGCGTTTTACAATATGCCATCAGAATTCTTTCTTTATCAGCATAGTTTAACAGCTTCAGGATTACTGGTATAGGGTGCCCAGTCAATGTGCCCATTCAATAGCAATTTTCAGGTGATCCTCACTGTGAAGCAGCTGTTGCGGAAGCTCTGATGTAAAAATTACCAGAGATCCCTTCCTAGACACTTTCAGGGAGACTGTCACGGTTTTTTAGGACTCTCAGACCAGTAAGTGAAAATAAACCACACTTTATTTAAAGTGAATAATGCACAAGTTCGCCCTCTAGAGGCGGTAGGTAATACACAGATCAAGTAAACTGAGATATTACAATAGTAATAGCACAATAGACATAAATGCAAGACAGTATGCACTAGGATGATATTGACCCCCAAGGGGTTAATGTCTAAATAACAGTCTGTCTCAGATGTGGAGGTTTGACACGCCCTGGATGTTAAAAAGGCTGTGCTGTATAGACAATGTTCATCAAGTGCTGAAGATCGAGCTGCCTTGCCAAGGTGTTGGATAGTAAGCAGAATAGGAATCAACTTAGCCCCCACGGGCGTAGTTACAGGAACTGCTTTGGTTTGTGCAAGTGCAAATAGCCCCCAAGGGCGTAACGGAAACCGGCCGGCAATGCAAGAGCTAACAGCCTCCTCAAGTGTAATCGAATGCTGGAATATGAAAGCAAGAGCCACTAGCCCCCTCGGGCGTAGTACCGGATAAGCCAACACTGAAGCCTTTCTGCCAACACTCTGTGTCACTGATATCGTCGGTAACCAATACCGGAGAGCCTTAAGCGCCCAAACGACCCAAACTATGTGAACACTCTGCAATGGTGGACTAGAGTTGCCGACGGAGAGCGGCCAACTCAGCAGCAGTATCACGGGTAACGAGGCTCGTACAGGAGATAGAGAGAGTGAATTTGAGGCAGCACTGCAAGAGTTAAAAGGCACGTTTACTCGAGGCTTCAGCGCTACTGCAAGGCTCTGCACGGAGAGGAAGGCCCAGAGATATACACACAGCTCTGCACAAATAACGAGGCACAGCACTTAATCGAGGGAAGCACCAGGCAAGGCAGTCACACTGACGCGGGCAACAGAGACTGAAAATGTCACGGCAGCGACAACTGGAACGCAGGTCACTGGAACAAGCTGGAAGTCGATCTTCGGAGCAGGAAGTCAGCCGGGCCGGGTCGGAGCACGTAGGAGGCAGTCATACAAGCCAGGTCATACACAAGCAGGAACGTCAGTCTAGTCGGGTCAGGATCCAAGGGTGGTACGCAGACGAGCCGGGTCATACACAAGCAGGAACACTGGAGAATGGTCAGGACAAGCCGAATCGGTACACAGGAACTCAGAATACAGGAACACAGCAACAGCACTACTGGCTCAGGAACACCACGAAAGGGCATCTGACAGATGTGATAGCCAGGTATAAAAAGGTCATCAGGGGGCGGGTCAAACCCAGTCAGCAAATCAGAGACAGCACAACTGAGAGTGACAGGAATCACAGGCACTGTGATAGAGACCCACCAGTCGAATATTATTTCTGTGATTTTCTAGATCATCCAATTTGTTTACTAGGAAGTTAGCTCTCTCCTCCAAGCTCTGCACCATCTGCTGCATGGATTCTATTGTGGTTTCACAGGATTCTGTTTTCTTTTCTACCTTGTCAAGGCAATATTTATTAGTCTTGAATTCTGTGAGCATCTCTGTGAGTGAAGCCTGGAGGCCTTCTAGTTTTTAGGTAAATTTAGGCATTCATATATACAGGATGCAGAGAGGCCTCTGAGGATAACTGACTAGGTGGGATCAGTTTCTTTTGTTTCTCCTTCCTCTCATTTCTCTGCAGTTTTCAAAGAATCAGACATAGTGAGGAATTTTTGTGGTGGTGTGGGGAAAGAGTCATGTGGGGCTGTCCCAGGAGCATCAATGTAAAGAGATGGTACCTCACATGCGGTATCAGTGGGCATTAGCTGACATACTGAAAACTCAGAAGAGCATATGTGGAAACGTAAAATACCTCAGGGGGCCCACATATGGTAAGGGCACATAGAAGAGGTGCAATTTGTATCGCTATGGAGATCAACAAACAACACAGCCCATCGTAGATGGTTAAAAGAATGGCCAATGCTACTGTTAGTGAGATGTGGGTGAGTGCAGGAGGACAAAATAGCAGGAGTTATCCACACCTGTCTAGTTGAATGGATGTTGAGGTCATAGGTGAAATCAGGGAGATAAAGAACATCACTTTGGTGATGCAGGCTGGTCTTCGCTATGCTGTACAGCAATCCAGTGCCAGGTGCGACCCAGCTTACTCCCTTGAGTGGGGGCTACCTACAGGAGAAGTCTGCTGGGTGTTTGGAGGCACGTAGAGGGCAAACTGCAACTGTGCAGTTGTTTAGGCCTCAGGACCAGTGCAGAAGAGGGGTATGATCATCTGATCCCAGGTGGTATGACAGAATTGTGCTACTGAATCTCGCTGTCCCCCCTTTCGTTGTTTGCCCATTTTTTAGTTAATGGATTTTAATAGTGGGTGTGGCTAAAATGCAGTTTTGCAATAGAATTAGTGACTGAGCCTAATTCTGGGAAGCTGTTTGTATACATTATCATATGTCTGGCTAACTTTGTCATTAATTTAGGAGCATGTGCTATTCAGCATCAATGCTTTAGTATGTTTCTTGCTTCAAACTGTGAGCAATCTCAAATAGCACATGCATTTATGGCTTTAAAAAATAGCTAAAGTTGTATCTTAAGATGCTTAAGTAGCACTGGGTGTTTGGCTTAAGGTCCAGGTGCTTTTTTTCATCTATAACTTTTTCAGGCTCTTTTGGACTTTGTCCTCAGTAGATCATTCTAGTGTATCAGCCTCCGTATAGTTATTTAGTGCTAATTTCAAACTGTCAAAATTAGTGTTGGTTAATTTGTTTAGAATGGTGATAGCTTTTCTGCTGTTCCCTTTTTAATTACTAGAGCAATGCAGGGGCAGCACAGGCTGGTAAACAAAGCAATGTTTTCCTGTGGTTTCTCTAATTAATATAAAGGTAATGCTTTTGAATTTTACTATAGAACATTGCATTTCTGAATGCAAAGCTAAGATCATAAAAAGAAAATTAATTTCACAGCAGGATTCCATATGATCATAGATTATAATATATAAATTATCCTCCCAGTATTATCAGCTTATAAAAACCAACCTGAGGGATCTCACCAGAACCTAGACACAATATATGTATATATGTATATATCCCTGTGTTGTCCCACACTACAGGGTGCGCTACCTATTGGAAATCCTATGGACGCAAAAGTAAGGCAAATAGACACACAGTTCTGGGAGCAGCAGTTCTCAATTGCCGATAAGTCTCCTGGGAACTGTCACACTTCTGGTCGTCTGCTGCTGTTCCTTTGACCACCTGGTTATGTAATCTTCACCGCAGGGAATACACCGTCTGGCTTCCAATGCCAAAGAAAAACACAAAAAGAGAGCAGCGCAAACACGCCTCTATGTGCAGACTGATCATTTTATTGGTAATAAATCTCCCACTTGAACTTTCCCCCAACAATTGTTGGAGGAAAGTTCAAGTGGGAGATTTATTACCAATAATTACCGATAATATTATCACTCTGCACTTAGAGGTGTTTTTGCGCTGTTCTCTTTTTGTGTTTATCAGCTTATTGATGTATACAGATTAAAAAAATAATAAAAATCAGCATTTTATATAGACATCCTCTTAAATGATCAATACATTTAATGCAAGTATCTTTAACCCCTTGAATACCAGAGAAGTCACCAAAGCATTCACTAGCATTCAATGGGTTAATCGTATTCTCCACTGTCCTAAAGGTCTTTATTCATGAGCTTGTCACCCCTGGCCAGATTTAAATTTTGTAATTAACTGTAACAAGTACTTCTCAGTCTAACACTCGGTCTGGAATTTTTGGAGGCCCTTAACATCTAAAAATTTAAAGGACTATTGAAGGGTACAAATACATAAATATATGGTTAATTTTAGGTCTGTCCCTCAGAATAACGGAAATAAACATACCATGCATAAAATGTATATGAATATACAACTGAAAAACAGGATTCACATTACATTATTAATGCCCTCTACGTTCCAGGATGTGATTTGTACATGAGAGATAGTAACAAAGTATATCAATGTAAAGACTGGAGATATGTGGCCTTTTAACCAGTATTAATACCAACCGTGGAGATGGTCTCTCCCAATAAGGAGAACCCACATCAGCTGCAAGCTGTAGAATTTGTGCAGATATGTCTGCATATAATTATTCTAATGGAAATATTAGGTATTGGGATGCCTGGGATCAAGATTAAACAAGTTAAGATAGTTCATATAACTAACAAAATATTTGAAATAAATTATATAAAGCAAACCTATACACTCTTAAGAGCCTAAAGAAAAACTGTCACTTAAAACTTCCACCCCTAATCATATCTCATTTTAACCCCCACAGCATTAAGACATACAGCACCCCTTTGTACTTCCCAGGAGGTGGAAGTTGAGCAGTTGCTGAGCAGTAGTCTCATTGTATCCCAAATTCTAAACTAAGCTTGCATATATGTATCATGTACCTCACAGAGTTCCATTTCAAGACCCTCAAAAAGGATCCTGCTATGTAAGCGCATGAATTAAGCCCTAGGCCTAAAATATTGTAGCGTTGTGACCCCATTATTAATCTGCCACTTCCTGAGAGAGAGAGAAAGAGGAAAGTCAAAAAACATGCACATATATCTCTTAAGATGGAGATGATAAATATTGAAATTGTCATCTTTGCCTCTACAAAGAAGGGAAAGATCACAGAGTTGGGGGGAAATGTATGTTTGTCCACCAGAATGACAGCATCCCAAATGGTCTTAAATGAAGTTAAGTTCTTAGAAGCCAAGAATCCTTGTGCTTTCACTGTAGTACTGGAAAATTCAGAATCTGTCCGGATACTGAAGGGCAAATGTAATTCCATAGTAACATAGTAAAATCTTAAATTAGGTTGAATAAAGACACAAATCCATCAGTTTCAACCTTTGCCTCATACCCCAGTGAATGAGAATTTTATAGTTGTCCTGCTACCAAATAAGTCTTTATCAGACCTTCCTGATCTGCCTACTAATAAACAGTATAACTCGATATGTTCCCTTTTGAAAGAAATGTATCTAATCTCTTAAATGTATCCATTGTATCTGCCATAACCACCTCCTTAGGCAAGGAATTCCACAATTTAAAAGACCTTACTGTAAAAAAAACCCTTCATCTGCTGAAGTCTAAACCTTCTTTCCTCTAATCTCAAGGGGTGTCCCCTGGTCACCTGATCAGGTCGTGGAATAAATAGATCACCACAGAGATCCTTGTATTGACCTCACATATACTTGTACAATGTGATAAGGTCTCCTCTTAGTCGTCTTTTCTCTACAGGAAATAAACCAAGTTTATCTAGTCGTTCCTCATATGTCAAGTCCTCCATTCCTTTAATTAATTTTATTGCTCTTTGCTGTACCCTCTCTAGTTCTAGTATATGCTTTTTCAGAACTGGTGCCCAAAACTGCACTTCATACTCAAGGTGAGGTCTTACCAATAACAAGAACAATGGCAAAATAATGTTATCCACTCTTGCTTCAATACCTCTTTTTATGTAAGACAGGAGTTTGCCTTTGCTACTACTGTTTGACAATGGTCACTGTTTCCAAGTTTGTAGTTGACAAGGATACCCAGGTCTTACTCTAGCAATGAGTCCCCTAAAATGATTCCATTAAGTTTATAAGTAGCCTTGGGATTATTTCCTCCCAAATGCATGACTTTACACTTCCCCACATATTCCATTTGTTTGCCCAATCTGCCATTTTCTGTAAATCACTCCGTAGAGAGCAAATATCCTGTTCTGAATTAATTACCCTACATAATTTAGTGTCATATGTAAATATTGATATTTTGCTTTCTATATCTATTTCCACGTCATTTGTAAACATGTTAAAAAGCAGCGGACCTAATACTGAACCCTGAGGTACTCCACTCTCCACTGTATTGGAGAATTATCCATTTACAACCACACACTGTTCCCTATCCTTCAGCCAGTTTTGTATCCAATTGCAAAGGTTATCTCCTAGCCCTGATTTCCTTATTTTATACCCCAGCCTTCTGTATGGCACTGTATCAAATGTATTTGCAAAGTCTAGATATACTACATCAACTGCCTTGCCATTATCAAGGTTGCTGCTTACTTCCTCAAAGAAGCTGAAAAATGTTAGTTTGGCATGATGTATTTGTCATAAAACCATGCTGATTACTGCTAATGATCTTATTTTTTGTGTTGTAATCCTGAATATAATCCCTTATTATCCCTTCTAGCAGTTTTCCAACTACAGAGGTCAAACTCACAGGTCTATAATTTCCAGGTTCTGCTTTAGTTCCCTTCTTAAATAAAGGCACTACACTGGCTCTTCACCAATATTGTGGCACTGAGCCTGTGGTGAAGGCATCTTTAAAGAGTAAATATAGGGGCTTTACTAACACTGCACTTAGTTCCTGAAGAACCCTTTGATGTATACAATCAGGAGCTGGTTCTTTGCCAGTCTTAATTTTGTTCGGTCTTCCCATCACATCTTCTTGAGTTAACCCAATATCTGATAATCGTATTGTTTTATTTGTTACTTGATGAGGATCTTCTACCATTCCATGTTCCCTTGTATATACTGATGCAAAGAAAGTGTTTAGAACATCGGCCTTTTCCTTACCCTCTCTAATCAACTCACCCATCTCATTTTTGAAAGGTCCAATAAACTCCCTCTTAAGTTTTTTGCTATTTATAGATTTTAAAAACTTTTTTTGGATTAGTCTTTCTTTCTCTTGCAATTCGTGTTTCATTATCTATTTTTGCTACCCTAATTGCTTTTTTGCAATCTTTGTTGCACTCCCTGTATTTTAAGAAATAATGTTCAGTTCCTTCAGACTTAAGTAGTTTGAATGCTGTTTTTTTCCCTTGCCATTTCCTTCTTTACATGTGCAGTTAACCACAACGGCTGTGATCTATTTCTTTTGCATTTGTTCCCCAGTGGTATATACTGTTGTGTACATTTCTGCAACCTAAATTTGAATTCTGACCACTTTTCCTCAATATTTTTGCCTAATATTTTTGCCTTTAAATAATGTATCCCAGTCTGTGTGTTGTATTGAAGTCCTTATAATTTGAAGTTAGCTTTTTTAAAATTAAGAGTTTGGTCATACCCATACAGTTTTGCTTTGCCAGACTGATCTCAAATGTAACCATGTTGTGATCATTGTTTCCCAAATGTTCACTTACCATAAAGGGGATGTATCACCTTACTAAAAGTTTGCCTTAATCTCTTTCTTTTAGCTACTCTAACAATGATGTGTTTTTTTTGTTTTTTTAAATGTTAGAGAATGAGGAGAAGACGTCACTGGGAAAAACTAAGCTGTCAAACTGTATTTCTATAGCGTTTAAAAAAACAAAACAACTCTGCATTGTTAGAGTAGCTGAAAGAAATATTAAGGCAAAATTTTAGTAAGGTGATACATCCCCTTTAATATTGGATACCATTTCTGTGTTATTCGTTATCATTAGGTCAAATACATTGTTATTTCTTGTCGGCACTTCCACCATTTGTGATTTCCCGAAGCTTGCTCACAAACCTGCTTCCCTTAGCACTCTGACAGGTCTCATTTTTCCAGTTGATATCTTTATAGTTAAAATCTCCTATAGTTATAGTATGCCTAAGCTGGGCAGCTTTCCTCATTTGCAATAGAAATTGGGTCTCAACATTGTCCTCAGTATTTGGTAGTTTATAGCATATACCCACCAACACCTTTTTTTTTTTCCTTTTTCACCACATTTAGTCTCAATTTCTACCCACAAGGACTCCACATTTGGACTGTTTCCTCACTAATATCATCCATCAAACCTGGATTAACTCTGGTTTCAAATATAAGCACACACATAAGCACACACCTGCCCCTTTTCTATTAATCCTGTCTCTCCTAAACAGTTAGTTCGTATCTCCTGGTTGATGAAACAGTGGCAGAAAAGACCTGAAAAAGGAATAGCTTCTTCCCATTAAGTTCATGTACTACATGCCTTCTGTAGACTGACAACAGCTACTTTGCTTAAGACTTTAAAACTAAACATGACAGACCTTGGTCTGCATTAGCAAGAATTATCTGTAGGTCATAAGCAATTGATATCACTCAGGGTTGGGTAGATTCTTCCCTGAGCAGTAGCTGGGGTATGGAGTTTGAACAAACTCCCATAATTCTCTTCCTTTGATGGTTTCTGGGAAACCAACAAGCTGGAGATTGTTTCTCCTGCTCTGGTTCTCAAGAGCTTTGCTGTCTCCGATTGGCCGTTGTATCACAAGGTTTATGTAACTGACAGGAAAGACAAAGGCAGCGATTATCCAAGTTTCTTCCTGATCTGGCTGTTATTATCTCTGTGCTAAGACAGTCTGGGTGTGAGAAGGAAGCAAAGGAGATTTTCCACAAATACCCACTAATTCTGTGTGACTGAATGAGTAGACACAGGCAGGTGAAATCCAAGTTTCCTCCTGATCTGGCTGTTATTATCTCTGCGCTAGGGGAGTCTGTGGAAAGAAACAATGTTTTTGTTTTTGCTTTTTTTTGAGAGTGATAGGAGTAGGGACAGTTAATTAAAAAATAGTTTGACTGATAAGTGACTGATGTGAGATGTGACTGAGGTACATATGTAACTATTTAAACACTACTAATAAAGGCTATTTTGAGTTCACCAGGAACCTTTAAATTGTATATTTTTGTATGTCTTTTGGGAGGTTTTGGCTCATCCTTTCTTGGTTGGTAGCTTTCCAGCAGGGTATAGCTGATTAGGGAAGGTATAAATACCTCCCACATTTCCCTCACAGTAGAGGTTTCTTTTTAATTGCATTATACTAAATACATGTTCACAGACTGTGGGAAGATAGGGACTTGCCTGAATCTGGGGTGCCTTGATGGGGCGGGCAGTCTTCCCAATGTCTTTGACCAAAAGCATGCAACTAAATCCCCACAGTTTTATTTCTAGTAAGTAATAGGTTTTTTATTTGTAACTGAGGCAGACTGATACTCGAAGAGTTATAGTTTTCTGGGAAGAGCAAGACATCACACACGCACACAATTGTGTACTTCACTGTTAAATAATATCCAGCAAATATACTTGTGGCAGGGGTAGGGTGAAAGGAGTAGTAGTAGGGCAGAGATGCGTGAGTAAAGTGGTAGTCCAACAACTGACTGCAGCCATGGTTGCTGCACCTTGTGCAATAAATGATGATGATCCTTCTCCTACCTGAGGAGTCATATAGAAAGTTCCACAACCACCAACAGAAATATTAAAATTAAATGTAAGAACACTGAAGATGACAGCAAGTCACATTCTAGTGTTAATAGCATGATGGAGGAAGGTATAGCAGTTGAACCAATGGTTGTGTCTGACAGCAATAGTAAAAACACCAGTCCTCAAAGTAGCAGCACTGAGGAGGAGGAGGTTTACACTTGTTACCATATACCACTGTTAAGACCCTAATTAATGTTTATGAATCATATAGTAATAATGGAAGGTTTAATAGGATGTTGATTCTCAGGGAAATGTTCAACTGTCATGTATAGTCAGAGAAGGAATTTTTGGTCAACTTGGGGCTTCATTAGACATGGTTTCAAAACAATGTTTTTATTTGTATCTATCATTAATGGTATATCTTTTTACATTCAGTAAACTAATTGCTTATATTATGCCATGTATAATTTGTGGGCACTTCAAATATGTTGATGTCTACCAGTTTTATTATATTTATTTTGTTGATATGAATAAGAGGGTGCAAGTAAAAGGATGTATGCTAGACTCACAGTATCCAAAAAATTGCCCCACTAAAATTAGGGATAGAAATATATTTGTTTATATATAACCTACACAATGGTAAACCATGTAACATTTGTAGGTGGGAAACTTAAAGCAAAGTATATGTATAAATTAAACAAAACATATGACTCAGCTCTGCAGCAGCAGCATTCACAAAAATGTTTCAATAAATAAATCAATTAATTAATTAAAATAATTCACCCTCCCTGCTCGCCGGTGCTCATATTCTGAAGGATGCCCAGGTCTCTGGTACTCAGTAGGGATGGGTAAAAGTGTTTGCCTCAAAACAGAAATAGAAGAAAAATTGCACTTCCCAAGTAGCAGGAAATTTCCTCTGAAGACTGAATTTACACCCAACACATAGCAAATTTACTTTGTTTCCCATAAGTAGGGGTGGGGGAAAAGTGTGAAAAATTTCCCGCATGATTTTTAATGAAAACTTGCAGGTTTTTTGCTTTTCCCGCAAAAAATTTCACCTTTCAGCCTATGCAAAAATTTCCTCTTTTTTGCCTATTTTGACAAATTTTCTGCCTATTTTAACACAGTTTTCACCTATATTTCATATAGCTACTACATTTCCCACTGTAATATTACTTCTTACAATGTGGCAGATGTGTATGGTAGTGGTGGTGGTGGGGGACTGGCATGGTGTGATTTGTGTATGTATATTGTTTTACCATTGTCATCCACTATCCTCCTTCTCAGGTTATTGACACACATTACTTATCAGTCATAGCAGTGGTCCCAAGTGGGGTAGATGGTGGCCACCCTTCTTCACATCCCTCCTCCACCTCCTCATCTGTGCTGCTGTTAATATATTTGTACTGGCTTTGTCTGTCATAGTCCTCTGCAGCAGTAGCCATAGGTGTTATTTGGACTGAACTAACTGGCAGTAGCGCACTCTCTGACACATAAATAACTTTATGACTTCTTTTTTCTGCCCTAAAGCCCTGGGAAACTTTTTAAAGTGCTTCTGCTGCTGCTAGTTGTGGCACCTTTGGCCTGCTGATAGCGTGTCTCCCAGTCAGACCTGTGGATTTGCTTCAGGAGGTATCTCGTAGAGGAGGTGCCTAGGTGTTAGCCTGCTTTCCCCCTGCTCACGTGCTTTTTGCACAGACAACATATGGCAACATGCGAAGCTTGAGGATCCTGAGTGAAGTATCCCCATACTGTGGACTTCATGGAATGAGGGGTTACTGAGGGGGTGATGTTGCTGCTACTACTACTGCTGGGGATAGATGTTGATGCAATTCTACTGCCACTACTACTAGGTGTCAAAGGTGCAGCACTTAGAGCAGCTGCAGCAGAGTCATTCATCATATCTAACATTGTGGCTGTTAATACCCTGTGTTGCTGTTGCTGGGTACTCAAAACAGGTGTGTGTGTGGCTGAGTGGGACTTGGACTTTGAAGAGGCGATGAGGGTGACTGTGTGCTTTTTGACATCTGTGCTTGTCTACGGTCAGACTTTCCAATGGCCTTCTCAAACAGTATATAGACAGACACAGTGCTCCTTAAAAGTGGTGGAGGATTCAGTATTTGACTTTCTGCTAACCTTATAGCCCTGTCATCATCCTCACTCTCAACTTTATCTGTATCTGAACATGAGAAGGATGCTGGAGGGATATATTCTAGATCTGCATCATCATCAGTCATCATTAGGTCATCAGCATCAGCATCACTTGACAGCTCTTGCCCACTACTACACTTATATTCCTCTAAGCATTTAGAGGTCTCAAACAATTTCTCTTTACTTTTACTGTAACAAAGTTCCCTACTATGGGTGTTTTGGTGCTTGTTTGTCTCACTATCTGATGCAGCAGGCGGTTCAGCTGCTACACCTTCCTCTATTATGCTATTGCCAGCATCGTCAACACTTGAATGTGACTTGTCATCTTTAGTGTTCTTCTTATATGGTTCTTTATATGTACTGGCACTGGTGGTGCTGGAACTAGTTTTGCTGGGACTTTGACAAACTGCATCCTCCCTTGGTTTAGAGGGATCATCATCATTGAGTGAACATGCAGCAGCAACTGTTGCTGCAGTCAGTTTTTGAACTACTACTTTTCTCTCAGGTCCCTGCACTGCTCCACTCCTCTCCCTTCCCCATATGCATTTGCTGGACATTACTCAACTACACTGTGTTTTTTTTACTGTACGATACACAACATACACAACACAACTAATGGAGCTGTATGATGACTTGCCCAATGCCTAAGCCCAGTCAGCTGTCTGTCACTGTCACCTAATATATTTAGTTCTTTATTCTTTATTTATTTATTTTGTAAGTTGTCCACCCTGTTGTCTTATCACAGTCTGTCAAAAAAAAACAAAAAAACAGATAACTGAAAAACAAAATCAACAATATCTTCCCCCAGACTTCCCCACCCAGCACAGAGACAAGAACAACAAGATTAGCAAGCAAATAGGTCCCTAGCTTCCTGTGTCTTACCAGTCAGTCACATGGAATTTTGGAGTATTTGGGGCCTCCTTCCTCCCTTCTTCTCCCCAGAGGGCCCACTGACTCTCCTAACAGAACAAATGTCCTACCTAAAAGATTCCTAAACCAAACTTCCTTTCCCCTCTCTGTCTTCTCTAGCTCAAAAAACATACTTCTCTCTCCTCTCACAAACAGAAAATGGCATGCTATGAGAGCCTGACAGCCTTTTATATGGCTGTAGAAAACTTTCCTGTGGTGGAGAAATTTTTTCTTCCCATTGATTTCAATAGGCGAAAAAGGCAGAAAAAAGGGGAAAAACTGCACTTTTCGCAGGAAATTATTCACCAAGCGGAAAGTGCCATTATTCACCGATTTCAGTTTGAGGCGAAAATTTTCACCCATCCCTACCCACTTGCACATTATAAAACTGGTCTCTGGGTCGCAAAGCATGCCATTTTTCCTTTGTGACAGGAAGAGAGCAGCAAATTTGTCAGATAATGAAGGAAGGCTAATTAAAAAGTTTAGTTTAGGGCATTTTGTTGGCAGGACATTTGTTCTTTTCATTAGAGGAGTCTGGGATGCCCTGGGGGACAGGAAGGGAGAAAGGAGGTTGACCCGAAATACACCAACATCTTGTGTGACTGACTGGGAAGGCACAGGCAGCCATGATCCAAGTTCCTTTCTGATCTGGCTATTATCTCTTTATTGGTAGAGTCTGGGGAAAGAATCAGTTAACAGGGAATTATTTTTTTGTTGACTGGATGGGAGGTAGTTAGTTAATAAAATAAATAAATAAATAAAATATAAAAAATAAAATAAAAAATAGGTATGTAACATGACAGAGACAGCGACCCTGACTCAAGCTGTGACTGGGGCAGACTGATACTGGATGAGATAGAGTACTTTATAGAGGACCAAAGCAAGACATTGCACACAATCAGTTCCATGGTGTATGTGACGGTACCAGCGGACACCCAACCTTGGTGTCCCTGTTAATGGTCACTTCTTCCAGTACGAGCCAGGTGGACATCCAACAGCATACCACAATATACCCCAAACTACAGCAAGCTTACCCCACCAGACAACACCAGTGTAGGTAAGACAAGAACTCTCTTTATTGGAACAAACCACACATATTTATACTCAAACCTTACACTCAAATACCTGGACCAAGCAGATACAATAGGGACATAATCCAATCACCATACAGTAAACAAAAGGCCAACAGCAGATGGTCTAACAAATACAATGACTTAGACGTGATTACATTTCACACACAAAAGGGTTGCTGAACTCAGGCAGTGGACACAAAGACTTGAGGGCTTGAATGAATTACCACACGACAGGGGGTCTCAGTACAGTTCACAATACACTGGCTTGAGTGGCTACAATACACATAGAAAGTAACTTTAGGTAAACTCAAATAATTAACCCTTAATGTCCATTGCCTTGGAAGCAAGCCAGCAGTCCATGGTTATCAGTCTCTTTGGGCCCAGAAATGTCCACAGTCTCTGGGGTTCTTGGGATAACAGTTCCTTGTTTAACAGTCTCAGGGAGAGGCCATACCCTGTTCCAGGGCTAGGTCCATAGTCTGTGGGCAGGGGGCTGGCCCTCAGACCCCTCCAGGAGCCAGGGGCCCAGTGGTTCCTGTGACAGTGTACTTTACAGTAAAAATTAAAAATGTACACAGTAGTTGAGTAATGTCCAACAAACAGGGGGTAAGGGGAGGGTGAAGGGATTTAGGAGCAGTTCAGGGACATATGAGTAAAGTGATAGTCTAAAAACTGATTGCAACCATGGTTGCTGCAGTGTGTGCAATAAATGATTGTGATCCCACTCCTCCTCCTGAGGAGGATGCAGTTTGTCAAAGTCTCTCCAAGGTTACACAAGCACCATACACATGTGAAACATTCAATTTTTATTTAAGTAATCCTTTTTTAATGATTTCTTTATTTCTTATTATAAATAAGTGGCTAGCAGGCAGCATAGCAGTAGGCTTAAAGAACTGAAATATATTTGTGTGTGTGTTGTGCATTGTGCAGGACTCAGGTTAGCCAAACACAAGCTCTAAAAAGAAATTGATTTGTAGGACTTAGACTTGTTAGGCACAAGCCCTGAGGAAACATTAATTTGTAGAACTTAGACTTGTTAAACACAAGCTCTGAGGCAACATTAATTTATAGGAATTATACCTTTTAGGCGCAATCCCCGTGGAATCATTTTTTTGTAGGACTTAGACTTGTTAGGCTCAATCCCTGAGAAAACAGTGATTTGTAGGACATTGGCTTGTTAGAGGCACAAGCCCTGAGAAACAGTGTTTTGTTGTACTTTAGCTTGTTAGAGGTACAAGATCTGGAGAACCAGTGATTTGTTGGACTTTGGCTTGTTAGAGGAACAGTCCCTTAGGAAATAATGATTTGTTGGACTATGGCTCTCTTCGAGGCACAAGCCCAGAGGAAACGGTGGTTTGTAGGACTTTGGCTTGCAGGAGGTATAAGCAATGAGAAAACAGGGATTTTGTTAAACTTTGGCTTGCTAGAGGCACACACCCTGAGGAAACAGTTATTTGTAGAACTTAGGCTTGTTAGAAACAAGAAAATTTTATTTATAGGCCTTTGATTTGCAAAGAACAAGCTCTGAGACTAATGCCAGAAGGTCATTTTATGGTGGCCACAGTCAGTCACCCCAAATGTTGGGGTATTTCCTCCTTTCTTCTCCCCATTGTGTCCCCAGAGTGCAGTTCCCTACTACAGAGAGCAAATGTCCTACCTAAGTGACTCCCTAAAACTAAGCTTCAATTCCTCTTTATTTTGCTGCTTTCTGCTCTCACAACCACAGAATGGCATGCTGTGAGAGCTGCCTGGAACTAATTCTGCTGGGACCTTGACAAACTGCATCCTCACTTGGAGTTGAGGGAACATCATCATTGATTGCACATGCTGCAGCAACCATTGCTGTAGTCAGTTTTTGAACTACTGCTTTACTCTCACGTCCCTGCAATGCTCCACCCATCCCCCTTCCCCTTGTGCGTTTGCTGGACATTACTCAACTACAATGTACTTTTTTACTGTATGGTACACAACGCAACTGATGGAGCTGTATAATGCCTTGCCTAAGCCCAGTCAGCTCTCTGTCACTATCACCTAATATATTTAGTTTTTTACTGTTTTTTTGTCCATCCTTTTGTCTTATCACAGTCTGTCCAAAAAAAATTATAACTGAAAAACAAAATCAGCAACTTATTTCCCCAGACTTCACAACCAGCACAGAGACAATAACAACAAGATCATCAAGCAAATAGGTCCCCAGTTGCCTGTGTCTTGCTCAAACAAGGTGCTGCTCTCTCATCTCAAAAACACAGAATCGCAAGCTGTGAGAGCCTGACACCCTTTTATATGGCTGTAGAAAACTTTTGTGTGGTGGAGAAAATGTTTTCTTCCCATTGATTTCAGTGGACGAAAAGGTGGGAAAAAGTGGAAAAACTACACTTTTCACGGGAAAATACTTGTCAAGCAGAAAGCCATTTTTCACCGATTTCAGTTTGAGGTGAAAATTTTCGCCCATCCTTAGTGATGATGGTTCCACTTGCCACTAGCTCCAGTGATGCACCTGATGCAATAGCAGCACCACACCTATCCTCTGCCAACACTATAGGGATATCTGGATAAAAGAAGTTTGGCAATAATGCTTCTCCTCCTGCACCTCCTCCAAAATAATGGATTTTTTGGTGGAATGTAAATTTTTCCCTTGAGAGCAGGAAGGAACTGTCCCTTTCATCAGCAACAGCAATGTGCACAGTGTGCATAGGAAAGTTGTGAAATTGGGGAAAGACTGGGAACAACGTACATATCTGCACGCACATGAAACAAATGGCACAACTAAAAGAAAACAACTTGATGCTTAGGTCTGCAATGTCAAATCATCCCCCTAGAAACTAAGTTCTGCTGTTACTATGCCCATTGTACATACCGCTAAGGACCTGTGACAACTAACAGACTTAATAATAAGGATGAATCCATCCTGCCACCAGTTTAGCATAATCTGTGGGATGGAACCTCCTCAGATGCTGCTTGATTTCCATGCTTGCGATTATCCTCCACCACATTGCCATGTGTGGTCAGTGCAAGATGCAATGTGCAATGTACATCTACAGAAATGCTATCAGCTGGTAGGGGAGTGAAGTGATGCTGCTATGTCTTCAGGTGCTCAGACCCTAACGCAAAAAGCTGACAACAAGGAAAGTATTTTACTCGCCATGGAACTTTCAGGCTCTGGTAGGGTTTTTCTATTCTTCTTTCTCTCAGATTCCAACCTACATTCTTAGTGTCCTCGGGGACCCTGGGGAGTGGAGTGGAACCTGTTCTAGTCCAGCATTTCTAGTGCTGGAACCCATTCCCACTGTGTCCATGGTGGCCTGTTGCACACTAGCCTGCTTATCATCAGCCTGCTGCTGAGACAGATAAACATCTTGTCCTTGCAACTAAGCAGAAGCAGGAATTACAGCAGCATCAAACCCAGCAATATCACTGCTGGTAGTAGAGGTGATGTCCATCCCCAGATTTTGACTGGTTGGCAATAATGACAAATGTGACAGAGGGTCCCCTATTGTCACACTTGCCATCTCTTCTTCAGGTATAGATGGCACACTGGCAGCAATAGCAGCAGGCAGATGTTGTGTGCTGATGCTAATACTGCTAGCCAGTTCTGCCTCCTTCATCATCGTGTCCCAGTTAGACAATGTTGGGGGAATGGAAATCACAGGGTCAGAGGGATGTTGTGGGCTCCCTTAGCTGTTAGTTTGGCTCTCATGATCACTTCCCCTTCCAACTCAGCATCATGAGTATCAACAATCAAGCTAGTCCCAGCAGCTGCTTCACGCTCAACAGCACAACCACTCCCATCCTCTTCTGCACCACTCTCTAGCTGCTGTGTGGTAATAATGGGACTACTTTCAGATGACAAGTCTGACTTTGGGTCCACTGCTATCACACTTGCCATCATCGCCTCCTCCTGAGTATCAGAAGGCACACTGGCAGCAGTAGCACTAGCACTGCTACCCACTAATTCCTGTGCCTTTGTTTAAGAGGACACTATTTTCCCCCCATATCCCAATTGACAATGTAGGGGGAATGAACATCATTGGGTCTTTCCCTCCCTCTCTAGTCCAAATAGCTTCTTCGTTCCATGCGCTACTTTCTCTCCTTGTCTCTATTCCAATTAGATTCTTAGTTTCATGATGCGGGTTGGACTAATGACACAGCCTGCATTTCCTGTTAGTGCATTGTTGGAGCTCAGAGAGAAGAAGCAGGAGATATTAGAGAGGGTCCGGTTGTTTTGTAGGCAGGTAGCATTAGGGCCTTATTGCCACTGCAAGGGAGAGTAATCTTTGTTCCTGTGCAAAATATTAAAAATACTAGTTTTAAAGCCCATGTATATGGGCTAACACTGGCAGAGCTGCAGTCATACATAGTAATGACTGCTCGCGCTGAGGCTGATATGGAGTGGGATGCTCCAAATTCAGACTGTAGCCCTCTCTGGGCACCTTCCTTGGACCTCTTGGTCCCAAGAAGGTGCGCAGAGAGGGCTCCGGTCTGAATTCGGAGCTCCCTGCTCCGTATCAGCCACTGTGCGGGCAGTCAGTACTGCTCATGAATGCAGCGTGCACAGCCATCTCTACTGCGCATGACGGCTTCTGACAAACATCCTTAGTGAATTATAATATAGGATTAGGGATTTGTTTGAATCATTTTCAGAGTGACACATCAGCCACTCTGACAGTTGTGTAGGCTGGCAGACAAGGTCCCTTATTGCCACAGCAAGGGAGAGTCATTTGGTCCTGTTCAAAATATTAAAAATAATAGGTGTTTGAATAATTTTCAGAGTGACACATCAGCCAGTCTCACAGTTGTGTTGGCAGGCGGGCAGGCCTTCCTTCAAATTTAGCTACATCCATACTTTATCTACTTCATCCATAGTACCATAAAGCTAATGCTCCACCTTACCTTGTTCCACCATCTTCATTCCTTGGAAATGGTTCCATTTATTTAATTTTAATTTGTTATTGTTTTTTTTAAAGTATTTTAAATTCGACGAAATTGAAATTGAAATCGAGTTGAACAGGTCTGATACAAAATGTGGTCGCCAAATGAAAAAAAGAATTGGTACAAATTCGTATTTTACTGAAAATTTTTGTTGTGCACAAGTATAGTGCTCATACTGTTATCCAACAGTCTGTGCATCTACTGCCCTTATTTCGCTCACTAAATAGCTGGAAAATAGCATTTCTCCCTGTCTGTCTCTCTAACTGCTTAGTTTTCTGTTTCACTTCCTGAAAATATCAAATTTTTGGTGTGAAAATGCAAAGTACACTTTCTAAATGAGTGGGCCATTTGTAGTCATTGAAAAACATAGTGAAAACATTTTTGGTGTATGTGAAAAGGAGAAATGTTTAAGGGATTAGCTAAGGGCAGATTTTCTAGCAAAAAATCAGACAGCCACGTGGTTTTTGCTGCATTTCTCTTGGCAACACCAGGGGACCTATTTGTCTCCACAACATGAAGTCATATAGTCAACAGGTGCAAAGTGTGAACACAAATTGCCGTATTCATGCCTGCACAGAATTGTTGTCTGGATTAGACTTGTGCACGGCAAAAAATTTTTGTAAAATTCTATTTCAGATTAATTTTTTTTTTTTTTTTCATTTGGACGATCCGCATTTCTGACCAGACCTGTTCGACGTGGACGAAATTCAACAGTAGTCCGAATTATTCGGCTGAATTTAAAATACACAATAAATAATTAAAATTAAATAAATAAAAATAAACTGAACCATTTAAAGGGTCTAAATGAAGATGGTGGAACAGGATAAGGTGGAGCTTTAGACTTTTGGTATTATGGATGAATAGTTGAAGTATGGATGTAGCTAGCTAGCTACAAGCACGAATTAACAAATAAATGAAATTCCAAGGAAGAAGGAAGACTGAGGATGACTGGTGCAGGGCGGACTCAGGATGACTGGAACACTGTAGATGTAGCCTGCAGCAAACTGCAGAACACTAGTGCAGGACTCAGTAGATAGATACCGCAGACTTTTTTAGAGGGATGAAAAACAATAGAGCAAGACTGAACAACCTGTATATTGGAACAACAATGTAGACTTTAATTGACCCCTTTGTCCCTCCAAGTCATGGGGATGTCCTCTGCCCAACCTACCACGGTTCTAGAGCTGGGTAAGCTGGAGCGCTCATCGTATTATGGTACTATGGATGATAATAACTGAAGTCCTTTTTTTCAGTTTGCATCAAACCTGAGAGCAGGATAAACCCAGATTTGGCAGGTTGACTTTTAAAAAAGTAATTTTCTCCATGAGCTGGGGGGCCAATTGAGAGCGCTGGGGGTTAAGTATATTTCCTGTTACGAAAATACCCACTCACTCTGCACAGTGGCTGGGGGGAAGAAAGCAATTCCTGGACTACTAGGGACAAAGTAGGCCACACAGCCCTCTTGTTATCCCAGAAACCCAAGGGATCTGTACTTGGGGTCAAAGAAGGTTCTGCAAGTTAAGCCTTAACCTCAAACTCAGCACTTTTACTATTTATGGGGAGATCTTTCTTTTGTCTGAAGCATAAACTGTTCATTGCCTCAGCATAAAAATCAGTAGCTGCTCCACTGGAACAAGATGAAGTGCTACTGGGCTGCTACTGATAGGTCCCGGAAGACCACCACACTCCTCCAGCTCATCTGCAAAATCTTCTCCCGCTTCTTGTGACTGCATTCTGTTTTTTCTTTGCCTCTCATGCACCGTCACTATCAATTGTTCCCTCCAGTCAGTGAGGGAATTGGAACTAAGTGCCATCTTGCCTTTGATTTGAGGATCGCAAATTGTGGCAAGCATTAACTCGGGACAATTGTCCATGCGCCAAGTCAGTTCCTTTTTCAGCCTCATTAGAAGAACAGCAACATCAGTAATAATATTACCCTCAACACCAGGCAAGCATTCCCTATGGGCAAGAAAATCGTCAATTTTTAAGGAGTGGTGTGTGACGAGGGGAATGACTTTGGCCAGACTAGTGTTCTCTTTGCTTAAAATTTCTGTCAAAGCATGGAAAGGTGTGAGGACTGTCACTACGTGTTCCATCAGGGTCCAGTCAGCCCTGCTCAGTGGTCTGTTACTGCCAATGAAATGGTGACATGACATTGCGTGAACTGCCTTTTACTGTTCCAGGATACGCTCTAACATGTCTAAGAACATCTTGTTTGAGGCGGTGCTCTGGGAGGTCTGCCTTTTTCTGTTCTTCCCCGAGGAGCTGGCTATCTTTGACACTACGATGGAAGTGGCCAGTAATTTGTTGGCACGACTCCAGAAGTGCTGACAACCTTCCAGTGTTATTACAAATTAAAAATAAAAAGGTAAAGAAAGAATATGGTATAATTTGGCTATGATAAAGTAACGCTGTTACGAAATGCATCAGCCATTGCTTTATGGAGTAGTATCCCAATTTAGGGAAGGTATTTTGGAGTATATCCAATATATATTGTTTAAATATTGGAATCTTTTAAAATGTTTATTTCATTTGTTTATTATTTTTTAACCCTTTGAGTGCCAGAGGGGTACGCAACGTCTTGCAAAGCAATGTGCTGCTCACCCCTCTGGCACTCAAAGGGTTAAGAACAAGAGAAACAGCATATCCTCCCTATAGATTCCAGTTAGTGTCCCTAGATATCTCCAACTGGTGAAGTTGAAGGTTCTCAGATAAGGGGACTCTGCAGAGAAAGATCCATTCAGGAGGAGTGTGGTGGGGACCCAAGAGGAGATTGGGAGACCCCCCACACTGGGGGGAATCCAGTGAATGCCCACAGACTAAGAGGCAGAGAGAAGACTATGAAAATTGTGACTAATTTTTCAATAGAGGTGTCTGATTCACAGAGGTGGTGGTCCGAGGAAACTAAATGCCTGCACTCAGAGGCATGTGCTCCCTCTTTTTTTTTGTTTTTTTTTGTGATTTTACATGTGTGGAGTATCCTACGTCAGGGATATACTGATGAGGTAGTGGCAGCGATCGAGTGAAGAGACATTCTGAAGTGTGTGGACTCTCTTCTACCTATGTGTGTGGACGCATGCATACTCATTCATAATTGGAAGTATTTGTATTGCTATATGTATAATTTGCATGGGAGATTAAATTCAGGTTAATATCTGATTTCTTTTCCCTCTGCCCTAGTACCTCGTTGGTAGCGCTTGGTAAAGTAGGTGTGTGTGTGCTTCCAGTGTTATTGCCATCCTCGAGAGCAGCATTAACTACCAGATGCAGGACATGTGCTTAGCAGTGCACACCCACAAATCTGCCATCTCGGAGAGCCTTTATCTTGTTAGCGGCACCATCAGTAACCACAAACCCTATTTGTGCCTGTGTGCATGCGTGCTCCCCTAGCCACTGCACCACCATGTTTTGCAGTGCTTTATGAATGTTATCTGAGGTGTGCTGCTGATCCATTACCTCAGCATGGAGGAGGAAAGAGCAGTGCCCCTGCTTGGCTACTGCACCTGAACTTGTTGTTGGTATCGGATTTGGTAATGATGTGTCTTGCAACACACTGGGCTGCCAAAATGCACCGTCAATGAAAGGAAGGCATGCTGGCCACTCAGAGAACTCTATAAGTCAATGGTAAAGTGCACTGACTGGCCACCAGCCTTTCCTAGCAGGTCCTTCAAAAGCCCAATGCATGACCTGTACAGTGAGGGCACTATAGTTCTACTAAATGTGGTGTGGGATGGAATTTTATATCGGGGTGCGACAGCCTCCATAAGTTGCTGGAAGGGCTCCCTGTCCACCAAATTAAAAGTAGCACCCCAATGGCTATGAGCTGTGCAATGAGGCTTGTGATTTTTCGGGACTGCTGTCTGCACATCCCCTTTGAATGAAACCCACCAAAATCTTCCAGTGTGGCCTGTATTGATTTTGGGATGTGCTGTGACTATCTGCTCTTAGGACCAGATGTGGCATGATCCCCCTGCCTTTCTCCTGCCTACTGGTGGTGAATGTGACACTGGTATATGTAGTACTGCCACTTTCTGCACTTATCAACACTGACTTGTGGTAGTTGTTCAGGTGTTGGTTTATCCTAGAGGTGGTTAGATTACCGAACACCCTCTCACGGCTGACTTCCCTGCCACATAATTTGCATTTTTCTAGCTGGCCATCGCCAAGTGTCACAAAATGCTCCCATGCTTTGGAGTGACGGATGACTCTGCCAGTTGAAATGGAAGGTGGTGGAGAAGAAGAAACTGAGGTGACACTTTCTTTATCTTCATATGCTGGAGCAACCTCACTATGCTTTTTGGTTCTACGTACTTTTACTAGTAGAACTAGACATGGCAGCAGGGATATTGGTACTGGGATTGGAGGAGGATAGTGGAGTAACAGTGGTGGTGGGGACACAAGCATCTACTACCTGCCTGAGAGACTCAACTGGAACTGGAGTGGCAGGTGTTGAGTTTTCAATGGAAGACACAACTGTATCTGGAGAAACAGGAGGAGTACTATGGGCAGCAGGGAACAAATGAAGCTGAGGGAAAAAATAAAGCTGAGGGGAAAAATCAAGCTCAGTGGAAAAATCAAGCTCAGGAGGCCTTGGAGCCTCATATTCTTCTTCTACCTCTTGTAGGTTTGGACAGGAAGAAAAATCATCAGCAGCAGATTTTGGGGAGACCTGCTGAATTGCCTCTTCTGCCTGGCAGCTATGGAGAAATGGTAAACTATCTCCCTCACTCTCAATAACATTTTATGTAGAAGATATGCTCTCAGTGGCAGTGACAGTGATGGCGGGAGAAATTTTCTCCAAATACTGCAATAATTCCCGTTTGGGCTGCTTATACAGACGTGCGCTGTAAAAATTCCTGGTTGATACTGCCCGCAGTTTCCGACCAGTAGTGTTAAACATGCTAGGTGTCCCCAGGTTTATAGAACTGGCTTTAGCGGAGGTGGTGACGGAACTGGCAGTGGCACTAGTCATTATGCAGGTGCTTCTGGGGGGATCATCATGAAAAAGATGACAGCAAGAAACAGATGCCGGCTGCTTTGTGGTCTCAGAGGATGACCTGGACCTCTCTACCCTGCTAGTAGAGGTAGAACGACCTGCAGTTCACTTCTTATTTTTATTTTTTTGGTTTGAAGTGCTGCTGCTGAGTCTGACTATGACATTGACTACTAGTTCTAGTACTAGTACTACTGATAGTCCTCTTCTTTTGCCACCTGCTGCTGATAGCTCTGCTTGAAAGCAATGATACTGTGGTGGTGTTGGTAGTTGCTGGGTCACTGCTGCTGGTACCAGGAGGAGGAACATCAGGTTGTTCACTAGGACTCAAATCCATTACAGATAGGTAGGTAGTGTACTATAATCACTTTAAAACCTGGCCACACGAAAACTGTCAGACTGGCTGTGTCTCTCTGAAAATTGTTATTTACATAAATTCCTAATACTTTTCTTTTCAACAGGAACAAGGATGACTAGCGGTGGCATTGAGGCACTTATGTTAGATGCCTGCCTGCCTACACAACTGTCAGACTGGCTGTGTCACTCTGAAAATTGTTATTTTACACAAATTCCTAATATTTTTCTTTTGAACAGGAAAAAAGATGACTTGCAGCAGCAATAAGGCTCTAATGCTGGATGCCTGCCTGCCTGCCCACACAATTGTCAGACTTGCTGTGTCACTATGAAAATTGTTATTTACACAAATTCCTAATATTTTTCTTTTCAACAGGAACAAAAATGACTTGCAGTGGCAATAATGCACTAATGCTGGATGCCTGCCTACACAACAACTGTCAGATTGGCTGTGTAGCTTAAAAAAAACAACAGCTCCTGACAGTGGCTATAAGGCACTATACTGGCTAATAAGGCACTAGACTGTCACTAGACTGGCTAATAATGCACTAGACTGGCTAATAAATCGCTTTTCTGGACACTCTCTCTCCTTCTCTCTCTGAGCTCTTTATCACGGTCCCCGTGATTCCCTGTCGATCTGTGACTGTGTTACCTTTGCATTGGAGGAGACTGATTGGCCCACCCAGGATGTTCCTTTTTATACTGGCTCTTGGGCACTTGTCAGTTGCCGTTTTGTGGTGTTCCCGTTCCTGCGTCTCGTTGCTGAGTTCCAGTGTCTCCTGTGTACTGATCCGGCTTGGCTGACTCCTCTTCTGATCTTGCTCCGTGATTGACCCGGTTCTGGCTGACGATCCTGCTCCGTGATTGACCCGGTTCTGGCTGATGACCCTGCTCCGTGATTGACTCGGTTCTGGCTGACGACCCTGCTCCGTGATTGACCCGGTTCTGGCTGACGACCCTGCTCCGTGATTGACCCATTCTCCGGTTGACGTTCCTGCGGCTGTATCCATCTGGTTCCTGTTATCGCTCCTGTCCGGTTGCAGTTCCAGTGTCATCCGGTCGCTCTGGCGACATTCTGAACTGTTTTCGCCATCTGCTTTGCTGAGCGGTGCTCTTCTGTATGTACCAGATTAACCCGTGCAGTGCCTGTAGTCTCCGGTTACGTGCCACTTGTTTAGCTTGCCAAGCCTCTGTTGGTCCGTTGAGCCGTTACACTCTGAGTCGCCTATTGACGCCATACTGTTCCTTGCAGAGCTCCGCCTGTCCGGTGTTCGGGGTGCACCGTGACCAGGCCGGTTGGCGCCGGTAGTCTGTTCGCTCTTGCTATAGGATTCCGTGCGACACCGGAAGGGTGTCCTGGCTCCCCGTTTTTATCTAGAGAGTGATACAGTGCTGATACTTTACTCCTTGCTCTACATTTAAGAGACTGTTATCCAGAGACTGATATCTATCCTGGGCGTTGGCCAATCTAAGCCTGAGTTTCTCCAGTTGCTCCTGTTAACCCTTTGGGGTTACTCCAGTCTATATTTGTACTTATACTCCTGCTTGTATTACACATACCTTGTCTGTATTTGTCAATACTGTTCTTACCTGTGCTGGCCCCTAGGGGCACTGTTTATCATCCTGATTCAATAAAACTGTGTTTTTACTTCATACCCTGGTCTGAGTGTCAGAAAACCGTAACAGTACAAAAGGGCCATAACCTCAGACGGGAAAGGTGACAGTAATACACAGAACCCCCACTGGAGGATGGATGTTCACGAGCAACACCTAGACCAGTTGGCCTTGGCCATGCAAACCTTTCTTGAACGTACGGTACACCTTGATAAACCGAATCAAAATCCGGTGGTCCCCCCAGTTATGACACCGGATAACACTACTGGGCAATGGTTGGCTTCCCCGAGAAGTTTAACGGCGGCGGCGCCGTTACCGCTAAGATATGATGGCGAACCCACACTATGCATAGGTTTCCTTAACCAGTTAGAGATATTCCTAGAACTCACACCCCATGCCTTTCCGAATGACCGTAGCAAGGTGGGGTTCATGTTATCTCTTTTAACTGGCAAAGCCCTGGCATGGGCTAATCCTTTATGGGAGCAGGCTAAACCTTGCACGCTGTGCTTTAAAGAATTTGTCAAACAGTTCCGTAGAGTGTTCGAGACACCTGGGCGAGCTACCTCTGCGGCCAAAAAACTGTTGGTAATTCAGATGGGCAATCGTACTGTGGCTGATTATGCTATAGAATTTCGGATTCTAACTGCAGAGGTGGCATGGAATAATGATGCACTCCTGGCAGCATTTTCCCAAGGGCTTTCTGATGCTATTAAAGATGAAATAGCTGCCAGGGAGGTACCTACTGATTTGGATGAGTACATCGATTATGTGATACTCATTGATACTCGCATGCGCGAGAGGCGCTTGGCAAAAAGGGCGAGTTCCAAAACCCATGGGCACGAGAAGTCTTTTAACCCACCCTCTCCTCCCATTCCTCCTGACCGGGTACCTGATACAGGGGAACCTATGCAAATTGGCTTCACTAGACTGTCCAAGGAGGAGAGGGCATATCGCAAAAGACAAGGATTATGCCTATATTGTGGCAAAGGTGGGCATTTATTGCGTGCATGTCCGGTGCGCCCGGGAAAGGCACGCACCTAGGGTACCTTGGGGGACAGGCCCTAGGTGGTGTACAATCGTCTCCAGATCCTTGTTCCAAGAAACCCACCATACCGGTGAGTTTTGTCCTAGGCGACCAAGCTGTGGAGGTACTAGCCCTGGTAGATTCTGGCGCAGCAGGCTATTTCATGGACCGGGCATTTGCTGAAAGACACAATATTTCCCTGTCTAAAAGAGATACTCCGCTAGCCATTGAGGCTATTGATGGCAGACCTCTAGAACCAGCACTTATCACCATGGAGACTACTCTCCTCACTATGTCCATGGGGGCCCTCCACAAGGAGGAGGTTTGTTTCCAGATTATACACTCACCCCATCATGCGGTCATTCTGGGGTTCCCTTGGTTGACGTTGCACAATCCCCAGTTTGACTGGCAGACATGTGAAATTAAGTCATGGTCTGAGTACTGCATTGGCCACTATCTCGTCCAGTTAAGATTATGTGTACCTCTCCTTCTGTGCCAGCTGAATACAGCAAGTTCAGCGACGTATTCAGTAAAGGGGATGCTAGCACACTACCGCAACATCGGCGATATGATTGCGCTATTGATTTGCCCCCGGGTGTGGTGCCACCGAGGGGTAGGACGTACCCATTGTCCTGTGATGAGACTAAGGCCATGGAGGAGTACATTGAGGATGCTCTCAAACAAGGTATTATTAGCAAATCATCCTCTCCGGCAGGTGCAGGGTTCTTTTCTGTGAAAAAGAAAAGTTGCAAATTACGACCTTGTATTGACTACCGTGGACTCAATAAGCTTATGTCCAAAAATGCGTACACCATTCCGCTCATCACAGAGTTATTTGATAGGTTGAAAGGTTCCTCTATCTTCACAAAACTCGATTTACGGGCCGCCTACAACTTAATAAGGATAAGGGCCGGTGATGAGTGGAAGACGGCATCCAATACAAGGTCAGGGCACTACGAATACCTAGTTATGCCATTTGGGTTGTGTAATGCACCTGCCGTATTTCAAGAGTTCATCAACGATATCTTCCGCGATATGTTACAGTCTTGTGTAGTTGTATACCTGGACGATATATTGATTCACTCAGCTAATTTAACCCAGCACATCCAGGATGTTTCTGAGGTATTGCTTCGTTTGCGCAAGAACAAATTGTTCTGCAAATTAGAAAAATGTGAATTTCATTGTTCTCAAGTACCCTTTTTGGGTTTTGTTATATCTAACGATGGCATAGCTATGGACCAAGAGAAGTTGGCTGCAGTCCTACAATGGCCACGACCCAAGGGGTTAAAAGCTATCCAAAGGCTCCTGGGTTTTGCCAACTATTACAGAAAGTTTATTCAGAACTTTTCTACCATTACTAAACCTCTCTCTGACCTGACGCATAAGGGCGCAAATCCCTCTCAATGATCTGAGGCAGCTGAGCAGGCCTTCGAGACCCTCAAGAAGGCATTCGCATCTGTTCCTATTCTATCCCACCCTGCCTTTTACGCTAGAGGTCGATGCCTCCAAGGTGGGGGTAGGGGCAGTCCTCTCCCAATGCCCCAGGGAAGGGGGTAACCTAAGGCCGTGCGGATTATTTTCCAAGAAGCTTTCTAGTGCCCAAAGCCATTACGAAATTGGTGATAGGGAATTGTTGGCTATCATCTTGGCATTGAAAGAATGGCGACATCTTCTGGAAGGCACTAGAACCCCAGTCTTAATCCTCACTGACCATAAAAACCTGATATACCTATCTGAGGCCAAAAGGCTGTCATCTCGCCAGGCTCGTTGGGCCCTCTTTTTGTCCAGATTTAATTTCATAGTCTCATACTTGCCTGGGTCCAAGAATATTAGGGCAGATGCTCTTTCCAGACAATTCTGCACAGACATTGAGAGGGATGAAGCCCCGGTTCCTATAATTCAACAAATAGGATTCTGGCTACTATTCGTACCAGCATCACTTCGCCACTGGGAGAGCAAATCTTGGCTTCACAAGCTCGGGCACCTCCTGAAACCCCAGTTGGCAAGTGTTTTGTGGACGAACCTTTCCGTACCTGGTTACTCGAGACCTATCACTCATCTAAGGCAGCCGGGCACATTGGCAGGGATCAGTCGGCATGGTCATTGTCACGAACATTCTGGTGGCCCTCCCTGAAAGCTGACTGCTCCGCATTTACTGCTGCTTGTGCCACCTGTGCCCATGCTAAAACTCCCAGACATCTCCCCGTGGGGCTACTCCAACCAGTGCCCAATGGTGATCGACCTTGGTCTCATATTTCTATTGATTTCTTGGGAGAACTGCCTATATCCAAGGGCTATACGTTTATCCTGATGGTTGTAGATAGGTTCTCTAAAATGGCTCATTTCGTGCCCCTCTCTGGCCTTCCTTTGGCCCAGGAATTGGCAGTGATTTTTGCCAGGGAGGTATTCCGCTTGCACGGGGTTCCCAGAGTGATAGTGTCGGACCGGGGAAGCCAATTCGTGTCTAGATTCTGGAGGGCATTCTGTGGCCAGAAGGGCATTCAACTGTCATTTTCCTCAGCCTACCATCCCCAGACCAATGGGGCCGCTGAGCGTGACAATCAGGGACTGGACCAGTTTTTGCACTGCTTTGTGACTGATCATCATGATAACTGGGCCGACCTGTTGCCGTGGGCGGAGTTCACCAGGAACTGTGCGGTTAATTCATCGTCTGGGAGCTCTCCATTCCATGTTAATTATGGGTTCCAACCCTGTCTACTCCCAGACTCATTTCAGTCCCAACAGATTCCGGCTCTGGATGAGCACATGGAGCAGCTCCGCTCCACTTGGGCACAGGTACAATGGTCCCTCAGTCAGTCCTTCCTTAGACATCAGCGGCAGGCTAATCGCAGACGGCTACCGACAGTCTCCTTCCAGGTTGGGGACAGGGTATGGCTTTCCTCCAGGAATCTTAACCTGCAAGTGCCTTCGGACAAACTGGCTCCCCGGTTCATTGGGCCTTTTAAGATTATTCTCAAAGTCAATCCCATGGCATACGCATTGGAGCTCCCTAAGACTACGCGTATTCACAACGTGTTCCATGTGTCGCTATTAAAGCCCCTGGTTTGCAACCGCTATACTACCACTCCGGTGGTTCCTGAGCCGGTGGATGTACAAGGCCAAGAAGAGTACGAAGTTCAGAGCATTATTGACTCCAGGAGATTTAGAGGCAAGTTGCAATATTTGGTCCACTGGAAAGGCTATGGGCCTGAGGAGCGCTCTTGGGTTGACCATAAGGACCTTCATGCTCCACGACTGATGCGCAACTTTCATTCTAAATATCCTCTGAAACCAAGACCCTCTGTCAGGGGAGGGGGTCTTTGAGAGGGGGGTACTATCATGGTCCCAGTGATTCCCTGTCAATCTGTGACTGTGTTACCTTTGCATTGGAGGAGGCTGATTGGCCCGCCCAGGATGTTCCTTTTTATACTGGCTCTTGGGCACTTGTCAGTTGCCCTTTTGTGGTGTTCCCGTTCCTGCGTCTCGTTGCTGAGTTCCAGTGTCTCCTGTGTATCGATCCGGCTTGGCTGACTCCTCTTCTGATCCTGCTCCATGATTGACCCGGTTCTGGCTGACGACCCTGCTCCGTGATTGACCCGGTTCTGGCTGACGACCCTGCTCCGTGATTGACCCGGTTCTGGCTGACGACCCTGCTCTGTGATTGACCCGGTTCTGGCTGACGACCCTGCTCCGTGATTGACCCATTCTCCGGTTGACGTTCCTGCGGCTGTATCCATCTGGTTCCTGTTATCGCTCCTGTCCGGTTGCAGTTCCAGTGTCATCCGGTCGCTCTGGTGACATTCTGAACTGTTTTCGCTGATCCTCTCTCGCTCCTTCAGCTGTAGCCTGAGGTTGCCTGCCATCTGCTTTGCTGAGTGGTGCTCTTCTGTATGTACCAGATTAACCCGTGCAATGCCTGTAGTCTCCGGTTACGTGCCACTTGTTTAGCTTGCCAAGCCTCTGTTGGTCCATTGAGCCGTTACACTCTGAGTCGCCTATTGACGCCATACTATTCCTTGCAGAGCTCCGCCTGTCCGGTGTTCGGGGTGCACTGTGACCACGCCGGTAGTCTGTTCGCTCTTTCTATAGGATTCCGTGCAACACCGGAAGGGTGTCCTGGCTCTGTTTCTCATTCACTCAGAGTGTACATTTCCACCTGCACTGCCTAGTGCATCGGCTCCCTGTAGCTTGTGCAGCAACCATCTATTGTGGCATCCCAAGGGTGTCTTGGCACAATCCAGTTGGCATACGCAGGGTCATTTACTAGTCTCATTGTGGGCGATTCCTATTCTGGTTACTTCAGCTCTGGCAGTAGCATTCCTCCTAGCCCATGGTGGTGGTATTGGCTCAGCTCAGCGATACAGGGGCGCTCCCCGTTTTTATCTAGAGAGTGATACAGTGCTGATACTTTACTCCTTGCTCTACATTTAAGAGACTGTTATCCAGAGACTGATATCTATCCTGGGCTTTGGCCAATCTAAGCCTGAGTTTCTCCAGTTGCTCCTGTTAACCTTTTGGGGTTACTCCAGTCTATATTTGTACTTATACTCCTGCTTGTATTACACATACCTTGGCTGTATTTGTCAATACTATTCTTACCTGTTCTGGCCCCTAGGGGCACTGTTTATCATCCTGATTCAATAAAACTGTGTTTTTACTTCATACCCTGGTCTGAGTGTCTGAAAACCATAACACTCTTACAACAGACTAACAGGAAATGCAGGCTGTCTGTGTCATTAATCCAACCCCTATCATGAAACGAAGAAGGTAATTGGACTAGAGAGGACCCCCATCATGAAAGGAAGAAGCTAATTAGACAAGAGAGGGGGGGAAAGTAGTGCGCGTGGGAAGCCATCTTTCGAATTTCCAAAATTTACACCAAAATTTCGGACCAGGGCTATTTGGATTCATTTTTTTTTTTTTTTTTGCGAATGGCCCTTGCCTTTTGGCCAGCCCGAATGATGCACAATGACCCTTATTCATCTGAATTCTGAATTTGGCCGAATCAATCAGAGTCTAGTCTGTATGGGTTATGGCATTGGTGCAGGAATTTGGGACAGTTAGGAACACTTTAGATGGATGTGGAAGTTGGGAGGGGAGCCACTTATGGTGGTGGCTGCAAAGACTAATGGGGCATTGCTGATGGTTAATGTGGGGTCTCTGCAGCCAGTCTGGTCTTTGTACTAGTGGAGATTTTCTTGTGTCCATGTTTTTGAAGAGGGGTAATACAAGCACTAACAGGGCCATTAGCAGCAGTTACATAGAAGTGGGAATTTTTTTTTTTCATATTCACATCAGCATGCCTGTACTGCATATACTTAATTAAATTAGATGCGCCAAAGCGGGATCCCTTCTTTTCCATCTTTACTGTGTGTTCATGCGGGGTACATAAAGCATTTGTAAGTTCTAGCACTGTCCCTGACCCGAGGAAGAAAAATTCCCACACCCAGGACTTCAGTGTGGAAGGTGGAGGAAGATATGTTGTTGTATCTGAAACACATGCTCTAGAGTCTGAGTCTGTTCCGGCACATACTGCACACTACAGCTGCTATCACTAGTTACACCACCACATCTTCAAGCCCACTCACAGGAACCTTCCTCCTAACCACTCACAGGATCATGCCCCTCTTCTTTTTCACTCACAGCCAGAACCTGACCCCTCACATGAACCTGTACCTGTTCTTCCTATCCACTCAAAGGATCCTACACTATATCTTCCTACTGCCTACTCACAAGAGGATTTCTGTCACCTACTACACCCGCCTCCAATTCTACTCTGTCTTTCAAATCTGAAGCCTCACTCCCATATTCTATTCCCTCATTCTGTCACTCCATGCACATAGGGTGATGAAAGCTTTGGAGTGCACTGAAAGACACAGAGGAATCATCACTATCTTCCAGGTTGCTTGGTGACAACTGTAGTGCAGCTGGTATCACAACCATTATTGGTGCAGGTGGCACTGGCTGGGGCTCATTTTGTATATTTTTCAACACCCCACTGCAGCGCTGCAGCTGGTGGTGGCATTAGCAATGGTACTGCTGCTAACAATTGGTGCTTCTCCTTCCATCCTAGCAATAGAGAGCAGAGCATCCGATTTAGGCGTGGTCTACTCACCCCTGATGATTTTCCAGTTCCTCCCCATCTCCTCCAAGTCTTTCTGGTAGACATGAGCACATCGCTTATTATAAACAAATACAAAAAAGGTTATAAAGAAAAATAGGTATTACAATAAATTATTATTGCAAAGAAATATTAAAGAGGAAATAATTATTGAAACAATAAGGAAAAATGTCACTCAGATGACACACTTCACTGACCATTACTGCAGTAACACTCACAAAATTTGAAGTCAATGACCCTCACTACCCTAACACTAACTGATTTTGAATAACCCTCACTGCCCTAACACTAAATCTCACTTGACTGACCCTCACTAACCCTAAGTTACACACACTTCACACACAACAGAAACCACTAATTTTATTTTATCAGGTCTCTCCAATTTCCAAATACCTCTACTCCTCTCTCTCACTGCTAACAAAACCAACACTGAAGTACAGGAAATTCTTGGCTTTTAAAATAGAAGCTGGTGAGAAATTCCTGCCTCCAAAAATCAATAGTTAACCCTCTTAACAACACTTGACAGTCATGGCACCTCATGGGTTGCTTTGCGTTAACAACCTATGATGTGCCAGGACCGCTCGTGGCTGCACACCGTTTGGGGAGCCCGGAACCGGAAATGAAAAAAAAAAAAAAAAAAAGGGTGTGTGGTGCTTAAGTGCTGGGCTGCTTGTGTGTGCAGCCGGTCCTTTACTGGGCTGCTTGTGTGTGCAGCCCTCTCTTTACTGTGAGAGAAGCAAATAATTGAAGTCTGGTGTGGTGGGAGTGACTAATTGCTGTGTTTGTAATTGGTGGATTCCTGGATTAAATAGCAAGGAGTGAGAGAGCTCTGTAAGTTGATCAGTGACCTGTGCCCTGGAAGACTGAGTTTGGATACCTGCTGCAAAAATACAATAAGTATATTGTGTGTGGTGTAGTGTGGTAAGGAAGAGGTTAAAAACAAATCTTTGGGTTTTGTTTTCCCTCTCTTTACTGTGAGAGAAGCAAATAATTGAAGTCTGGTGGGAGTGACTAATTGCTGTGTTTGTAATTGGTGGATCCCTGGATTAAATAGCAGATACATAGTGAATACTTGAACGTGTGAATCTTGCATCCGTGTGTAAGTGCAGAAGGGTGGTAAGTGCTGGAATTTAAAACAGGGGGAATTCAAGTGCAGAAGGGTGGTAAGTGCTGGAATTTAAAACAGGGGGAATTCAAGTGCAGAAGGTTGGTAAGTGCTGGAATTTAAAACAGGGGGAATTCAAAGACAGGGGACTGCTATTACAAGGGACTGGTTCCATGTGAAGAGTTAGAAGGAATCTGGTTAAGTACATAAGTGTGTTTGGTGTTTTATTGATATTTTTTTAAGGTTTAAAAAAAAAAAAAAAAAAAAAAAATTGTGTGGGTATTGCAAGAGTTAAAAAAAAAAACTGTTTATTGGATTTTTCTCTGACCTGTGTGATTAGGGCTGATTGCTAAGGGATTTCACCTGGCTGTTAGTTACTATAAATACAGTCCATTAGCTCTGTGAGACTGCTGTTGAAAGTGACTGGTTCCAGGTGAAGAGTTAGAAGGAATCTGGTGACTATCATTTCAAAGGATTTATTGCATTTAAGGTTGGTTACTTACCATATAGTGAGCATTAGAGGATAATATAAAGCTATTTGAATTGTAAAACCAAGCATGAGTGATAGCAGGTTAGCCAATCTCACGCAGTGCACATCTTGTCACATGTTTGAACACTTGGAGCAATCGTTCCAGGGGTCATACCACTGTGCCAAGTGTGAGCATATTTTCTCTTTAGAGTCTAAGATATTGGATTTGGAGAGAAATATTGCAACATTGCGAGACATTGGTAACCTGGAAAGGAGTTTAGAACTCACAGAGCAGGTAGTATGTGGGGTTAGTGGTGAAGAGGGTGGAGTTGTAGATGAGGAGCGACAGGTAGGCAGCTGGGTAACAGTAAGGAGGGGAGGTAGTGGGCAGAGGAAGAGGAAGGCCAGTTCTGAGTTGACTCAGTCCAACAGATTTGCAAGATTGTGTGAAGATGTTGATGAGAATTGCTCAGAATTGGCAACACTGGAGAGGGCTGATTCCTCTAGCAGCCAGGGGAACAGTCCTCCTTCCAGGCTAGATGGGATGCAGAGCAGGCAGAAACCAAGGCAGGTGGTGGTAATAGGGGACTCTATTATTAGGAGGGTAGATAGGGTAATCTGCCGCCAGGAACGTGAATGCCGAACAGTATGCTGTCTCCCGGGTGCTCGGGTTCGGCATGTTGCGGACAGGGCTGACAGATTATTGGGAGGGGCTGGAAGTGATCCAGCTGTCTTGGTACATATTGGAACCAATGACAAAATAGGAGGAAGATGGAGGTCCCTAAAGAATGATTTCAGGGATTTAGGGTGCAAGCTTAAGGCAAGGACCTCTAAGGTAGTATTTTCTGAAATACTACCTGTGCCATGCGCCAGTGCAGGTAGGCAGAGGGAGCTCAGGGAGCTTAATGCATGGCTCAAGCAATGGTGTAGGAAGGAGGGTTTTGGGTTTTTAGAACACTGGGCAGACTTTGCTCTTGGGTACAATCTATATGGAAGAGATGGATTGCACCTAAATGGTAGAGGAGCCTCTGTGTTAGGGGAGAGAATGCTAGGAAGCTTGGAGGAGCTTTTAAACTAGGAAAGGGGGGGGTGGGTATAGATAGCAAAAATGGGGTAGATAGAGCAGATAGGAACTGGGTCCAAGTAAATGACCAGGGGGGTGGAGAAAGGGTGGGGAGAAATTTAGTCAGTAGGGAGGAACTCCTAGTAAATGAAGGTGAAGAAAAAAGGCATGTAGGGATTAATATATGTAAAGACTTCAAAATCAATTGTATGCTAGCAAATGCAAGAAGTATGGTAGATAAAATAGGAGAACTAGAATTGCTGGCGGTTAATGAGCAATTGGACATAATTGGAATAACAGAAACATGGTGGAACGATGCACATGACTGGACTGTAAATATAGAGGGCTATTCCCTGTTTAGAAGAGACAGAATTAATAGAAAAGGTGGAGGTGTGTGTTTATATTTGAAAACAGAGCTAAATCCAGTTTTGCGAGGTGATATTAGTGAGGAAACTGGCCAAACTGTGGAGTCCATGTGGGTAGAAATCGAGACTAAATGTGGTGTGAAAGGTAAAAAAAAGTTGTTGGTGGGCATATGCTACAAACCACCAAATATCGATGACAATGATGAGGCCCAACTGCTATTGCAAATGAGGAAAGCTGCCCAGTTTGGGCATACTATAATTATGGGAGATTTTAATTATCCAGATATCAACTGGAAAAATGAGACCTGTCAGAGTGCTAAGGGTAGCAGGTTTTTGAACACGCTTCATGAAAGCTACATGTCACAAATGGTGGGAGCGCCGACAAGAAATAACAATGTATTGGACCTAGTGATCACTAATAACACAGAAATGGTATCCAATATTAAGGTAAGAGAACATTTGGGAAACAGTGATCACAACATGGTTACATTTGAGATCTGTCTGGCAAAGCAAAAATGTATAGGTTCAACCAAAACTCTTAATTTTAAAAAAGCAAACTTCAAATTGTTAAGGGCCTCAATGCAACACATAGACTGGGATATGTTATTTAAAGGCAAAAATACTGAGGAAAAATGGTCAGAATTCAAATTTAGGTTGCAGAAATGTACCCAACTGTATATACCAATGGGGAACAAGTGCAAAAGAAGTAAGTCACAGCCAATGTGGTTAACTGCACATGTAAAGAAGGAAATGGCAAGGAAAAAAAAAAGCATTCAAATTATTTAAGTCAGAAGGAACTGAACAATCTTTCTTAAAATACAGGGAGAGCAACAAAGATTGCAAAAAGGCAATTAGGGTAGCAAAAATAGATAATGAAACTCGAATTGCAAGGGAAAGCAAGACTAATCCAAAAAAGTTTTTTAAATATATAAATAGCAAAAAACTTAAGAGGGAGTGCATTGGACCATTCAAAAATGAGATGGGTGAGTTGGTTAGTGAGGATAAGGAAAAGGCTGATGTTTTAAACACTTTCTTTGCATCAGTATATACAAGGGAGCAAGGAATGGTAGAAGAGCCTCCGCAAGTATCAAATAAAACAATACAATTAATAGATATTGGGTTAACTCAAGGAGATGTCATGGGAAGACTGAACAAAATTAAGACCGACAAAGCACCGGGTCCTGATGGTATACATCCAAGGGTTCTTCAGGAACTCAGTGCAGTGTTAGCAAAACCCCTATATTTACTCTTTAAAGATTCTATTACCACAGGCTCAGTGCCACAGGATTGGCGAAGAGCTAACATAGTGCCTCTATTTAAGAAGGGAACTAAAACAGAACCTGGGAATTATAGACCAGTGAGTTTGACCTCTGTAGTGGGAAAACTATTAGAAGGCATAATAAGGGACTATATTCAGGATTACAACACAAAAAATAAGATCATTAGCACGAATCAACATGGTTTTATGAAGAATAGGTCATGCCAAACTAATCTTTTCAGCTTCTATGAGGAGGTAAGCAGCAACCTTGACAATGGCAAGGCAGTAGATGTAGTATATCTAGACTTTGCAAAGGCATTTGATACAGTACCACACAGAAGGCTGGTGTATAAAATAAGGAAATTGGGGCTAGGAGATAACCTTTGCAATTGGATACAAAACTGGTTGAAGGATAGGGAACAGTGTGTGGTTGTAAATGGAAAATTCTCCAGTATAGTTAAAGTGGAGAGTGGAGTACCTCAGGGTTCAGTATTGGGTCCGCTGCTTTTTAACATGTTTATAAATGACCTGGAAATAGATATAGAAAGCAAAATATCAATATTTGCAGATGATACTAAATTATGCAAAGTCATTAATTCAGAACAGGATATTTTCTCTCTACAGAGGGACTTACATACAATGTCAGATTGGGCAAACATGTGGAATATGAAGTTTAATGTGGGGAAGTGTAAAGTCATGCATTTGGGAGGAAACAATCCCAAGGCTACTTATAAACTTAATGGAATAATTTTAGGTGACTCGTTGCTAGAAAAAGACCTGGGTATCCTTGTCAACTACAAACTTGGAAACAGTGACCAGTGTCAAACAGCAGTAGCAAAGGCAAACAAAGTCCTGTCTTGCATAAAAAGAGGTATTGAAGCAAGAGTGGATAACATTATTTTGCCATTATACAAATCATTGGTAAGACCTCACCTTGAGTATGCAGTGCAATTTTGGGCACCGGTTCTGAAAAAGGATATACTAGAACTAGAGAGGGTACAGCGGAGAGCAACAAAATTAATTAAGGGAATGGAGGACTTGACATATGAGGAACGACTAAACAAACTTGGTTTATTTACTCTAGAGAAAAGACGACTAAGAGGAGACCTTATCACATTGTACAAGTATATGAGAGGTCAATACAAGGATCTCTGCGGTGAGCTATTTATTCCAAGGCCTGCTCAGGTGACCAGGGGACACCTCTTGAGATTAGAGGAAAGGAGGTTTAAACTTCAGCAGAGGAAGGGTTTTTTTACGGTAAGGTCTGTCAAATTGTGGAATTCATTGCCCAGGGAGGTAGTTATGGCAGATACAATGGACACATTTAAGAGAAGATTAGATACATTTCTTTCAAAAGGGAACATACAGAGTTATACTGTTTATCAGTAGGCAGATCAGGAAGGTCTGATAAAGACTAATTTAATTGGTAGCAGGAAAGCTATAAAATTCTTAGTTACTGAGGTATGAAGCGAAGGTTGAACTTGATGGACTTGTGTCTTTTTTCAACCTAATTTACTATGTTACTATGTATTTACTATGTTAAGGGGTTAATGGGAAGCAGAAAATTGTGCATTGCCAGAAAATTTCTGCCTGAAATCAGCTATAGGGCAGAAATTCACTGACAAAAGTTTCATGTGAATTTTCTGCTGCAAAAACTGAAAAGTGTGTATTTTTTGTGACATTTCCCTCAGAAAAATCCCCAATCACTAGTTAGTTGCTTCCCCAGAATTATCCCAGTACTGTAGTAGTACTCAGTCACATTCCCTGTACAAATTAAACTATAGATCTTTTTTCAGAACTGCAAGGGAATCCAGACCGATAAGCTAAATAGCTAATAAATATGTCAGCATATGCTTCAATTGCCCTTTGTAAAACACTGCTATTATCCTTTCATTATACCATTTTAATATAACAATATAGCATCACATTTTAATTACAACACAGATTATATGGTACATCAAAGAAGCAGTAAACAAAGAAGTAATTTGTGTCTCTTCTGCACTTACAGTATCATTTGTTGTTGACTAATGAGTCCCTCTATGAGTTTCCAAGTGACTCTTTGCAAGAAAAAACTCCAGAGAAAAGAAAGGTTAATGTGGAAGTGACTGTGCATTTTCTGATTACATCATTTAAACAAAAATGTGAATTACAACACTTCAATTGTCTATCTAGTTTAAACCATATGATTGCCACAGGGGTGTGCAATGAACTGCAGAGCAATGTTTTGTACATCCCTATAACACTGAAATGGTTAATTAATTAGGAGCAGGCAGAACATTAATAAATCATTTTTACCTTTGCTACATGCTCATTTTTTAATACATTAAGTGATCTTCATACCGTGTAATTGCTTTAAAAAGTTTAATATTATAACATTGCTAATTAATGACATTACATTGTGTAAGCTAATTTCTGACATTCAAATTTGAATTGACCTAAAATTAATTTTATTTGAAAATGAATGATTGAATTAATAAGTTTATATAGCGCTACAGGTGTACTCATCACTTTACAGTTTAAGGGTTTGGACAATACAGGGTTACAACTGCTTTGCAAAGTGAAATATTGTAAGCGAGGTCCCTGCCTGAAAGCTTACAATCTAAAGTGGTAACGGGAGACATACAGAGTACATAAGGGTCAAGTACTGAGTACAGTGCCAGAGATCTGGTTGGGACAGGGAACATAAATAAAGTATATAATATATAAAGAGCTGAAGTTATACAAAGTCAGTGACTTCTAGTATGTTTAAGTTTTGTTACAGAAGTGTTATTTCAATCGTGACTTGAAGATAGGAAGCCATTGGAGAGATCTGAGGAGGATGAGGGCAGGGACAAACCCAAGTGACAATAGGGTAACTTGTACTGCAGCATTATGTAAGGATTTAAGAGGATGGAGATGGGAGGCAGGAAGGCCAGAGAGAAGGAGGTTACAGTAGTCCATGTGGGAAATGATGAACGTTGGCTGTGTAGGCAAAGGAAGGGATGGATTTTAACAATGTTATGCAAGAGAAAGTGGCAATATTTAGTTATGGCATTCATATGTGGAGAGAATGAGAGGGAAGTGTCAATTATCACCCCTAGGCACCATGCTTCTGATACTGGATTTATGGTAGTGCAATTCACAGTCACCTGGAAGGGCACTACTGGGCCAGACCAGACCTATGTAGGATGAGTATTAGCTCAGTTTTAGGCATATTGAGCTTGAGGTGCCTATGAGCCATCCAGTCTGAGATAGCTGAGAGGCAATCTGTGACATTAGATTGGATATCAGAAGTGGAGATGCAGATAAATAAAGCTGGGTGTCATCTGCAAAAAGGTGATATTTGAGTCAATTAAGTTAATAAGATCACCAAGTGCTATCGTGTAAAGACAGAACAGAAGTGGTCCTAGAACAGAACCTTGAGGAATACCAACAGGGAGGTAGACAGGAGAGGATGAAGAAGTGGCAGAGATGACACTGAAGGATCAGTTAGTTAGATAAGAGGATAGTCAGTCCAGTGCTAAGTTACAGATTCCTAAGAAGTGAGGAATTTGGCGCATGATCAACAGTGTCAAAAAGCAGCGGAGATATCAAGAAGGATAAGTATAGAATAGTGACTTTGTGATTTAGCAATGTGTAGATCATTGACCACTCTTATGAGAACAGTTTCAGTGGAGTTAGCAGTGCGAAAGTCAGATTGTAACAGGTCGAGCAGGTTGTGCATGTAAGGAAGTCAAGCAGGCGGGAGTAGGTTAGGTTTTCCAAGAGCTTAGAGGCAAAAGGCAGAAGAGAAACTGGTCAATAGCTATAGGGTGTAGTACTGTCAGAACAAAGGGGAGAAAAGCAAAGAGGTGCCCCTAGTGTTGAACCAAATGGATATTAGGACCTCCACCGATCACCCAAGTGAATGTACTCACAAAGTTAGTTGCTATTACTCCACATACGTGGGAAACAGCTTAAGAGTTTGAGAGGATTAATAAGACTGCCCCAAAACAATAGATCTGCACTTCACAATTTCCACACAGACAGCTCCTCCAAAAATTGCTCTCCCCAAGGCGATTGGTCATATATATATTTTGTATATGGTACTGTCAGAGAAATTGTTCTTGAAGATAGGTGTTACTATGGCATGTTCGAAGTTGTCAGGAAATGTAGCAGTGGCAAAGGAGGAGTTATAAATCTGTAATAAGATAGGGATTAGCGTGGAGGAGAGGGACCGGATGAGGTGCGAGGGGAGCGGATCAAATGTGCATGTAGTAAAGGGAGGGGAGCATAGGAGGTTAGTGAATTATTTCTCCGTGACTCATGAAAAAGAGTCCAGAGTGGCAGGAGGGAAAAGAGGGAGGACATGAGGTGTTCAGTAGCCAGAGAGGATTGCAGAGCAGTGAAATTAAGTGATTTGTGGTTATGGGTGAAACAGAGAGAGGAAGCATGGATTGCGTAAGGTGTATAAGCAGTGCTGAATGTTAGAAGATGGTGGAACAAGGTGGGATATTATCCTGTATGGAGTCTACCTTAGCTTTGAAGAAGTTAGCAAAGTTTTGTTGCTGTATAGAGTTTGAGAAGGAGGCAGATGGAGGGTGGAGACGGGAGTCAAAGGTAGAGAAAAGGTGCCGGGGGTTGCATTTAAGAGTGCTAATTAATTGTTAAAAGTAGTGTTTATTCATCAGGGACAGAGCAAAGTTCAAGCAAGAAAGGAGGAATCTGTAGTGAGGTGTAATGGTTTGTTTGACTCACAGACACAGAGTTAAGATAAAAACACAGCTTTATTGAAAAAATAATAAAGAACCCTCACAGGTCCTGAACATCAACATATGTTACAGACACACGACAGGTTCAAGTAATATAGCATACAATGTATACATATATAAGCTCTACCGGCCTCACCAATATACTGGGTGAGGCAGCCTAGAAGATGGTACAATAGGACTGAGGAGGCTCTACCGGCCTTACCAAAATACCGGGTAAGGCAGCCTAATCTGGTACAACAAGGAACTGAGGAGGCTCTACCGGCCTTACCAAATACCAGGTAAGGCAGCCTATGACTGGTGAGAAACGGTGTAGCGGAGGCCCTACCGGTGCTATAACAGAGGTAGCAAAGCAGCCGGTTAGATGGAGTGGAGCAACCAACTACTGTATACCAGCACATTCACGGAGGCAACAAATGCGACTGGAGGTTCAGAGTGGAGTGAACCAGTGCCATAAACTGAGCAACACTGAGGCCCTACCGGTGCTATAATGGAGGCAGCACTAGCATCCGGTGTTAGAGTGGAGCAAACCAACTACTGAATACCAGTGCAATCACGGAGGCAACTCTTGCGACTGGAAGGTCAGAGTGGAGCGAACCAGTACCACGTACTGGACAAATACGGAGTCCCTACCGGTGCTATAACAGAGGCAGCACTAGCAGCCGGTGGCTGAGTGGAGCAAACCAACTACTGAATACCAGTGCAATCACGGAGGCAACTCTTGCGACTGGAAGGTCAGAGTGGAGCTAACCAGTACCACGTACTGGACAAAGTCGAAGGCCCTACCGGTGCTATAACGGGGGCAGCACTAGCAACTGGTGACTGAGTGGAGCAAACCAACTACTGAATACCAGTGCAATCACGGAGGCAACTCTTGCGACTGGAAGGTCAGAGTGGAGCTAACCAGTACCACTTACTGGACAAAGTCGAAGGCCCTACTGGTGCTATAACGGAGGCAGCACTAGCAACCGGTGACTGAGTGGAGCAAACCAACTACTGAATACCAGTGCAAACACGGAGGCAAGACAAGCCTGTGGGCAGTGGTGCCAAACCAGGAGGGCACCAGAAGTCAGAATGTCGCTGAGGCGACCCGAGTCAAAGCGGAACACAGCCAAGTCGGGATACAGGAACAGGAACGTCAGTCGGGCCGGGTCAGGATACCGGAGCAGGAACGTCAGCCAAACCGGGTCGGATACGGGAGCAGGAATGTCAGCCAGGCCGGAATGGTACACAAGAACAATGCAGGAGCGTAGTCAGGCTATCTGGGTCAGTACACAAGCGCAGGAACAGGAGAGAAGTCAGGCAGGCCAAGGAAGTACACTGGACTCCACAGACAGATGTTGCACTGGCATAGAAACACCACGAAAGGGCAGTGAAAGGGTGCAGGAGCCCAGTCTATATAGGCAATACTGGGCGGGCTAACCACAGGCAACAAATGGGAAGCACCCATTGCTAACTGACAGGAAAAAACAAGCAATCACAGTCACTGTGATATGGGGAAAGTCTGCCAGAGAGCCTGACTTTCTCCAGAGATGTTCAGTTGAACAGGTACAGGAGCTGAGGAAGTTGGTGTCCTTGTTAAGCCATGGCTGTGGATTGGTTTTATGGGTGTGTTGGAGAAAGACAGAGAGAGAAGCATGCAGGTTCAAAGAGGAGGACAGGCTGTTAGTGTCAGGATTAGTGGGAATGGATGAAAGGTCAGTAGCCAGGGAGGATTGCAGAGCAGTGAAATTAAGTGATTTGTGGTTATGGGTGAAACAGCGATAGGAAGCACTGATTGTGGAAGGTGTATAAGCAGTGCTGAATGTTAGAAGATGGTGGTCAGATAGTGTAAGAGGGGAGAGATTAATATCCAAGAGTACACAGCCTCTAGTGAACACAAGGTCTAGGAAGTGACCATCCTCGTGAGTGCTAGCATCTGTCCACTGTTGTAGTCTACACACAGATATTAGTGGAAGATAGCATGATACCCAGGAGACCGAAGGATCATCCACATGGCAGTTGAAATTCCCCAGAAGAAGAAAAGGTGTGTCTGATGACAGGAAATAGAAAAACCATGATTCAAAGTCAGAAAGAAAGTTTGAAGGTGTATAGGTGTTGGTAGGTGAGTGGGTGATAGATAACCCAACCTGTAGAGAGACAGGAACAAAGATACGGACAGTATGCGACTCAAAAGAGGAGAAGCAGAGACATGGGGATAGAAACTGGTTTGTAACGGCAGGTTTAGAGAGTAGCAGTCCCACACCACCCCCCATGTTCACTTGGGCATGGAGTGTGAGAGAAGGAGAGACCACCGTAGGATATTGCTGCCTCTAAAGCAGTCAGAGTGAGAGAGCCAGGTTTCCATTACAGTAAGTAAGCTGAGGGAGTGGGAGAAATAGAAATCATGCACAGTGTTTTATTTGTTATTAATGGAGGTAGAGGGTTTGTGAGAGGAAAGGGGGGCAGGGTTTGGAGAGATATCTTCAGCTGCCAGTAACAGAAGAAGAGAGAGAGAGACAGGAGATGAGATACTATTTTGTGTGCATGTGGTTTCTTGTTTGTGTGGGGTGGATGAGTGCAGAAGCAGAGAAAATTGACGAGTTGGAGTGTAGAGAGGTGAGGGTAGAAGAGAGAAGTGAAGGAGAAATTAAAACATAAAAGGGAGGAGAGGGTAGAAAGAACCAAACATTTTAGGGAGGAGTGCAGATATGGAAACCAAAAATAGAAGGTATTAAGTTTTAATACAGTGCGAGATGGCAAGGAGAAACTTTCCACGATGGTAGTGTTTGTTTTGATGAATGTCCAGAAGGTGGTATAATTAGAGAATCCTGAACGTGAACCTGAGGTCATGGGTGTGGGACTATTTTTCTCTTGGGGCAGGCACAGTGCAGTAATCTGCGACGGCACTGTGCACAATTTGTGGCAAGTCAGTGACAAGGGAAGAGTAGGGAAAGCACCTTGACAAAAGTGCCCTGATAACACACATAAAACACAGTGTCACGGTACCCAGCATGAAATGAAGGTCAGACACAAGTATTTATAATGTAAAAGCACCTTTATTGACAGTACACAGTAATGAATGCAAATGCCCACACAACCCCAGACACAGGACTGTAATCTCCAGTCTACTACCTGGAGCTGCACGCTGTGCTGAGCGCTGGACTACTGCACTTCACCGAAGGGTAGTAGAAATGTGCAAAGTCCAACACCAGAGAACCAGCTATACAAGGCTAGAGTCTCCAACAGGAATCAACACCGGAGGCAACAAGGAGCGAGCAAGACAGAGTAGTGCAGCTCAGGTGCGAATGGTCCGACCGCTGGGTAATGCACTAAGCGAGTAGTCAGCCAGAGCCACAGGTCAAAACAAGGTGGGTAGTCAGACAAGCTGGAGACTACAAGGAGTGAATAGTCAGCCAGAGCCACAGGTCAGGACCGATGTGGATAGTCAGACAAGCCAGGGACAATAAGGAGCGAGTATTCAACCAGAGCCACAGGTTAGGACTGATGTGGGTAGTCAGGCAAGCCAGGGTCTACAAGGAGCGAGTTAGTCAGCCAGAGCCACAAGTCAGAACCATTGTGGGTAGTCAGACAAGCCGGGGTCATACACGGAGCGAGTAATCAGTCAGAGCCACAGTTCAGAACCGATGTGGGTAGTCAGACAAGCCGGGGTCTACTAGGAGCGAGTTAGTCAGCCAGAGTCACAGGTTAGAACCGATGTGGGTAGTCAGACAAACCGGGATCATACACAGAGCAGATTCATAAGTCAGGTACGGGTCACGGAGATACACAAGAGCAACTAACAAATACCATGTAAGGGCAATGACTCCTAGGCCCCAGGGGGTTATAAAGGAGCTGATCAAGGTGGGATCAATTATGCAAATCAGACTAGGCCCATAAACAGGCACACGTACCAGCGCCCGTTCTAGTGAAGTCAGAAATGCGGACGTAGCCGGCAATCATGCTGGCCAACATCACAACAGAGAAAGGAAGCACAGGATTACTTAGGCCTCCTAAGGGAGACTGTGATACACAGAAACCATGACATTTATCTGAAACATGTTAAAGCCAAACACCCACCAAAGAAATTGTGCACAGTTTTTGCTGTACCCCCTGACTCTCTCCAAAGGCAAGAAGAGATAAGGTAGAGATCAAAGAAGAAGAAAAATACAGAAACCCAGCCAGAGAATGAAAGTTCAATGACGAGTATAACACTTGGCTCTCAATCGCCTTCTTTCTCTACGGTAACTACATCTTCTGGCAATCCACCTCATTCATCTTTACCTCCCCCATCAGTTGATAGACATTCAGTACATGTCAGGATGTGGCAGTTTGTGTTCATCCATTGCACACTCTGTGGTGCACAGACCACACATGGCAGTGTGGTGGAGGATTATGGCAAGCAGGGCATAAAGCAGCATTTGATGAGATTCCATCTCACAGAATATGGTAAGCTGGTGGCAGGGAGGGTTAATCATTATTATTAAACTGTCTACAAGTTGTTATGTGTCCTTAGCTGGGAGCTGACAAGGGGCATAGTGACAGCGGCAGTACTTGGTTTCTGGTGGGATGATTTCTCATTGGGGACCATAAACATCATGGTGTTTGGGTTATATCAGTTGCTGATGATAGGTACAGTTCCTGCCCTCAAAGGAAAGATGTATATTCTAAAAAAACACGCCCATGATATTGGAGGAGGGTCGGGTGGAGAAGCAGCATTGTCTTGCACAGTGGTTCTCAAGCTTTTTTTTTTTTTTTTTAAGACACACCTAACACTCGATCTGGTATTTTCAGGACACCCTTATCATTTTATGTCATTTGTCTAGGGTATAATGAAGGTTACAAATACATAATTATAGAGTTATTGTTAGACCTCACAACTAAAATAAACATATTGTGCATAGTAACATCCTTAAATATACAGTTGGAAGTCTACATTAACATTTTTGTCAATGCATTATACATACAATAGGGCACCCTAAGTGGATGTCCGTGGCACACCAAAGTGCCACGACACCCTGGTTGAGAAACACTGGTCTAACGTCTTTTCTCCAAATATACTTGAAGTGGTGGGGGCTAGTTATGGTATTGTGTGTAAATTGAATGTTCCCATTGATTTCAGTGCAATAAGTTAGGCGAAAAAAGCTGAAGAATTGCACTTTACTTGGGAAATTATTCTCCAATCAGGAAGTGCCATTATTCACAGATTTTTGTTTGAGATGAAAATTTTTGCCCATCTCTAGTGCTGGCCATAAAGCCAGATGTCTGACCTCAGTTGTGACAAGCCCTGACCAGGATGGGGAGGACTGGTAGACTGGAACTCTCCAGACCTAAACTAAACAGGATAGGACCCTCAATGCAGATTGGCTAGGCCTACCACCAGATACCCAGGACTGGGCTGGGGCTTCATTGAATCCAGCAGGCCTTGGACTGATTGATTCATTTATAACCTTTTAGATGCTAGAGAGGTCTCCAACACATTGCAGAGCATATTTATTTCTTCCTCTGGTCCGTCTTCTTTCTTCCATCTTCTCTAAATTTACCTGTAAAAAAACGGAGATGTAAATAAAGAGCAATGCATTGCGTACCTCTCTGGGACTCAAAGGGTTAAACAATGCATAGATGTGCAGATCAGTACTGTAGAGCATGCCCAAAGTCCACAAGAGACGTCCCCATTACACATCCCCATTATCACTGAAAACTTTGGAAAATGTTTCTAAACCAGTGGTGGCATGTGTAGGCAGTCTATGACTCTTGCCATCTCCTACAGCAAAGCCAGAGTCATACACCTCTGCAGCAGGAGCCATAGTTATTTAGACTGAACTAACTGTTGGTACTGGCACACTCTCTTACACATAAATAACTTCACTACTTCTTTTTTCTGCCCTAGAGGCCTGGGAAGTGTTTCTGCTGCTGCTAGTTGTGGTACATTTGGCCTGCTTATAGTGTGTCTCCCAGTCAGACCTGTGGTTGTGCTTCATGTGGGATCTCATAGAGGAGGTGCCTAGGTGTGAGCCTGCTTTCCCCCCATCTCACATGCTTTTTGCATAGACAACAGATAGAAACATGGTTAGCTTGAGGATCCCGAGTGAAGTATCTCCATACTGTGGACATCATGGAATGAGGTGGTAATGCTGCTACTACTACAACTACTACTGGGGCTAGATGTTGATGCAGTTCTACTGCCACTACTACTAGGTGTCAAAGGTGCAGAACTTACAGCAGCAGCAGAGGCACTCATCATATCTAACACTGTGGATGTTAATAACCTGTGTTGCTGGGTAATCAAAACAGGTGTGTGTGGCTGAGTTTGACTTGGACTTTGAAGAGGAGATGATGCTGATGATGACTGATAGGGTGACTGTGTGCTTTTTGACATCTGTGCCTGTTCAGGGTCCGACTTTCCAATGGCTTTCTCAGACAATTTACAGACAGGCATAGTGCTCCTTAAAAGTGGTGGAGGATTCAGCCTTTGACTTTCTGCTAACCTTATAGCCATGCCACCATCTTCACTCAACTTCATCTGTATCTGAACAAAAGAAGGATGCTGGAGGGATATATTCTAGATCTGCATCATCATCAGTCATCATTAGGTTATCCTCAGCAGCATCAGCAGCATCTGACAATTCTTGCCCACTACCCTTATATTTCTCTAAGCTTTTGGATGTCTCAAACATTTTCTTTTAACTCTTACTGTAACAAAGCTCCCTACTACTTTGAGGGGGAGTGTTTTGGTGCTTGTTTGTCTCACTATCGGATGCAGCAGGCAGTTCAGCTGCTACACCTTCCTCTATTATGCTATTGCTAGCATCATAAACACTTGAATGTGATTTGTGGTGCTGGAACTAGTTTTGCTGGGACCTTGACAAACTGCATCCTCCCTTGGAGTAGAGGGATCATCCACATTGATTGCACATGCTGCAGCAAACATTGCTACAGTCAGTTTTTACTACTACTTTAGTCTCACGTCCCTGCATTGCTCCACCACAATAACTGCAAGATCAGCAAGCAAATAGGTACCTAGCTGCCTGTGTCTTGTCAGTCAGTCACATGGAATTTTGGAGTATTTGGGGTCAACCTCCTTCCTCCCTTCTTCTACCCAGTATGCCCCACTGACTCTCCTAATACATAGAACAAATGTCCTAACTAAAAGATTTCCTAAACTAAACTTCAATTCCCCTATCTTCTTTAGCTCAAACAAGGTGCTGCTCTCTCCTCTCACAAACACAGAATGGCATGCTGTGAGAGCCGGACACCCTTTTATATGACTGTAGAAAAGTTTCATGTGGCGAAGAAAAATCTTTCTTCTCGAAAAAGGTGTGAAAAAGGAGAAAAACTGAACTTTTCACGGGAAATTATTCACCAAGTGGAAAGTGCCATTATTCACCGATTTCAGTTAGAGGCGAAATTTTTCACCCACCCCTACTGGCCACACACACTGTTTTGTTTAAACAAGAGAACACAAGGTTGTGTTATATGAAGGAAAATGTTCAAATACCCCAAGGGATGCTGCCTGGAAAGAACCTGTGCAACAAAGTTCCGCACAAAATATACAATATCAAACAAATCCTTCCGACAATTCCATTGGGGAATACAACTACATAATAAGGACAAAAGACACTTTATCATAGTACAAAAATATACAAGATTTTTTCTCTAGCAACCTGATCATGTGTCCATGACCAGGAAAGAATAAGGGGTATAATATCAATCTTCTATAAATGTTGGGAATTATAGTGATAAAATCACATGTTCCTGGCCATGAAATCACAAGCCCAGTATATATTCTATATGTTAAAAGAAAGTCAACAGCAGCCGCTGTGATATTTAATACAAATTCTATATCCACAGATAAAAATACAATTAACAATTATACCCAATCACATTGCCTTTAACCTAGATCAGTTGTTGCAAACACGGACGCAGCCACTGTGCTAAATAGAGTATCCCTGTCCAGACCTCATATACAATATTCCTAAAGGCAGTGAAACATCCATCAATACAACTATCCCTATATTCACAAAATAAAAAGATACCTAAAAAAATTATTAAAAAAGCCCTCTACGATCGATTGTAAAAATAAAAAAGTTAAAAACCAAAAATTAAAAAATAAAGCATTCAAAATGATGAAATACTTATGTGTACTGTGTCCTTCCCTGTCAAATTAAAATTCTTTCTTAAGAAATAGATGAAAACATAATAATCCATAATCATATATACGCTGCTTTAATATGTAAATCTGATGTACATGGGTTATAGAGTTACATAAATTAACTGAATGTGTCCATTCAGTTTTTAAAATCCCAGTCTGATTTATACAGATTTCAAAGGCATGTATTAACCAACAGCCAGGGATCTGAAACACAATACTTTTTATTCTGTATTTTAGTGACAAATAAAGACTCCACAAGATGTTATAACCAGACAATGTGCTTATATCTTTATGTTCGTCACAAATACTCTGTTATACTTTAGGCCACCTTCACACTTGAAAAATTTCAGCTGCAAGCTAACCATTCACGGTTTTGGTGTCCTTTATCTTTTCTGTGTACTGGTCTCTCAATTGTACCACATCTTGCTTCTTTCTTTGTTGGCGTCTTTTTCTCCGTTTCTTCCCACACTACAGACTTATTTGTAGACTTAATCCAGTTCAGGTTGTTTGATGGACTACAAACAGTACATGCAAGCAAATAACGTTTTCTTCATAAAAGCTCTGGATGATCCTGGACCTAGACAGATTTTCCAATGCGTTTTGGGATCAAAACAGACCCCTTCCTCAGGGTAATTCTTGTTTCTGGATTCTATATAAAATGATGTCCAAATTGTTGCTCTATTTAAAGGTAAGTACAGGTAAACATAAATCCTCCCTCTCTTTCTAATAAAAGACAATGTGAAGCATGTATCTTCACTATGCTTAAAGACAATGTAATTTCTAAACACCCACCCCCCATTTTGTTTAGGTTAGAATGGGGGGTGTTTTATGCTTAAATACATAAGTGAAAGTATCTCACTAATTCCTACTCCAACACAACTATTCAGCAAGGTGGCCTCCTCAAAAGGTTTGAGCAGTTCATTTACATCACACATTAGTAGCCATTGATCAGGTGACAAAGATACTCCCACTAAAGGCTTCCAGTTTTGCATTGTATACTCACTAATGGCCTTATTGAACTTATACAATGTGGGATTCTACCTGGTACATACCTCCTTTTTAAGATGTAGATGTGACAGGTTGTTATACTGTTGCATGGAATATAGTGCAACGTAAGCACTACAGGAGCAGTAAAAATGGGCACAGATTTTGATGGCAATATTGAGCATCTCTTTAAGGGTTTCGGATTCTGAGATGAATCTACTCACAACAAAATTTGGATATAGGCACACCAGGGTACATGCACCATATTGCCTATTTTCAAGGCAGCTATTATATTGTAGCCATTACCATCAAACACAAAACCAGCTTTAAAGGATTGAGGTACAAGGCATTCCTCTGTCACTCTAGTTTATTTAACACATCTATGTCTTTTGTAGGATTGTCTTTGACAACTCTGCATGCACAAAGTGGCCTTACGCAAAATCTACCCTGCTGCTATTCTTTAATAATACTGCCAGAACAAAAGACTTAACTGGCCTGATGTTGCATGCCTTTGCTGCCCACTGAGGGCAGGGAAACCCATGAGTAGTGGCAGTCAAATTGTTTGTACACTGGCAGCTTGTCCACATATCTGTTATCAGGTGCACATCACACTAACCACCTGCTTGTACAATTCTGGCACAGTCAGCAGGGTGCAACATATGATATCTGTTTTCTACAAAAGAATAAGGCAGCATGTTGTCTGCCAACAGCTTGGTAACATTGCCATTCCACAGTCATACTTTGATATTTTTTTTTACTTTTTTTAACCTCTTCCCAAAAACTCAGTGAGTGTCAGCTTGCAGTACATAGCAGAAGAACTCTGTAACTGTATTGCTTTAACAACATGACTTGAGGTAATGGACATGGTGGTGTCAATGGTGGCTGCATGTATGGGCACTCTATGACTCATCATCTCCTCCAACAAACTCATACTCTGTTGTGATTTGAATTTGAAGGACAGCTGCAGGAGCCATAGGTGTTATTGCCAATTAAGGTAATCTTAGCACATTCTCTGACAGATCTATAGTGCCACTATTATTTGTCCCAATGCCCTGGAAATATTTGGGAGTTTCTACTGCTGTTAGTCTTTGTACTTCTGACACATTGGTGGTGTGTCTCCCAGTCACCAGTGGTTGTGCTTTAGGTGGGATCTCAAAAGTGGATGCGGCTAAGTATGATCCCTTATTCCCCCTGTTCACATGAATTTTATGCAGAAAACAGATACCACCATGTTTAGCTTTTGGATCATGAGTGTAGTATATCCATGCTGTATACTGCATAGACTGATGGGTTCCTGAGAAGCTAATACTACTTCTGGGGCTAGACCCTACAATTTTACTAGTAGTAGGTATTATGCTTTCAACAGCAGCAGAAGCATTCATCATACTTAGGGTTGTGGATGTCAATGACCTGTTTTGCTTATTACTCATTATTAGTGTGTGTGACTGAGTAGGGGTTGGACTTAGGAATGGTGGCGATGATGATGACTAACAGACTGATTTGTATTTGTAGGCATCTTTACTTTTCCAGAGTCAGACTTTCCAATTAATCTCTCAAACAGCTTATAAACAGATTTAGCGCTCGTTTGCAGTGGTGGAAGACTAAGCCTTTCCCTTTCAACTAATGTTGTGGCCACGTCATCCTTTCTCTCATTCCCAGCTTCATCTGCAAATGGTTTATTAATTCTACTGGGTCTGGGGAAATTTGTTATGCCACTTTCACAAACAACCTGCTCTGGAGGAGAAAGATCATCATCATTATTACACAAGCTGCAGCAACCATGGCTGCAGTCAGTTTTTAGACTAGAACTTTACTATCACATCCCACTCCCTGCAATACTCCTACTTCTTTCTCCACATCCATACCCCTGTCCCTATCACCTATTAGTCAAAAGTGTATTTTTTTGGGGGGGGAGGGGGATCTTATTAGACTGTCTCTATCTCTCACTGTCTACAAATAATACACTCAGTCTCCTAGTGTCAAGAAGAATTCAGCAGCTGTTTTCTCGCTCTATCTCTCTCTCCAAATATCCTTGCAGTCTTAATTTATGCAGTATAGGATATACTTTAGTCAATATGCTGGTCCCTCATCTTCTGCCTGTAGGAGTGCCATTTGAATTTATCTGTCTCTTGGATATCACTATACAACGTATTCTCTCAATCAGCCACAGAGGCTCATCCAGCTAAGGAAGTAGCTTGGATCACCAGCCTTTCTCTGTCAAACAAGATTTTTAATTATTTGTGTAAATCTCCTCACTTGCCCAGAGTCCTCAGACTTCCCTAACATAGAAAACAAATTGCCTTCACAACAGTCTCCCTAAAAGAAATTCCAACTCCATTTCTTTGCCTATCTTGTCTGGCTCAAACATGCTGCTGCTTTCTTACAAACACAGAATAACAAACTACAAAAACCCGACAACCCTATTATGCTATCCTGAGGGAATGGAATGGGAACTTTTCATGTTGGGGTAAAATTATTTCATACCATTGCTTTCAATGCAAGATCAAGTAGGAACAAAACTGGCAAAAATTGCACTTTTTGTGAAAATCTTCATGCATGGCAGGTAGTATTTTTAGCCTGTGTTGCTATTGATGCAAAATATGTAATCCATCCCTAACTCCAGTTCCACTCTCTTTCCCTAGCTCCTCTAGGATCAACATTTTGCTGCTTTCTTTCTCACAGAGAATAACAATCTAAGTATAAGGCTATAATATAGCCTTATATTATACAAGGGAAACTACATGTGTGGGGAGGGGATTCATTTTTATCATTGATTTCAATGCAACAACAAAGGTGGTAAAATGCCACTTTTTGCTGGACATTTCCTGCACTGTGGTACCTGCCATTTTTTGCCTGTTTCTCTATTGAGGTGAAATATTTTGCCCATCCTCATTAGCCATTATAGCCAGCATACCTTCAAAGCATTTTTGTACAGCTGGTTTCCATTTGAAAAATTGTAAACAGATGTCACAGGCTTCTGTATCCACCATCTTCATGGATAGTAGTAATGGTGGTTGACATGGAACTGGGATAATAATTCCTACAGACTGTGGTGTAGCGCTAGCACCAGCTGTGATACAGGCCAGGTGGTGGTGGTTCCTACTGGACCTAGTAATGAGGCAGCAGCAGCACCTCAACAATAGGCCGCCACCACTTAAGATGCATCTGGTGACAAGTTGTCCAATCTCTATTGTCCTTCTCCTCCTCTAAAACAATGTCACTCTGACTGGTGGTGGTAGAGCACTGGGTGATTGACACTTCCTATAAGTCATTAGTACACTCAATAAAGATAATTAATCCTCTGCAATATGAGCTTGGCATATTCTGAAGGGTGGGCAGTCTGCAAATTCACCATTATTCCCTCCATTCTGTTAGTCTCCCCCAGATTGCCATGTGTGGTCACTGGACATATAAAAAATTGCTGTCTGCTGATAGTACTAATGTGTCATGTTTGTCAGTGTCAGGGCCAGGGAGGAGGACCCTGACAAAGCCAGGGGGACAAATGGGATTTTAGCAGTAACACTGCCCTGGAGCCTAGCAGTCATGAGAGACACAGATGACATTGTCAACACTCTGTGCTTTTGGGGGTTGCCTCATGCCTTTTTTGTGGACATTTTTTTGTACCTCATTGTTCTTGTTATTGGGGATGGACAATGGAATAGTGACAACAGCACCTGCTTTTTTGCTTGGGTGATGGTTGCACATGTTCTGTGTAAACTCATGGCTGTTATACTGCAGTGTTTTATTAGGGAAGATGTGACCCTGCCTTCCTCCTCACAACGTTGATGAAAAGTGTGCACATTGAATTTGGGGATGACTACTGTTCCCTGTCCCTAGTGAAAAGTATTTCCCATGTTCGCATCTTTTCCCCAGATGCACCTGAAATGGCTTGAACTGCCTGGGCTTTCACTATATTCTCTGACATAGGGCTTGATTTAAAGAAGGCCAATAAAACCATTGTTGAAGTAAAAGAGGCCAACATCTGGTAATATATGTTTTACGTCAAATTCACAACATAGTCTATAAGAATCTGTAATGAGCTTAGGCCCAGCAAATCCATGTAACACAAAAACCTGCGTTGCACCTTTTTCCACATCACTGTGCGTCCCAGTCAGCCGATAATCAATGTAGGACATGTCTAAAGCCAAGGAAAAACATAAAGAAAAAAAGATGATTAAATACCAACATTCAAACTTCTCCAAATTTAATATCAATATCAAAATTAGTCACAGATACAGTATCCAAAAAAAATATATAACACATCAAAAAATATGGCATATCATACCATCCAATACCAAGGACCTCCCACATCTCCCAAAAAAACCCTCTAAAAACAATCAGATATAAAATACCAACATATCCCAGGACAGCTCGTATATGTTTAATAAGCTTACAAGCAGAAATGGGTTAGCAAATACCAGATAACATCCTAATATGTATCACAGTATATTTTGCACTTTGAAAGTCATAGTATCTCCCAGCAATTAGTTGATCCTCTTAGGATCTTATCCAACAGATAATAGCAAGGCAGAGAAAGAAAGGCATGTAGCAATCAGTCACATATAATGTATCAGCAGATCTCTGACCTCAACCACATTTAGCGGGTTGAATTATGAAATTAAATTTAACATGTTCCTTTAATATACTCATAACGCTCTTTATCTATAGGAAAGCTCTTTTCTTGTCTGCCAGATTTATGCTTTATTAAAATAACCTACACTGTGGCTTTAATTGGAATTTAGAGTTGCTATGTCTGCTCGGTGCTCAGGTTACAATACCTGTGATAATTAAGAAGCTACTCTGGTGTAATCAAAAAGTGAAACTTCCATTTTCATGCTATATAAGGAACGAGGGGAATGTTTATTTATACATTCATCTTGAAAAAGCCCTTAACAATTGGGGCAAAACACATTGATGTTTTCCCGTGATTATATATCCGAATTATTCCACTAATTTATACAGTTTATATGTTAATTGGCTTCAAAGGCATTGAGTGACATTCATCTTCTGAATGCAGTCGGCATGAATGAATGAATGAATGAATATGTTTTTTTGTATAGCGCCACAAGTCTACGCAGTGCTTTACAATTTCAGGGTTTAAACAATACAGGGTTACAGGTGCTTTGTAGAGTAAAACATTGGGTGCGAGGTCCCTGCCTGAAAGCTTACAATCTAAAGTGGTAATGGGAGACATACAGAGTACATTAGGGTCAAGTGCTGAATACAGTGTTAGTTCTAATGATGATGATGATAGAGGACATCAGTAAAGTAAATAATTTATAAGAGCATTCATTTGTACAATATCAGTGCCTTCTAGCATGTTGAGATTTTATCTATGAGGTGCATTTTCAAGTGAGATTTGATGTTTATCAACAAGGTGCAGTGGCACAGGTTGGATGGTAGAGCATTCCATAGATACGGAGCAATAAGAGAAAAAGGTTTGATACGTGACAGGGCTGTAGACACAAAAGGAGCTGAGAGAAGACAGTCATTGGCTGAACGTAAGTGGCGGGATGGGGTATAACGGGAGATCAGAGTGGAAATGCAAGAAGGAGTAGAGGAGAGAAGTGTCTTGAAAGAGAGAAGTAAGATTTTGTAAGATATCCGGAGTTTGATGGGCAACCATTGGAGAGTTTTGAGGAGGAGTGGGGCAGGGACAAACCTAGGTGACAGAAGAGTAATTTGTGCTGCTGCATTCTGTATAGATTGAAGTGGATGGAGATGGGAAGCAGGAATGCCAGACAGAAGAATGTTGCAATAGTCCATGCGGGAGAGGATGATTGCATGTATAAGAATTTTAGCTGTGGAGGAACAGAGGAAGGGACGGATTTTAGCAATGTTACGCAAAACAAAGCAACAGGATTTAGTAATGGCATTAATATGAGAGGAAAATGAGAGAGAGTTGTCAATTATCACCCATAGACACCGTGCTTCTGATACTGGATTTATGGTAGTGCCATTTACAGTGACCTGGAAGGGCGCTACAGGGCTAGGAGTAGCTCAGTTTTAGACATATTGAGTTTGAGGTGCCTATGAGCCATCCAGTCTGAGATAGCCGAGAGGCAATCTATGACTTTGGCCTGGTACTGATAAGTAAATCTGTGTGTCATCTGCATAGAGGTGATATTTGAGACCAAATGAGTTAATAAGATCACCAAGTGTTATTGTGTAAAAAGAAAACAGAAGCAGTCCTAGAACAGAACCTTGAGTGGGCACTGAGCAATAGAAAGTGAGCAATTGTAAGTGTAGAAGGAGATATTCTGGATATTCTATTGTATCCATTTTGATGATATCTATTCTTCTCTTTCATAGGGAAGAATTTTAAGAATCTATACCAAAGTACTGTAGACAATTGAAGGTTGATTACTAGATACTTGGTAAGGAATCTAAACACTGAGTCATTGAGGTGATTGGGATTGATGTGTTAATTAGTACCTGTTAGATCTAGTTACAAACTGTTTTGCTAATTAAAAGGGAGTTGCCTTCTGTGTATAAAAATAGGTTTGTTATTAGCTGGGCTAATCATTAGCTGGGCACTGAGCAATAGAAAGTGAGCAATTGTAAGTGTAGAAGGAGATATTCTGGAGATAATCTGGAGGTGATCTGTGGTGATTAAAGTCAGAAAACAACTCAGAAAACAAAATCTGAAGGTATTTTTTTTTCTCTGTCCCCTGATTACATTAGTGCTGTGAACGTGTCAGGCATGTTGCAATGCAATGGATGTTTTGCTTTTCTCCCCAACGAAACCTTTTGGAGGTTCAGAAGTTGTCCAATTTGTCAGCAATTTTCTGTTTTACAAGAGGAGATTGATAATTTGAAGGCTGAAATCTACAAGATGTCTGTGAGCTCCACAAAGATACAAAAGAAACAAGTGCCACTGCCTCAGAGACTTCCAAGAAATGGCAGATGGACTACAGTTGGGTTTGGAAGGGTAAGAGTGGTGGACAAGAGGCATGTCCCACAGTCTGTGCCTCTTCAAAATTCCTTTGCTGCACTTTCAGAACACTGCCTTAATATTGAAACAACTCCAGAAGCAGAGACTACTGGTTCACCAGCCTGTAATCCACAGGTAAACCAGACTGCAACCACTGACAAACTGATAAAGGTAAGAAGTAAAAACAACTTTAAGAGGAAGCAACTATTATTGGGGGATTCTATATTAAGAGGAGTGACTTTGGAGGATAGTCATGGTGGTGGCAAAGAAGTCAGATGTCTTCCTGGTGCTACAGCTCACAGAGATAGAAACACATTTTAAAAATTGTTAAGGAAGCAAGACAGAATGGAGAGTTGCATGTCATAGTCCATTTAGGGACAAATGATTTGGCTTGTAATGAGGTGAGTGTGGTAAAAGATGTTTTTAAGAAGCTATGTAAGGATCTGCAGCAAGTTGCTTCCACTGTATCCGTTTCAGAAGTTCTGCCAGTGTATAAGGAAGATGATGGTAGGATGCAGCGAATAAGAGATTTTAATTCATGGCTAGGGAAGTGGGCCAAAAACATGGATTTGGTTTTGTTTCTCACACCAAACCTATTTGGTGTAACAAGGAATTGTACAAAAAGGATGGCTTGCATCTTTCTCAAAAGGGAACAGAGGTTCTCAGCAAGCAATTCAGAAGTTTTGTTAACAGGTATTTAAACTAGTAGAGGGGGGCAATGGAATGATACAGGAGATAACCAATTGCCCCCCACAGCATTGCACAGATGAATTTGATCAAGGTATATCTGTGGCACATAGTTCAAAAAACAGTAGACTTCGAGCCATGTGTACAAATGCACACAGTTTAGGGAATAAGATCCCTGAACTCATTGCAATAATAACTAGGGAAGATGTGGACTTAGTGGGAATTACCGACACCTGGTACAATGATAAAAATGACTGGGATGTAGAAATACCGGGATAATCTCTATTCAGAAAAGACAGGAAAGGCAGAAAAGGAGGAGGGGTTGCCATTTATGTCAAAAATAGCTTAAAGGTCAGTCTTATACAGGGTATAGAGGAGAACACAGAGACTATTTGAATAACTTTAGAATATGGTAATAAGATGGTCACTCGTATAGGTGTGATCTATAGACCCCCAGGACAAACAGGAGTTCGATCAACTGCTGGTCAAAGAACTAACTAAGATGAGTGTGAAAGGTGAGGTTATAATTATGGGGACTTTAATCTTCCAGATGTGGACTGGAAAAACCAAGCTGCAGGTTCAGCCAGGAGTAGAGATATCCTAAATTCTTTACAAGGATTAGCTCTTAGTCAATTAGTAGAAGAGCCGACTAGGAAGGAAGCCACACTAGATTTATTATTTACTAATGGAGACTTAGTATCAGATGTAGCTGTAGGAGAGTGTTTGGGCTCCAGTGATCATCATTCTGTGTGGTTTAATATAAAGACAGAGGCTGAGCTGCACCACACAAAAACAAAGGTTCTAGACTTTAGAAAGGCTGATTTTTCTAAAATGGAAATATTTTTATGTCAGTCTTTAACAACTTGGAGATCTTTAGATGGCGTCCAGGAGAAATGGGATTATCTGTAAAGTGTTTTACTAAATGCAACAGAACATTGCATTAGACATGTCAGCAAGGGTAAAAGAAAAAGAAAACCACTGTGGTACTCAGCAGAAGTGGCAAATATAGTAAAAGAGAAAAAAGAAGTATTTAAGAAATATAAGCAGTTGCAGAAGGAAGAAGACAAGTATCAGTACAAAACTAGGCTGAAGGAGGCCAAATGTATTATTAGATGTGCCAAAGCACACACAGAGGAAAAAATTGCCCAGTCAATAAAAAAGGGGGATAAAACATTTTTTAGATATATAAGTGAAAGGAGGAAAATGAAACAAGGAATAGTTAGACTAAAAACAAAAGATGGAAACTATGTAAATGAGAATAAAGGGCTAGCTGACTGTCTCAATGAATATTTCTGTTCAGTTTTTACAGAGGAAGATGAAGGGAAGGGACCTCTGTTAGAAAAAAGAAATGGCAAGACATGGGAAACATGCATGTTTACAGAGGAAGAAGTTCTACTTCAAATTTCTAAGGTAAAAACAGATAAATCAATGGGTCCAGATGGGATATACCCAAAGTTATTAAAAGAAATTAAGTGTGTTCTGGCAAAACCTTTAACAGAATTATTAAATCAGTCACTAGCAACAGGAATAGTTCCAGAAGATTGGAAGGTAGCAAATGTAGTACCGCTTCACAAAAAAGGTAGCAGGGAAGAGTCTGGTAACTACAGACCAGTAAGTCTTACATCAGTAGTGGGAAAATTAATGGAGAGTATGTTAAAGGAAAGAATTGTTGAATATCTGAATATGAATGGCTTGCAAGATACCAAACAGCATGGGTTTACAGCAGGGAGATCTTGTCAAACTAACCGCATAGATTTTTTTGACTGGGTAACTAAAATAATAGATCAAGGGGGAGCAGTAGATATAGCTTATCTAGATTTCAGTAAAGCATTTGACACTGTCCCTCATAGAAGACTCATAAATAAATTGCAGTGTTTGGGTCTAGATGTAAAAATAGTGAAATGGATAAGGCAATGGCTGAGTGACAGGAGACAGAAGGTGGTAGTCAATGGAGAATATTTGGACAAAAGGAGTGTTACTAGTGGAGTACCACAGGGATCTGTACTGGGGCCCATTCTTTTTAATATTTTTATAAGTGATATTGCAAAAGGGCTTCAAGGAAAGGTATGCCTTTTTGCAGATGATAGAAAGATCTGCAATAGTGTAGGCATTCCAGGGGGAATAAGCCAAATGGCGAATGATTTAGGTAAATTAGAAGAATGGTCAAGAGTGTGGCAGATGCACTTTAATGTTGATAAATGTAAAATAATGCACTTGGGACATAAAAATCCAAAGGAGAAATACACTATTAAGGGTACTGTGCTGTCAGAGACAACAGAGGAAAGGGATTTGGGAGTAATTATTTCTAATGACTTAAAGGTAAGCAGGCAATGTAATAAAGTGGTGGGGAATGCAAGCAGGGCACTGGGTTGTATAGCTAGGGGCATTAGTAGCAGAAAAAGGGAAGTCGTCATGCCACTCTACAGATCTCTAGTTAGACCTCACCTAGAATATTTTGTACAGTACTGGAGACCCCATCTCCAGAAGGATATTGATACTCTAGAGAAAATTCAAAGAAGGGCTACTAAAATGGAGACTGGTCTACAGGAAAAGAAATATCAGGATAGACTAAATGATCTGAATATGTATAGCTTGGAGGAGAGAAGAGAGAGAGGGGATATGATAGAAACATTCAAATGCATGAAGGGATTCAACAAAGTACAGGATGGAAGTATATTTCAAAAGAGTAAAAACGTTAGGACAAGAGGCCATAGTCTAAAACTAGAGGGACACAGGTTTAGACGTAATGTAAGAAAGTTTTACTTCACTGAGAGGGTAGTAGACAAGTGGCATAGCCTACCAGCAGAAGTGGTAGAAGTTAATACAGTGACAGAATTTAAGCATGCATGGGATAGGCATAAGGCGGTCCTTAACATAAGAAAAGACCAAGGACCAAAAAAGGTTTGAGGTTGTGTTTTTTTTTTTTACAGTAGGAAAATGGGCAGACTAGATGGGCCGAATGGTTCTTATCTACCGTCAAATTCTATGTTTCAAATTCAAATTCTATGAACCCCAACAGAGAGTTGGATGGGGGAGGATGAAGAGGTGGCAGAGGAGACACTGAAGGATCTGTTAGATATATAAGAGGAGAGCCAGTCCAGTGCTGTGTTGCGGATTCTTAAAGAGTGAAGAATGCGGAGGAGGAGTGCATGATCAACGGTATCAAAAGCTGCTGAAAGATCAAGCAGGATAAGAACTGAATAGTGACCTTGAGATTTGGCATTGTGTAGATCATTGACCACTCTTGTGAGAGCAGTTTCAGTGGAGTGAGCAGTATGAAATCCAGATTGTAAAGGGTTGAGCAGGTTGTATGCATTGAGGAAGTCAAGCAGGCGTGAATAGGCTAAACTTTCCAAGAGTTTAGAGGCAAAAGGCAGAAGAGAAACTGGTCAATAGCTAGAGGGTGTGTTACTGTCAGAAGAGTTGTTCTTGAGGATAGGTTTTACTAAGGCATGTTTGAAGTCATCAGGAAAGGTAGCAGTGGCAAAGGAGGAGTTAAAGATTTTGGATGGCATGCTCCTGACTAAGACCTGGAGTCCTGAATGACTGATGCTGAATAGAGCGGGGTGGGTACAGCCCTAAAGAAGTAATTCTTCTTCCTTCTAAGTCAAAGACAAATACAGATTGTTGAGGTTATATCGCTGGAGAAAGTGAGGAAAACTCCAAAGCGGTGAGGTTGACACCTATTATTCTATTTATTTCCCTGCTTTTCTACTGCTATACTGCAATGTGCATCCAATAGCTGGAATGCTTAACAGAGTAACCCGTTGAATGTGGTTGGGCTGAGAGATCCAGTAATACATTACATTTGGATACAAAACTGGTTGAAGGATAGGGAACAGTGTGTGTGGTTGTAAATGGCCTGTTAGGCCAAAAAAACCCTGACGGCATTTTTTTCCACTGTAAGCCATTCAATTACCAGTGCTATGAAAAAATGCCTGCACAAAAAAACAAAAGTTAGAGGCAATTTGGCCCATTGACAAATGAAACAAATGCCACAAGTTTAAGATCCGATAAGGGACTCACTTTAACGCTTACATTTAAGACCTAGTTTTTTTCTGACTAAAGTCACTTATTGCTCTTTAGTCAGCCGATGCAGCTATTAAAAGTAAAAAAAAACAAAAAAAAACTCAGTGGATGTATTGCTATGAGGCCCTAAGCCCTATAGCAATTCATCCAAAGTGCCTAAAATGTGTCCAAAGTTAGTAGAATTAACCCTATGAGTGCCAGTGGTATATAATTAACCCAACTCAGCTACAAAGCAACATCCCATTAAAAGTAACACTTACCATTAATCCTGATGTCCAGCGGAGTCCTCAGCATCCTGGTCATCTTCTGTCCTTCTTCTTTCTTCTCCTCTGTCTTCTTTCTCGTATCTGCTTGTCTTCTAGCTGAAAAGAAAAAAGAAAAGTATAAATAAATGTTTTGCTCAAATAACCAGTACACTCATACATAGTTTAACTCCTTGAGTGCCCCCTTAAGTGCCAGAGGGCTATGTAACACAATGTGTTGTGCACCTCTCTGGGGCTCAGAGGGTTAAACCATGTATAATTGTGCGGTTGATGATCCAAAAAGATGCCCACAGTTAATAAAAATGTTCCCCTTTTGTCAAAATAAAGATCCCAAATGTTTACAAAATAAAATTATACTTTCCTATTTCTCTGCCGCTGCGTGCAGCCGTGGAGGTGGCAGCAGTGGAGAATATGATGTGCAGCACAGTCCCCCCATCCTTCAATAATGGGCCAATGGCCATTCCACACTGAGGGAATTTGAACAGATACTGCCTTTATAGATGGGCAAGCTCTATTCCAATTCCATCACAGCCATTGGCTGGGATGTGCTTATACACATCCCAGCCAATAAACTTTGAGTGGCGGTTCATGAAGCTGGTTGGCCAGGATGTGCGTAAGCACATCCCAGCCAATAGCTGTGAGGGAATTGGAAGACTGCCCATATATGAAGGGATATATAAAGATATAAAGGCAATATCTGTCAGATTCCCTCAGTGTGGAACAGACATTGGCCAGTGAGGGAAGGGGGGGGGGGTCTGTGCTGCACATCGATTTTCTCTGATGACGATGCACACAGCGGTGGAGAAATAGGAATGTATCATTTTATTTTGAAAACATTTGCTGTCTTTATTTTGACAAAAGGTACAAAATACATTTTCATATGTATGAGGATGCTATCCAGAATTTGCATAACCCATTTCTGCTTGAAAGCTTATTAACCATATACATGCTGGCTCAGTTATATAGTTTTGATTCCTTATATATGAGCTGCTCTGGGATATGTTGGTATTTTATATCTGACTAGTGTAAAAGCCCGTGTACATGGGCCAAAGTCCGGGTGATGTTAACCCTTTGAGTGCCAGAGGGGTACACAACTTATTGCTTTGCAATGCGTTGCATGCCCCTCTGGCACTCAAAGGGTTAAGAGGCCAGTCCTGCTCTGCGTCCTGCCAGCAACGCAGTCATGCACTGTAGAGACTACCTGAAATCACAGAATGCACCAAGCACAGAACTCCCAGCATTCCGTGCTCCCAGTATTCTGTACGTTCGGGCAGTCTCTACTGCGCATGACGGCTTCTGACAAACATCCTAGCGAATTATGATATAAGATTGTTTTTAGAGGGGTGTTTGGGGGACATGGGAGGTCCTTGGGTTTGAATGGTACAATATGCCATATTTTTTATGTTATAGATGTTTTTTTGGATACTATATCTGTGACTAATTTTATCTATTAAATTTGGAGAAGTTTAAATGCTGGTATTTGATCATCTCTTTTTCTTTCGTTTTTTTTTCTGTCTGGATTATGATCTTCACAGCACCCTGTGTGTGTTACACATACTATTACTTAGCATGATACAATATATAGTGTTGAGCGAGCGTGCTCGGCCGATGCTCGGATCGGCTCGAGCATCGGTCTGCTCGGCACATGGCGGTACTCGTCGAGTACCGCCATGTGCTCTCCCGCCATGTTCGGGTGGCGGGGATCTGTGCCGGAAGAGGCACAGATCAGAAGACGCTCCGCTGGACCACCAGGGACTGGAGGTACGGGGGCATTGCGGAGATGAAGGGGGCATTGCGGAGATGAAGGGGGACATTGTGGAAGAGGGGCATAGACTCTATGCCCCTCTTCCACAATGTCCCCCTTCATCTCCGCTATGCCCCTCTTCCACAATGTCCCCCTTCATCTCCGCTATGCCCCTCTTCCACAATGTCCCCCTTCATCTCCGCTATGCCCCTCTTCCACAATGTCCCCCTTCATCTCCTCTATGCCATAGAGGAGATGAAGGGGGACATTGTGGAAGAGGGGCATAGCGGAGATGAAGGGGGACATTGTGGAAGAGGGGCATAGCGGAGATGAAGGGGGACATTGTGGAAGAGGGGCATAGCGGAGATGAAGGGGGACATTGCGGAGATGAAGGGGGACATTGCGGAGATGAAGGGGGCATACAGAGATGAAGGGGGCATAGCGGAGATGAAGGGGGGCATTGACCAGGCACCCTCCCCTCATCAGAGCAGGGGGTGCCTGGTGTAATGCTCGTGTCGCCCCATTGAAGTCAATGGGGCTCGGGTGCTCGGCCGAGCACTCGAGCCTCAGGGGGTGCTCGGTCAGAGCACCCGAGCACCCGAGCATCGGGGTGCTCGCTCAACACTAACAATATACATGTGCTCACCATATTCATAAATACTTTTAAGACAAATTCAAACCTGCAGCCAATCACAACACACCAAAGTATCCCACTTGGCAGGAGACCTGGCCTAGGAGAGGCACACAAAGAACAGGGACAGAACTGCCAGTGGGATGAGGGGTAGTTGTCAGAGAGCACCCCACACATTCAGGGGCAGTGCAAGCAAGACATTCCAGCCACAGCTCCAACACCTCACAGGCTGGAGCTGATGAGGAGATGCTATGGGACCCCCATTACACCTACGAGGAGAACAGGGCTCTCGTACAAAGCATCTTGGAGAGGATAAGTATCCTGTATCCTATGGAGAGGGTCCCTGGCCTGGCTGCTAGGAAGAAAGCTGCCTGGAGCCAGGTCCTAAACAGGGTTAATGCAGTGTCTACCTGTAGCTGGACCATAGAGTCAATTAAAAAAGGCTGGGGGTATTGCTGGTAAAGAACAAGATGGGTGAAGTTGATCTGCATGCTCAAGGCACCAGAGGTGATCCCCCTGCCCAGATCACCTTTAACACCTGGCAGGAGATGCTGAGGCAGAACCATCATAATCAAAGTCTGTTGAGGGGGTCCCTGGAGGATCTGACAATGAGGATGAAAGCAGCCTCCAAACTATCAGTAAGTGCATCATTACATAATTAGACACCACACCAACCCTTATAACCACCACAGCCCAACACAGTCACACCTGTACACATGGCCAGCATTGATCCACACAAATGCACCAACACAGCACTGAGAGGATTCAAACAAGGACAGAATACTGGACAATGCAAGCACAAATGGGAAAACTCAACCATGCCCAATCCTGTACAAGCCCCAGTTTAACCCCCTCAAGGCTGTGTTGATCCCACACAATCCACAAAAACAATGCTTGCCATCAAGTTGTCAGATAAAGATCCTTATTGTTCCCCTACAATGTCACCCATGGACCCACAGGGAAATAAACACCGAACCCCCTGAGTGCTATCGGGATGATCAACTCATTGCTCCACAGTGCATTAGTTACCCCTCTTGCACTCCAAAGGTTAACCGAAAACAAAGAGAATTCAACAGGGTTACAATGCACTGCTCCACGGGGATCAGTTCACAGATCACAGTTCCACTGAGACAAAATGGGTTTATGTACAACACACAGGCCTCGAAATAAACAACAACAGCGCCAAAATGCAAAGAAAAGCACTGTAGAATATAATGACAACCAAGCAGATTAAAGATACTGGGAATCAAAGGTATTCTGAAGAGTGGGAATGGCAAAGAGGAGAAATGGTTTGGTTTGAGGACATAGAGTTGTGAATGCAATCTTTTGCTCTCACTTGAATTGTCATGTTTCACTTTTGGTTGTCACATGGATCCTGAGGAGTGGGGATGGGAAGGAGGGATGTTAGGTCATCCATAATATCAACTGCTGTAGGTTGCTTAGATCAATGTACAACTGGGCTGTCTAAAGTTAGCCCTCAAGTCCCACCAACAGAGCATGATGGAAGGATACCCCTGACTGATCACAGGTGGATCAGTTAAAATGAAGGCGCTACTGATCAACCCACCAGTGCTTAAAGCGGAACTTTCACCTTATTTAAAGTCCCCCTGCAATAATTAATTAGATGGCAACTAGCTTCATAATAGTTCTTTTATCTCTCAGAAGTAGCCAATTCTAAAATAATCCTTAAAGGGATAGTAATACTTAAAATGTAAAAAAAATTATGTTGTAGGGTTTATCCCCCTGAGTAAAACAAGAGTACTCCCTGTTGCTACACCATCCTATGGACAGCTCTGGTCCCGGGACCATAAATCTCCATAGGATGGTGTAGCAACAGCGCCACTGTACAATTTCAGGCCACTGTGATATTGCACCTAAAAAATTCAACTTTCAAAATTAATAACTTTTGAATGAAACACCTTTCAGCAGTGGGAGTACTCTTGTTTTACTCAGGGGGATAAACCCTACAACATATTTTTTTTACATTTTAAGTATTACTATCCCTTTAATCTTCTGAGACCAAAAGGCTGGCATCAGTGCAGACATCTTGCCTGCACGCCTGCGCTGTCAGTCCCAGTCTCCTCTAAGAGGAATTGCACTGTGCCACAAGGTAACTGGAAGGGACTGAAAGTGAGGCGTGCAGACTGCACTAACCTGGCTGTCAGTCTCCAAAGATATGATGGAGCAGCTGCTGGTGGAGATGAGGGAACTTAATTTCAGGGAGGACCTGCACATGCAGAGGGAGCAGCATTCAATGCAGCGGTCCACTGCAACCACCTCCCCCTCCAGTGAGGCCCCTGCACCAGCACCCAGAATACCAAGGAAGACAAGGCCATCAACCAGGGCATCCTCCTCTGCAGTCCCTTCCAAAGTTCCCCCCAAAAGAAATAAATAAAAAGCCACATTTGTTCCTTAAAAAAAAGAGCACTTCTTCATCCAAATCCTGTCTGAGAATGTTTCTGTTGATTAACAGGATAGGTGGCAGAGATGTCTCCAATGCACTGCAAAGCAATACAGTGAACACAACTCCTGCCCAGGTTACTTGGTTGTAAAGTGTTTTAACACAGGTAAGCACACACAGTACATACAATGTTGTCGAATTCCAACTCACAGTCCATCTAGAGAAGCCAAACAACATGACAGTGTGAGTTGAACTTGAACAACTGACACCTAGCCCTTGGCATAACAGGTGCTGGACTGTCAATATTCAGTTCCATCCATTTGTGTGGTGTAAAGGGTCATCCAAACAGGTATTTGGCTTAGCTAAGTAACATGCAAAGTAGACCATCCAGCAAAATAAGCTGTGATTCACACTTACAAACATCCCACACCTTGAAATGTTAGGTTGATCATTGTTAATGTTGTGTTTGGATAGAAGACATGAAGAAGCCACTATTGTGGTCAATTGATTACACCAAGCAGGGAGAACATCATGGATTATCCAGTAAGGTGTAGTAATGACTTGATAAGGTGGAGGCTGACTTCTCCAGTGATATTACTTTTCCAGTTTGTATGTTTGTTAATGGAGCCTAAGTACCGAGAAATATCAAACTAGAGCAATCTTAGTACATTGGCTTCATTGACTAAGATGGTAACTGGGGACATCTGTCCCCTGTATCATCCCTTTAACAACTCCCAACACAATTTGGTGTATCACTGCCATCATCACCTTGCATCAATATATCACCAAGTCCACTCATGGTCAAACAATCAGTTGACTTCTGCGATTAAGGCCATGCCTTCCTAGGTATAAGGGATACTCAAGTCATAAGTATGCTCCATATTGAAATATACCTAATCCAACATTCAAATTAATAGACACACATTGGATAGGGATGGCTCTTCTTTAATATATCTAACACTACATTGAAAAATGCATGTGTTTCTTTATTACCAAAATGCATTGAGGACTTGTAGGAGCATCCAAAAGGTACACATAACCTAAAAAATGGCTACTGTAGAAACATGTATATTAAAAGTCAGAGATGAACAACGAGGAACGAACCTGCAATACAAATTTGTATGTTCTATAGGAATGGTGTCCTACTCAGGGTGCAATCTTTTTTAGCCCACTAATGATTTTTACAGAAAGGAAGCATCCTAAAGCATATCATATTGGTCCTGCCATTACAGCAGTCAAACCATGAAATGCCAGGCAATTCCTCACTGAACAAGAGAAGCAGCCAACCCCAGATGTAGATTTCAGCCTTGTTAGGCCTCATCAGTGAGGTGAAGCTGATCTGTCTACACACTGTGGGCAAGGGGTCCAATGCTGGATTCCCCTTATTACCCTTGGTGTGACTAATCCCAAGGGTACTTTACACATGTATATTAAAAGTCAGAAATGCTCAACTAGGAGCGAACCTGCAATACAAATTTGGTCAGGGGTTAAAGAAGGGATGTTGGCCTTTGCGAGGAATGAGTTAAGTCTAGATTTCCAGTCCTGTGCTTGTGGCAAAGAGGTATATGTGAGGTTACACAGGGACAAACAGAATTTTCTAAAAGCCTCCGTCACCTGAGGAAAAGTTTTAAGTGTCTGGCCAGTTGAGGATCGGATGTGGGGTATGTAGGTAGACTTCCTCTTATGTTTGACCAAGCATGCTAGGGAGTGTTCGCATTTATTACTCGAGAGATACTTGTGGTATTTAACCCACATGTGGAATTTGATCGCCGATTCCTTGAGTATGGAGGTTCGTTTTTGTTGACACAATGGACTGGAGCGTGTGAGGGGAGTAATCCTTCAAATGTTTCCGTTACAGATTTTTGATTTGGGCCAATAATTGCTGAATAAGATTCTATTTAGCTCATTGTTGTACAGGATTCTGTTTGATGGGGTGTCCCCTAATCACGCATTTGTGCGCTTCCCCATCAAAGTAGTGGCAGAAATCTTATCTGAGGAATTCATCACAAGGCATTTGTCAATTGATTCAGTTAGTGATCGCGTGATCACTGTAACATAGAGAACAGATTCATTAAATCTCCAGATTGTGGATGAAGGAGGAGGGAAGGGATTTTAGAGTGACAGAAATTGCTGAATGATCGACCAGGATATTGGATCGATAGTAGAGGAGCGTATATATTGCAATAAAAAACGATAGAGAGAAAAATATAATCAGTCCTGGAGTAAGAGGCATGTGGGAATGAAAAGAAGCTATATTCTCTCTCTGATTGATGTAAAGTTCTCCATGCACCTAACAGTTGGAGGTCTGAAAGATTAGCATGTATGCGTTTAAGATGGGACAATTTGAAAAGGGGTTTGCATGAGGATGAGTCTAAGTGGGGTTCAGGTTGGAATCTCCTCCAACTATGATCCGGCCTTCAAGGGAAGCATCTAGTAAGGCCAAGATCTGTAAAAGGAAGGATATTTGGTTTGAGCTGGGGCAAAACATATTAAGGATAACATAAGGTTTGTTATAGAGGAGCCCTTTTAGTAAGAGGTAACATCCCTCTGGGTCAGAGGATTGCTCCAAAAGGGTCCATGTGATAGAGGACCTAATGAGGATATCCACTCCGCATCACTTCTTAGTAGCTGAGGAAAAGTAGGCAGACAGGAATTTTTATTGTGGATTTAGTTATTGTAAAGTGAGTTTCCTGTATAAGTGCAATGTCAGATTCATATGCACAAATTTTCTAAGTGCAATGAAATGTTTCTCAGGCGAATTGAGGTCCTTGACATTGAGCGAGGTGATTTGAAGGCTTTCCATGATCAGAGTATTAGGGTAGAGTCATACCCAGGGTGAAAGAGCACAAGCAGCTGCCGTCCTGACCTTCCCGTCCCAGAGAGAGAGAGAGATAGAGACTGTAGCACATGAAGGGAAGAGGGAATAAAAAAGGGATGTACATTCTCACACAGGTTTGAAATATGAAAGGGAGAAGGAATTACTGTAAGAAGTCTGATGATCGAAAGATATCGAAACTAAAGCCTCTAATGCCTGGGAAATTAACTGATGCGATAGTGAAAGTGTATGTAACTTCATCAAGCCAGAGAGGTAGGTGTGTGCCTTGAGGCATATTGGGGGTGGTGGAGTAGAGAGTACTTAATAAGAGGGGTGGTAGACTTGTGAGTGAGCCTGAGGGAGATGAAGGAGAACTAATAAAATAGAAAGGAATAACGAAGGTCAAGTGTAAGAAGGTGAGATCTGGGTGATTAATGAGGTGGATTATACTGGTTAAGGCAGAAGGACATAAAAAGGTCAGAGTGGATTCATGGGAGATGGTGGAAAAGAGACCAGGTGTGATCATGATCAGACCGCGGGAGTATCCAAAGGAGCGCAGGTTGGGTGAGAGAGTCAGGGAGGGGAGGAGAGGAAAGAGGGAGGGAATTAGAAGATGGACATACCAGGGATTACTGAAAGTGTGTACACTCGGGTTTACTGACTTGAGGGATGGATGAGGTGGCCAAAGGATGCACCGTTACTATATCTCATGGGGGTCAATGGATGTAGGGGATAAAACTGGTGGGGCTCAAGTCTGCCATTGTAACAGCAGCCCAAACCAGGTTATTCTTCGAACTGTGAACCGTAAAGGTACACATGTAGGGGAGGGTAAAGGTTTTGAGTACCCCGAGGTTGATAGAGCGACAGTCAAAAAGCGGAGAATATGTGGAAAGGATGGGAAGTAAACTGCTATAATGATAAGGTATCAGGGTCATAGCCTATGACGTATTTAAACTAGAGGTCAGAGGACCATGAACTGAGGAAGCGGATAGGGAGGCAACAGGGCTCGTCCATATGATATATATATAGGGAGTATGAAGGAGCTGTCTTAAGTGGAACTTCTCAGTTACCTTGTAACGGAGGGCACCTGAGTCCCCTGCCAACTGGGGGGGAGGGGCAGAACTTGAAGTCTAGACCACGTGGTTGCAGACCAGAAAGTGCAGTATAGAATGTTGAGTGCTACATGCCTTAAATGTGATATGTCGCTGGTGGACCTATATGTGACATATAAATGGAATTACCAGTTTTAAAAAGGCAAAATGCCCCTCCCTCATGAGCCCCACAATTCTGTGAGGAAGTCACTCCCCTCTCCCCCCCTCAGAGAAAAGTTAAAGTCTGAAACAAGGGAGGGTAAGCCCGGGTCCCAGGCACACTGGGTCTCATAACTCGGGTTCTGGATCCACCCTCCGCAATAAGAAGGGGACTATCTGGTTCAACCTCCCTACAGAACAGGCCCAGAACCGTCCCAGGGGACATTTATATTACTATGTCCAGGTCTCTTGGTATCAAAGGGGCATTAGAAAGACAGGGGGTAAAATAAAGCAATATGCAAAGTCTTGATGGGTAGTGACATCAGAAGTTTATCTGACAATGCAAAAATGATAAAACAGAGTAAGGGATCAATAACAACAGGATCATATGCCAGATATGTGAGGTCAGTACAGTTCTCCAAGGGCAATGTCAATGGTGGGGGGAAGCTGTAAATTGGAGGTTTTATGTAACTGGATCCCACTAGGCAATCTAGAATAGGATCAGGACCATCCCCAGTTCAGTGAACACAAGAGATGATCTACAATTATGCTGGGGAATAACGTCTAATTAACATCCCACAATAAGAAGAGAACATGTGAGTCAAATTACAGGTTGTTTAATCAAGGAGGGCTCATGGATCTCACATTTGTAAGGAGGTGATGCCCATGCTCGGAGGGCAGGTATGGCCCCAGCCTTGAAAAATACAACCTCTAATATCAAATTGTTAGATCAGATCAGGTTGGTCCTAAGTCCCCAACTGGCAACCGGCCCAAAAAACAATGTACACAACCCCTAGGCTGGACCCAGAGGGAGTCCCCATTGGGAGCACCATCAAACCTGACCACAGGGCTGAGGGAATCAAACATAGGCCCGAGCCTGACCAAAACATATAACAGCACAAGTAGAACAGTTAAGCATAGAGTCAGTTAACTTACTGAACTGTACAAACGTTAGGGATAAAGGACCAACCTCAGAGGCATCAACTTCCAGGGTGAATGGCAGGGCGGGATTGGGGTGGGACAGCACTGGAGCGGAAGCAAAGGCGGATTTCAGAGTCTCAAACGCATTTTCAGCTGCCTCGGACCATTGAGAGGGAGTAGCGCCCTTATGTGTCAAGTCAGACAGAGGTTTCACAATAGTAGAAAAGTTCTGGATAAACTTCCTATAATAATTGGCAAAGCCCAAAAAGCGCCGGATAGCTTTTAACCCCTTGTGGCGAGGCCACTGTAGGACTGATGCCAACTTTTCCTGGTCCATAGCAATGCCATCTCCAGAAATTACGAACCCCAGGAATGGTACTTGGGACCTATGAAATTCGCATTTTTCTAGTTTACATAACAGTTTATTTTTATGTAATCGAAGCAAAACCTCAGAGACATCCTTAATATGCTGGGTAAGGTTGGCAGAGTCAATCAATATATCATCTAGATATACCACCACACAGGACTAAAGCATGTCACGAAGGATGTCATTAATAAATTCCTGGAACACCGCAGGTGCATTACATAGGCCAAATGGCATCACCAGATATTCATAATGCCCTGATCTGGTATTAAATGCCGTCTTCCACTCATCTCCAGCCTTAATTCTGATCAGGTTATATGCAGCCCGTAGATCAAGTTTAGTAAAGATGGAAGAGCCATTTAACCTGTCAAATAACTCAGTAATGAGTGGAATGGGGTAGGCATTCTTAGACATCAGCTTATTCAATCCCCGATAATCAATACATGGCCTAAGCTCGCCATTTTTCTTCTTCACAAAGAAGAAACCGGCACCAGCCGGAGAGGTAGACTTGCGAATAATCCCTCTTTTGAGGGCATCCTCAATTTAGTCCTCCATAGCCCTGTTCTCATCACATGACAGTGGATAAGTGTGACCCCTCGGGGGCACTACGCCCAAGGTCAGATCAATAGCGCAATCATAGGGTCTGTGCTGAGGTAGTGTGCTAGCCTCCCCCTTGCTGAATACGTCACTGAATTCTAGATATTCAGCTGGCACGGAGGGAGAAGTACACAAAATCTTGACAGGGTGTGATAAACAGTTATTAGCACAGTACTCAGACCATGATTTAACCTCACATCTCTGCCAGTCAAACTGGGGATTATATAATAGTAGCCATGGAAACCCCAGAATGACTGCATGATGAGGAGATTGAATTATTTGGAAACGTACTTCCTCCTTGTGGAGAGCCCCAACAGACATAGTAATAGGAATCGTTTCCATGGTAATAAATGCAGATTTCAAAGTTCTGTCATCAATGGCTTCAATAGCCAGGGGAGATTCCCTTTTGACTAATGGAATTTTGTGCAATTCGGCAAAGGATTGGTCCATGAAGTACCCAGCTGCACCGGAGTCTACCAATGCCATAACCACCACAGACAGGTCTGCTGCACACCACCTAGGGCCTGTCCCCCAAGGTACCCTAGGTGCGTCCGTTTCCCGGCCGTACCGGACATGTGCGTAATAAGTGCCCAGCTTTACCACAATATAAGCATAGGCCCTGTCTTCTACGGTGAACCCGCTCTTCCTTAGTAAGTCTGGTGAACCCAAGCTGCATTGGCTTTCCAGACTCGGGTGAACATTCAGGAGGAATGGGAGGCGAGGGTGGGTTTAACAGACTGCCATGCCCATAATTTCTGGATCTCGCCCTTTTTGCCATCCGTCTCTCACAAATGCGGGAGTCAATAAGCATGACATAGTCAATGTACTCATCCAGATCACTGGGTACATCTCTGGCAGCTATTTCATCTTTAATGGGTTCAGACAGACCCTGAGCAAAGGCTGCCACTAATGCCTCGTTGTTCCATCCCACCTCTGCTGCCAAGGTCCGAAACTCAATGGCATAGTCGCCCAAGGTACGATCGCCCTGCTGTATCTCCATTAACCTTTTGGCTGCAGAGGCAGCTCTACCAGGGACCTCAAACACTCTGCGGAACTATCTTACGAACTCATTAAAGTTCAGGGTGCAGGGTTTGGCAGTTTCCCACAGAGGATTAGCCCATGCCAGTGCTTTGCCAGTCAGTAGCGATATCATAAATCCGACCTTACTCCGGTCATTAGGAAATGCCTGGGGCGTTAGTTCCAGAAATATCTCCAATTGATTAATAAAGCCCCTGCATTGAGTAGGTTCGCCATCGTATCTTAATGGTAACGGCGCCACCGCTGTTAGGCCTCTGGTATGTGTAGTAAGGACTACAGACTGATTATCCGGTGTCAAGACTGGGGGGACCACCGGATTCTGGTTCGGTTTGTCAAGGTGTACTGTACGCTCAAGTAAAGTTTGTAAAGCCAGCTCCAACTGGTCTAGGCGCTGCTCATGAACATCCATTCTCCAGTGGATGTTTTGTGTATTACTTTCACCTTTACTGTCTGAGGTCATGGCCCTTTTGTACTGTAACGGTTTTTCAAGACACTCAGTGTCACGGTGCCCGTGATTGCTGCCTTTTTGTGTCTATCACCTGTAGGGGGCTCCCATTGGCTGTCTGCCTTCAGCCCGCCTCACCTTGCCTATTTAAACTGAGTTTGGGCACCCTTTGGTTGCCCTTTCGTGGTGTCTCTGGCTGCCTCCACTTTCATTATGTTACTGAAGATTCATGGGCCTTTAGCTGTGTTCCTGTTATCCTGAGTTCGTCCAGTTCCTGAGTCTCCTGCTCAGCTGTACCTGTTCCAGTGCCTGTTCCAGTTGGAGTCGTCCGACGTTGCTGTTTCCTGCTGCCAGTCCTTGATGCCGTTCCTGATCTGGTTGACCATCGTTGTGCTGGTTCCTGTTCATCTCCTGCGTCCAGTTTCCTTCATCTGGGGCGACCTCGTTCCTCGGTTGCTCAGGCAACATTTCCATCCTGCTGGTCCCAGCGTGCGGACACTGGTTTGCTCTACTACCTTACGGCTTACTATACATCTAATCTGTTGGTTACCAGTGCGCGGGCGCTGGTTCGCTCCCCTGCCTTACGGCTTACTATACACCTAATCTGTTGGTTACCAGACCGCGGGCGCTGTCTTGCTTCACTGCCTCACGGCTTACTATACATCTAGTTATTGGTTCCCAGCGTGCAGACGCTGGTTTGCTCCCCTGCCTTACGGCTTACTATACATTTAGTTGCTGGTTCCCAGTGTGCGGACGCTGGTTTGCTCCACTGCCTTACGGCTTACTACTCATTTAGTTGCTGGTTCCCAGCGTGCGGACGCTGGTTTGCTCCACTGCCTTACAGTTTACTATACATCTAGTCTGTGGGTTACCAGTGCGCGGGCGCTGGTTCGCTCCCCTGGCTTACGGCTTACTATACATCTAATCTGTTGGTTACCAGATACAACAGGGCAGGCGTACGGTGGGTGACTATGCCACTGAATTTCGCACCTTGGCAGCAGAGGTAGGGTGGAATAACAAGGCATTGTTGGCAGCCTTTGCTCATGGCCTGAGTGACCAGATTAAAGATGAGATTGCAGCAAAAGAATTGCCTACTGATCTAGATGACTATATTGAGTATGTTATACTAATTGACACCCGGATACGTGAGAGACTAACTGCTAGATATCGCAGGATACGGTCTAAAAACAATGGGGCTAGCAGTACATTTTGCCCACCCATCCCTCCCGTGGCAACTAAGCCCAGTGAACTATTACGGGAACCAGGTGAACCGATGCAATTAGGGTTCACTAGGCTAACCAAGGAGGAGTGATTATACCGCAGAAAACAAGGGCTGTGTTTATACTGCGGTAAGAATGGGCACTTGCTAAGATCTTGTCCGGTACATCCAGGAAACGAACACACCTAGGGTACCTTGGGGGACAGGCCCTAGGTGGTGTTCAATCGTCCCCAATGTTGGGCACACTGAAACCTACCTTACAGGTGGTACTTTCTTGGGCAGAACACTCAGTGGAGGTTTTGGCCCTGGTTGATTCTGGTGCAGCTGGGTATTTTATGGATAATACCTTTGCTGAATTGCATGGGGTCCCACGCATTGAAAGAGAAACCCCTCTTGCTATTGAAGCAATCGATGGCAGACCCTTAGAACCTGCTCAAGTGACCTATGAAACTATGCCATTATCCATGACTATTGGGGCTCTCCATAGAGAAGAGCAGCAGTTCCAACTTATCAGTTCTCCTCACCATGCTGTAATATTGGGATTTCCTTGGTTACAGTTGCATAATCCACAGTTTGATTGGCAAAAGTGCGAAATCTCCGCTTGGTCTCAGTTTTGTATGGAAAAGTGCGTTACTCATCCACTTAAGGTCTTGTGCACCTCCCCTTCACTACCAGACGTATACCAGCAGTTTGCCGATGTATTCAGTAAGGGAGAGGCTGGCACCTTACCTCAGCACAGACCATATGATTGTAGTATTGAGTTGCCTCCTGGAGTGGTGCCCCCTAGGGGACGCATGTATCCATTGTCTTGTGAGGAGTACCAAGCTATGGAGGAATATATTACTGATGCCCTTAAAAGAGGGATCATAAGGAAATCCAACTCTAAGACCGGGGCCGGATTCTTTTTTGTAAAAAAGAAAAATGGCGAACTGAGACAATGCATCGATTACCGTGGTTTAAATAAGGTAATGGCAAAGAATGCTTATCCGATACCACTCATCACCAAGCTTTTTGACAGACTCAAAGGTTCCTCTATCTTCACCAAATTTGACCTGCGGGCTGCATACAATTTGATTCGAATCAGAGCCGGTGATGAGTGGAAAACTGCCTTTAACACTAGATCTGGGCACTATGAATATCTAGTCATGCCATTTGGTCTTTGTAATGCACCTGCAGTATTTCAGGAATTGATCAATGCAATCCTCAGAGATATGCTAGAGTCATGTGTCGTTGTTTATCTTGACAATATACTTATTCACTCCAAAGATATGTCACAACACATTAAAGATATGTCTGAAGTATTGCTCAGTCTGCGTAAAAATAAGTTATTTTGCAAATTGGAGAAATGCGAGTTTCACAGAACTAGTGTGCCATTCTTGGGTTTCGTAATTGGCAAAGAAGGCATTGCCATGGACAAAGAGAAGTTAACAGCAGTCTTACAATGGCCACGGCCTAAGAGTCTTAAAGTTATCCAGCGAATTTTGGGCTTTGCTAATTATTATAGGAAGTTTATTAAGAACTTCTCTTCCATTGTTAAACCGCTGTCTGACCTCACGCATAAGGGCGCTAACCCATCTCTTTGGCCAGTGGTTGCGGAGGAGGCCTTTGAGAAACTGAAATTGGCTTTTGCTAATGCTCCTGTGTTATCCCACCCCAACCCATTGCTCCCGTTCACATTAGAGGTTGACGCCTCGGATACTGGGGTTGGGGCAGTGCTTTCTCAATTACCTATTAAAGGTGGAACGCTCAGACCCTGTGGGTTTTTTTCTAAAAAATTGACCGGAGCTCAAAGCCATTATGAAATAGGGGACAGAGAATTATTGGCCATTATCCTCGCTCTTAGGGAATGGCGTCACTTACTTGAAGGCACAAAAAACCCTGTCTTAATCTTGACTGATCATAAAAACCTGACTTATCTCTCTGAGGCCAAGAAATTGTCCTCTCATCAGGCCAGATGGGCACTGTTCATGTCCCGATTAAATTTCATTGTATCATATTTGCCGGGATCTAAGAATGTTAGGGCTGACGCCCTGTCAAGACAATTTGAGGCTGAAATTGACAGAGAAGAGGTACCAGCACCTATCATTCAACCCAATCGAATATTGGCTACTATACGTACTAGGGGAAGAGATTTTGGCCTCCCAGGCCTCCGCCCCCCATGAAACCCCGGTGGGCAAGTGTTATGTCACTGAGCCATTCCATACTCGATTATTTGAAACTTACCATTCCTCTAAGGCCGCGGGACATATTGGCAGGGACCAATTGTTACGGTCCCTCTCTCAGATATTTTGGTGGCCTTCTATGAGAACAGATTGTGCCGATTTTACCAATGCCTGTGCTACCTGTGCCTGTGCTAAAACCCCTAGACACCTCCCGGTGGGCTTGCTTCTGCCGGTACCTAATGGTGAACACCCCTGGTCTCACGTTTCCATTGATTTTATGGGAGAATTGCCCATGTCTAGAGGGTATTCCTTCATACTGATGGTGGTGGACATGTTTTCTAAAATGGCTCATTTTGTGCCCCTCCGTGGCCTTCCCTCTGCTAAAGAATTGACAATGGTGTTTGCTAGGGAAGTATTTCGGTTGCATGGAGTACCCAGAGTACTGGTGTCCAACAGGGGGAGCCAGTTTGTGTACAGGTTCTGGAGGGCATTTTGTGAACAGAAGGGCATACAACTATCCTTTTCCTCCGCTTATCACCCCCAGACAAATGGGGTCGCTGAGCGTGCCAATCAAGGTTTGGAACAGTTCCTGCACTGTTTCGTTACTGACCATCATGACAATTGGGTCGACTTGTTTCCTTGGGCAGAGTTCGCCAGGAACTGTGATGTCAACTCCTCATCCGGGAGCTCTCCGTTTCTGATTAATTATGGATTCCAGCCCTGTTTGCTCCCGGATTCCTTTCAGACACAACAGATTCCAGCTCTGGATGAGCATATCGAGCAACTCAATCCCACAAGTTCAGAGGGCACTTTGTCAGTCATTTCAGCGCCACCAGCGCTATGCTAATCGCAGAAGACTGCCAGCGGTCTCCTTTCAGGTTGGGAACAGTGTGGCTTTCCTCTAGGAATCTTAAGCTCCAAGTCCCATCTAATAAGTTGGCTCCTCGGTTCATTGGTCCTTACAGAGTTATTCGCAAAATTAACCCTGTTTCCTATGCTTTGGACATCCCTGTGTTCATGCACATTCATAATGTGTTCCATGTGTCTCTCCTCAAGCCTCTCGTATGCAACCGTTATACTACTAACCCTGTGGTGCCAGGGCCTTTTGAGGTTGCAGGTCAGGAGGAGTATGAGTTTCAGAGTATCATTGATTCCCGCAGGCTTAGAGGAAGGGTGCAGTATTTGGTGCATTGGAAAGGTTATGGTCCTGAAGAACGATCTTGGGTGGATAGTAAGGACCTTCATGCACCTAAACTACTGCAAATTTTTCATTCCAAATACCCTCAGAAACCCAGACCCTATTCTAGGAGAGGGGGTCGTTGAAAGGGAGGTACTATCACAGTGCCCGTGATTGCTGCCTTTTTGTGTCTATCACCTGTAGGGGGCTCCTATTGGCTGTCTGCCTTCAGCCCACCTCACCTTGAATATTTAAACTGAGTTTGGGCACCCTTTGGTTGCCCTTTCGTGGTGTCTCTGGCTGCCTCCACTTTCATTATGTTACTGAAGATTCATGGGCCTTTAGCTGTGTTCCTGTTATCCTGAGCTCGTCCAGTTCCTGAGTCTCCTGCTCAGCTGTACCTGTTCCAGTGCCTGTTCGGGTTGGAGTCGTCCAACGTTGCGGTTTCCTGCTGCCAGTCCTAGCTGCCATTCCTGATCCGGTTGACCATCGTTGTGCTGGTTCCTGTTCATCTCCTGTGTCCAGTTTCCTTCATCTGGGGAGACCTCGTTCCTCGGTCGCTCAGGCGACATTTCCATCCTGCTGGTTCCCAGCGGACGCTGGTTTGCTCCACTACCTTACGGCTTACTATACATCTAGTCTGTTGGTTACCAGTGCGCGGGCGCTGGTTCGCTCCCCTGCCTTACGGCTTACTATACATCTAATCTGTTGGTTACCAGCGTGTGGGCGCTGTCTCGCTTTTCTGCCTCACGGCTTACTATACATTTTGTTATTGGTTCCCAGCGTGCGGATGCTGGTTTGCTCCACTGCCTTACAGCTTACCATACATTTAGTTGCTGGTTCCCAGCGTGCGGACGCTGGTTTGCTCCATTGCCTTCCGGCTTACTATTCATTCAGTCTGTTGGTTCCCAGCGCACTGGCGCTGGTTCGCTCCACTGCCTGACAGCTTACTATCATTGAATCTGTTGGTCCCCAGCGCGCGGGCGCTGGTTCGCTCCACTGCCTTACGGCCTACTTGTATTTAGAGTGCTGGTTCCCAGCGCGCGGGCGCTGGTTCGCTCCATTTCCGTAAGGCCTACTTACATTTAGTCTGTTGGTTTCCAGCGCGTGGGCGCTGGTTCGCTCCACTGCCTCTCGGCTTACTATTCATTTAGTCTGTTGGTTCCCAGTGCGCTGTCCAGTCCTAGACAGCTAGTTTCTCTCTCAGTACACGGGTACTTATGTGTGCGGACTACCTGGTATTACCACTAGCTCTCGCAGCCTCTACATACCATCTCCATACTGTCATTGTCATCTGACAGTCATTGAGGCCATAGTGGTTGGCACCATTTTCTCTAAGGCTGCCTTGCCCAGTATAATGGTAAGGCCGGTAGAACCTTCCAGTCGTTTACATTTAGAGGTTGCCTTACCCGGTACTGGCAAGGCTGGTAGAGCCTATATCTATGGTATTCCGTTAGGCTGCCTTGCCCGGTATATTGGCAGGGCCGGTAGAGCCTGAATCATATGGTGATCCGTTAGGCTGCGTTGCCAAATATGTTGGCAGGGCCGGTAGAGCCTGTATACTCCTGATAGTCTTAGGCTGCCTTGCCCGGTATATTGGCAAGGTCGGTAGAGCCTAGTTCTCCTTGTTATCCAATAGACTACCCTGCCCGGTATATTGGCAGGGTCGGTATGTATGTGTATGAAATCCTATGGGATTATCTTAAACTTTTCAATAAAGTTGTGTTTTTACCTAACTTTTCGTCTGTGAGTCTTAACAAACCGTGACACTCAGACCAGCAGGTTAGAATAAAACACAGTTTTATTAAAAATAAAGAAGAAAGATCACCCTCTATAGGCAACACATAATAATAGCGATAGATTGGCTACATATGCCTTCTCAGGCCCAGTATACAGAATCAAGAATAATACATATCCTGTCACAGGACAGGCACAGAATAGCAAGGGTACTCAATGGTTAAGTACAAATAATCAATCAGTCTCTGTTGTGGTGTTTGGCACGTCCAAGGTGGTAATGAGGCAGCAATTGGTGTTAGATGATGCAACACCTTAAGTCCATAAGGCTTAGAAAGCTGCTTAGGCAGTACAGGAACTGAGGCAGAATACTGCAGAGTAGTTTCAGCCAATAGCCCCCACGGGTGTAGTAATGGAGACAACTTACACTGCAAGAGCTTGAGCCAATAGCCCCCACGGGCATAATAATGGAGATGCCTACACTGCAAGAGCTTGCCAATAGCCCCCATGGGCGTAATAATGGAGACCAACTGTAAGGCAATAGCTTGAGCCAATAGCCCCCACGGGCGTATACTGGAGACAACCTGCACTGCAAGAGCTTGAGCCAATAGCCCCCACGGGCACAGTAACAGAGATTTATTGTACAGCAAGAGCTTGAGCAGATAGCCCCCACGGGCGTAGGAACGGACACAACCAGTGCTGCAAGTGCTTGAGCCAATAGCCCCACCGGGCGTGTAACGGAGAGTAACACTGATAGAGCTAGAGCCAGTAGCACCTCCCGCGGGCACGGTAACGGAGACTGACTACTCTGCTAGTAGACAAGATGAGCCGCCGTCTAGACAAGGCTCTCAACGCAGCCGGCTCAGCAGATGTAGCGGATACACAGTAATGGCTCTGCAAGTGTTAAAGAAGGCTCAGATAATGGAGACAGCAGCACTGCAAGTGTTAATAACAGCTCAGCAAATGTGGGTACCGCTCTGCAAGTGCCAAGGAAGACTCATCAACGGAAGCACAGCTCTGCAAGTGTTAATGGAGACTCAGTACTGGAGACATGGCTCTGCAAGTGTTAATAGAGGCAATCACGATCAGCCCTGCCACAAGCACAGCGGAAGTCAGAATGTCGCAACGGCGACACCAAGCAGCAGGAAGCAGGAACGATGGCAGGGTCTGTAGCAAGCCGGTTCAGGTCACGGAGCAGGAAGCCAGCCAGGCCGGGTCAGGTCATGGAGGAGGTACACAGACAAGCCAGATCAGTCACGAGCAGGAACGTCAGCCAAGCCGGGTCGGATCACGGAGGAGGTTCTTAGACAAGCCAGATCAGTCACGAGCAGGAACGTCAGCCAGGCCAGGTCAGATCACGGAGCAGGAACTCAGGAGCATAGTCAAAACAGGCCAAATCGGTATACAGGAATCAGGAACACTGGAACACAGCAACAGCAACACTGGCTCAGGAACACCATGAAAGGGCACCTGACAGGTGCCAATGTCCAGGCATAAAAAGGTCACCAGGGGCGGGCCAAACAGGCTCAGCCAATAGGAGCGCACCACAGGCGAGAGTGACAGAAAGAGATCACGGGCACTGTGATAAGACCACTCCAGTCATCTTTTGGCCTTAGGTGTGGTTGATACGGCTACCTGCGGATTCAGGCGCAATGGGGCGATACCCAACGACATGCTGAAGCAAGGAATTTCTTCAGGGGTTCACAGAGTATAGGAGGAACCATTGTGAAGAACAGATAAGGAGAAAGGGAAGCTCCATCAATATTTAATATTCAGATTCATAAGATTATCTGTAAGATAGTTGACGATCCTCTGGAGATATATAGTATGAGGTGAAATATCTTGGGAGAGCTGGATCTTGGTTCCAGCACACTGGGGCAGATTACCCTCTCTACTCTGTCTCATCAGCCTCTTTTATTTTGAATCTGTGGGAACGCAAAGGCGTTGAGGGCTGTTCTCATAGGAGATTATTGTAATAAACAGTAAGGCATTCCCTCAGCTGGAAAGGAGAGACCGTTTTGGACAAATTCTGAACTCCTACATTTGCTCTCCTTCCTCTGTTTTCCAAATCGTTTAGCTGTTAGGTTAGCTGTGTGAGGGTGTCTCTCTGTTCCGCTAAAGCCCTCTCCTCATTCTGTGAATATTCCACTGCTTGGATCCTCTCTTCTTCAAAAAGAGCCAGTGTCAGCTTCAAGTGGGGTTATGGTGCCATCAAGGATTACCCTGAAATCTTCTTTGGTAGGGATTCCCACCAAAATAGATGTCAGCTCCTTTTAGTGAGGAATATTGAGGAATCCAACATACTTGTGGGTGCTGCCATCTTAAACCCTTAGGATGTAGATTTGTCTGTTTGGTCCTACTGAGACAAATGAGGAGTGTTCAGAGGGCCACACAGAGCTGCAGACTACCTAAGCGTTGAGTGTGTATGAAACGTAGGAGGCCACGGGGTGAAATAGCAGTCAATTTTCGGGACAGAACAGCCCTTCCTTTTATGTTTCCTCATCATCCGCTGCCTTTCTGAAAACAGAAAATGTGGGTTGGACGGGAAGTGTAACAAAATTGAACCTTTTTATATCAGCATAAGTCTCCCTCAGACTCAGCGCTCACTGATCATGTGATGATGTGACCAGCGCCATCACTGGTCAGGCCAGGCCCCCAAAATATATATATATTTTAAATTACAGCTTCACAATGTTAAGCCAAGAAACATTATTTGGTGGTGGGAACCTTATAGCAATATAAATATAAAAATATGGCTCAGCTTGGCAGGAGAAGCATTCACACAAATTATTAAAAAGAAAAAGAAAAAATAATAATTCACCTTGTCCCCCTAATTTCTCATATTCTGCAAGATGCATGGTTCATCCTGAATCCTGCTTGTTTTCACAACATTACAGTGTGTAGTCATTGCACCAGATAGGTTGCAAAGTGTGAACAAAAATTCCCTTGGTTCATGCACAGAACTGCTCTCCATAGGGGGTAATGGGACTTTGAAAGGGTGTGGAAGTTAGGATGGGAGCCACTCATGTTGATGGTGTCACAGATACCCAGAAAAGTTCAAGAGTCTGTACGGTATAGTTAATGCAATTTTATTGACAAAATGAAACAAGAAATTATATACATATATACATACAAAGGAACAGGCAAAGGGCTAAAGCCAGCAACCCTGCTATTAGGAATACTAGGATGCAAGGCTAAACCACACTGCTAGAGACTAGGCCTTAGCCACTGGTAGTCTCAACAAGAACCAGGAGCAGGAACACAGGATCTTGATCCAACGTAGCGGGTGTACCTACTCAGGCCTGCAGTCAGTAGGGAGCGAACTCTGGCTTACGCCTGCAGTCAGAAGGGAGCGAACTCTGACTCACTCCTGCAGTCAGAAGGGAGCGAACTCTGACTCACGCCTGCAGTCAGAATGGAATTGGACAGCTGACTCGCCTGCAGTCAGTATCAGAGCTGGTCTACCAGAGCACCAGGTCCGCACTTGGTTGGGTGTCTGCCAGGTAGAAGGAACAAACGTAAGAGTAGTCAGACAGAACCATAAGTCAGCACCAGAGGGGGTAGTCAGACAAGCCAGGTCATACACAGTTCAGGTAGTCAGAGCCACAGGTCTGCACCAGGTTGGGTGTCCACTATAGGGATAAGCAAAAGAATAGTCAGACAGAGCCACAGGTCAGCATCAGGTTGGATGGAAGACTAGCCAGGTCATACACAGAGCCCAAGGTAATAGAACTGCTATGAAAAACAACGCAAGGGCAACTGAGTCAGGACTCAGACTGCCCTTTAAACTCCTCCACAGGAAGTAGGTAGGAGGAGCAGCTCAAAGGGAGGAAGTAGGTAGGAGGAGACTACAGGAAGCAAACACATAAAACAGAGGCATGCTGCATGCTTGAAGCCTCGAGCCTGTAGATGACGCTGAAACTAAGGTAAGCTGTAACAGGTGGCTGCATAGGCTGATGGGAGATTGCTGATGGGGGGTAGTCTCTGCAGCCTATTTGGTCTTCTTAGTGGAGGTTTTCTTGTGTCCACATTTTGAAAAGGGGTAGTGGAAGTGCAATCAGGTTTGGCACCAGCAGCAGTGACATGGGACTGGGACTTTTTGGCATACATGTCAGCATGCCTATTCTGCTCATACTTAATACAGATGTGCCAAGGTGAGAACACTCCTTTCCTCTCTTTACTCTGCATTCATACAGGTGAATAAAGCATTTGTAGTTTCCTGCACTGTTCTAGAGCTCACTGAGGACTTCAGTGCAAGAGGAGATGATGTTGTTGCTTCTGGAACACGTGCTGCAGAGCCTAAGTCTGATCCAGTACGTGATGAATATCTTCTTCAACCTCTTCAACTGCTGTCACCAGTCCACCACCACATCTTCAGACCCACTCACAGGAACCTGCCCCTCTTCCTGACTATTCATAGAATCCTGCTCCTCTTCTTGCCCACTTACAGTCAGAACTTGACCCCTCACAGGAACCTGCTCCTCTTGTTCCTGCCCACTCATAGGATCCGCCACTATATTCTCATACTGCCCACTCTCAAAGTACCTCTGTCACCTACTACACCCACCTCCAATTCTACTCTGTCTTCTGAATCTGAATCCTTACTCTCCCATTGTATTCCTTCTGTGTTCCTGTCCATACTTGTCTGGTGAAGAAAGCTTTTGAGTGCAACTGACAGACTCAAAGGAATCATTGCTGCTATCTACTAAGTTTCTTGGTGAAAAGTGTGGTGCACCTTGGTGCAGGTGGCACTGGCTGGTGCTCTGCTGCAGTGCTTCTGCAGTAGCAATGTTAATGCTGCTTAGAATTGGTGCCTCTCCTTCCATCTTGGCAACAGAGAGGTGTAGCCTACTCCCCACTGACCCACGGATGAGGATGATTCTCCAGTAAATTACAATCCCCTCTAAATCCTTCTGGTAGACATGAGCACATACCTTATTATGAAAAAAATAAATACTATTAAGAACATAAAATATAAGTATTAGAAAAAGTTCTTATTACAATAAAAATTTCATAGATGAAAAAATATTTTAAAAAGTAAACAAAAAATGTCACTCACACTACACACTTCACTGACCCTTACTGTCCTAACACTAACTTACTGAATTTTAATGACCCTCATTACCCTAAATTCAATTTGAATAGCCCTCTCTAAGACTAATTTACACAATTTGAATGTACCTCCATACCCTACCACTAAATCTCACTTGAGTGACCCTCACTAACCTAAACCTAAATCACACAGGTGGGGTGGGGAATTCTTGCCTCCAAAAATCAATAGTATAGGGTGGCAGAAAATTCAAAGTTGTGGTAAAATTTCCCCTGTAAGAAAGGACAGAGTAGAAATTCACTGGCAAAAGTTTTGTGGGAATTTCCCACTTGAAACATAGAAAACTATTTTTTGTGAAATTTCTCATGGGAAGAAATAGGACTTTTCTCAAAACCCTACTATTGCTATTAAAAAAACGAAGCACCAGTAGGTGCCAATCACCAGCAGACTTTATGATTAATTAATGTTGTTAATGATAAAATGTTTAAGTGAATTTTCAGCTCTCAAAAAACAATACATATGTTTTAAGGTGATAATTTAAATAATTTACATTTCTACAATATTAACAGGCAGAAAATAAAACTGAACACAGCAAATAAAACTCACATGTCAAATTCAGAAACATTTGTATTTCTGAAGAATGGGTTATATAAAAAATACATTTTTACTCTAAGGGCAAGATGCTAGGTTTCAAATCTCTTGAAAAAAAATAATAAAGATAATGCATTTTGAAAATGTTTTTTGCTTCTCAGGGCACTTCAGATTTTTTTTATAAATACTTGCAATGACATGCAAAGCACAAAAAATTACTTCAGTTGTACATCTGTTCTTGCATTAGCAATGCCTTATCTCATAGAGTTGTCTCTAGTCATCTGCATTTTTAAGTTATTCAACATTTCTTGCCCACTGCTTAATGTTATGTCCCAAAAATATATCTAGTTTTTGTGAAGCTGTCTTTGTAACCATACAAGAAAAGTATTATGATATATTTTATGTTCACACACACAAACTATCCTTTATTATAAAATATAAGCATAATTGCTTAAAGGGATAGTAATACCTAAAATGTAAAAAAAAATATGTTGTAGGATTTATCCCCCTGAGTAAATCAAGAGTACTCCCACTGCTAAAAGGTGTTTCATTCAAAAGTTATTAATTTTCAAAGTTGAATTTTTTAGGTGCAATATCACAGTGGCCTGAAATTTTACAGTGGCGCTGTTGCTACACCATCCTATGGAGATTTATGGTCCTGAGACCAGAGCTGTCCATAGGATCGTGTAGCAACAGCTCCACTGTACAATTTCAGGCCACTGTGATATTGCACCTAAAAAATTCAACTTTGAAAATTAATAACTTTTGAATGAAACATCTTTCAGCAGTGGGAGTACTCTTGTTTTACTCAGGGGGATAAACCCTACAACATATTTTTTTTTACATTTTAGGTATTACTATCCCTTTAAAGACATATGTTATATCAATAATGACATTGCATGTAAAAAAAAGGACGACAAAACACTTTAATGCAAAACTTTTATTTAGGTTGTTATAGCTTTATTCAAAATATGGAATAATTATTTTATTATTACTTCTATGGGAACCTCCTCCATGTCACAATAGTGAAGTGTTAATGGTGAATTACAGCAAGTTTTCATCACAGTGTTATAATAGTATATGTTTAACTTGCTTCTATAGATGCCCCAAAAGTATTATTAAGCAATACATTGGCGACATATTTAGCATTCATTTGGTTACATTAGATTTGGTTAAGCTATGGTATATAGTTTTTAAATACCTATTATATTCCTGTTAAGTTAGTGCTAACACATAATAAAGGAACACTAATACATCCTAATAACACAGATATTGGTGTATTGTACATGGAGGTAGACATGGCTTTTGCTGATAGGACTCTGGGACCCCAAACTTCATCCACTGCATTTTTGACAACTCATGCACTCTACCTACTTCAGCCTGAGAAAAACAGAAGTATAAATGGACAGAGTTTGGAGTCAATGAGTCTATAACTAAAAACAGTGTTAATTTCCATTGGCATGACATCCAGAAATGATTAAATATGTCATCTCTTGGAAACAGGTCAAAAATAAAAATTAATTGAGCCCATTAGAATTGTATTGATATAGTAATGTAAGTGGGAATTACCATTAGGAGGTGTTAGAGTTTAACACAATAAAGCATAATGTAAATTATATTTAACATCATGGATGCTACAGATGTCTCCCATGCACTATGTCACAAAGTAATTTTTTACACATGCAGGAATTTTCTAGTTAAAAAAAAAGCAATGTGCTGCTTTTCCTGCAAAAATCCCTGCATCTTTATAAAGCCTAAAGTTTTTGCCTTTTCTCTAATACCCTGAAATTTTCTGCTGGAACTTTGCCAGTTACCGATAAGGGAAGTCTTGGTAGAGAGTTTGCATGGCTACCGGTGCAGTAGGAGTTTGATCTAAGAGTAGTTCTATGGCTACCATGGTTGGAACAATATTGCAGGAGGTGGGAATGTATAGTTCTATGGGGGCAAGGCTGGGGGAACTGCATGGTTCTATAGTTACTATGGAACAAGGCTGTGGGGACAGTGTATGGTACTATGGATACCATGGGACAAGACTGAGGGAACAGTGGATGGGTTTATGGTAACCATCTGGTAAAGTTCAGTGAACAGCGTGCAGTTCTATAATTACAATGGGACAAGGTTGGGGGGAATAAAGTGTGTTTCTAGGCTGGTGGGAAGATGTGGTATTCTGGGGTTACCATGGGATAAGGCTGGGGGGGGCAGTGTGTGATTCTATGTTTACTATGGGAGAAAGCAGGTTAGTGAGTGTTTCTGTGGTTATCATGTGACATGTCTAGGAGGGACAATATGTGGTTCTTTGGTTATATGGTTTTCATGGGACAAGACTTGGGAGATGGTTAATGTAGGATGTAGCAGAAAAAAAGTGTAAAATCAGCACTTTCCGCAGGAATTTCCACCAAAGCCGATAATTACCATTTGTGTCAGTTTTTCCTTTTTTGGGAAAGTATTTTACCCATCCCTAGTCACAACTAGCCCAAGATTTCACTAATAAAAAGGGGTTGACCTTACAGTTTCAAAGCTCTATTGTACATGTCATTTTTTGTAATAGATCTACACTTTTTGCCTTTTCTCTAGTCCCCCTCCCCTTGAAATTTGCCAGCTCCTCTGGTGGAGGGGGTGTTAGTCTCAGTAGTGGGTTTCCATAGCAACCAGCTCAGCAGGACATGGCTGGAAGTTGGTGGTAAGTGTAGTTCTTTGGCTGCTGTGGCTGGGACAATACTATCAGGGCAGTATGTGTGGCTCTATGAGAAGGCAAGGCTGGGGTACTGTGCTTGGTTCTGTGGTCTTTATGGAAAAATGCTCGGTAAACAGTGTGTGGCTCTATAGTTACAATGGCACAAGGTTGGGGGACAGAGTCTGTTTCTATGGTCACCATGGCACATGGATGGGGGACAACATGCAGTTATATGGATAACTATGGGACAAGGTTGGGAGGATAGTGTGTATGGTTACTATGGGACAACACTGGGGGGGGCAGCGTGTGATTCAGTGGTTATTATGGGACAAATCTGGGGGGACAATGTATGTGGTTCGATGATTATCACGGGTTATAGTAGGAAATACTGCAATTTTCTCTGGAATACTTTCCAGAGCTGAAAAAATGCTGTTTTTCATTATTTTCTATTTTGGGGAAATATTTCACCCATCCCTAGTTCCAATCCACTTTCACTATCATACAATGGTTTAACATTACAATTTCAAAGCTGTGTTGTGCATGTAGTTGTAGATGTTTACTAAGATTTCTTTGTTTATCTTTGATCTTTCTTTTCTTGCTCACAGATAAATCATTTGTTTTATTTTAGATACAGCAGTATTTTATATATATATATATATATATATAGCCTATAGCAAGAACAGACAGGTATAATTTTACACAATATTGTTTCCAAAAGATCCCCTTTAATGAAAAACACATTCTGTTTTACTGCTCTTATGTGTTTTCAATGTTTTCTTTGTTACTTTGTTCTTTGTTGTTGAGTGATCAATTTGGTCCCTCAACATTTTTTTTCTTAAAGTACCATGACTACCTCACATTCACTAGGCAACAAGATACTATTATTTGTGCGGATGTGAAAAGATATAAAAACAATTCTTCTAGTAAAAGCAATATATTTTAGGTGACTATAAAATGTTAGAATGTGTACTTTACTTTAGAAATTCATGCTACAAAAAAGTCTTGGTAAACTAAGAAAAAAGTTTCATACTTACGATGACTGTTCTCTTTGATATTCTGTCAGAATATCATATTTTCAATAGGCTATAATTTCTTGACTGTTTCTCTAGCATAGAAAATGTTGATGAATAAAAGAACCCTTTCTTTTCATATAGCACAAACTGATAGACTGCAATGCTGCTGTTCTTTCTTCTTTAATAGAAGGCAAAAACCATAAAAAGGAACAATTTAATTTTGCCAGTAGAAAACACCCATACTTTAATTCTTTACTTATTTTTTACAGAGGTTAAAGCACTCCCCTAGAAACAATGACACTGAAGTTTGCAGCCAGAAAGTCTGGTTAGAAGCTCAGTGCCACCACCCATGACTTTTCACAAGTTGCCTTATTTTCTCTGTTCAACCAGAAAAATAGAATGTAAACCAGGGGTAGCTAACCCTGGTCCTCAAGAGCTTTCACATCTTTTCAGGATATCCCTAAATTAGCACACGTAGATCAAATAAAGTGATTGAACCACTAACTAGGCCACCTGTACTCCATCTAGTATATCCTGAAAACATGCACTGCTGGTAACTCTTGAGGACCATGTCTGGCTACCATTGGAGTAAACTCTATGAGTCAAAGAGCAATTTTACTGGCTTAGAAAGAGCTCCCAAGAAAAATAGAATATACAGTGAAGACCTTCTTCTTAGTCTTCTTTTTAAATCTATGAGTCAAACAAGAACAATTTCAGTCTAATAGTGCAACTGCTCAGAAAAGGGATAGTGTTGCCTTTTGCAGAAAAGCAGAACTTGACATTCCATAGAAGTCGCTATCTGTCTATGGAAGAATGGGTGAGAATTTGAACAGACTCACATGTTTTGTTTCTTTTTTTAACGTGTATATTTCAAGCCCATTCAGTGTCTCATCCATTATAATGAATTCATATTTGCCAAAGAGTGTGTTTCAACATGGAAAAGTGCACATTTTTATACCGCATCTGTCACATTTGAGTGCCAGAAGAGTGTGGAACGCACTCAAAGGGTTACTGTCAAAAAATAATTTCACATTTGTATGCTACAAAACCAGACCTCGCGGGGAGCATCAGAACCCCTCCTGATGTCCCCCTGGCATTGATCTTCTATCCAGTAGGATAGGTGATCAATGCGGCAACCAGTAAGGCAATCAGCACAACTGGCTTTCTATGAATGGGTGCTTTGCGCCTCCTATTCCAGCACAGCAGTTCATTCATTAAAATTGGCTTTCTATAAATGGGCACTTGATCTTAAAACCAAGTGCTCCTTGATAGAAAGCCAGTATGAGTAGAAGATAAGAGCTACAAGGGAAGGTGATGATCACCTTCCTGGTTACTGCACTTGATTATTTATCCTATTGGATAGGTGATCAATGACAGGGGTCATCATGAGTGGGGAGGGAGGGTTTTCCTGCTTTGAAGTTACTGCACTATTGTGCTGATTTTGTATTTTGTAAGGAGCTCTGCTGAGTTGATCTACATTGGGCGACATGTCTCTGGATAAATGAATATCATTGTATCCATCTGTGCATCTATATTGGAGGAACTACATTGCTAAATCTATTTAGGAGTTCGTAACTTTTTTCCTCTTTGGAGGATAGTGAATACTGAATTGCATATAAAGGGGGACTCTTGGTACTGGGGAGATGTTCTCTATATGATTTAAAAATATGTATCATACGGGATTTAAAGTGAATTAACTTTTATTATTAATATCTGTTTTTGGATAATATACAGTAATGTGCAAAAGTTTTTGGCTATGGTGAAAAAATGTTGTAAAGTAAGAATGCATTAAAAAATACATGTTAAAAGTTTATATTCATCAATTAACAAAATGCATAGTGAGTGAGCAGAAGAAAAATCTGTATCAAATCAATATTAGTGACCACCCTTTGCCTTCAAAACAGCAAAAATTCTTCTAGGTACACTTGTACCAGGTCAGGAATTTTGTAGGCATATAGTCAGGTGAATGATTAAACAATTATAGCATCAATTTAAAGGGATAGTAATACTTTGTTTTATCTTTATTTTATTTTGTAAGTTTCCCCTCCCGCCCCTTTTACCTAGTGTAAGCCATCTCTTCTCAGATGTGGAATGCAGTCCATACACCAGACAGATAACAGCAGGGGACAATCTTCTTCCTATGAGAACAATAAAAGCCCTGCCCCCCTTGACAAGTTTTTCAGGTTTTTCCCTTATCTTAATTGAAGATTGTCCCTCTCTGCAGTCTGCCTGGGCACCTCCCTTCTGCTCTGGCTGAACAGTGTTACATTAGTAAAAGGGGTGGGAGGGGAATACTTTGTCATTGAATTACTCTTGATCTACAACTCTGACAGAATTGAAATAACACTCTTCAAAGTCCAAATACTATGAAGATTAATTAGAGCTGCTTTTATTATGAAACATTACTATCCCTTTAATATGTAGGTTGGAACACAATCAGTACCTGAAACAGGAACAGCTTTGTAGGATGAATAAAACTGGGTGAGGAACAGTCAAATTCAGCTAACAAGGTGAGGTTGCTGAAAATAGTTTAATGTCAAAAGTCATGCACCACGGCAAGACTGAGCACAGCAACAAGATACAAGGTAATTATACTGCATCAGCAAAGTCTGTCCCAGGCAGAAATGTCAAGGCAGACAGGGTTTTCCAGATGTGCTGTCCAAACTCTTTTGAAAAAGCACAAAGAAATATGCAAAGTTGAGGATCATAGACGCAGTGGTTGACAGATGAAAGACACATCATGTTTACTTCCCTTCACAATCAGAATATCTCCAGCAGTGCCATCAGCTCAGAATTGGCAGAAGGCCGTGGGATCCTGGTACATCCATCTACTATCCAGAGAAGTCTGGTCAGAAGTGGTCTTCATGGAAGACTTTCTGCCAAAAAGCCATAGCTCCGATGTGGAAACAAGGGCAAGCTAATCAACTATGGTTTGGACTGATGAGTAGGGATGGGCAAAACTTTCCACCTCAAACTGAAATCAGCGAAAAATTACACTTTTCGCTTGGTGAAAAATTTCCCGCGAAAAGTGCAGATTTTCCTTTTTTTCAGCTCTTCTCACCTATTGAAATCAATGGGAACATAGAAGTTACACACAACACATTACAAATAATATTTTATTTACCAAAGGCATTGTATAAAAGGGGCATGAGGGTGCCTATGTTGGCGGGGCGTGGGGAAAGAATCAGATGAACAGGGGATGATTTTTGGGGGGTTGTTTACTGGGATTGGGGGGGCACTTAATAAAACAGAAATCCTAAATAAAATAAAATAAAATAGAAACCATGGTATAAAGGGGGTCTGAGAAGGGTGCCTGTGTTGGTGAATGAATTAATCATTTGAACAGAGAATTTGTTTTGGGGGGGGGGTTCTTGACTGCTATTAGGGGGACAGTTAATAACAAAATAAAATAAGAAATTTGTATTTAAAGTGAAAGAGACAGGAACCCCCTGGCATAAGCTGCCACTGGGGTGGACTGATAGTTGACTTGATAGAGTATTTTGTAGAGGATGATTTATTTGATTTGCTGTTAGAGGCCTTTGTAGGACTAGACTTATTAGATGCCCAAGCCCTGAAGAAACATTGATTTGTAGGACTTAAGCCTGTTTGGCACAAGCCCTAAGGAAACATTGATTTGTAGGACTTAGGTTTATTAGAAACAAACCCCCAAAAATTGTTTATTTTTTTGTAAGACTAGTTTTTATTTATTTTTTTATTATAATTATTATTTTTTTTTTTTAAACACAAGGCCTGAGAAAAAAATAAAAGTGCCCTACTGGCCTAATGCCAGCAGGTCATGTTGGCCAATGGCCACTGTCAAATGTCCTCCTGACTCCTGAGTTGCAACTGATGTTCGTGCTGCTGCTGAGTTGTTTAAGCAGAAGGATGATTAGGCAGCTGAAAGAGAATGGGATCAACAATAGGAGTAACATGGAAGATGGATGATGAAGTTCCATTTGCCATGACTGGCTCCAGTGATGCGCCTGAGGCAGTAGCAGCAGAATAAGTAGCCCCCTGTATTTGTGGAGAAAAGAACAAGTTGGCCATTAAATCTTCTCCACCTGCTCCTCCTTCAAAATCATCATGGGTGTGTTGTTATTAGAATATATTTTTTCCCTTGAGAGCAGGATCAGTGGGTCTCCTCAGAAACTGCAATGTGCACAGTATGTGTGGTAATTAACATCTGGGGGGACAACTATATCCAAACACCATGACAACCGAAACCAAGTACTGGCGCTGTCACTGTACCCCTTGTCCACACCTGCTAAGGACACATGACAACTTGCTGACAGTTTAATAGTAGTGATGAACCCTCCCTGCCACCATCATAGCATATTCTATGGGATGGAATCTCCTCAGATGCCGCATGATGCACTGATTGTGATTCTCCTCCACCACACTGGCATGTGTGGTCAGTGCACCACACAGTGTGCAATAGGTAGAGATGAACTGCCACATCCTAACATCAACAGAGTGACTATCATTTGGAGGGGAGGTAATGAATGAGGAGGATTGGCAGAAGATGTAGTTACCCTAGAAGGTGATGACGAGCTAGTTGTTTCACTCATCCTTGAACTTCCAGTCTCTGCCTGGGTTGTTCTATTCCTCCTCTTTGATCTCCGCCTCGCCTCTTGTTGCCTTTCTGGTGAGTCAGGGACAGCAAAAGCAGTGCTTGATTTCTGTGGTGGGTGTTTGGCTTTAACACGTTTAGAGTAAATGTCATGGTGTCTGTGTTTCATGTGTGATATGAGGGCGCTTGTGCCAAGGTGTGTTCCCTCCTTTCCTCTTTTCACTGACTTGTCACAAATTGTATACAGTGCCGTTGCTAATGACTGTACTGTGCCTGTCCCAACAGAAAAATAGTCCCACACCCATGATGACTTCAGAGGGAAGGGGAAAGGTGGAGAAGAATTGCCTTTTTCTTCTTGTCCTCCACATTCCCCTTCATTGTCTGTGGCAGCGGATAATGTTCCTGCTGTTGCTGCTACTGCCTCAGAGTCACACTGCACCTAGGATCAGGAGTAATGCTACTGCTGGCAAGTGGAACCTGTCCTAGTCCCGCATCGCTTGTTGACCCCATTCCCACTGTGTCCACGGTGGTCTGTGGCACACTAGCCTGCTCATCAGCATCCAGCTGCCCTTTCATCTCAACAGCAGAAGGAATTAGAGCAGGTGCAAATTCCTCTAATTCCAAGATGTCCTTGCTAGTGATGGTGGTGATACCCATCTTCATTCTTGTCTCCCATTCTTTCACAGTTTCTGCTAAAAAGGCAATCAATGTCTCTTCCACCCCAACTTCTCCAGCATCATTACCACCACCACCACCACTAGTCCCTACATGCTGTTGCTGCTGCTGCTGCTCTATTCCAGACATCTCACTGCTGCTTGGAGGAGGTGACGAGCAATGTGGCAGAGGGTCCCCTAATGTCACACTTGCCATTGCCTTTTTACCTGAAGAAGAATGCAGACTAGCACTAGCAGAAATAGCAGTAGGCACAGGCAGCTGATCTGTGGTCCTGCTGGTGGTGGTGGTATTAATTCTCAGCCTACTCTCCTCCCAGCACCAGTTCTGGCCTCTTCAGGTTCACGTTCCACCTGGACACTGTAGTGAAGAGGAGGATCCCCAGTCCCATGGTCAGGAGAATGGTGTGGGCTCTCTTGACCGCTAGTCTGGATGCTGTAAAATGTTTCCCCTACTACTTCAGCTGCTTCACAATTACCTCTACTACTAACACCAACCACATCAAGTTCAGCAGCAGAGTCCTCCTCCACAGTCTCATAGTCACTAGTAATATCAAGATATTGTTTTTTACCCCCTCCTTCACTCCTATGGCTAACAAGCTGCTGGACCTTAGTAGCAGTAATACTAGCAGTGATAGGACTGCTTGGGAATGGCATGTGTGATTTAGGTTCCCTTGCTGTCACACTTGGCATCATTTTCTCCTTCCCCCTCTACACTACTACAAGAAACACTAGCAGCAGGCAAAGTATTAGTGGCAGCAGGTTCAGCACTGGCAGCAGGTTCAGTACTAGCAGCAGGTTCAGCACTGGCAGCAGGTTCAGTACTAGCAACAGGTACAACACTAGTGGCTGCAGGGTCAGAAATGGTGGCACTGGCAGCAGGGGCAGCACGCCTGGAAACAGGTACAACACTAGTGGCTGCAGGTACACAAATGGTGGCACTGGCAGCAGGGGCAGCACATCTGGCAAAAGGTACAACACTAGTGGCTGCAGGGTCAGAAATGGTGGCACTGGCAGCAGGGTCAGCACGTCTTGCAGCAAGTACAGGCAGCTGACCTGTCCTGCTCTAACTATCCTTTTCTCTCTTTCTTCCTATTCCCTTTTCTCCCTTCCTTCCCTTTCCTCCCTTCTTTCTCATTCCCTTTTCTCCCTCCCTTCTTATTAAATTTCCCAAGATCCCTTGGGGTGATTTAGGGGGACTGGACAGCATTGGTTGAGTATTGCTAGTCACTTCTTCCTCCTCCGAATCAGTGGACACATAATAAGGGTCCTTCCAGTTCCTCCTTTTGCGGCTCATAATGATAGGAGTCACTATGAGCCTCTCCTGCCTCACTTCTTGTACAATATCACAAGAGAACAGCACAACATGTCTATCTCGCTCTGTAGCTGCTTTTATTGTGTCTGCCTTCAGCGAAAACGTCACATTTTTATAGCGGAAGTGCGAAAACAATGTAAATCAATGGGTGGAAACTTTCTAGCCATTGAAAAAATGGCAAAAAATGTTGGCCAATGTGTGAAAAATGCAAAAATTTTAACCGCTAGTTTTAAAGTGAATTTTCCCGGCGACAACTTTCACCCATCCCTAGTGGTCAGTGCACCACACAGTGTGCAATGGGTAGAGATGAACTGCCATATCCTAACATTAACAGAGTGGCTATCATTTGGCGGGGGAGGTAAAGATGAACGAGGTGGATTGGCAGGAGATGTACTTGTTACCCTAGAGGAAGAAGGTGATGTTGATGGTGAGCTAGTTGTTTCGCTCGTCATGTATCTTACAGTGTCTGTCTGGGTTTCTTTATTCTTCCTCCTCTTTGATCTCCACCTTTCTGGAGAGTCAGGGGGTACGGTAACAGCGATGCTAGATTTCTGTAATGGGTGTTTGGCTTTAACATGTTTGACATAAATGTCATGGTGTCTGTGTTTCATGTGTGTTATCAGGGATGTTGTGCCAAGGTGTGTTCCCTCCTTTCCCCTTTTTACAAACTTGTCACAAATTTTGCACCATACAGTTGTTGATGATGACTGCACTGTGCCTGCCGGAAGAGAATAATAGTCCCACGCCCATGACTTCTGGGTGGAGGGATAGGGAACAGGTGGAGAAGAATGGCCTCTTTGTTTTTGTCCTCCACGTTCTACTTCACTTTCTGTGGCAGCGGATAATGTTGCTGCTGTTGCTGCTACTGCCTCAGAATCAACACTGAAACTTGGACCAGAAGTATTGCTACTGCTGACAAGTGGAACCTCTCCTAGTCCTGCATCACTTGTTGACCCCATTCCCACTGTGTCCACGGTGGTCTGTGACACACTAGCCTGCTCCTCAACACCCTGCTGCCCTTTCATCTCAGCAGCAGCAGAAGTTAAAGCAGTTGCAATTTCCACAAATTCCAAAAGCTGATTGCTAGTTGTGGTGATGCCCATCCTCATCCCTGTCTCCCATTCCTTCTTAGTTTCTGCTAAAAAGGCCATCAAAGTCTCTTCCACCCCAGCTTCTCCAACACCACCACCACCACTAGTCCTTATGTGCTGCTGCTCTATTCCATCTCACTGCTGCTTGGAGGAGGTGACGAGCAATGTGACAGATGGTCCCCTGCTGTCAAACATGGCATAATTCCCCCCCAATTACTACAAGAAACACTAGCAGCAGGCAAAGTATTGGTGGCAGTAGGTTTAGCACTGGCAGCAGGTTCAGCACTGGCAGCAGGTTCAACAATAGTGGCAGCCCATCTGACAGCAGGTACAACACTAGTGGCTGCATATACAGCAATGTGGCACAGGCAGCAGGGGCAGCACGTCTTGCAGCAGGCACAAGCAGTTGACCTGTCCTGCTCTCAGTAGTACTACCCTTTTCTCCCTTCCCATTCCCTTTTCTCCCTCCCTTCCATTAAATTCCCCAAGATCCCTTGGGGTGATTTAGGGGAACTGGACAGCATTGGTACAGTAGTGGTCCCTTCTTCTCCTCTTCAGACTCAGTGGACACATAATGGTACTTCAAGCTCCTCCATTGATTATTTTTTACCCTGCTCAAAGTGATAGGAGTTACTATGAGCCTCTCCTGCCTCACTTTTTGCAAAATATCACAAGAGAAAAGCACAGCACGTCTATCTTGCTCTGTAGCTGCTTCTATTGTGTCTGCCTTCAGCAAAAACGTCATGTTTTTATAGCAGAAGTGCGAAAACAATGTAAATCAATGGGCGGAAACTTTCTAGCCACTGAAGAAATGGCAAAAATGTTGGCGAATGGGCGAAAAATGCGAAAAATTGAACTGCTAGATTTAAAGTGGATTTTCCCGCGATATGTGGATAACAAAGTGGTTTTTGTGAAATTTCCCACGGGAACTGCCGCGTTCCTTAATAAATTGTGTGCAAGTGTACCTAAAAGAATTGATGCTGTTTTGAAGGCAAAGGGTGATCACACCAAATATTGATTTGATTTAGATTTTTTTCTTCTGTTCACTCACTATCATCTTGTTAATTGATAAAAGTAAACTTTTTACAGAATCTGTTCACATCTGCCAAATACTTTTGTGCAGTACTGTATATGTGCATAAATACTGGTTAAATGATAGAATTTTGATACATGTTGTAAATGGAGCCTTTTCAAGTTGGCTTATAGTAATCCCAGTGCCTCAGGGGGTGACGCTGGGTCCAGTGAGTTTACCTTATTAACCCTTTGAGCGCCAGAGGGGTATACAGTGTGTTAGGGTTTAATTTTTATTACCTTGTTTATATGTGAATAAATGTGTAACTTTGTATTGTAAATGTTCTCCCGGACATACCAAAAACGTTCAAAATTTCTACTTATATTTCCTTGTAAAATACATTCTCAATAAATAAATCTACCAAGATTTTAATATAATTTAATTTAAAAGGATTTCTTGGTCCCTTGAATTCTAGAGAGCTATCCATTGCATTATTAACCCTTTGAGAGCCAACCTCATAATTTTCACATTGTAGGCATACTGCACCTGCATGGCCAACCTCATGAAAATTGATGTTGCACTTAGAAGTTTCTCCCTGCACTCCTGATGCAGGGAGAATTTTCAACCTTGCCCTGCATGTAGGAAAGAAGTTTCCTTATACACCAGGGCAAGTGTCAACTCTTAAAATTATACATGATCTCTTCCATGAGCATGGGAGTAATCATGTATATGAAAAATGCACATAGTGCTGGATCTCTTGCTCCTGTACTTGTGCATTTCAAAAATTAAAATCAGACCTCATGGGTGGAATCGGAACCCCTCCTGATACCCCCCAACATATATCCCCTATCTAGTAGAATTTGTGATCATTGCTGCAATGAGAAGGATATCACTGCCTTCCTTTATCTTCTCCTCATCATCATCATCCTCATCCAAGTGTTATATTAACTTCCAGGTTTAGTTGGAGGACCTTCAAGACCCACATGATGTGTGGAGGAGGAGGTAAGAGAAAGTGGTGATTGCCTTCCTGGTCACTGCATTGATTGCCTATCCAATTGGATAATACATAATAAGCACTCCCATACCTCCCAAGTGTTCCTCCTTAGGAGGCACAGTGCCTCTTTGAGACTCAGATCACTCTGTCATAGTTTTGTCCTTGCCCAGTGGTAGCCATATATCCCCAATATACACTGCCTGACCCACCCCAACCTGATTGCACTGGTAGTCACACAGTTTCACAAACACTCCTAGACTCCTAGACTTTGTGCCACAAGATTGGTATAGAGCCAATGTAGTGCCTCTATTTAAAGGGATAATAATATGGAAGTTTAATGTGGGAAAGTGTAAAGTCATGCATTTGGGAAGAAAAAATCCAAATGCTACTTATGAACTTAATGGAATCATTTAGGGGACTTGTTGCTAGTGAAAGACATGGGAATCCTTGTAAACTACAAACTTGGAAACAGTGATCAGTTTCAAAAAGAAGTAGCAAAAGCAAACAAAGCCCGGTCTTGCATAAAAAGGGTATTGAAGAAAGAGTGGATAACATAATTTTGCATTGCACAAATCATTGGTAAGACCTCACCTCGAATATGCAGTGCAGTTTTGGGCACCAGTTCTGAAAAAGGATATTCTAGAACTGGAGATGGTACAGCAAAGAGCAACAAAATTAATCAAGGGAATGTAGCACTTGACGTAGGAGGAATGACTAGACAAACTTGGTTTAATTACTCTAGAGAAAAGCTGACTAAGAGGAGATCTTATCACAATGTACAAGTATATGAGAGGTCAATACAAGGATCTATGTGGTAAGCTATTCACTCTAAGGCCTGATCAAATGACCAGGGAACACCCCTTGACATTAGAGGAAAGGAGATTTTGATTTCAGCAGAGGAAGGTTTTTTTAAAAGTAAGGTCTGTTAAATTATGGAATTCCTTGCCCAAGGATATGGTTATGGCAGATACAATGGAAACATTTAAAAGAAGAAGAGATACATGTATTTCAAAAGGGAACATACAGGATTATACTGTGTATTAGTAGGCAAATCAGGAAGGTCTGATAAAGACTAACTTATTTGGTAGCAGGAAAGTAATATCATTCTCATTTCTATGGGTAATGAGGCAAGGGTTAAACTTGATGGACTTGTGTCTTTTATCAACATAATTTACTATGTTACTACTTCCACAGCTCCCTGGTAGGCACAGATATACCACATACATTGTCTGACCCCCATCCTGGTTTCATGGTAGTCACAGAGTCCACATACAATGTCTGCCGCCCCCACAGCCTGATTTCACTGGTATTTGCAGAGTCTCAAATACACTGTCAGACTGGTTCCACTGCTCCCAGGTAGCACATATACCACACATACACGGTCTGACACTATAGCTTTGTTTCACTGACAGTCAGAGAGCTTCACCTGCACTGGCTAACCCCTAGGCAGGATTCCCTGCTAGTCACAGAGCCCTACGTACACTTTATCACCCCCTAGCCTGGTTCCACTGTCCCTGGTAGCCACAGATCCCCACATACACTGATCTGCCTCCCCCTCCCAGCCTAGTTTCACTTGTAGTCACAGAGCCACAAATTACTCTGACGCTTTAGCCTTTTTCCAGTGGTAGCCAAATAATCACACACATACTTTTTCTATTTCCCAAGCCTTATTCACGGGTATTCTTGTTCCTGGCATGTACTATGGTATGTTAACCCATACCAATGGGGTACAGATTTTCTTAGGCTGGCACTAGGTACAGTACACACTATGAAATTCTATGGTCTTGAAAGATGTTAGTATCTTTGAAGTGTTTTTTCCTATAGCACCACTTTTCTAGAAATAAATGTGCATGCTTGCCTAGAAGTAAAAGGGCATTTGATGTGGGTGACTGTCTACTTTCCAAAAAGGCATGCCTTGCTTACCTTTTCTTCATAAATCTAATATTTATGTCAATTTTAGTCCAAGCAGGTACATTTCAATAAAGAAAATTGGTATGTTTAGGTTAGTGCTCCTGGAACCCATACAAATGGGGTACCATTTTTCTCATTCTGGAAGCAGGTACTGAAAAAAGTAGAGAATTCCATGGTTTCCAAATCTAAGATTTTAGTACCTTTGAAGTGGTGGAAATGTACAAAAACATGTCTTCCTATATCACCACTTGTGGAAATATTTGTGCACACCAGCCTTGACGTAGAAAGGCATACAACCACTCATTTGATGAATGTCTACTTTCCAATATGGAATGCCTTTCATACCTTTCCATCAAATCTCTAATAGTTAAGACAATTTCAGTGGAAGAAGGCAATTTCAAAAAAGAAAAACAGGTAGGTGTAGTTTTGTGCTTCTGGAATCCCCTAGAGTATGTCAGCCCATACCATGTACCTATATTTTCTTGGATAATCAGTAGATAAGGAATACAGGTCATTCCATAGTTCTCAATGATTTCAGTATCTTTGAAGGGGTGGAAATATAAAATAATGCATATTTTACCCTTCAGTGTCACCTTTTGAAAACATCAGGCTAGGGGTATAAAGGCAATTATCCCTCATTTTATACAGAGGGTTGTTTTATTTCCAAAATGGTATGGTTTGTTTACCTTTTCTTCATTTCTGTAGTTACTTTAATTTTCACTACAGGCAAGTCACATTTGACAAAACTGAAGAAAAATGAGAGATTGCAGATGGTGTAGTTTTGTACTTCTGGCACTCCAGCAATAGTTCAGCTCATACAATGGGCTTTTTTTGAAGAGCAGTAGCTAATGAATACAGCAGAACATTCCATATTTTCCAATGATTTCAGTACCTTTAAGAGAAATGTAATATAATGTAAAATAATACCTATTTTTCTTTAGCACCAACTTCTGGAAATATTTGTGCACATCAGGCTAGGGGTAGAAAGGTAAGTGACCTGTCATTTTGTGCAGTGAGTTGTCTTCTTTCCAAAATGGTATGGTATGTCTACATTTTCCTAATTTGCTCAGTTGTTACAATAATTTTATACAGGCAAGTCACATTTGAAAAACGTATCATTCAACAAGCGTTTGTACTTCAGCAGCTTATATAGCCACTCCAGTACTCAAGAAGGCAGAAAATGCCTTTGGGGTCTCCCCATGGATTATCTGTCCTTTTGGATAGATGATCCATGATAGGGGGGATATCAGAAGGTCCTGGTGCCCCCCTCGGGGTCTGAAAGTTATATTTATGCATAAAAAGCACATATAACCTATGAATAACATAGGTTATATGCACTTTATTACAAAAGTCACCACATGGATTATCTGTCTAGAAGGATAAATGATACATGTTAAGGGTGTTTCAGGAGGGGTCCTGGTGCCCCCTTGAGGTCTGAAATGTTTAATTATATTAAAATAAAAGCACATATAACCTATGGTACACATAGGTTATATGCGTTTTATTTAAAAAAACTACAATGGTCGCATGCATGGAACTGTTTTTTTTAAACATATAATAAAAAATAAATACATAACATTTCATACACATATACAGGCAAGGTATGCAGCCGTATACCTTGCCTATTAACCCTATGAGTACCAGAAGGGTAGCAAACACATTGCAATGCATTGCTACCTCTCTGGTTCTTATAAGGTTAATTATACAATACAAATACAAGGGCATGTCGTAAAAAATAGGAGAAGAACAATGCTGAATTTCAATGGAGAAAAAAAGTCATGGGAGCATTGTAAGTTGAATTGTTAAGGGAAGGGTTAAAATGTCGAATGCGAACAATGTTTGTCGAATTAAAGTGGTGAAAGAAAGTACTGTAAGTTGAATTTTAAAGGGGGGCACTCTGTCGGATTTCTATGCTGTATACTATATTCTGCACTGATTTTGTTCGAACAACGATGATTTTGAAACAGTCGTTGTGGCTTCTACTCATCAACCTCTGAGGCGCAGGATTCCCAACTTAAAATGTAAACACAAAACAGGCGCTAATACGGAGCGTGGGTAATAGAATGCTACTTGCACGTTGTTTTTAGTTGTTTTCTACGAGATTTTTTTTGACTGGCGTTGAATATAATTACCACTGATTCTGTTTTCACAAGTCAGGTAATAGGATACTAAAACCTGACTTAAAAAAAACACAAAGCCAGTATTTTTTTTTGGCGTTGGTAATAGAATCGAGCCCACAGTTTGATAAAGCTTACTATTTATTGTAAACAATATGTAACAGTAAATGCAGGCAATCTCATACTATGAATAGAAATTTGAGAGTTACAAAAAACTGATAATATTTATCACCTGCAGTGGATTCCAACTGGAGGCCAATCAAGCATAAAAGGAAATTAAAGGAACAGTAAACTTTATTTTTTAACTAAAAAAACAAACCAAACAAAAAAACAAACAAACATATATTGTAAGGTCTACAGCTCAGTAAAACAATCATACTCACACTTTTGTGAGATGGATCTTTCCATAGTTATTACATTAAGATTGCCATCTAGTGGTCAAGTGTCAGATAGTTATTCTGCATTCTATGTGAAAGGCAATTCATTGATAACAATTCTCCATAGAATGTAATAGTCACTTCTTGTCAGTTTAAACTTTCAGACAGCATGATCCATGGCTCCCTTTCCAGACGGTATAGCTCCATTAAATGGATGGGACTTTTTTGTTTCCTATAATGCAGTTAGTTTGCTTCATAATTGCTCATATTTTGCTTTATACTGTAAGACCTCTCTTATAAACCACACATTTTTAATGATGAAAAATTAGATCTTTTTTTCTCATGGGTCGAAACCTGCCAGTTTGACGGATTTAATTTGCTATGAATGTACATTATACATTGGAATAGATTTGTGGATTTTATCTCTTTTGCTACTGTGTCCACTTGCTTATTAACATCTTTAATCTGCCCCCCACCACCAAAAAAATAAAATAAACCATATCTATATACAGGACCTTTTTATGCTTTTTGAACCAGTGTTCCTGAATAAACCCTTTCCAAAAATGTATTTGTGAGATATATGTATTGAGAAGCCAGTTTAAGCCTTTGAGTGCTAGTGTTCTCTGGCACTTAAAGGGTTAAAAAGTGACCTAATGGGGATATGGCACATTCAAACTTGACTGTATGGTGGATGGTACATGCACAAATCCTCCCAGCCTAAGGTGTAGTCTTGCATCAACAAGTTCTCAAAGGTCACAGGAAAGCTATTGACTTGTTTGCTTGTTGGACCATTCTCAGTTGTTTGTGACTTCAATGTAGAACTGTAGAGTTGTTTATGACTAGCAGACTGTAGATTGTTATGTAAAGTATAACTTTTCTTCTGCCTTCTTTTCTTAATGCTCTGTTTGCATTTATGCATATACTATTTCCATTCTTGTATAGTGGTCATTTCATTTTGACACTTGTTAAAAATGGCGTTTGTTTCTTGTACAAAAGTCTTTTTAGGCACTTTACCATGTGTTGTATTTTGCTTTCACCAATCCTCTTATTTTTTCTTCTCACTTTTTCTCTTTTTTCTTGCCCATATTCCACTTGTTCTTTTCCTTCACAGCTTTATTCATTTATTTCACATATTTTCATTTTCAGATTTTTTTCTTTGCTTTTCTCTTTTCTGCATCTCTGTTTTTATTATTTCCCTCTCTCTCCTTTTTTTTACTGAAAGAAGGACCACAAGTGTTCATTATTGTTATTCATTATTTGGGATATAGGTGAAAAAAGGATGTGACAAAGTCCCACTGCCTCTGTCTCTGATTATATACCACTTTTTTGTTCTGACAGCTTTACAGAAAAGCTATATTTCATTGTCACTTCACAAGCGTGTAGAAAACTAACCTTTAAATAGCGGAATATGTGTATCCAACAGTTTATTGGGTTCAACAGGTTTATCTGCCTTCTTTGGTCAAATTATATTATTTTTTTGGGGCGGGCCCTCTTTAAAAACATTTGTGCAAGTGTTTTTGGTTGCTACTTGCCACATATTAGTAGTTAATTCTAAGGTATTTTAACCTATGCCTAAAAAAAAAAAAAAATTGCAGTAACCCCTTTTTGATGTTTGCTTCAAGCAGACTCAATTCATGCTGCATCTGTAGATATAAATGTGTCATAGGTTATGATGGCATTATACATAAACGTGTGTTGCACATCATCATCTTAGTTTTTACCCATTAGTAAATAGTTTGAGAGCTTAAGGACTTTTTTCACTTTAGTAACCCCATCCCCTTTTCATAGAACCCTATGGAGAGCACACTACCATAAAACATAATTATAATGTTTTGCTTCCAAGCAAACAGAAAATAAGAGGCTTTAACATAAGATAAAAATGGTTTACAACACTTTACTAGTTGTTCATTTCCAACAATGATTACTGCCACAACTAAAAACACTTACTATTATTATTACAGTTTAAATTGTTGCTATATTATAATTACAATTTATGAAGTGCCTAATCATGCACTTCAATCACATAATGTGTAGGATGTATGAAAATTATGGTACACCATTTTTAGTCGCAGCTTACAATTAATGCTCATTGTGAGAGCTATATTAGTGTTTTTGTACTCTGGAAAATGATTCGCTGTTTGAAGCATATCATGTGTTTGCTTCAGAAATTTTCATTGCTTTGTGTTTCTCAGTTTGACATTAAAAAATCAAATACTTTCCAAATATGTTTTAGCATTAACATCTTTGCTGGCAGTGTTTAAACATATTAGAACACTGTTGTGTCCATTCCAGTGATTTAAATTTCAGTAACTAGCTCAATTTAAATATATTTAGTTCAGCATTTCAATCTTTTTTATTTCTCTGCCTATATTTTAAACATGTGCTACTTTTTTCTAAAGAAGAGTAGTTACCTTGTGTCTACCCTTATTTTCTTGACAATGGAGTCATGAACTGGCACATTTGGCAAGACAGAAGTGCCCTGCAGACCCTTGGAGGTTACTTTGGGTTTCTTTGTAACTTCCGTGATGATTTACCAGTTTCTTCTTGAAGAAAGTTTGGAAAGACAACCACTCCTGGGTCCAATGACTGTGGTCTTGCAATTTCTCCATTCTCCCTTCTTTTATACAGTGGAGGAAGGGGGAAGTTCCATGCACGGGCAGAGGAGGAGGAGGTTCCTTCACTCTACCAGCAGCACAGTACTGAGACAGCAACCTCAATTGTTGGAGGAACTCAACTCCCTAGAAATGTTTATGTAATCCAAGACAAAGATTTATTTAATTATTTTTACACATACCCTGACTCTTAATTACTTATTGTTTGTCTGACTTATACATTGCTTTGTTTCAGAACAAAAGGAATTGCTTAATATAAACCCTATTTGTAATTTAAGAAATGATTTTGATTCAAGAAAGCTACAATGGAATTTTCATAATTATTATAGGGGTTCATAAACTTTTTCTCAGAAGTGTAGGGAAAAAGGTGCAATATAGATATAATTATACTTTTTTGACAACATCAGCAGAGGATAGTAAAGAAATCTTTATTTTTGATACTCTCAACAAACAACACAGCATAGCAGAGGGAAAAGCAAGCAGAATACTAGATTGTATAGAAAGAGGCATTACCAATGTGAAAAAATGGAACACTGGTGAGCCTAGAATACAATACATCATATCTTCAGAAGGACATCAATAATTGCAGACTTTTTAAAAAAATATTACTACTAGTTTGGAGGATAGAAGTTGGAGAAGATTAAAATATTTTGTAAAATACTGTTGGAAACAAATTTTCATAAATGATGAAAACTGGAATAATAGACAAATTGGAGGACTGAGTGACTAAAGAAACATACATAAAGTACTTTATGCACATGTTATAGATGAATAGAGCAAGGTCCCTATGGAAGAGGTAGTGACTAAAACAGTAGCTAAATGTAAAAACACTTGGGATATATAATTCTAAGGAATACATAAGTCTAAGCTATTTAAATAGATAGTTAAGTGGACAGACTAGATGGATCAATTGAGTCTTATCTGCATTCAACTTCTATGGTTCTATAGTCCCCAAAGCTCATATTACATAGATCTTGATGCTCTGTCTATGAGGAGATTTTAAATTGAATAACTATTTTAAAATAGAGATGATCAAATCTGTAAATTTCAGAGTCTGAGTTATTCTTTATATTTAATGACAATACATTCTATAATTTCATTTTTACATTTTGTTACAAGTAATCCAGGAAAAAAATTAAGCACATGTATGATATACACAATGTACGGAAGATGACACTAGTTTGTTATTTCTTGATTCTAGACAGAGAGAAAACAGGTTCAAGAGAGCAAATGCAAAATAATAATAATATGCATTAGTTAGAAGTTAGTGAATTCTTAAGAATGAAAGCATTATTGGAAAAATGGAAATAAAATAGAAAATGAGGACTAATAAGTACAATGTAAACATTTTAACAATCTAGATACAAATTAGTAAATTTACATTTGCTTAATGTAAAACAATATTATTCTTCATTACTAGCTGTCTGGTATACTGTGATTCATTCACTGAGTAAAAGGAAAAATTCCAGTATTTGGGAACATAAAACAAATTACTTGTATGGACATGAATATAATTAATTTGTTTTAGTAATTATAATTAATAATACCCTGCTTGCCATGAGCCAAACTTGAGATTATCTTCCAACACTCTGTCCCAAAGTTTTTGTTTGGTCCTATTAATTCTTCTTTTGCCTTATGGATCCACTTCCTCTTATACATTGAGCATTGTCACAAGAGAATCATTCTGAAACAAGAGTACTCTTGAGTTTACTTATGGCAAGTTATTGCATGATCATCTGGCAACAGGTGATTCATGAATACTAGCTTTAGATAGAGATGTTAAATATTCCCTCTACCCGCTTTCCTGCTCCAATGGGTATAAAAGTACCTTTATGTTGAAGAAGGTATGCCACTTGCAATTGCTGGTATTACTAAAGAACTCATATTTAATCATCACTTGAAAAACTGACCTTAGTAGTTAGTACTTATGAAATATTTACAAAAAAACCCTCAAAATCTCACCTCTCAATACCTAGAGGGCCCAATGCACGATGAAGTGAAAGAAGGAAGACCCGATTTCAAATGAGGGTACTCCTGAGGGTACACATATCAGGTGACTATGTGATCACCCAAGATTAGTACTCATGGTATTGTTATTAGGTATATATGGGGACATTAAATGTATTTTGTTCTTCTGATTAAGGCTGGGCAAAAAGTCCCATTTTGTTCCTGTGGAGAATTTTGCAGAAAATGCATGGTTTTTCCACTTTTCAGGTGGGAAATTGCGGCCAAAGAGAAACATCCAGATTTTTTGTGTTAGAGAAGAGAAATTCTTTCTAAAATGTTTATATTTCCCAACTATGTTATTCAATGAGGCAAACATCCCTTCCATATACTACCTAAACCCACAATATTCTGCACTGTAGTGTGGTGTATTTTAGGAGAAAAGCAGAGTGGAAGAAAAATAAATAAATTGAATGAAATATTTTAAAAATTGAAAAAAAAGTATATAAAAAGTGGTTACAATTGACTACAATCACTGTTGGAAAGACAATAGAAGGTGCATGTACCCGGAGACTATTGACTCTTAAGAAGAGGAGTAATTAGCAGGGATGGGTGAAAAGTCCATTTTGTTCCCATTGGAACTTTCACAGAATGCACGTTGTTTTTCACTTTTCCCACTCAAAATTTTGGCCATGGCGAAACCCATAGATTTTCTGGTGTTTCGCTAAGACCACAGAATATATCATGATTCCATTCCCCACATGTTATTCGATGGGGCAAAACTTCCCTCTCATATACTCATGTCCTTCGGCGGTCCAATGCCCCTTCTTTCATACAATGGAGGAAAGGGGAAGTCCCATGCTGCATGGGCAAAGAGGAGGTTCCATCACTCTACCAGCAGCGCAGTATTGAGACAGCAACCTTGTAGAAGGGAGCAGCTCAAGGAAAGTGAATCCTCTGTACTAACTTGAGCTTAATTGCAACGTTTCATAGCGCGACCTGAGAATCTCGCACTTTTGTGCAGTGAGAGATTCTCAGGTCATATTTTTATCATTGCAACATGGTGAATGCACAATGAGGTGCAACCTTTTAAAAGGATAACATCAGGAGGGGCCGTGATGCCCCACCGTGAGGTCTGCTCTTAATATTATTAACTTTTTTAGTGCCACAGAGGTATCCAATGAATTGGATACCTCTCTGGCACTCAAAGGTTTTGAAACAAAAATTATAATGCTTGGGGGATGCCGTGACACAACTGTTAGCATATCTATCTGTCTATTCATGATTCCTTGCAAATATTAGCATTATCATTTTTGAGTCTAATATGAGCTATCATTCTCAGATTATTGGCACATGTTAATCACTGGCCATAGCAGTTACACCAACAGGGGTAGATGGTAACAACCCTTCACATTCCCCTCCTTATCTTCTGTGCTGCTGTTAATGTATGTGTCCTGGTTATCTCTGCCATGTGTGGATTTTGTCCACTTCTGCTGACTGATACTCAAATGCTATTAGAAGTTGGTTCATTTTAAGAACTGTAGTCTCCCAACACTGCTGCTTGATAGCTGTGCCCTAAGGTCATTTACAATATAACCCACTGTACTGAAAACCCACTCGGACTCAACAATTGCTGGTGGGTAACTAAGTGTAAATCCTGGACAAACACATTGTTTTGTTTGCCAGTATTCAATGGAGACATCCTTTCTGCCGAGAACATAGTTATCCTGCAAGTATGCTGAAGTCATCTCACATGCAGTGGGACCACTCCTAAGAGCTGCACGGTGTCATTGACCAGCTGGTGCATGTCTGTGTTATCATTATGTTAAGATTCCTTAGCCATGCTACTCAGTTTTTTCTGCAATAAGTATATCAGTAGAAGTGTTTAGCTAATTCCTGCCCCTACATGACTAACCAACCATCATGGTTGTCTTTTCAAAAGGTTTCAGCAGCTCACATCCATCATATATTAGTTGCCAAAGCAACTTCCTCCAAAGCCTTCCAGTTTTGCATTGTGTACTCACTTACAGCCTTATTCTGCTTGTACAAATATTCTAGCATGTACTTCCACCTCCATTTTCAGCTGGTGATGGGGCATGTTGTTATGCTCTTGTATGGAATGCGCTACATGCACTGTAGGAGGGGCTAAAATGGGCACAGATATTGCAGGCGACATTCAGCATCTCTGAGGGTTTCGGATCCTGCCAAGAATATAGTCACAAACTACATTTAGCACATGGGCAAAGCAGGATACATGCACCATATCACCAGTTCTCAAGGCAGCTATTATGTTGGTGCTATTATCAGTAGACACAAAACCAGATTTCAAGAAGTGGGGTACAAGCCATTCCTCTATCACCTGCTCTAGTGTACTTAATATATCTTTGGCTTTGTGGGACTGTCTCTCAAAACTCTGCATGCACAAGGTAACATGCAGATGGTATGGGCTGTCCTACTGCTGCCTTTTAATCATGCTGCCAGAAAAGAGGCAAGATCACTGACTGTCACCTGTAAGCTAATGTTTCCCACTGGTGTTGGGAGGGAAACCACATGAGCAGTGACAGTCATAAAGCATGTGCTCTGCCCACGTGTCCACATATCTGTTGTCAAGTGAATTTTCTTGTCAAATGAGCTTTCCAGCCCTTTGCTTACCACACTATCCACCTACTTGTACAATTCTGGCAGAGCCATTGTGGAAAGAATAACAGCAAAATAACTTCAGCTTGAATCAGAGAGGAGCTACACATGACATCAGTTCGCTACATCCTCTGTTTTCAACAAAAAATAATATGGCAGAATGTCGTGGCAATGCCATGTCATTCAACTGGAGTACTTTGGAATAAGCTTTTGACTCCTTCCCAAGAACTCACTAAGTGTGGGTTTGTCGGTATATGGCAGAAGAACCGTGTAACTTTATTGCTTTAACAACATGAATAGAGGAAACAGTGGAGCTGGCGGCAGCATGTGCGAGCAGTCTATGACTTCCGTTATCTCCTACAGCAAACTCAGTCATACTCCTATGCAGCAGGAGCCATAGGTGTTATTTCAAATGAACAATCTCTTGGCACACTCTCCGACACGTCAACATCACTACTTTCTCTCTGAGACCTTTTAGGGGTGCTTTTACAAGTTGTGGTACCTGTTGATATGTTTTTTCCAGTCAGCCCTGTGGTTGTGCTTCATGTGGGATATCAGTGATGAGGTTCCTGCTGATATGCTTTTTACATTAACAACATATAGCAACATGCTTAGCTTTTGGATCATGAGTGAAGTATCTCCATAATGTGGACTTCATAAACTTTGGCATCCTGAGGGGCTGCTACTACAACTAAGGTAGACATTGATGCACTACTACTACTACTGCTACTACTAGGTGTCAAAGTTGCTGTACTTCCAACAGCAAAAAAAGAACTAATCTCTAACATCCAAGTAAGGGAGCACTTGGGGAATAGTGACCATAACATGGTATCGTTTGAGATTAATTCAAAAAAGCAATTTGGTATGCGTTCCACCAAAACACGGAATTTTAAAAAGGCCAACTTTAGCAGGTTTAATTCATCCCTTGGTCTCGTTGACTGAGATGGAATATTTTCCTGAAAAAACACAGAAGGTAAGTGGAATGTCTTCAAAATAACATTGCATAAATATACATATAAATTTATCCCCTTTGGAAACAAATACAAAGGAATCAAATTAAAACCAATGTGGCTAACCAGTAAAGTAATTAATTAAATAAATAAGAAAGCGACATTTAAATATTATAAAGCTGAGGGATCAGCAGAGGCATTTGCAAAATACAAAAATGCCAACAAAAAGGCGATTAAATTAGCTAGACTGGAGAATGAAAAAATATTGCTAAGGAGAGCAAAAGCAACCCAAAAAACTCTTTAAATGCATTAATGGAAAAAAATTGAAGTCTGATAATGTTGGGTCTTTGTTATCTGAAATGGGTGAGATGGTCAGTGGGGACAGAGAGAAAGCAGATATTTTAAATAATTTCTTTTCTTCTGTTTTTACCAAGGAAGACCCAATGGGCAAGAACCTGCAAACTACTTTTACAGAACAATCACAGCAAGCATGGTATTGGCTAACACAAGAAAAAGTGTTAAAACAATTGAATGCTCACCAAATTCCACAGTCTTGTAAAGATAATTGTATACTCAACCATCTCATCTGCACATGGCGATCAGTAAACTCCTCCCTCCAACTTGTTCCTTTGCCTTCTCCTTTAGCATCTGTCATTGGTAACCCAGACTTTATCGCAGGCTCTCTTGATTCTTCCTTTGGGTCCTGGAGGAGACAGGGCATGGATACTCTACAATCTTTACTCCAGTCTGGCTCTTTCCCCGCTGCGCTGGACCTTACCAAAGAACTCCAAGTGGAGAAGATCCCTTGGAGTACATATTTCCAGGTACGACATTGGGTGCAGACAGTTATTTCGCGTGGTTACTCTAATAGGGAGCTGACACTGTTTGAGAAAACATTGACCTCTGGTCCCCGATCCTCTAGACCTTTGTCTTTCTGTTACTCGCTTCTACAACCAGATACTTTCGCTGGGAAACCATATTTCATACGCCAATGGGAACATGAGCTCGGCATAGATATTTTATGGGAACGTTGGACCTTAGCGTTCAAATTTAATTTTACTTGTATTCGAGACACGAAGATGAGAGAACTTAATTATAAAATTCTTAGCAGATGGTACATGACTCCTGATCGGGTTTCTTACTTCTCACCTTCCCGCTCCAATGTTTGCTGGAGATGTAAAAAAGATCCAGGCACCATGTTACATATTTGGTGGTCATGCCCCATACTCGTTCCATACTGGGACTCTATTCTGTCTCTCATACAGAGAGTAACTTCTTGCTCACTTCCTAAAGATCCATGCATGTGTCTCTTCTCTATTACTCCTGATCCTTGTTCCTCTTCCCTTAGAGGTTCTTTGCCTATTTTACGTTTAATGCTCACTGTCGCTAGGGCACAAATCCCTATATGCTGGCTTTCTGAACGCCCCCCCTTGATATCTGGATGGCTCCGAGGGATGGAGGATTTGTTCCTCATGGAACGTCAATATGCAATATATACATCCTCCTCTCAGACTTTTCATAGAGTTTGGGCAGGGTGGATCTCGTTCAGATCTGAATTGGGCTCACGGATCTTGGCGGATGCTGTTACTATATAATCTACTTTCTTTTATAACTTTTCTATATGGGAGTCGTCGACCCTTCGTTGGTGGTTCTCCTTAGGGAGGTCTCTGCTGCCTCATACTCTTCATCCCATTTATCTTGTACTCATTCACTTACCACCAAGGGTTGCCATAACCGCTGCCTGCCGCCACTTACCCCCCCTCTTCTCTCTTCCACTCTCTGTTCTTTCACTCTTCTTGCCGCTCTCTATTATGCTGCTCTACTTCTTACTCTTCTCTGTCTTGTCGCTACATGAGACTTGTATTCTATGTTTTATGTATACTGACGATGTTTTACCTAACAACATTAATATACGGATAACTTTCTTATAACATTATACATATTTCTCTAGTTTTGTGATTGTGCCTCTTTCTCAACATTGGTTCTTGAGATTTATGCATCGTGTACTTTGTTCTCAATTGTCATCCTTGTTTTATGATGACTTTGTTTGTAATGTCAATTATCGTCAATAAAGTTTTGAAAAAAAAAAAAAAAAACAATTGAATGCTGTTAAGGTAGACAAAGCACCGGGGCAGGATGGTATACGTCCACTGGTACATAAAGAGCTAAGCCAGGCCCTGGCCAGATCATTATTTTTGATTTTCAGGGAGTCTTTTATTTCAAGTATGGTGCCACAGATTGGCATAAAGCAGATGTGGTGCCCATATTTAAAAAGTGATCAAAATGCCATCTGGGAAATTACAGACATGTAAGCTTAACATCTGTGGTAGGGGAACTGTTTGAAGGGTTGCTAAGGGAGTATATTCAAGAATTCATCTTGAACAGGAATATCATTAGCAGGAGCCAACATGGCTTTGTGAAAGACAGGTCTTGTCAAACTAACTTGATTGCATTTTATAAAAAAGTGAGCAAAAATATAGATTTGGGAGCGACAGTTGATGTCATCTGTTTAGACTTTGTCAAGGTATTTAATACGGTTCCACACAAGAGGTTACTGTACAAATTGAATGAAATAGGCTTAGTGACAAACGTTTGTGCATGGATTGGGAATGGGTGAAAGACAGAATGCAAAGAATGGTAGTAAATGGGAAGTTCTCCAATTGGGCAAACATGATAAGTGGAGTATCTAAGGGATCTGTTCTGAGTCTTCTTCTTTTTAATTTGTTTATTAATGGTCTCCCAGAGGGCATAGGGAGCCATGTATCAGTGTTTGCCGCTGACACAAAATTAAATAGGGTAATAAAGTTTGAACTGGAAGTGTCTTCATTACAAGAGGATTTGGACAAATTGGGTAACTGGGCAGGCAAATGGCAAATGAGATTCAATATAGACAAGTGTAAATTTATACATTTTGATTATAATAATAAAAATGCAACATATAGTTTAAATGGTGTTTCTTTGGGGAAATGTACTAATGAAAAGGATCTGGGAGTAATGGTAGACAATAGACATAGCAGTAGCATGCAGTGCCAGCTGGCAGCTGCAAAGGGCAATAAGATATTGGCATGTATGAAAAGGGGTATTGACGCAAGGGGGGAAGAGATTATTATGCCTTTTTGCAGGTCCATGGTAAGGCCCCATCTAGAATATGCTGTTTATTTCTGGGTGCCCTTTCTGAAAAAAGGACATTGTGGAACTAGATATTAAGTGCAGAGGACGGCTACAAAGCTAGTAAGGGGAATGGAAAGTTTTAGTTATGTCACGGTTTCCCAATAACCATTCGAGAGTCAGTACGGTATAGTAAAATATCTTTTAATGAAAAACTCAGAATCAGTATAAGACAATGGAGAGAGGCAGAGGGTCACAAGCTAAGCTATCGATACTATCAGAAATAGTAAGCTGCCAAAGATTGACCTCACTGCTGGAGACTAGGCCAAAGCCACTGGAGGTCTCTGCTGGAACCAGGAGCTTGAGCAGGAGCAGAAACAGAAACAGGAACTCGATCTCTCCAATCCAGGTAACGAGAAATCTATCTGACTCATGCTAGTAGGGTAGTAGCCACGGATGCCTGACTCACGCCTGCAGTCAGAGTAGCAGAAGAGGATACTAGACTCATGCCTGCAGTCAGAAAACTATCAAATCTACCAGACCCACAGGTCTGCACCAGACTGGGTGTCCGCTATATGTAAAAGGATAGGAGAAATAGTCAGACAGAGCCACAGGTCAGCTCAAGAATGGATGGTCAGACAAGCCGGGTTATACACAGTTCAAATAGTCAGCCAGAGCCACAGGTCTGCACCAGATTGGGTGTCCGCTATATACAGGATAAGGCAAGAGAATAGTTAGACAGAGCCACAGGTCAGCACCAGAATGGATGGTCAGACAAGTCAGGTCATACACAGAGCCCAAATGAAACAGAACTGAATTGTACAACAACACAAGGGCAACTGAGAGTTAGCTCAGGTCCCCTTTTAAAGTCCAGTCCAGGAAGTAGATGGGAGGCGATACCAGAATGCCTCATAAAATTCCACTCTGCGTCATTCTTCCGATTTGCGCCATTAATCGACGCATCTCACCACGATGTGTTAATTCACCGACCTGCACCCGCATCACCCTGAGTGTCAGTATCAGCTGGCAAGAGGACATGGACGCCCAATATCTCCCCCAAGTGCTCTCAACCCAGGTACCGCAAGCGACACTTGGGAGGAAGCCTCCTACATATTTCAACGCTTGATGCATCGCGGACGGGACAGACACTGGAACTAGTTATGTTATGACAAGTTATGAAAAAAGGCTACAAAAATTAAACTTGTACACACTAGAGAAATGGCATCTTAGAGGGGATATGATAACACTATATAAATATGGTCAGGGCCCATACAAAGGGCTCTCCAAAGACCTGTTCATTAACAAACGGTACAAAAGACAAGGGGTCACCTACTTAGACTCGAGGAAAGGAGATTTCATCTACAACAGCGGAAGGGATTCTTTACAGTAAGGACAATAAAGGTATGGAATTCACTGCATGAGGAAGTGGTGCTATCGAATACATTAGATGCCTTTAAAAAGGGCCTGGATACTTATTTAAAAGAGCAGAACATAGAGGGCTATGTATGTTAGTATTGTGATTAATATTTAGTTAGTGCTTGTTGATCCAAGGAGAAATCTGATTGCTATTTGGAATCAAGAAGGAATCCCCCCCCCCCCCATTCAAGGCAGAATTTGAAATTGCTGTATTGAGGTTTTTTTTGCCTGGTAAACAGGAATAGGAAAAGGGTTGAACTAGATGGATGCAAGTCTTTTTTCAACCTAAATTACTCTGTTATTATGGTTTATTAATAGAACTGGTGCTGGTTGAAATTTAACAAATTAACTTCTCAGGTGGAACAGGATTGTCATAATTTATTGCACACACTGCAGCAACCATGGCTGCAGTAAATATTTGGGCTGCCACTTTACTAACATGAATTTGAACTGCTCCATTTACCCTCCCCCTACCCGTAGTGTGTTTGCAGGACAGTACTCAAATGCTGTGTGTGTTTTTACAGTAAAGTACACAATAGAACTGATTTTGTGTGTGTGTGTGTGTGATGTCTTGCCCTCTACAAAATACTCTGTCTCATCTAGTATCAGTCTGCCTGTCACGGTTTGTTAAGACTCTCAGACGCAAGGTTTGGTAAAAACAAAACTTTATTGAAAAGTTTAAGATAATCCCATAGGATTTTATACACATACATACAATACATAGAATGGCAAATAGGTAGTAGCAATAGCTAATCAGGCTCTACCGGCCCTGCCAATATACCAGACAAGGTAGTCTGGGCAAGCAATGAAAAGGTGGCTCTACCGACCCTGCCAATATACCGGGCAAGGCAGCCAATTAGACAGTCAGGAGAATACAGGCTCTACTGGCCCTGCCAATGTAGCGGGCAAGGCAGCCTAATAGACAGTCAGGAGAATACAGGCTTTACCAGCCCTGCCAATATACCGGGCAAGGCAGCCTAACGGATCACCAGCTGATACAGGCTCTACCGGCCCTGCCAATATACCGGGCAAGGCAGCCTGGGCAAGCAATGAAAAGGTGGCTCTACCGACCCTGACAATATACCAGGCAAGGCAGCCTAATAGACAGTCAGAAGAATACAGGCTTTACCAGCCCTGCTAATATACCGGGCAATGCAGCCTAATGGATCACCAGCTGATACAGGCTCTACCGACCCTGCCAATACACCGGGCAAGGCAGCCTAAGGAGGAAGTGTCAACCACAGTGGCCTCAATAACCGTCAGATGACAATGACAGTATGGAGATGGTAGGTAGAGGCTACCAGGCCCAGTGGTATTACCAGGTAGTGTGCACACCCCAGTACCCGTGTACTGAGGGAATAACTAGCTGTCTAGGACTGGACAGCTCACTGGGAACCATCAGACTATATGAATCATAAGCCGTGAGGCAGAGGAATAAACCAGCGCCCTCACGCTGGAAACCAACAGGCTGGATGTAAGTAGACCTACAGGTCATAGAGTGAACCAACGCCCGTGCGTTGGGAACCAACACTCTAATACAGGTAAGCAGTAAGGCAGTGGAGCAAACCAGCGTCTGCACGCTGGAAACCAACAGATTGAGTAAATAGTAGGCCAGAAGACAATGGAGCAAACCAGCGCCCGCGAGCTGGTAACCAACAGGCTGGATAATCGTAGGCTATAAGGCAGTGAAGCGAACTAGCGTCCGCACTTTGGGAACCAACAGATAGTTGTGTATAGAGCCGTAAGGCAACGGAGCAAACCAGCGCCCGCGCGCTAGTACCAACAGACTAGAGCATAGTAGCCGCAAGGCAGTGGAGCGAACTAGCGTCCACACGCTGGGAACCAACAATGCATATAGTAGGCTGTGAGGTAGTGGAGTGAACCAGCGTCTGCACGCTGGGAACCTGCAGATAGTTGTGTATTGAGCCGAAAGGCAAAGGATTGAACCAGCGCCCGCGCGCTGGTAACCAACAGACTAGTAGTGTAGTAGCCACAAGGCAGTGGAGCAAACCAGCGTCTGCACGCTGGGAACCAACAGGTGGAAATGTCGCCGGAGCGACCGAGGAACAAGGTCGCCACAGATGAAGGAACCGGATGCAGGAGATGAGCAGGAACCAGCACAATGATGGTCAACCGGATCAGAAACGGCAACGGAGACTGGCAGCAGGAAACAGCAACCTCGGACGACTTCAACCGGAACAGGCACTGGAACAAGTACCGCAGACAGGAGTCTCAGGAACAGGACGAACTCAGGAAACCAGGAACACAGCAAAAGGCCCATGAAGCTTCTGTAGCAAAGTGAAAGTGGATGCAGTCTGAGACACCACGAAAGGGCAACCAAAGGGTGCCCAAACTCAGTTTAAATAGGCAATGTGAGGCGGGCTAAAGGCAGAAAGCCAATGGGAGCCCCCTACAGGTGATAGACACAGAACTGCAGCAATCACGGGCACCGTGATACTGCCTCAGTCACAGCTCATGTCAAGGTCCCTGTTACCTATCAATTTTTTTTCAGTTTAATTTTTGTAATTATCTGTCCCACCTATCCCTATCACTGTCAAAAAAAAAAAAAAAGACAACACACTCCCTTTTCAACTGCTACTTTCTCCAGACTACCCTAACACAGCGATAACAGCCACATCAGGAATAAACATGGGTCACCTCTGCCTGTGTGTTCTCAGTCATACAGAATTTTGAGGTATTTCTGGTAAATCTCTTTTGCTCTTCTCATACCCCCAGACTCCCCTGACAGCCAGATAAAAAACAAACTTGGATCACAGTAGTCTGTATCTTCACAGTCACACAAAATTATTGGTATTTGGGTTAAGCCTCCTTGGCTCCATTCTCACTCCCCCAGACTCCCCTAAAACAGAGCTAACAGCCAGATTATGATGAAACTTGGATCATGACTAACTGTTTCTTCCCAGTCAGTCATACAGAATTCTGGGGTATTTGGGGTCAACCTACTTTCTCCCTTCCTGTTCACAGAGTCCCCCAGACTCCTCTAATAAAGGGAACAAAAGTTCTGCCTACTAGACTCGCTAAACTAAACATTAACTCTACTTTATTAGCCTGTCTTCTCTAGCATAAACACAGAATGGAATGCTGCTTGACACCACTTTTATACTATGCCTCTATAGAAAAAAGGGAAACTTGCCACTTGGTGGGGGGAAATTCAGTCTTTACATTGATTTCAATGCAATGACATAGGAGGAAAATACTAGAAATGCAGCTGTTTTTGCAAAACATATCCCACAGGTAGGGGTGGGCAAAAAGTGAGAAAAATTTCCTAGATGACTTTTTGCGAAAAAAGGTCAATTGTTCGCTTTTTATGCAAACGTTTTCTCTTTCTCCAATGCAAAATTTTCCTCCTTTTCACCTATTCCAGCAAATTTTTCTCCTATTCCAACACATTTTTCTCCTATTCCAACACATTTTTTCCTATTCCAACACATTTTCTCTTATGTTTAATATGGTGCAACATTTCCCAGCACAACATTACTTCTTCTGAGGGCAGTAGTGGAGAAATAAGTAGCTGGAAGTCAAAGTCCTACAGCAACATATACCTTGAAAAATGTGTTAGCATGTAAAATGCCTTTGTCCTTTGCCCACAACACTTATTTCCTGCTTAAGTAACACTTGCATATATTCAATATGATGTCAAGCGATTACAAAAGCTTACAATGTAGCAGATGTGTATGGTAGTGGTGGTGGGGGACTGGCGTGGTGTGATTGGTGGGACCTTGACAAACTGCATCCACCCCGGGAGGAGAGGGATCATCATCATTTATTACACATGCTGCAGCAACGATTGCCACAGTCAGTTTTTGCACTAACACTTTACTCTCACACCCCTGCACCCCCTCCAACTTTCCCCCTCTCGTTTGTGAATTTACTAGACATTACTCTACTACTGCGTGTGTGTTTTTACTCTCTACAGTACGCAACTGATGGAGTGTGAGGTCTTGCCTTGGCCCTCAACAAAATTCTCAGTGTCGTCTGCTGTCTATCAAGTGTGCCTCAGTCGCAGAGCTCCCAGTCAGCTGTCTAATATATTTATTTGTTTATTTTTTTTTTGTTTTATATTTTTTTATTTTTGTTTTTTTAATTTTTTTTTAAGTTATCCACCATATCTTATCACAGTTAGTCCCAAAAATATATAGATAACTAAAAAACTAAATCAACAACTTTTTTCCCAGACTTCCCCAGCACAGAGACAATAAAAGTAAAATCAGCAAGCAATTTGTACCACAGCTGCCTTTGTCTTGCCAGTCAATCACACCAAATTTTGGGGTATTTTGGGTCAACCTTCCTTCCTCCTTTCTTCTCACCATTGTGCCCCCAGACTCTACTACTACAGAGAATAAATGTCCTACCTAAATGACTCCCTAAAACTAAGCTTCAATTCCCCTTTATTTGACTATCTTCTCTAGCTCAAAATCATGCTGCTCTCTCCTCTCACAAACACAGAATGGCTGCTGTGAGAGCCTGACAGCCTTTTATACAGCTGTAGAAAACTTTCTTGAGGTGGAGAAAAATGTTTCTACCCATTGATTTTAATGCAATGATCTAGGAGAAAAAAAGCAGGAAAACTGCACTTTTCACAGGAAAATTTTCACCAAACAGAAAGTGCCAGTTTTCTCCAATTTCAGTTTGAGGCGAAAATTTTCTCCCATTTCTACCCACAGGCCTGTAAGTGCCATTTTTCTCCTGTTTCACTTTTGAGGCAGAAAGTTTTGCCCATACCTACATAGAAGCACACATACTGAGTCTGTATAGCAGTAGAAATTATTTGGCATATAGGGAATATGGCAAAGTTCTTGTGAAAATTTAATTTGGGTTAACAAAAAGAGTACATTTTTAGGATTCTCAATGTGTGGGAAATTTCTCAGAGAAAGAAATTTGTGTTTTTTTTCTGAAATTTCCCACAAAAAAAATGAAACTTTTCACACATAACTTCCTCTAAGGTATTATATTTGATATTCTAACAAAGGTGATAGTAATAAAATGTTTAACTTGACTGGAGAATAATAAAATATATATTAATAAGAAAAACATTTTTCATTTTAGCTGCATCACAAAACAAGTTATGTATGGTCATTTTGAAATCGAATTACCCCTTCTTTAGTTAAACTTCTGAAAACTAAGGCTGAACCTACTGTCCCAGCAGAATTTTGAGGATATGCCATGAAAACAATTTCATTTTTATATCTCTTATGCTTTCTGGATGTCTGCCAGTGTTCAATTCAATCTGTCATTTTTTATTTCATCATATTGCTCCGTATTCATTAACCTCTGATGCAGAACTTTGTCAAATGCTTTCAGAAAATCTAATTACAACATATGATGATCATAGCATGTCTCCTGAGTGCCATGGCAGAAACATTTTAGAATAATGACTAAAACAATTTCAGAACTACTTTTAAAGCCCTAAATCAAATACTTTTTTCCATGCTATCTTTCTTTAAAACCTATAATTTATATAAATATATATTCCCTTTATTTAGTTATCAGTGTCATATCATTGCATCTTTTAGATGCTTTTTAATGCAAGAATGTTTCATTCTTTCTTGTTTTTTTTTTTTGTTTTTTTTTGCTATGCTGCTGTTATACATTTTAACATTTTGGGTCTAATTATAGCCTCAATTCAATTGTCTGACCTAAAATAGCCGGTAGGGCAAAAATGGATACCAGCCAACAAAAATAAAAATGTCTAAGTCGGTATTCAATTGCACTACAAGCTGAAAGCACAACTGACGTTAGGCCACAGAGAAGGACCCCTGGCCAAACATCTGTTTTGTGCATTAAGTTCACAAAAATCACACTAAATAGTGTGAATAATGGGAACTTCAAAGGAAAAATGTAACAGTCGGTGCCTGAGATACTTTCAAGCAAAGATCATTAGCTCATCTCTATTACACTTACTTGTCATCCATTGTCCTCCTTCTTCTATCTTCCATCTTTTTTTGTTATCTTCATTCTTCTCTCTTCTACTTCTTTCTTCTTGGGGTCCATCTTTTTTCTTCCATCTTCTTATCATAAATATGTAAGAAAAATCAAGAGATATTAATACATTATCCATATAAATAATAACACACACATCCATGCATAGTTTAACCCCTTGAGTGCCAGGGGGACCTCTCTAGGACTCAATGGCAAAAACAATGCTGAGATGTGTGGGTTAATATTTAGAAATATGCCCACATTAAAATGTTCTGTACACATTCTAAATCATTTCATTTCTAAATCATTACAAATCAAAATATGATCTCTTCATTTCTCCGCCACTTTGTGTGGAACCGGTGGAGAAAAAGAGTAGGAGCACACACCCCTGTTTACCTTACGGGTCAATGCCTGTTCCATTGTGAGGGAATTTGAACAGAGACTGCCCTTATCTATGAACAGTCTCTGTTCAAAATGCCTCACAGCCAATGCCTTGGATGTGTGCTTAAGTACCACCCAGCCAATCAGCTTCAAGCAGGTTCCTCCAGTCCCCCTCTTGACGCTGATTGGCTGGGATGTATGTAAGCACACATCACAGGCAATGGATGTGAGGCATTTTGAACAGAGATTGTCCATATATAAAGGTGGTCTGTGTTCAAATTCCCTCACAATGGAACAGTCATCAGCCCCTAAGGGTATGCTTGTCAACTACAAACTTGGAAACAGTGACCAGTGTCAAACAGCAGTAGCAAAGGCAAACAAAATCCTGTCTTGCATAAAAATAGGTATTGAAGCAAGAGTGGATAACATTATTTGGCCATTATACAAATCTTTGGTAAGACCTCATCTTGAGTATGCAGTGCAATTTTGGGCACTGGTTCTGAAAAAGGATATACTAGAACTAGAGAGGGTACAGAGGAGAGCAACAATGTTAATTAAGGGAATGGAGGACTTGACATATGAGGAACGACTAAACAAACTTGGAGACAACTATGGAGACCTTATCACATTGTACAAGTATATGAGAGGTCAATACAAGGATCTCTAATTCTGAGAATGTCAAAAAATATAGATGCCAATAGAAAGGGGTCCAGAATCCCTTACTCTCTCCTCCCTAAAAGAGATGATATGGAAAAATTAATTAATATGGGGTCTGAAGCCCTCAAGTTAATGAAAAAAACCTGGAAGGGTTCCCCAGGACCAATTCCCCACCACAGTGTGTTTTGTATATGTGAAAAACATTTACTAAATTAAATGTCAGAGATCTAATGAGGCCCTTGATGCCACTTCTGTAAGACAAAGAAATACAATAAATAAATAAATAAGCACTAAAATTTGCCACCACTTATCCCCCTCAGTCCTGCCTGGCCCATCTCCAGGCCATTGTGAGAAATAAAGCAGGGATTGGTCAATTCTTGTTTAAATTTTTCATGATGCTCATATTGTCTGGGAGGTGGGGTTATGCAGAGAACAGAATGTACCCTGGGTTAACCTGACCTCCCAGCCAATCATGAATGAGAAGGGGGTCAAACCTGTGCAATAAGTGAAACATAAAAACATATAATTTGATGGCAGATAAGAACCATTCAGCCCATCTAGTCTGCCCATTTTCCTTCTGTAAAAAACCTCAAACCTTTTTTGGTCCTTGGTCTTTTCTTATGTTAAGGACAGCCTTATGCCTATCCCATGCATGGTTAAATTCTATCACTGTTTTAACTCCTACCACTTCTGCTGGGAGGCTATTCCACTTATCTACTACCCTCTCAGTGAAGTAAAACTTTCTTACATTACATCTAAACATGTGTCCCTCTAGTTTTAGACTATGTCCTCTTGTCCTAACATTTTTACTCCTTTGAAATGTACTTCCATCTTGCACTTTGCTGAATCCCTTCATGTATTTGAATGTTTCTATCATATCATATCATATCCAAGCTATACATGTTCAGATCCTTTAGTCTATCCTGATATGTATTTTTTTTGTAAGCCAGTCAGCATTTTAGTAGCCCTTCTCTGAATTTTTTCTAGAGTATCTATATCCTTCTGGAGATGGGGTCTCCAGTACTGTACAGTGTACACAATACTCTAAGTGAGGTCTAACTAGAGATCTGTAGAGCAGCATGACCACTTCCCTTTTTCTGTTACTAATGCCCCTAGCTATGCAACCCAGCACCCTGCTTGCATTCCCCACTGCTTTATTACATTACCTGCCTACCTTTAAGTCATTCTAAATAATTACTTCCAAATCCCGTTCCTCTGTTGTCTCTGACAGCACAGTACCCTTAACAGTATATTTTTCCTTTGGATTTTTATGTCCCAAGTGCATTATTTTACATTTATCAATATTAAACTGCAGTTGCCACACTCTTGTCCATTCTTCTAATTTACCTAAATCATGTGTCATTTGGTTTATTCCCCCTGGAATGTCTACCCTATTGCAGATCTTTGTATCATCTGCAAAAAGGCATACCTTACCTTGAAGATCTTTTGCAATATCACAAATAAAAATATTAAAAAGAATGGGCCCCAGTTCAGATCCCTGAAGTACCCCACTAGTAACACTCCTTTCATCCGAATATTCTCCATTGCCTACCACCCTCTGTCTCCTGTCACTCAGTAATTGCCTTATCCATTTAACTATTTTTGCATCCAGACCCAAACACTGCAATTTATTAATGAATCTTCTATGAGGGACAGTGTCAAATGCTTTACTGAAATCTAGATAAGCTATATCTACTGCTCCTCCTTGGTCTATTATTTTAGTTACCCAGTCAAAAAAATCTATGAGGTTAGTTTGACAAGATCTCCCTGCTGTATACCCATGCTGTTTGGTATCTTGCAAGCCATTCAAATTCAGATATTCAACAATTCTTTCCTTTAGCATAGTCTCCATTAATTTTGCCACTACTGATGTAAGACTTACTGGTCTGTAGTTACAAGACTCTTCCCTGCTATCTTCCAATCTTCTGGAACTTCTCCTGTCGATAGCGACTGATTGAATAATTCTGTTAAAGGTTTTACCAGAACACACTTAAGTTCTTTTAACAACTTTGGGTGTATCTCATCTGGTCCATTGATTTATCTGTTTTTTAACTTAGAAAGTTGAAGTAGAACTTCTTCCTCTGTAAACATGCATATTTCCCATGTCTTGACATTTCTTTTTTCTAACATAGGTCAATTCCCTTCATCTTTCTCTGTAAAAACTGAACAAAAATATTCATTGAAACAGTCAGCTAGCCCTTTATTCTCATCTAAATAGTTTTCATTTTTTGTTTTCAGTCCAACTAGTCATTGTTTCATTTACCTACTTTCACTTTTATATCTAAAAATGTTTTTTCCCCCTTTTTTATTGACTGTGCAATTTTTTCCTCATTGTGTATGCTTTGGCACATCTAATTATGCATTTGGCCTCCTTCAGCCTAGTTTTGTACCGATACCTATCTTCTTCCTTCTGCGTCTGCTTATATTTCTTAAATGCTTCTTTTTTCTCCTTTACTATATTTGCCACTTCTGCAGAGTACCACAGTGGTTTTCTTTTTCTTTTACTCTTGCTGACATGCCTAATGCAATGCTCTGTTGCATTTAGTAAACAGGAATAGGGCTATTCACTTTTTAGGAGGGACAGGGTTAATAAAAGGGGAGGAGGGGTATGCCTATATGTAAAGCAGGCCTTAAAACCTAGTTTAAGGGAAGATATAAATGAAGGGTCCAATGAAAAGGTAGAGGCCTTGTGGGTTGAAATACACACTGGGGGCACACATAATAAAAAGATATTGGTGGGGGTTTGCTACAAGCCACCTAATGTTGGGGAGTTGGAGGAAGCCCAACTTTTACTGCAAATGGAAAAGGCTGCTAGGTCAGCAAAGGTAATTATAATGGGAGATTTCAACTACCCTGAAATTGACTGGAGCAATATGACTTCAGGCACAACAAGGGGAAATATTTTTCTAAGTATGATAAATGATAATTTTATGTCCCAACTAGTAGAGAAGCCAACTAGAAAAGAGGCCTTGCTTGACCTAGTGCTCTCAAACGATTCTGACATTGTAAACAATGTGCAGGTAAGGGAACATTTGGGCAGCAGTGACCACAATATTGTATCCTTTGAAGTTTGTTATGAGAAACCCAATAGCAAGAGTTTAACCAAAACATTCAATTTCAAAAAGGCTAATTTTACAAAGTTAAAAGAAGCTTTAAAGGATATCCAGTGGGATGTAATTTTCAAAGATAAAAATGCACAAGAGTCATGGAATGTATTTAAAATGCTCTTGGGCAAATATACAAGTCAATATATACCATTGGGGAATAAGCACAAGAGAAGTAAAGCAAAACCAATGTGGATTAATAATGTGGTTAGCAGGGAAATGAGAAATAAAAAGCAGGCTTTTAAGGTGTTTAAGTCAAATGGGTCAGATGCATCATTTAAAAAATATAAAGAATGTAATAAAATCTGCAAACAAGCAATTAAGCTAGCTAAAATAGAAAATGAGCGAAACATTGCAAATGAGAGCAAGAAAAACCCTAAACAATTCTACAAGTATATTAACAACAAAAAAGTTAAGGTTGATATTGGTCCTCTTAAGACTGAAACAGGTGAATTGATTAGTGAGGATAAAGCTATGGCTGACACCCTAAATACGTTCTTTGCTTCAGTATATACAAAGGAAGCAGAAATGACAAGCTGTGGGCAAACAGACAAAACCATGGAATTTCCTCCAACATCTACATGGCTTACTGAGGACAAGGTCCAAAAGAGACTGGAAAGGGTTATAGTGAATAAAGCGCCTGGACCGGACGGTATACACCCAAGGGTACTTAAGGAACTTAGTTCAGTAATAGCAAAACCATTATACTTAATATTTATTGATTCGCTTTCATCAGGCATAGTGCCCTGTGATTGGAGGAAAGCTGATGTAGTTCCATTGTTTAAAAAGGGAGCAAGATCCAAACCAGGAAATTATAGACCTGTGAGCTTGACTTCCATAGTGGGTAAGATACTAGAAGGGTTATTAACTGACAGTATTCAGAACTATGTGAAGACAAACAATATCATTAGTAGGAATCAGCATGGTTTCATGAAGAACAGATCATGTCAGACTAATTTACTTGCATTTTATGAAAGAGTGAGTAGTAATTTAGACAGGGGAATTGCTGTTGATGTAGTATACTTGGATTTTGCAAAAGCCTTTGACACAGTGCCTCACAACAGGTTACTGCATAAATTAAAAGGCTTCGGTTTGGGTGGTGTTATCTGTACATGGATTGAGAACTGGTTAAATGATAGATGGCAGAGAGTTGTTGTAAATGGAACTTTTTCAAATTGGTCTAGGGCTATAAGTGGGGTGCCGCAGGGTTCAGTCCTGGGCCCAATGCTTTTTAATTTGTTTATTAATGATCTAGAAGTGGGAATTGAAAGTAGCATCTCAATCTTTGCTGATGACACTAAGCTATGTAAGGAAATACATACAGAGCTCGATGTTTTTTCCCTACAGAAGGATTTAGATAAACTAAGTGAATGGGCAGAAAAGTGGCAGATGTCATTTAATGTAGATAAATGTAAGGTTATGCATTTGGGTTGTAGAAACAAACTTGCTACATATACTCTAAATGGGAAACAACTTGGGAAATCCTCATTAGAGAAAGATTTAGGTGTACTGATAGACAATAGTCTTCACAGCAGTGTGCACAGTCACTCAGCTGCTGCAAGAGCAAATAGAGTACTAGCCTGCATAAAAAGAGGTGTAGAAGCAAGGGATGCTAATATTATCCTACCTCTGTATAAATCCTTGGTTAGGCCTCATCTAGAATATGGAGTACAATTTTGGGCGCCTGTTCTAAAAAAAGACATTGCTGAACTGGAAAAGGTGCAGAGACGTGCAACAAAACTGATAAAGGGATTGGAGGATCTGAGTTACAAAGAGAGACTAGCCAAACTGGGTTTGTTTACATTAGAAAAGAGACGTCTAAGGGGTGATATGATTACCATTTACAAATACATTCAAGGTCAATACAAAGAACTATCCAATGAATTATTTATGCAAAGAGCTGAGCTAAGAACAAGAGGTCATCCATTAAGACTTGAGGAAAGGCGCTTTCGACTAAAACACAGGCAGGGATTCTTTACAGTAAGGGCGGTAAGGCTATGGAATTCTTTGCCTCGGGATGTTGTGCTTGCAGATAATGTAACTGCATTCAAAAAAGCAATGGATGCCTATCTAGCACAGAACAATATTGACAGTTATGACAGATGACTTCAAAGCAAATAGGATATTGAGCTGGGGAACTATTTGACACACACGCACACACACCTACACTGGAAATTGCTCCAGAAGGCTTTTTGTTGCCTTCCTCTGGATCAACAGGAGTGTTATTGGCATGGGCTGGACTTGATGGACGCATGTCTTTTTTTCAGCCTTATCTACTATGTTACTATGTTACATTTCAGATAATCCTATTTCTCCTGGACTCCATCTAAAAATCTCCAAGACTGGCATAAAAATGTTTCCATTTTAGAAAAATCAGCCTTTCTAAAGTCTAGAACCTTTGTTTTTGTGTGGCGCAACTCCTCCTCTGTCTTTATATTATATGATCACTGGAGCCCAAACACTCTCCTACAGCTACATCTGATACCAAATCTCCATTAGTAAATAATAAATCTAGTGTGGCTTCCTTCCTAGTCAGTGAGGGGGAAGAAGGGATGAGTGAAAAGTCCTGTTATGTTCCCGGTGGAATTTTCATTAAAAAAGTGTGTTTTTCCTCTTTTCAGCCAAAAGAGAAACCCATAAATTTCCCATCATTTCGCTAACACCACAGAATTTCCCACTAGAATCGTTCCATTTTCTCCTATATTTTCCAATGGCAGCAAACCTTTCCATCTCACTAGTATAAAAACCCATAATTTACCACCATCCAGTGAGGTGTCATCTGGGAGAGAAAGAGTATAGAATCAGACAGATAGAGAGGCGGAAAAATTGAAATAATAACTTAAAATTAAAATAAAATATGCTTTAAATATTGGCTAGCACTATGACCAGCAAGAGACTCTGGATAGACCCTGCTTCTGCTGATACAGATGTGAGACACAAAAAGATGATGACAGGGAGGTGTTATGCTATTCGTCAAATTTCCAGCCTGGGTTTATCTAGTCTCCCTTTAGGCTTTTTGCCCCCATTGTTTGTGCCCTTGAAGAGGGAAAAGGGGCACACCGACAGCATCTTTTGCCTGGGGGCTTGGCTTTTGCATGCTTAACCAAAATGTCATGGTGTTTATATTGCATGTGCTTTATGAGGGCAGATGCTCCAAGGTGTGGTCCTTTCCCTTCTTCAATCCCTTAACATGAAAAATGCACAGTGCAGTTACTGATGACTGCACCATGCCTGCTCCAATTGGAGAAAGAGATGCAAAGGGGAATGTGCATTATCACGTCCACCACGACCACCAGCAGTGACATTGTGGAGTTTGCTGCTGCTGAGTTGTTAGAGGCAGATCTTTATCTGTCTCAGCAGCTGAATGATAATGTTGATAATATATTTGAACTTCTTACAACAATTATCAGCATTATCATTTTTAGGTCTAATGTAAGCTTTCATTATTCTCAGACTATAGACACACATTAATCAACGATCATAGCAGTGATGCCAAAAGTAGTAGATGGTAGCAACTAGGGATGGGCAAAAGTTTTCACCCCATGAGAGGCACTTTTTGCTGAGCTGTAAATTTTTCACAAAAACTGATTTTTTTTCACTTTTTCACCTAGCTCATTGCATTGAAATCATTGAGAAGACTAAATTTCATCTCACCATATGGTAAGCTTCCCTTCTTTTCCTGCAAGCATAGTATAGTGTCAGGTTCCCATAACATGACATTCTGTGTTTGTGAGAGGAAGTGAAAACAGCACATATTTGGGATAGAGATGGAAGGAAGGCCAGTTAAAGGGAGCTGAAGTTTAGTTTAGGGAGTCTTGTAGGCAGGACATTTGTTCTTTGTATTAGGAGAGTCTGGGGGCAGGAAGGGAGAAAGTAGGTTGACCCCAAGTACCCCACAATTCAGCGTAACTGACTGGGAACATACAGACAGAGGTGATGCAAGTTTCTTCCTAATCTGGCTGTTATATCGGACCCAGGGAAGTCTAGGGGTGGGAGAAGGGAGCAAAGGAGGTTTACCTCCAAACCCCCCAAATTTTATGTAACTGAGTAGAAACAGGCAGCTGTGATCCAACTTCCGTCCTCATCTGGTTTCTGCAGTGTGTGTGATTCCTCTACTTTCAAGAAGGTTTGTCAAAGTCCCACTAAAAGTTCCATCACCACCAACACCAGTACTATTAATAAAGCATCTAAAAACACTGAAGACAACATGTCTCTTTTTTGTATTGATTAGGGATGGACGGAATTTCTTGACGCAGACTGAAATTGGCAAAAAATGGCACTTTCCTCTTGGCAAAAAATTTCCTATGAAAAGTGCATTTTTCTCGCTTTTGTCGCCTAGCTCATTGCATTGAATTCAATGGGTAGAAACATTTTTCTCCACCACACGAAAGTTTTCTCCAGCCATATAAAAGGAGGAGAGAGCAGCATGTTTTTGAGCTAGAGAAGAAAGGCAAAAAGGGGAACTGAAGCTTAGTTTTAGGGAGTCATTTAGGTAGGACATTTGATCTCTGAAGTAGGTGAGTCTGGGGGCACAATGGGGTAGAAGTAGGGAGGAAGGAGTTGTGTTGACAAGACACAGGCAGCTGGCATCCAAATTGCTTGCTGATTTTAGGAGAAGATGATGCCAATGTGACAGCAGGGGACCCTAAGTCACACCTGCCATACCCAAGCAGTACCACCATTGCTAGTACTACTACTAAGAAGGTCCAGCAGCTTTTTAGTGTTAGAAGTGAAGGAGAGGATAATCAATATCCTCATATTACTTGTGATTGTGAGGAGGAAGACTCTGGGGCTGAACTTGATGTGGTTGGTGTTAGTAGTAGTAGCAGTAATGGTGAAGCAGCCAGTGGGACTAGTGTTAGGGGGGTGTTAGGGGAAGCATTTGAGAACATCCAGACTAGTGGTCAAGGGAGCCCACCCCATTCCTCTGGCCCTGGGAGTCCCCTTCCCTGCACTACAGTGTCCAAGTGGAACATGATCCTGAAGAAGCCAGACCTGGTGGTAGATATCAGGTGCAGAAATAATACCACCACCACCAAGATCACAGATCAGCTGCCTATGCCTGCTGCTACTGCTGCCAGCCTAACCAAAAAACAAAAAGCACATGTATTGGAGCATAACTCAATAAAACCTAAATAGTCAACCCACACAAATATAGCATGTGGTGCTCTCAATGCCATAAATACACAAAGAAAAAAAAAAGAAGCAACAAAGATGTGGATCTAAATGAGGCACCAAGACCAGTCTAAAAAATATCAAAATATTCATATATTCAAAATATAAATATTTATTAACAAAATCAATAATACCATAACACATATATAATATAAATCATGGTGGTATCAAGACAATCCCACATCCCAAAAAGGTAACCCCCCACCCCAAGATAATACAATATATTCTCACAGATAAAATCTAAAAACAACAGCTAGTAAGAATAAGGAAGAACATAAATCTGGCGCCAGGTAAGTCCCTAAACTATCAATATTAAGTTCATCATCCTAACACTCTTTCTTTCATGAATATCTCTTTAATAGATTTACTTGGACTCTCAAAGCATGTCACATTGATATGAGACGAATGCAAAGATGATAACTAGTATCAGAAATATGCAGATGATTGTTAGTAATGATTATGATTAGATGGAGATGGAATGATGAAATGATACAATGATACAATAGATGGAACTTCATGATGCATATAAGTGAAGATATACCAGAGTCTAATAACAATTTGCAATATACTCAATATGTATTTGCAATAATTTTCACCCTATATAGGGACTATCAATGTTGTTCCAACTGATACAGCTCCATATAGTATTAATAATTTCTCTTCACCTGTATATATCCAGATGTATTGATAATGAGCACAGTGAAAATGAAGATGGAATGATCGGAGTGCAACATAAAGTAAGCTAGATACGTTCACAATCATTAATACCGTTCAAGCAACCGAGTCTGGCAAGATAATCATATGTTCTAGTGGGCTCATACAGATGTAGGGGATACTCTCACCAATCTTCACCCAATACAAGGGTCATCCATATCGTTCTGCTTTACACCACTTTTCTGATAGCCTCCACTCACAGATTGCATCAGTAATTTATTCTAAGTGCACTCATGACCTCTTAATAAACATTAAAGGCGTCAGTGAAGTCTTTCCAATGACTTCACGATTCCCTGCTCTCCAATTCCAATCTCCAATCAGTCTACGAGTTTCGCCCATACCACGACAGGCTTTTTCAAGACAAACAGTTTAAAAACTATTTTGGCGCTGTTTTACAGAATTACGTTTCCGGAAGTGATCTCACTGTTTCCCTGGTAACCATCATAAACAACCAGCTTACCACTCTACAGTTTTGTCACTCTTGCAAAGATATACAATGGATCCTCATTTCACATATTTAAATGCCCGAAAACATGAGATACAGATATTAAGTACATATATCCTACCTTGCCTGGATGCCATGTTAACCACACATAACCATCTATCATTCCAAGTTTCTTCCAGGAACTCTCAAACTTTCAAGCCAATGACATGATCCAGTCACACTCCAATATCCAGTCTGCCTTCTTAACTTCACCAAGAAATGGCAAATGTGACATTAGGGGACCCTCTGTCACATTGTTCGTCACCTCCTCCAACCAGCAGTGAGATGTCTGTAATAGAGCAGCAGCAGCATATAGGGACTAGTGATGGTGGGGATGATTATGCTGGAGAAGCTTGAGTGGAAAAGACATTGATTGCCTTTTTAGCGGAAACTGAGAAGAAATGAGAGACAGGTATGTGTCATGTGACAGCCACTATATGAAAATCCACCATAATCTTTATCACCAGTACTCCCATCACTAATACTTGCACCTATGGTGGGCAAGGTGGACACATCAGCAGTAGCCTGATGAGGATCATGCAACTCTTCTTACTGCTGCTCATGCAGTGATATATGATCATCATTGGCGGTATTTAATGACAACTCATCAAGACCAAAATTGCAGCTAACCCCATGATTTTAGAAGTACTGGTGGTTGGGGTGGTGGCAATGCCCAGTCCCTCCAAACTCTTCTTCAATCTTCATTTGTCATCTCCAAGAACCCTCTCATGCCTGCCTTATTATCAAGAACATCCTTCAGGGTATCATCACCACCAGTATCTCCCTACTCTTTCTGTACTGATGGTGATGAGTCTGCTCTCACACTACTAAACATCAATGTAGCTGCTTTAGGCTTACGTAGCTGCATGGCGGTGGAGCACAAATGCACAGACGTCACTTCCACATGCAGTGCAGCTGTTTCAGCCTGAGGCAGCTGCACTGTGAACATACTGCTGCTGCTGGGGGGACTCAGAGTGGGACATGGTGGGGGATTAAGACTGAGACTGGAACACAGTGGTGGAGTCAGAGCCGGAGTGGGTCATGATGTAGGCTGTGGCGATTCAGATTGGGAGTAGGACACAGTGGGGGACCTGATTTTGGGGATAGGTAGTGTGTGGGAACCTATGCAGTCCTGGCACTGGTTCAGTTGCTGGGGTGCATTGCTTGGGAACAAGGCTTGGGATCCGTGACGGCGTACCAGGTACTCCCTTGCTGCAGCCTAAGCTGTGTAAAGATGCTGGTCACGAAACCAGATTGTTCCATCCCAGTGGAGCTGGGGTGCAAATAGGATAGGAGTATTCTGGGATCCATGGACAACCAGGGCCAGGGTATGCAGGAACAGAACTGGACAGGGAACAAGGACAAGAATAGCAGGTAGATAACCAGAGCAGGTTCTGGGGTTGATCAGAGGTGTGGTCAGGAGGAGAGCTGGGTCAGTTACCAAAAGGTTAAGCAGAACTGTGGTCAGAGTTGTAGCCGGGTTAGTAGCAAGACAGTCAAGAACAGAGCCGTGGTCAGAGGATAGAGCCGAGTCAATAGCCAGGAATACAAACTTGCAAAACCACCAGGACGCTGGAACAAGCTCATGGATTGGGCACCCGCTAAGATACTGCAATATATATATTGATCTCTGTTGCTGAGTTTATTTTAGGCTTGTCATTTTTATGGACCATGCAGATGGCTCACATGTTAAATTTTTGGGAAATGTATTTTAGAAAACATAGTAGAAAGAAGAAGAACAAAGGAGGAGCTCCTAGTGCAATAAAGTCATTTGAAAACTGTCACCAACACCAGCAAGAGCAATACTACTGACATAGCCAGTGTCTGGTGATCACAATATTGTAAACTAATGTATTGCAGTTGTGATATTTAAAGTGCCTAAACACAGTGGTAACTCCAAGCTTTCAAGTATTCAACAGGAATTAGAAGGCAGCTCATCTCAAAACATCCATCAGAAGCAAACATGTATTTAAAAAAACAAGAGTAAAGGGCTCCAGAAGAATGCCTTATCACAGAGATAAATATAGAAAATAATGTGCATTTGCATGTTACGTTGGTCAATGGAGGCTTATACCTCTCGTCCACTAGAAGAGCCTGGGGATGATCCCTGCTAACAGCAGGTGAGTCTAACCTAGGGAGTTATTAGTCATTTTATTTTTTTGTTTTATTTGTTTTTAATTAGGTCAGCTATGTGTTTTTTTGTTAAAGATAGTTTATCAGGTGATTATTTACAATGTGTTTTAATCTGGTGTATTCTTGGAAGTCATAAAAATGGCAACATATTCAGATCAGAACTTGCTTAAAATGGGGTACCTTGGTGAGGTATGAAAGCTTCAACATCATTTGGCCAAACCACACATCAGTATGATATATGCCTTCCACATGGTTTACACTTGGTTTATTTATATGGAGCAGCACAGGTTTGTTTTGTCCTTTTGACATTACTTTTTATGTTTATCTTAGTAATAAGGTATCATCTTCTACTCTGTTTTTCATGTAAATTTTTGGAAAATATATTGTTTGTCTTTGATATTTTGGGAAAATCTATTTTACTTAGCCAATACAGGAGGAACAATTTTGTTTCCTTTTGAAAAAAAGAACTATTATGGCCCTGTAAAAAGAAACAAAACGGTGTTTGTGCCACAAAATGTCTGGTATCAATTTAACCAGAAGATATAGGATAACATAACACAATATCCATTTTAACAGATAATTTAATTAGGGATATCTTCATGTTTTCATGTTTATGACATTATACTTTAGTTACATCATATGCATTTAATTTAAGAAAGACACCAATAAAAATAAACTTGTGCTGCAGATAAAACTATGTAACTTTGACAGGTTTGTACATAAAAGTTAACACAGTTACACAAGTGGCCCTGCTATGGAGGTCTTACAATTTAGAACAGGGGTAGCCAATCCTGGTCCTCAAAAACCTCTGAAAGAAACAAATTAACTCACCAGTTATCCAAGTGGCAAGCAATTGTCAATGGAGACCAGGGGAAAAAAAGGATGGTCCTTAATGAGGTAAGAAAGATTTAGAAGAGGGCAGGTTTGTTCAAGACAAGTTGAGATTGAAAGGTTGTACAAAACAGCATAGGCTTCTCTGTTGAATTAAAGAAAAAATGTCAGTTACACAGTTAAAAGCCATGCAATCCACAGGGCATGGTACAATAGGAGCAAAGTAGTAGAACAAATCTGTATCTCTTCTTTGCCTTCACTTATATACATTATGTAGTGAGAGCTAGCACTGAGCATGGGTGTCATTTTATTTGTACCTCAGTTCCTGCTTCTTATTCTCTGTTTACCATTATCAATAGCAGAAATGTACATGAGATGGCTCATTGCGTACTCAAACTTTATCATAATACAAGGTGAGGAGAGACATGGAAATCTCTCTATCATTCAGGGATTAATATAAATGCATAATTGCACCTATATTGCCCATTAACACTTTGAGTGCCAGAGGGGTACGGAACACATTGCAAAGCAATGAGGTCTGTACCCCTCTGGCACTCAAAGGGTTCAAAAACTCTTCTTATCCTCTTTTTAAAAATAAGAAGAATTTAGCATTTTGAATGATATACCTCCATAGATACCTCTACAATTTCTCTAAGGGACTTGTGCCTAGGTATATGGTAAAGGTAATTACTATTGCATGTAGCACAATTGCTTCAAATAATTTGGAACATAAGGTTGTTTTATTGTTTTTTTTAAAGGAGCAGTAAACTTTTTTTTATGTAAACACCTATTTTATAGAGCATTTCCTGCTGAATAAAACAAGGTCCCTCCCATCACTGTCAGATGTTTTATTCAAAATTTATAGCAGTTTAAATAATCATGAAGTGAATTTACTGTGTTTACTTCCTGGAAGTTCTAACTGACAGGAAGTGACAGGCAGTTTCTATCACATTATATGGAAAACTATATGTCTCTGACTTTTCTGACTTTCCTCTCCATTAGAATCTAACAGGAAATCTAATTAGAATTTGACCACTAGAGGGCACTGCTAATGTAAAAAAACATGCGTTTAAACTGTAATAACTCTGGAAATATAAATCTCTTGGCAGTGGGTGTACCCTTATTTTACTCAATAGGAAAATCCCTACAATATATATTTTTTCATAAAAAAAGTTTACTGTTCCTTTAAATAGTAAAACCGCTGCTATTTTCATTAATTCTGAGGGAACTGTTTTGTAAAGTAAAAGACAATCAGAGGGAGCATGGTTTTCCAGCAACAGCCACTATGTATGCTCTATATAAATACACATAAATATAGAAAAAGTATTTTGATTGTTATAGGATAGTTATTTTCAGTAATAAGTGCTTGAAAAAGGCCCTTAATATCAAAATGTAATAAACCTAGTATTTTTAAATTTTAGAGACTGTTGTATAATTTATTAATATACACGCAAATGCTTAGGCTAAGGTCACCATAAATGTCTTTAAATTCATGATGCTTATGGAGATTGTTATTTTAATGCTGTCAGAGTTGTAGTTCAAGAGTAACTGAATTATGAAGTATCCCCCTCCTGCCCCATTTAACTAGCGTAAGCCACCTCCCCTCAGATGTGGAATCTGGTCTTAAGACCAGAGAGCTCACAGCAATGGACTGAGGTGAGAAGTGTTACATCAATAAAAGGGGCGGGAGGGGATACATTATCATTCAATTACTCTTGAACTACAGCTCTGACAGTATTGAAATAACACTCTCTATGGCCCAAATACTATGAAAATTAATTGGAGGTGCTTTTATTTTGAAACATTGCTATCCCTTTAAATTAGGCATACTTCAGTCTCTTTAGTGAGGCACATATGCTGGTACATAGGATAAGGAGTTCTGGCACATAGGCATATCAACATCATAAGCAAAAAAGTGATTTAATCACCAAAGCATGAATATAAGCCCAGTTACTCCCTTAGTATTTGTAACCATCATGATTCCTATGCTCATGTATATCTGTGCAGGACAATGCATGTGATACGTTCAGAAGGTTCAGGGAAACAGTTTCAAATTTGTACTTTCCAGTAAAAGAGGTTGTACACTATGATGCAAAACACAGCACAAAGTGAGCAGTGAAGTAAGCCTACTGGGAAAAAAGCACATGCAATGTTATTTATTTTTTTCTTATCAAGATATGGAAACTTTTACATGTGGTTCTGTCAATATTACACATCTTATGAAATTAAGTTATATTTTAGGAATTGTGTGATTTAAAATAGGCAACTTGTATACAGTTTTAGAGGCAGTGGAGCAAAATGCACATGACTTTAATCTTCAGAGCTTTGCATATGATAGAGGTCACAAGAAATAAGGTTAGCAAAATGAAATAGATGTATACAGAATTCAAATTATCACACTTTTTGATTGTTCACAGCACTTTTTCATTACATTTTACAGTGCAATTTCATTTCTCCTAACCAGTGAAGGGGCACATAGGCAGCAAGGAATCTGTAAGTAAAGCAGAGGCTTAAAATTAATCTGCTTTACATGCAGCATATATTTTATCACCATAATATCAAATTGGATTTGCTATGTGAATATGCATGACTGATGAAGCATGGCAAAAAGAAAGTGCTTGATTTATTAGGTAAAAACATTGACATTTCTTTCAAAAATACATAGTTTGTTTTCAGACTAGATAGACTGGATAAATTAAACCATCTGGGTTAAATATTTAACAGTATTGATTAGTGTGTTCCATAGTAATAAAACTCTGAGGCCAATGAAGAGGAAATGGAGACATTCCAGATGAAAACAACTGGACCATAAGGGAGAAATATAAATTCACATTGACGTAATCAGATCTTTTAAAATGCATTTCGTACCCCAACCTCCACCCGACACTCAAAGAATTAACCTCTTGATTCCAAAAGAAGTTTCCATTATACTGCAAAAAAATACATTGACGATCTCTCTACTATTCTGAAGGTTAAAATCCCATTTCAATCAAGGAGAATTCAGGAATTTTTGTTTGTCCCCTATGGTACAATTGGTTTACTCCAGAATTTGCCCATTTTTACTTAGTACATGAGCCTCACTGTATTGTAGCAATTATCCTTTTTTTAAAGGGACAGTAATACTTAAAATGTAAAAAAAAATATGTTGTAGAGTTTATCTCCCTGAGTAAAACAAGAGTACTCCCACTGCTGAAAGGTGTTTCATTCAAAAGTTATTAATTTTCAAAGTTGAATTTTTTAGGTGCAATATCACAGTGGCCTGAAATTGTTCAGTGGCGCTGTTGCTACACAATCCTATGGAGATTTATGGTCAATTGACCAGAGTTGTCCATAGGATCGTGTAGCAACAGCGCCACTGAACAATTTCAGGCCACTGTGATATTGCACCTAAAAAATTCAACTTTGAAAATTAATAACTTTTGAATGAAAGACCTCTCAGCAGTGGGAGTACCCTTGTTTTACTCAGGGGGATAAACCCTACAACATATTTTTTTTTACATTTTAAGTATTACTATCCCTTTAAAGCTTTATAACTAGACTAGTTGAAGAGCCCGTTACATGGGCCACAGTGTCACTGCCAGCTGGTTGCGGGGCAGTCATGCGCAGCAGAGACTGCCCGCGCCGTGGCTGATACAGAGCTGTTCAGCTGCAGCGCGGGTAGTCTCTACTGTGCATGACTGCAGCACATGCAGAAGTCTCTACTGCGCATGACTGCATTGTTACACACGTTATAGCGAATTATTATATAGGATGAAGTTCTGCAGTCCATGCTGATTCACTGTACATTCACTTTCTTCTTAGTGTGCACACAGTATGCACATGACCTTTATTGTGCACACATTGGGGTGGAATGTGCAAATCCGCCAGCTCAGTTCATTTCTGCTCTTGGATGTAGGCTTATGTATCATTACTTTTATCAGACAAAAAAAAAACTTTTCACACAGTGAGATATTAATTCAACCTAAGGGAGTTAGCTGACCCTTGACAACAATGTAATCAACTGCTATTAACGCACATGCTAAACAGCTACAGAGTAAACTGTAATAACCCACTCAAGCTGATAGGAGCTATTAGGATTTTCTGGCCTTCTTATATCGTCTCCTTTAATGATAAATGCTTCCACTGTGGTGAGGATTTAATGTGTCAGTTTCTATTCAGTTTATCTAATCCAAATGATATGTTCAATGAACATATATCCCTAACTGCAGACGTATATGAATTATGGAGGAATATTGAGATTTTAGTATTATATGCCATACAGCTCTTTTGGTATTCTTTTTTATTAGAGATATCTAACAGTTTTGGCTAGAACTGATTCCATATTCTTTGTATCACCTTGTAGAAATGCAATTCATCTGCCTGTACTCATTTTTCTTATCCAACACTACTGGGATGATTGCCATACACCATTTGTAATGCATGACCTACTCTGAAGCACCATGGAAAGCATATCTTGTAGTTTGTTGGTTTACATATCTAGTTTCCTATGTGCATTGCCTGCCCAATCCCACCATTGTTAAAGGAGTAGTGACCCTTTAATTTGACTACATATTATTCAAGTACATAATACGTACAGTCAAATAGCCTCTGCTTTTTATTATTTTTCATGTTCATTTTTTTTTTTTTAATACACGTCCATCCATGACTGTGAGCTCTCAGTTTCCTGAGACTTTTTGGTTGATGTTACAGTGTCTCTGCAGTACTGGGGGAGATTCACTAAGTGGTGATAAAGAGGTGATAAAGCGGAGATGACTTCTCCAGTTTATCACTTCTCCAGTTCCTGTTATTCTTTAGAGCCTATGCACTAAGATCTCCAAAGTTCAATAAATCTTAGTGTATGGGCTCCATAGAATAACATAGGAATTGGAGAAGTGATAAACTGGAGAAGTCATCTTTACTTTATCACTGCTTAGTGAATCTCCCCCATGAATACTTTGAATGCTATTTTTTGCATAATTTCTTTTTTTATACGGTATCACTAGACCTGCTTTCATGTTCCTTGACAGAAAGCCCTCTGCAGATTGATCCTAGTCACTCATTGTCTAGGACAAAAAAATATAAGTGTAAAAGTAAAAATAAAGAGGCATCATTTCCTTAACACAAGCATTTCCCCCCTGCACTTTTACTCTAACTTTCACAACTTAATAAATAATGAAAAAACTATTTCTGAATATTAACAATATCTGTTTCTAGAGACTCTATAACATTGAGAAGAAAGTAAACATTTCATGATTGCAGGGCATATTTCCCTTTAATTTAACTCCTTGAAAGCCAGAGGGGTAGGAATGCATTGCACATTCATCTGGCCCTCACAGGTTTAATATTACATAGTAACATAGTCATTTTAACATAGTAGTTTAGGTTGAAAAAAGACTTATGTCCACCTAGTTCAACCCTTTTCCTATTCCTGTTTACCATCGTTGATCCAAAAGAAGGCAAAAAAACCCCTCAATACAGCAATTTCTAATTCTGCCTTGAATGGGGGGAAAAATTCCTTCTTGATTCCAAATGGCAATCAGATTTCTCCTTGGATCAACAAGCACTAACTAAATATTAATCCCAATACTAATATACATAGCCCTCTGTGTTCTGCTCTTTTAAATAAGTATCCAGGACCTTTTTAAAGGCATCTAATGTATTCAACAGCACCACCTCCTCAGGCAGTGAATTCCATACCTTTATTGTCTTTACCGTAAAGAAACCCTTCCGCTGTTGTAGATGAAATCGCCTTTCCTCAAGTCTAAGCGGGTGGCCCCTTGTCCTTTGTACTGTTCTGTTAATGAACAGGTCTTTGGAGAGCCCTTTGTATGGGCCCTGAACATATTTATATAGTGTTATCATATCCCCTCTAAGATGCCATTTCTCTAGTGTGTACAAGTTTAACTTTTCTAACCTTTCTTCATAACTAAAACTTTCCATTCCCCTTACTAGCCCTCCTCTGCACTTTATCTAGTTCCATAATGTAATTTTTCAGAAAGGGCGCCCAGAATTGAACAGCATATTCTAGGTGGGGTCTTACCATGGACCTGTAAAGAGGCATAATAATATCTTCCTCTCTTGATATTGAATATAATAGTTTCTTATTACAATCACAGCTTTCATGAAAACCTTGTTCTAAAATATGTCATGAATATAAATTACTCATCAAGATAATTTCTCTAAGCATATTAGTAAAATCTAATTACAGCATTCAGGATATCAATATTCTGTTCTTTTACCTGGGGATCATTCAGAAAACCTGTTGTATTTAGAACAGTTTTCTTTGTTGTACTTCTTTCTTTAATAACTGTTAACCGTTAAATAGCTTTGAACTTAATGTACTGCACATAATATTTTACATTTAGTCTTTTTTTATTAAGTGATTATAATACTATTATATATAGATTTATGATAATTTGCTGTTTTAGCCACCTCTACCACATCTGCTGGGAGCTTATTTTATACATCTATTACCCTCCCTGTCCCTCTCACTTTTGGACTTAGGCTGTTATACTGTATTTAGGACATAAGAAGGGTTGTTGTATAACACACTCTCTGTCTCCCATGGGAAAGGTTCTATCTATTAAAATGAATGACACAAGTCTTCTACACACTATATAATAGCTCAGTCAATTGATAGTATCTCTTACATATACAGAGCTTGTAATGAGTTGTACCCGTCTCCTCCTAGGTACAGGACATCCTCAGTCTCAAGTGAGAGGGGGGATCCAGGGGTCTACTTCTCTCTTACCAATTTACTGCATTTCTACAATGAGTGCTTTTTCAGTATAAATCAATGGAAAATCATTCTCCATGGATTAAAGGGATAGTAATGTTTAGAAAATCAAGCAGCTCAGATAGTTTGTTATACTGAAAATTCCTGATGATTGAAGCTCTCAAAGTTCATAACTTGCTAGATGCACTGTTATCTTATGATTCATTTTACTCTCCCACCTCTTTTCCCGTTTGGAAGCCGCCACCCGTCAGATCTGAAGTCTGGTCGCTTGACTGAATAGATCACGACAAGTGCAATCTTTCCTCTGTCAGTATAAGGAAAAACCTGCCCTCCTTGACTAAGTAACTTTCCAGCTATGAACTTTGAGATCCTCAGACATCAGGACTATTCAGTATAAAAAACAATCTGAGCTGTTTTTTTTTTAAACATTAATGTACCTTTATCTCTAAGTTAGCTAAAAAGCTTTGACTATCAGAGGGATGTCTAAATCTTTTGCACTCCAAGGGTAAAAAATGCATTGGCATACAAAAGTCTGCATGGGTATAATTGCCCCTTGAACCATCCACCTCTTGGGGGAGGGGAGATGCACTAAAGGGTGATAAAGCCCAGGATGGTGACATGAGTACAAATTCTTGGCAATGGTTGATCAACAGCTTGCACGAAGATGTCTTCTCTAGGGGTGGCTGAAAGTTGTCGCCGTGTTCCTGCGGGAAATTTCACAAAAACCACATTGTTATCTGCTTTTTCACTGGAAAATCCGCTTTAAAATTAGAGGTTAAAATTTTCACATCTTTCGCCTATTGGCCAAAATCTTTCGCCATTTTTTCAACGGCTAAAAAGTTTTTGCCCATTGATTTACATTGTTTTTGCACTTCCGCTATAAAAACGTGATGTTTTTGCTGAAGGCAGACACAATAGAAGCAGCTACAGAGCAAGATAGACTTGCTGTGCTGTTCTTGTGTGATATTTTGTAAAAAATGAGGCAGGAGAGGCTCATAGTGACTCCTATCACTATAAGCAGCAAAAAGAGGAACTGGAAGGACCCTTATTATGTGTCCACTGAGTCTGAGGAGAAGGAGGAGGATGAAGTGAGTAGCAATACTGAACCAATGCTGTCCAGTCCCCCTAAATCACCCCAAGGGATCTTGAGGAATTTAATGGGAAGGAAGGGATAAAAGGGAATGGGAAGGAGGGGAGAAAAGGATAGTGACAGGAGGACAGGCCAGCTGCCTGTGCCTGATACAAGACGTGCTGCCCCTGCTGCCATGCCACCATTGCTGTACATGCAGCCAAAGTGTTGTACCTGCTCCCAGATGTGCTGCCACTAGTGTTGTACCTGTTGCCAAACGTGCTGCCCCTGCTGCCAGTGCCACCATTTCTGATCCTGCAGCCACTAGTGTTGTACCTGTTACTAGTACTGAACCTGCTTCCAGTGCTGAACCTGCTGTTAGTACTGAACCTGCTGCCAGTGCTGAACCTGCTGCCATCAATACTTTGCCTGCTGCTAGTGTTTCTTGTAGTACTCAGGGGGGGAAGGAGAAAATGATGCCAAGTGTGACAGCAGGGGACCCTCTGTCACATTGCTCGTCACCTCCTCCAAGCAGCAGTGAGATGTCTGGAATAGAGCAGCAGCACGTAGGGACTAGTGGTGGTGGTGGTGTTGGAGAAGCTGGGCTAGAAGAGAAATTGATGGGCTTTTTATCAGAAAGTGAGAAGGAATGGGAGACAGGAATGAGGATGGGCATCACCACCACCACTAGCAATCAGCTTTTGGAATTAGCAGAAATTGCAAGTGCTCTAATTTCTGCTGCTGCTGAGATGAAAGGGCAGCAGGGTGTAGAGGAGCAGGCTAGTGTGCCACAGACCACCGTGGACACAGTGGGAATGGGGTCAACAAGTAATGCGGGACTAGAACAGGTTCCACTTGTCAGCAGTAGCAATACTTCTGGTCCTAGTTGCAGTGCTAAATCTGAGACAGTAGCAGCAAAATTATCAGCTGCCACAAAAAGTGAAGTGGAATGTGCAGGACAAAAAGAAAGAGGCCATTCTTCTCCACCTGTTCCCTATCCCGCCCCCCAGAAGTCATGGGTGTAGGACTATTATTCTCTTCCGGCTGGCACAGTGCAGTCATCATCAACAACGGTACAGTGCAAAATTTGTGACAAGTTAGTGAGAAGGGGAAAGGAAGGAACACACTTGGCACAACCTCCCTGAAAACACACATGAAACACAGACACCCATTGCACACTGTGTGGTGCACTAACCACACATGCCAGTGTGGTGGAGGAGAATCGATATCAGGCCATCAAGCAGCATCTGAGGAGATTCCATCACATAGAATATGCTAAGATGGAGGCAGGGAGGGTTCATCATTACTATTAAACCATCAGCAAGTTGTCCTGTATCCTTAGTGGGGTCTGGACAAGGGGTACAGTGACAGCAGCAGTACTTGGTTTCGGGTGTCGTTGTTTGGATACAGTTGTGCCCCCAGATGTTATTTACCACACACACACACTGTGCACATTGCAGTTGCTGATGGAAGCCACAGTTCCTGTTCTCAAGGGAAAAATATATATTCTAATATTAATGGACAACTTCTTCTTTTATCCACATATACTGGGGACTACTTATTCTGCTACTGCCTTAAGAGCATCACTGGAATCAGTCATGGCAAGTGGAACCTTCATCACCCATCTTCCATGTTACTGCTATTGTTGATCCCATTCCCTTTCAGCTCTTTAATCATCCTGATGCTTAAACAACTCAGCAGAAGCAGTACGAACAGCAGTTGGCTACTGGCCAACATGACCTGCTGGCACTAGGCCAATAGGGCATTTTTATTTTTTTCTCAGGGCTTGTGCTTTGAAAAAATAAATAAATAAATAAATAAATAAAAAATAATCATAAAAACAAGAGCAATTTTTGGGGGGTTTGTTTCTAACAAGCCTAAGTCCTACAAACCAGTGTTTCCTTGGGGCTTGTGCCAAACAAGCTTAAGTCCTACAAATCATTGTTTCCTCAGGACTTAGTCCTCTAACAACAAATTTAACAAATCATCCTCTACAAAAAACTGTATCAAGTCAAGTATCAGTCCACCCCACTGGCAGTTTATGTCAAGGGGTTCCTGTCTCTATAACTTTAAATACAAATTTCTTATTTTATTTTGTTATTAACTGCAGTCAAGAACCCCCCCAAAACAAATTCCCTGTTCAAATGATTCATTCATTAACCAACACAGGCACCCCCCTCAGACCCCTTTATACCATGGTTTCTATTTTATTTTATTTTATTTAGGATTTCTGTTTTAACAAGTGCCCCACAATCCCAGTAAACAACCTCCCAAAAAGCATCCCCTGTTCAACTGATTCTTTCCCCACACCCCATCAACATAGGCACCCTCATGCCCCTTTTATACAATGCCTTTGGGAAATAAAATATTATTTGTAATGTGATGTGTGTAGATAGTTGCCCAACATGCTTGCGAATGATAATTTGTAAACTTTAACAGATGAAATTGTTACTAATTTAAACTTTTGGTGTCTACCTACTGAAACCATATACATATGTTTTTAAATATGTTTTTTCTCTGTCATGATTCCCACTTACTGTATAAGATTTTGTTATGCACTATAGTGGAATATCAGTCATTATTGCATTAGAAACAGAAGAGTCCAACATCTGCTGTGTCTCTAATAAGTGGCTCTAGGGCTGGGTTGATTCTAAAGTCATCAAGGAATAACTTTAAAACCTGCTCTATTAGTGATTCTTGAAGACTGAAACTGAGAAAGAGTGATCTAGATCAATGGTTCTCAAACATAACATCAAGGAAAGGTACCAAGCCAGGGGGGAGAGGGGAGGGGTCAAAAATTGTGATAATTAGCATATCATCCCAGCATAAAGGTGTTGGGGAGTGAGAGAGCAGAGCGGATGCAGACAGACTTCAGTCCCAAGAATAGTAGTCAACATACAGCCTATTCAGAGACAGTTCGGTAAGCAACACATTTCATAGAAATATATTCTTCATCCACCTGGAAATCAGGGCCTGCAAAGGACACAAGATAAAAAAAAAAATGTGTTAGAATAGAAGAAAAATGTGTTGGAATAGGAAAAAAGGAGGGAAATTTGTATTGGAGAAAAGGAGAATTTTTTTGTGAAAAAAAGAGAAAAATCATACATTTTTCATGAAAAGTCATGTGGGAAATTTTTTGTACTATTTGCCCACGCCTAATTATGTCATCACTCCTAAATGGTATGCTTTTCAATTGTCGCACAGTATTGGGCATCAAACAAATTGGCAAGGGCACATTGAAAATGGTACATTACAAATGTTGCATGGTACAAATTGTTGCATGATGGAAACGGGGACATCATTCTGATGTTGCATGGTTTAAAATGTCGCCTGGTTGAAATGAGTGCCATTCCCATCACTACAACTTATGCTGCTATGAATGAGTTACTAGTGAATTACTACAGCATCCAAGATGTGTGGGCAGGGCTAGATTTCCTAATAGGCAGATAAGGCAACTGCCTAGAGCTCCTAATTTTGAGGGGTGCTGCAGCTGTGCTGGCCACACCCACATTCAAAATGATGGGTGTGGCCAGAGCAATCCCAGTGTCCCTTCATCTGTAGTTATACCCCTCTACAGGATATTATTTAACTCCTTGGATGCGGAGCAATGCTTTGGAGATCTCTCTAGCAGCTATGAGGTTAAGCCTTTTTTGTCTTTGCTTGTTATAGGCCAGAAATATTTTCTGTTCCAGGAAACAGTGGATGGGACTGGGGGCGGGTCATGTGAGGAGTTGGGTGTGGTCATGGGTGGAGTTAAGGGCACCTAGAGTGCCTTGTCTAGGGGAACCTGGGATCTAAATCTGGCCCTGTGTGTGGGATAGATTAACAGTACCTTAAGGCGATAGTAATGTTTCAAGGCTAGAGATAGCAAAGTGCCAGTACAGAAAATTTACCATGGAAAGGAGTTTTTTTGGTGCATACACATGTAAAATGACAGCTATATACAGTTGTGTGTTCCCTTTATGCTATCAGACAGAATAAAAACACATGAAACAAACATCTTAGGACTGTCATTAATGATGTGAAGCAAGGCAAGTAATACCACAAAGCTTGCAATTAAAATTGTTCTACACTAGTGATGCCACATAGTTTAACATTGAAATGGAGCTACACTAATAATACCACATTGCTTACAGTCGAAATGATGCTACTCGAGGGATATCAGAGTTAAACTAGTATTATCACTGAAATGAAACTCCACTAGTGATATTACAATGCTTACATTTCTGTGACTACCAATTTTACCTCTACAGTTGGATCTGTAGGTCTCTGATGCACACATCACCTTCAATGGCCCACTGGACACAATGCCCTGATGAAAACCACCTACCGTTGCATGTGGAACATTTGTCACTGGCAAGGGCAGTGTAAAATGCACATAGAACATAGGAACCACTACTTCTGGGTTGGCATTTTGTATGCATGTACAACTGTGGTGGTCAACCTGAGGCTTTTTAGCTCTTCAGGACTACTGTTCAGGGAAAGAGGCAAGAGGGGGAAAAAGTGGGGCAAGAGGGGGAGAAAGAGAGCTGTGATATTAAGCAGTAAAACGCATAGGGTTAATGTGGATTTCCATCCATTCTCTTTAATTTTACCAACAGAGCCTCTATCCTTCAGATCTTACTGTCTCTGTAAGTCTGTCTCTATACTTCAATTATTGGTTTGGGATGGTATGTACTGGCGAGGTGACAACCTAACCGGGAGGTAACTTGTAGTGTCTGCTGTTCCTTAGCAGACTCTAGGAACCTGTGTTTTCTACTACTTGCTGTACAATTAACCTAGCAAATAGAGATTCACTGACGTTATTAATGTTTAGCAGCAGACCGGGTAATTTAGCACCACATTTAAATTAAATATAATCCGGCTGGTAATCAATTGCATATTCTTTTACGCCAGCCAGGGACACTTGGAAATAGACAAACAGACTTTGACAACTCTGTCTCTATACTTCAATTAAAGGTCAGGGATGGTATGTACCGGTGGGGAGAGAGACTAAGTGGGAGGTAACTTGCATTGTCTGCAGCTCTTTAGCAGACTTTAGGGACCTGTGTTTTCTATTGTCCCTGCTGTATAATTAACTTAGCTAATATAGATTAATTGAAGCTATTCACGCTGAGTAGCAGACCGGGTACTTTGGTAATGGATTCAAAAATATATACAATCTGGGAGGTAACTAATTGGCTTTTTCTATAAGCCTGCTAGTGACACTTGGAAATAGACTAATGGGTTTCTTTTTGGACATATACTAATCTTGAGGATGGATGGTAAATCCATTACCTTGGTACTAGTATCTTTTTGTTTTTTTAATATATCATACATTTAGGTTTTTAATATTTAGTAATAAAGATTAATTTTTTATATCTTTTTCCAGTACTCGTGTCAGATGACCTCTGTAGTACTGAACTAGCCAATGTGTGTGTGGATTGCAAGTTCAAAGTTCAAATCACATTGGATCTTGTTGATCTGCAACATCTTTTCTTCTAAGAAAGGAAGAAAGAAAGAAGCAAGATGTCTCCTCCTCTTGCAAGAGACATGAGGGGCAGAATGAGAGAGGCCAGAGTAGGAGAAAGAGGGGGAGAAAGAGCAGCAAGAAGGGTAGAAAGAGAGGGGGAAAAGAGAAAGTGAAGAAGGCAAGAATGTGAAGAAAGAGTAAACAGAAAGAGGGGGAGAAAGAGAGAGGCAAGAAGGGGAGAAAGAGTGAAGCAAGAGAAGAAGGAGAGGTAAGGGCGAGAAAGATGGGGAGAAAGAGTGGCACGAAGGGGAGAAAGAGGAAGAGAAAGACCGACAAGAAGGGAAAAAAGAGAGGGGGAGAAAGAGTGGAGGAGAAAGAGAAAGTGGTGAGGCAATAAGGGGAAGAAAGAAAATACAAAGAGGAGGAGAAAGAGAGAGGCAAGAGGGGGAGAAAGGGCTAAGAAGTGGAGAAAGAGAAACTGGTAAAATGGGGGATAAAGAAGCAAGAAGATGTATAAAGAGCCAATGGGAAAGAGGCAAAAGGGGGAGAATGGAATAGAGAGAGACAACGGGGTAAAAAGAAAAGTGGTGGAGAAAGATAAAGGGGCTAAGGGAGAAAGAGTTAATAATGGAATAAAGATAAAGAGGCAAGAGGGGGAGAAATACTATACTACCTCTTTTGCATCTTTCTCCCTCTTCTTGCCAATTTCTACCTCCTCTGGCCCCTTTCTCCATTCTCTTGCTCCCTTGCCTGTGTCTCTCTCTGCTTGCCTCTTTCTTCCCCCCTGCATCTTTCTCACTCCTCTTGGCCCCTATCCTCTTTCTCACGCCTCTTGCCCCTCATGCCTCTTTCTCCCTCCTTACCTCTCACACCTCTTTCTTCCCCCCTTGTCTCTTTTTCCTCCCACCTGCTTCTTTCTTCCTCTTGCCTCTTTTCACTCCTCTTTTCCCCAGGTCTCTCTCATCTTGCACCCTAAGCCTCCCCCATGCCTCTTGATCATCCTCTTGCCTCTTCTTGTCCAGATTGCAAGTATGTGTGCTCTGTAATGACTGCCAGACATTTCTGTCTCTGTGCCCACACTGACCGCATTGATGACAGGCTGGATTGAGTGAAACGCAGCAACGCCGCAAGGTGAATGCTGGGGCTTTCTTCCCCACTCTGGGAGCGAGTTTTAAACTTGCACTTGCAGATGAAGAAAACCACAGAATTCACCTTGCGGCATTGCAACGTGTCACTTAGTCCCAGCTGTTATCAATGCATGCAGTGGGGGGACAGAGACAGAAGGATCTGACAGGCATTACGGAGCACGCAGCTTTGCAATTTGAACCATGGTTGTGTGCCACCAGAAAGGCCTCTGCGTGCCAGGGGTGTCACACGTGCCATAGGTTCACCATCACTGATCTATGCCATGGCGCATTACAAATGTTGCATAGTTCAAAATGTTGCATTGTTCAAAAGGGCTCATTGAAAATAATGCATTATGAATGTTACATAGTACAAAATGTTTCATGGTTGAAATGAGGGCATCATTCTGATACATAGTTAATCTATACCATGTAACTGCTATGTATTCATTAGGAAGAATATTCAAGGAACTGTACAATGACATGTGTGTGAGAGCACAAGGGAGTGAAAAATATGGCATTTGTGTGAGAGCACAAGGGAGTTAAAAATATAACTGAGTAGCACTTGAGGGGCACCATCTCCAAGACTAAGCTACTAAGTTTTATTAGGAACAAGACTGACGAGATCATACACAAAAATGAAAAAAAGATATTCCAATAAAATAAAATGGGATTTGAGGAGACTAAAGGAAGAATAAACAAGATTTTATGGACAATAAGGTGTGAAGGTATTTCAGGTAACACAAATGAATACATGCAGAATATAGAAATTAATTGACAATGCTGAAAGAAAGCTTAGTATGCTACATGGAGAAATTCATGAAGAATAAAGGGGAATGAATATACAGGACTACATGTGTACTACAGGAAGATAATATTACAATGTAATATTAAGGAATTTGTGAAAAACAACTAATCTGTATGACAGTGAGGTTATATAGTAAGTGTTTAGAATCAATGCAATCAATGCATTGTGACGCAATGAGTTAGAGACCTCTATCATTCATAGGAATAAAACTCTTCTCCATCACCTTCAGCATCTAAAACCAATCAGTCCACCAGTTTGATGAAATACAAATTAGATTTTATGATATATAAGCATGTTCATCAGATTTTAAATCAGTGGTATATACATGCTTTCAGATCCACATACATTGTACATTTCATTCCTAATGTACACATAGCAACTACATGGCATTGATTAACTATGTATTTGTATATATGTTAACACCATGAAACCAGATGTACAAGCATCTGAATTGGAAGTTTAAGGTACTGGCAGTCTATCCCACACATCTTGGATGCTGTAGTAACTCATTAGTAACTCATTCATAGTGGCAGAAGTTGTAGCGATGGGTTATGGCACTCATTTCAACCATACGACATTTGGAACCACGCAACATCAGAATGACGTCCCTATTTCCACCATGAGATATTTTGCACCATGCAACATTCATAATGTGCCCTTTTGAACAATGCAACATTCCGAACAATGCAACATTTGTAATGCACCGTTTTCAATGCGCCCTTTTGATCAATATGACATTTTTAACGCGTCATTTTGTTTGATGCCCAATAGTGTGCGACAATTCAAAAGTGAACCTTCCTAAATTAGCTAGATGTTGCAACTGTGCTAGTAGACATAATAGCACTGCACTACAAACAGCAGAAGCAGAAGAACTCATAGAGTTGTTAATGTTGAACTACGCTGCTGTAACAGTGAGTGTGACTGGGTGGGAGCTGGATTTGGAAGTGGTGATGATGATGACTGAGATGACAAGGTATTTTTAGGCACATTTGCTTGTCCAGACTTTCCAGTTATCTCTTAAAGAGTTCATAAACAGGCATAGTGACAGATGATTTAACCTTTTCCTTTCAGATACAATTTATTTTTTCCATGTCATCATTGTTCTCTACTTGATGTGTATCAGAAGAAAGGGAGGAAAGAAGAGAAGCATATTCCAAATCAACATAATCAATATTTATGTCAGGACCATCATCATCAGCATCCAGCAGTACCAAATCCTCTTCTTCCCCACTACTTTCATATTCTTGTAGGATTTTTTAAGTCTGAAAACATTCCTTAGGAGGATTTATAGAATATTGATCACAAGTTTACTGTAGCATGTCACTCTCTGATGCAGCTAATGGAACTGTTAAATCCTCCTTTGTACAGATGGGTGAAAAGTCCAGTGTTGGAATTTTAATGGAATATTTGACCCTTTTCCTGTAAAACTTCCTACCTATGGAAAATCCCCAAAATGTCCTCCTTTTCAGTAACACTAACAAATTTCCAGAGGTAACTGGTTATACTCCGTATGTGTGGTTCTGGCTATACCTGCATACAGTCATTTTATCAATGGCACCATGCTTAAAGAGAGAAAAAAAATAAATCAGGACTCCCATGCCAAGCAAATGAACACTCACCACTGTAGTTTCAAACCACGGTGCAGGTAAAAGGATACCAATCCTGAGAGAAATAGAAAAAGTACTGCACATGGACGTGGAAGAACTAAAATCAGATTTATTGGATGAGATTGAACAAACACCACATTAGACTGGAAGTATTAAAATCATCAAATAGACATGATCGATAAAGGGTCATATACAAAAGATAATGATCAAACATAGACAGCCTCAAAGTATAAAGTTCAAAGAGACATTAGCACAAAAGTCAGGTATGGTGTCAAACCTGCTATATCTGTACAATGGGATAAGGCTGGTCAATATATGTAGTTCTGTGTTTACTGTAGGATAAGGATGAGAGATCAGTATGTGTGATTTTATAGCTACCATTGGACAAGGCTTGGATGTCAGTATGTTTGGTTCTATATCTACCGTGGGACAAGGCTGGAGGATTAGTATATGTAGTTCTATGACTACCAGTGTAGGTGGACAAGATTGGTGGCAGTATGTGTGGGTCTATGGCTACAGTGGGTCAAGGCTGTGGGGGGAGGGGTAGTGTGTGTGGTTGTATGGTTATCCTGGGACAAAGCTGGGGTCACAGAAGTGCTTAGCAAAATGAGGGCCTTCGGCTGCTGCCAGACTACAATGGCCATCATTCCCCACTAGTCATTGGGTCACAAAGACCAATGGGAGTTGTAGTCTGGCAGAACCTAGAAGGCATCAGATTGCCCATCCTGACTACCAGAAAAGCTGAGTGGTCAGTATAAGTGCTTCTATGAGTACCGTGGGTCAAGGCTTGGAAGTCAGTATTGGAACAAAATAGGTAAACCTGAAATGTTCATGGAAATTCCAATACAAGGTGAACAGTGCAATTTCCTCACTTTGATCTTTTTGGGTGAAAGTTTTCACCCTCTAGTCAAGATCAACAAAAGGTGGTATGGCAAAATCTGAACTTGACAGACTCATGTCTTAAATAGTAGCATACATAGTAACATAGAAAATTAGGTTGAAAAAAGACACAAGTCCATCAAGTTCAACCTTTGCCTCATAACCCAGAGAAATTAGAATTATTTAAGTTTTCCTGCTGCCAAAAAAGTTAGTCTTTATCTGAACTTCCTGTTTTGCCTACTAATACAGTAAACTATAACCCTGCATGTTCCATTTTGAAAGGAATGTATCTAATCTTTTCTTACATGTATCCATTGCATCTGTTATTGCCACATCCTTAGGCAAGGAATACCCTCCCTAAGTTGAAACCTCCTTTCCTCTTATTTTAAAGGGTGGTCCCTAGTAATTTGATCAGGCCTTGGAATGAAAAGCTTACCAGAGATATCCTTGTTTTTACCTCTCACATAATTGTACATTGTGTGAAGAACTCCTCTTAGTCATCTAAGTTAATAAACCAAGTTTGTCTAGACATTCCTCATACTTCAAGTCTTCCAGTCCTATAATTAATTTTGTTGCTCTTCACTATATTCTCTCCTGTTTTACAATAACCTTTTTAACTGATGCCAAAAATTGCACTGCATATTCAAGGTGAGGTCTTACCTGTAATTTGTACAGTGGCACAATGGTGTTATCTGCTCTTGCTTCAATACCTCTTTTTATGCAAGACAGGACTTTTCTTTGCTTTTGCTACTGCTATTTGACATTTACAAGGATTCCCAGGTCTTTCTCTAGCAACAAGTCCCCGAAAATGATTCTATTACCTTCATAAGTAGCGTTGGGATTTTTACTTCCCAAATGCATGACTTTCCACGTTCCACATTAACCCCTTAAAGTCCAATGATGTGCCAGGACGTTACAACCGATGATGGTCCTGGCACGTCATGAGCATGCCTGAGGGAGTGCTCTTACCATGCCAGGAGTCTAAAGCTGACTGCTCCAAGACTGGAGCAGTCGGTTTCAGCCCCTTTCTCAGCAAGCCGGTACATGTGATAGCTCACATGTACCGGCTTGGCAAATAAAATAGCCCTGGTTACTCAAGTACAAATTCCCCTGGTACTTAAGGGGTTAAATGTCATATTTCATTTGTTTACCAAAACGTACGTTTTGTATAGATCCCTCTGTAGAGAACAAACATCCTCTTCTGAATGTATTACCCTAAATAATTTAGTGTCATTTGTCTTTTTCAGCCTCATCAACTATGTTATCATGTAAAAAAGGTACCATACTCAAAGGCTTAGCTACTGGAAAAAGTTTTCTTATTGCAAACAAGGTTTTTTTTGTAACTTTTCCAAAATTAAAAGAAAAAAAAGAACAATTTTTAATGGAGAATGAAAAGAAAAACAACATGCAATAAATTGTCTTATAGAAAAATTTGATTAGGATAATATTCCCTTCCCTGTAATACTGTGAAACTAGACCATGATAGGATTACTAATTAAGAATGTTTCCTATGATAACTCCATTTATCACAGAGACATTTGTGATGCATTGCTTCTCAATGAAATAGATACATCACTAGCATCTAAGAGGTTAAAACATATTTGCTGCTTCTATTACTTATCTCCATTAATATTGTTTTTCAAATATTGATCTATATTATTAATTACAACCCACAAGGCCTTCAATGTATTTACTGTCATTCATAAGTGACAGAATGGGAGAGAGAATGGGAGAAAGTCTTGATTACAGGTTCCTGGAAAATAGAGATATATGCTCTTATCTGACTGAGTAGAAATCAGGACTGGGTGCATGAACATCGGAAATGAATAACCAGGAATTTACAGGAGAAGGCAAAATAATCTGGCAATGTCATATAGGGGGACGCAGTTTTATAAAGATATATCCTAATAGTGAGACATGTACATATCAGATGAAGCTATATATCTCATAGGTAAATTAATGAATTAACCCCAGAGCTGCTTAACATATAGGCATTTATCAGATGATGCAATTAAGCCTCACAGGTAAAGCACATGAACAAGGGATTACACCAGGGCTTCCAGTACCAAACACTGTACTGTCAAACATAATCCACGTTTTATAAGCCTAAATATTTCATATATATATATATATATATATACACACACACACACATATATACATATAGGTAGTGAAGAAGGAAAGAAGCACCCTCAGGACTCCAATGAATTTGACCAAAAAAATCAAACTTTACTAATCATTGTCTCGGTTAATAACAACCTTTCTCAAGATGACTAGAACAAGCAAATCACCCCCTTAAATAGCAGAAGTGCTGCAGACCCGCCAACCCTAGTGACCTAGTGGCAGAGTGATGTCACTCAGTTAATTATACAAGGCTACATACAGTAATGAAGATGTTAAAATATGTGAATAAAGAAACACTATGTTATACATTAAAAGAACAGGGACATCATACATCGTATAATAAGCTTCCATGTGAATAAGATGCTTACTGTTGGAATAAAGTTTACAAATGTAACTCCAGTTACAGTAACGCTACATACTTTGACCTCCAACATTGAAGTAATTGTATCCAATCATTGTTGTGGCTCAATACGTGAATGTCCCTTGCATACTAGCTGTGGGTTCTTAAGGATCCTACAAGGATATCATGGGCCCTCTAGATTATGCATGGAAAAATACTTGTTGAGTCGCTAATCAGTCACAATGAATTGATACCCTTTCACTGGTTTGGTTTCGTAGTAGTGAATAAAGCTGTAAAACTATCATCTGAATAAAATGTGTACATATATAAGAACAGATTGAACATTGTGAGTCCATGGTATCTATTGGATCCGGACTCCGGTACATCACAACTCATGTGTTGTTAGATGTAAGAGGATAACTGCGGTCCCCATGGTGAACGTCCTAATACAATATAAAGCAGAATACACTGACAGACATCGGTATGCAAGAGTGATCTCTGTGACTATATGGTACTGTATACACTACTAATAGTTTTGATGTGGGAGCCATCATTATCTTCTTTCCTGCAGTAGCAAATGAGCTGCGATGTGCAGAATTCCGGATATAGTAGTCCTCACACACTGAGGCCTGCATACCGATCTCTGTCAATGTATGCTGTTTTATATTGTATTAGGATGTTCACCTTGGGGACCGAAGTTATCCTCTTACGTCTAGCAACACATGAGTTGCGATGTACCGGAGTCAGGATCCAATAGATACTATGGACTCATGATTAAGAATGAGCAAAAATTTTCACCTCAAACTAAAATCTGCCAATAATGGCACTTCCCGCTTGGTGAATAATTTCTCACATAAAAGTGCAGATTTTTCACTTTTTTTTGTCCTAGCTCTTTCCATTAAAATCAATGGAAACATTGAATTTATACACAACAGATAGCAAATATTTTTTTATTTCACAAAGGCATAGTATGAAAGGGGCATTAGGTTGTCTGTGTTGGTGGGGTGTGGGGAAAGAATCAGTTGAGCAGGGAATTTTATTTTGGTTGGGTTTGTTTACCGGGATTGGGGGGCAGTTATTACAAAATAAATCCTAAATACTAATAAAAAAACCCATAAGACAAGGTATAAATGGGGTCTGAGGAGGGTGCCTGTGTTTGTGGGTGGAGTCTGGGGAATGAATCAGTTGAACAGGGAACTTGTTTGGGGGGGTTCTTGACTGGTATGGGGTACAGTTAATAATAATAATAATAAAAAAATAATACATTTGTATGTAAAGTGATAGAGACAGAAACCCCCTGACAAAAGCTGCCACTGGGGTGGTCTGATACTTGACTTGATAGAGTATTTTGTAGAGCATGATTTGTTAGATTTGTTGTTAGAGGCCCAAGCCCTGAGGAAACATTGATTTGCATGACTTAGACTTATTAGAGGCACAAGCCCTAAAGAAATATTGATTTGTAGGACTTAAGCTTGTTTGGCACAAGCCCTATGGAAACACTGATTTGAAGGACTTAGGCTTGTTAGAAACAACCCCCCCCCCCATTTTTCTTTTTCTTTTTTTGTAGGACTATGACTTTTTTTTTTTTAAGCACAAGCCCTGAAAAAAAAATCCCTACTGGCCTACTGCCAGCAGGTGATGTCCTGCTGGCTAGTGGCCACTGGCCATTGTCATATGCCCTGATGTAGATGCAGAATTTGCAACTGCTGTTCTTGCTGTTGAGTTGTTTAAGCAGCAGGACGATTAAGCAGCTGAAAGAGAATGGGATCACAGCAGTAACATGGTTGACGGATGATGAAGGTTCCACTTGCCATGACTAGCTCCAGTGATGCGTCTGAGGCAGTAGCAGCACAAAAAGTAGCCCCCAGTCTATGTGGAGAAAAGAAGAAGTTGGCCAATAATTGTTTTCCACCTGCCCCTCCTCCAAAATCATGGGTGTGTTGTTATTCGAATAGAAATTTTTCCTTTGAGAGCAGGAACTGTGCCTCTCATCAGCAACTGCAATGTGCCCAGTGTGTGTGTGGTAAATAACACCTGGGGACACAACCGTAGGGAACAGATGGAGAGGAATGGCCTCTTTCTTCTTGTCCTACACACTCCTCTTCACTGTCTGTGCTGGTAGAGGATGATGTTGCTGCTGTTACTGCTACTGCCTTAGAATCAGAGCTATAACTAGGACCAGGAGCATTGCTACTGCTGGCAAGCGGAACCTGTCCTAGTCCTGAATCACTACTTGACCTCATTCCTACTGTGTCCACGGTGGTCTGTGGCACACTAGCTTGCTCCCCAGTATCCTGCTGCCCTTGCAACTCAGCAGCAGAAGGAATTAGAGCAGTTGCAAATTCTGCAAATTCCAAAAGCTCATTGCTAGTGGTGGTGGTGATGCCCATCCTCATCCCTCTCTCCCATTCCTTCACAGTTTCTGATAAAGAATGCCATCAATGTCTCTTCCACCCCAGCTTCTCAAGCATCATCATCACCACCACAACTAGCCCCTACGTGCTGCTGCTCTATTACTGACATCTCACTGCTGCTTGGAGGAGGTGACAAGCAATGGGGACAGAGGGTCCCCTAAAGTCACAGATGGCATTTCATTTTGACCTGAAGAAGGCAGACTGGCAGCAGTAGCAGTAGGCACAGGCAGCTGATCTGTGCGCCTCCTGGTGATGGTGGTATTAGTTCTGCACCTACTTTCTCCCAACACCAGTTCTGGCCTCTTCAGGATCATGTTGCACTTGGACACTGTGGTGAAGGGAAGGGGAGAACTTCCAAGGCCAGAGGAATGGTGTGGGCTCCCTTCACCACTAATGCTCCTTCCTGGTGCGCTCTACCAGATCAATTATAGGTTTCCAGTTCTTTAGTGCTCTATTTCCTTTGGAGTAGTGGGATCTCAGGGTGCTACAAATACAGAAAATGTATTTGATAATAATTTAAAAAGTATATAGTTATGTACCAACAGACCCTACGTGTTTCTTCAGTACTCTTCCTCACGTCCTCAGGTATCAAAACCCTTACACATGGATGCGACCACCTTTTATACCTACATAATAATTCATAACTCCGTTGAAGACTTCCGGCATTAGCCGGTGACCTCATGTAAACCGCAAAATGCCTACATTCTGCCTCAATCCCATTTGATTCATCACTGTTCCAATGAATGAATGCTTGATACTATGTTTCACCAAGCCATCACATCGAGTTGTGAATTAGATGCGGTTCAACGGGAAAGTCAGGTGTAAATAGATCACTAGATCCATTGAAACTTAATATGTCTCCAAGGGAGTACGAATAAATTAAAATATTAAAATGTCTGTATGTCTAAGATCCTAGAAATATAGATAGACTGAATCTTAAAAATAAATAAACTTTACACATATGAAAAATACATATATGAAATATAAATAATAAAAAAAAATATTATATTATACCCATCAAGATAAAAAATCAAGCATAAAATTAAGACAGAAAATAATCTAAAGAATATATAACAAATATATCCATCTATACATATCATAATAATTTAATCCAATTAAAAACTTAAGATATGCCTTTATGTATACAGTTTATATTACTGCCCAAATCATCACCACCACTAGTCTCTACGTGCTGCTGCTCTATTGCAGACATCTCACTGCTGCTTAGAGGAGCAATGTGACAGAGGGTCCCTATCACAGTGCCTGTGATTCCTGTCACTCTCAGTTGTGGCTGTCACTGATTTGCTGACTGAGTTTGACCCGCCTCCTGATGACCTTTTTATACCTGGCTATCACATCTGTCAGATGCCCTTTCGTGGTGTTCCTGAGCCAGTAGTGCTGTTGCTGTGTTCCTGTATTCTGAGTTCCTGTGTACCGATTTGGCTTGTCCTGACCATTCTCCAGTGTACCTGCTTGTGTATGACCCGGCTCGTCTGCGTACCACCCTTGGATCCTGACCCGGCTAGACTGACATTCCTGCTTGTGTATGACCCGGCTTGTATGACTGCCTCCTACGTGCTCCGACCCGGCCCGGCTGACTTCCTGCTCAGAAGATCGACTTCCAGCTTGTTCCAGTGACCTGCGTTCCAGTTGTCGCCACCGCGACATTTCCAGTCTCTGCTGCCCGCGTCAGTGTGACTGCCTTGCCTGGTGCTTCCCTTGATTAAGTGCTGTGCCTCGTTACTTGTGCAGAGCTGTGTGTATTCTGTGGGCCTTCCTCTCCGTGCAGAGCCTTGCAGTAGCGCTGAAGCCTCGAGTAAACGTGCATTTTAACTCTTGCAGTGCTGCCTCGAATTCACTCTCTCTATCTCCTGTACGAGCCTCGTTACCCGTGATACTGCTGCTGAGTTGGCCGCTCTCCGTCGGCAACTCTAGTCTACCATTGCAGAGTGTTCACATAGTTTGGGCCGTTTGGGCGCTTAAGGCTCTCCGGTATTGGTTACCGACGATATCATTGACACAGAGTGTTGGCAGAAAGGCTTCAATGTTGGCTTATCCGGTACTATGCCCGAGGGGGCTAGTGGCTCTTGCTTTATTATTACTGCATTCGATTACACCTGAGGAGGCTGTTAGCTCTTGCATTGCCGGCCGGTTTCCGTTACGCCCGGGGGGGCTATTTGCACTTGCACAAACGAAAGCAGTTCCTGTAACTACGCCCGTGGGGGCTAAGTTGTTTCCCATTCTGCTTACTATCCAACACCTTGGCAAGGCAGCTCGATCCTCAGCACTTGATGAACATTGTCTATACAGCACAGCCTTTTTAACATCCAGGGCGTGTCAAACCTCCACATCTGAGACAGACTGTTATTTGGACATTAACCCCTTGGGGGTCATATCATCCTAGTGCATACTGTTTTGCATTTATGTCTATTGTGTTATTACCCTTGTAATATCTCAGTTTACTTTATCTGTGTATTACCTACTGCCTCTAGAGGGTGTACTTGTGCATTATTCACTTTAATAAAGTGTGTTTTATTTTCACTTATTGGTCTGAGAGTCCTAAAAAACCGTAACAGTCCCCTAATATCACACTTGGCATTTCATTTTTACCTGAAGAAGGCAGATTGGCAGAAGTAGCAGTAGGCACAGGCAGCTGATCTGTGCTCTTGCTGGTGGTGGTGGTATTAATTCTGAGCCTGCTCTCCCCAACACCAGTTCTGGCCTCTTCAGGATAATGTTCCACTTGGACACCATGGTGAAGGGAAGGGGAGGACTCCCAGGGCCAAAGGAATGATGTGGGCTCCCTTCACCACTATTATGGATGCTCTCAAATGCTTCCCCTACCACTCCCCTAAAACTAGTCCCACCGACTGCTTCACCATTACTGCTACTACTACTACTACTAACACCAACCACATCAAGTTCAGCTGCAGAGCTTTCGGTGACCCTAAGTCACACTTGTCATCCTCTTCTCCTTTCCCCACCTCCTGAGTATTACAAGACACATTAGCAGCAGGTTCAGCACTGGTGGCAGCAGTTTCAGCACTGGGAGCAGGCACAGCACTGGTTAGAGCAAAGGCAGAACATCTGACAGTAAGCACAGTATTGGTGGCAACAGGGTCAGCACTGGAAGCAGGCACAGCACTGGTGGTGACAGGGGCAGCACTTCTGACAGCAGGCACAGTATTGGTTTCAGCAGGTTCAGGACTGGCAGCAGGCACAGCACTGGTTGCAACAGGGGCAGCATGTCTGATAGCAGGCACAGTATTGGTAGCAGCAGATTCAGCACTGGTAGCAGGCACAGCACTAGTTGCAACAGGGGCAGCATGTCTGACAGCAGGCACAGCACTAGTGGCAGCAGAGGCAGCAATGGGACAGTAGGGGCAGCACGTCTATCATCAGGTACAGGCAGCTGAACTGTCCTGCTCTCACTAGTACTACCCTTTTCTCCCACCCTTCCCATTCCCTTTTCTCCCACCCATGCCATTAAATTCCCCAAGATCCCTAGGGGTGATTTAGGTGGACTGAACAGCATTGGTTCAGTAGTGCTCACTTCCTCCTCCTCCTCAGACTCTGTGGACACATAAGGATCCTTCCAGTTCGTCCTTTTAATATTTTTAAAACTGCTCATAGTGATAGGAGACTCCATGAGCCTCTCCTGCCTCAATGTTTCCAAACGATCATAGCAGAATAGCTTAGCACATCTACATCGCTCTGTAGCTGCTTCTGTATTTGACCTCTGCAAATATGTCATGTTTTTATAACGAAAAGGCGAAAACCACATAAATCAACAGGAAGAAACATTCTAGCTATTGAAAAAATGTCAAACAATTTTGGATAGTGGGAGAAAAATGCAAACATTTTAATCGCTAGTTTTAAAGTGGATTTTCCTGCAAAAAAAGCGGACAACATAGTGGTTTTGCAGAGTTTCTCACGGGAACATAGTGAGAGCTTTCGCCCAGCCCTACTCATGATGTTCAATCTGTTCTTATATATGTACACATTTTATTCAGATGATAGTTTTACAGCTTTATTCGCTACTACAAAAACGATATCCTTGTAGTATCCTTAAGAACCCACAGCCAGTATGCAAGGGACATTCACGTATTGAGCCACAACAATGATTGGATACAATTACTTCCACGTTGGAGGTCTAAGTATGTAGTGTTACTGTAACAGGCATCTGAGTTACATTGTTAAAATTTATACCAACAGTAAGAACCTTATTCACATGGAAGCTTATTACACGATGTATGATGTCCCTGTTCTATAACATGGTGTTTCTTTATTCACATATTTTAACATCTTCACTACTGTATGTAGCCTTGTATAATTAACTGAGTGATGTCACGCTGTCACAACAATGCCAGGGTTGGCAGGTCTGCAGCACTTCTGCTATTTAAGGGGGTGATTTGCTTTTTCTATTCATCTTGAGAAAGGTTAAGTATTATTAACAGAAACGTTGATCAGTAAAGTTTGATTTTTTTGGTCATTGGAGTCCTGAGATTGCATCTTTCCTTCTTCACTACCGGTTTATGTACTAGCTCTGAAGATAGCAAGCAGGCAGTGAACTTTGTAAACGAGAGTGTGCCCCCGCATATTTATATATATATATATATATATATATATATATATATATATGGTGTGTGCGTGTGTGTGTTAAGAACTATTTGTTAAATCCTTGAATTTATTGAAACTTGCTTTGGTTTAGTATTCCCTTTTAACCATTCATGTATATAATAAAAATGGAGTGTGGAATTTGAGATATTTAATGTAAATCTAAGCTGGGGTTCTACATTCATCAATAATATAGAATAACTAAAATATGTACTTAATATGTCTGAGATACACACACACACTCAACAAAGCTTTAATACTTGTTATTGCCACTGAAGGCTGCAATAATTCACAGGGTAAATGATTCTGGTCCCTTGGACCCAGCTCAGAAATAAAACTTCACTTTGTGAAGTATTCTCAGTAATGTTGCAGTCTCTCTTCATTACTGCTCTATCACAGTTCTGAAATTGAGTCCATTGCACCCAACATAATGAAGTACAGCTGAAAAAGTCAGAGTGGAATTCCAATGTAGTCTCCTGTCTCTGCAGTCTACATAGGCTGAAGGCTTTTTAAATAGAGGTCTGACATACACCTGTGACAGTGTCATTGCCATCAAGATCTCCTAGTTAGCGAACTTTTCAAACCACTAAAAATAGGCTATATACTTATTTTGTTAAAAAAACCCACAAATTTGAATTTTCACTCATAAAGGCTGATGTATTGAGCATAGCTGAAGTAATTCTGGAGCAAACCAATTGCACCATAGGGGACAAGTAAAAATTCCCCAAATTCCTGTTGATTTAAATGGGACATTTGATCATTTGAATGTTAGCGAAATGAGGGCTTCAATACATTGCAAAGCAATTTTTGTATGTCTTTTTCAACCATATTTTCCATCTAATTAATTTAGTAAACCCACACAAATTATGTACTGTTTTTCTAAGTAGGGCTTTTTTTTGCCATATTTATATGTGTAACCCATAATTTATTCTTATGATAGGTTTTCCCATCATGACTTGTATACAGTTAGTCCATCTGAAAAAAAAATGCCCAAAAATATTCATTTACTTGACTGGAATAAGGGGGTAAACAAATGTTTAGGATTTTAATCTCTTATTCACATTTACAGGGAAATATTACAGGTGATCACCACTATTTCCAAGCTGTAAGTTTTTAAAAAATGTTATGCAAAGATCATAGATTAGTTAATAGTTTCAGAATCCGCCAAAAAATACCCCAAAAAAGTATATATTTCTGAAAAGTAAACAACATAAGGTAATTTATCAGTACAATTTTGGAGCTTTTCATACAGCTAGTTCTTCACAAATATGTGCTAAATTTCTGGTATTTTTTCATTTTTTTGGATTTTAACATTTATATTATAACTTTGCAATGAATTTCAAGCATAGGATATTTGTAGATTTAATAGATTAGCGTTCAGTTACATCTTCTAAGTATGATAATGCCTCGCGTGCATAGGGTTGCCAAGTTTTGTGGAAGCTACTATGTCAAATTTGGAACATGCACTTTTCTGTTTTCAAACAGGGAATTTTTAAGGATTGCTATACTGATGTCATATCTCATTTGGGCAGTTTAACATTCAAGTTTTCCCCACAAAAGTATATATTTTGCTAAATTAGACAACCCAGGGTATCATTCAAGGTGTATTATGACACGTTTCATGCAGGCACTTTACCACCAATCCCTTCTAAACTTACAGTAAGAAAACAAATTTGGAAGATGAGTGTTTCCATTTTGAGACATGGAATTTTCAGAATGGCTTTACCGGGGCCATATTTAATTTGGGGAAGTTTAGTAGTCCTCCAATTCAAATCATCAAAAGTAAATATTTTTGAAAAGTAAACAACAAAGGGTTTCATTCTAAGTGCATACTGTCACTTTTCATGTGATCACTTTACCACCAATCCAAATACTTTTCAAAACTACAGTATGGAAAAAAAATATCCTTTCTTGATGGATTTCCCATGCATAAATATTTGGTTGCAGAAAATTACAAAGCATAAATCACAAATTAGATAGTGCTATTTATTCACCATATGGAGGTATCACATTTGTGTAGGATTGCCAAGTATTGTGGGAATTTATAAGTCAAGTTCTGGTTATATCACTGGATGCAGTAGCTTTGGGCTTTTTGCTTGGCATTGCCTGCAAACCTACATTTATAACAGAGCCCCATCTACAGATTAAACACAAAAAGCAAAATAATGAAGTCTATAAGCAGATGGCCTCTCCTGAATTTGTGGGAAGGACTGCAAGCCTTCTTATTCATGTCTGCAGGCCCCTTTCACTTGGTTTATCAGCAAAGTAAGCAAGCCTATCATGTCAGTTGGCAGCAAGTTTGATGGGTGTTTTTTATGTACTTTCTAGTTATCATCACACACTCATCCTTTATATCCAGACAACAAATATTATTTTAATTTTTAAGAAAGCTAGCACCTTAACTAAAAATGGGTTGACAAACATTTCATAATGTATTCTCTGTCAACCCCTGCATCTCCTAAAATGTTTTCTTTTCATAGACCCCCAGTCAGCTTGAGTAAGAGCTTTCACCACATCTCAACCCCCTTCTATACAGCTTCCCCAGACCCTTTCATCCACCCTATCCTAAGCCACCCTCTTTGCTTCCATCAGTAGGCTTTTCCACTGGAGGTTTAAGACAGCTAATTGGCTCTGTTCTATTTTCTATGGATGGCCTCACATTGGACACCAAGTCCTTAAACCTTTTATAGAAGTCATTGTAAGTAGTTTACTCCTTCCTATTGGTTGCATGATCTCTGATTAAATGTAGCCATGGTTGCTCTGATTTTAGTACGTTTTTATTTTGTATTTCACTCAATTATTGTTGTCTAGGGTTAGTCAACTAAATCTCCCCTTTTATTATACTCTCAGTTCTCAAATGATATTTTTACTTATTATACTGCCATCTAATTAGAAGAATCGATAACACATTTCCAGTTCCATTTCAGTTTATTACCCAACACTTTCATTTTAAGTTTATACATTGGATTATACTTTTGTTTCATTATGTAGTTCTTCTGATTTGGTTTCACCAGAACCCTTAGCTTGCATCAAATCTAATTCCTTCAATCCCCTGCCTCACGTCTTCATTTCAGGTAAGATTTATCATCTAGCTACTTACATTCCTCTCATAGTATACAGCTGTATAATCCCAAACCAATATTCTAGTCTTTTCTCCTAGTCATCAGCTCTCTCTTATCCATCAAGCATTCCAGAGTCTATCCTTTTGTTTACATATATTAAGCTATCCAGAGGTAAGAGTATCATTCTTTGTCACATTTTCTTTTGGTTGCAGCATGTTTCACTCCCTTTAAACCATCAGTTGCACACACCCTTTTTTATCTTCTACTAAATTATTACATCAAACAATATAGGAACCCTAGTCTTCCTTGCATCTTCACAGAGGCCAAAGGAATCCAGACTTTGTTAACTCTTCAAAGTTCCATGACCTCAGTCTTCACTGAATAATTTTCTCACCAGAGCAAACATAATAAGTCACAAAGTACTGGTACATAATACTCAAATTATATTCCAAAGCCTGGTCATCTTTCCAATATTTCATTTTTGTAAATTAAAACCTCATGTCCCTATACAACTCCAGTCTTCCTTGCCTTTTGTCTTCTACTGCCTCTCATCATTAAAACTTTCCTCATTTACAATTAAACTGTACCTTTCAGGCCTTCAGAACAACATCACTCTTCTATTTCCTCACTATCCATCTATCTTTTCTAACTACCAAATTAAAATGTTCCTTAAAGGTCTGTCCCAGCTTCTGCAGCCCACCTCCCACACTCATTTACCTATTAACAGTCTACTTTTTCACCAACTTTTTGATCTTTTATATTGATTATAATACAATATATATATATTGTATATATACAACTATATTGTATTTTATATATAATACAATATAGTTATGTTAGCATCTATTAACTTAGCCTTTTTTGGTTACCTTAGACCTGTCAAATTCACTATTCACTCCGGTTCATTCTCTTTTCTCACCTTCCATCAAGACCACTATGCTCTTTTCATATCTCACTCCAAAATTGTCCAGTTAGGTGTATACTCGCATATACCTTTCTATCCAACTCACAATATATAATGTCATTTTTCTTCCCTCAAACTCCTTTCTTCTTTACTTACTAACAAGCCAGCACATAGACCAGCACATAGTCCACTTCTTCCGATTTCAAACGGTCCACTAAAAACCACATATTTCATTAATCTCATCAGAATCTTTATTTCCAGTTTAGGTTTAAACCCAGCTTTATATTCTGGCACATAGGTGCCGCCGCCTTCTCCGTTTCTAAAAACTAGGTTCTACCACTCAGAGACTAGGCAAATGGTACTCTTCATCTGCATTTCAATGCATGAAGTCAATTTAGTCGTTTCCACCTACGTACACCCCCTTTTCACTGTTGGTTTTCTTGTAGGTAGTAAACACTGCTTTGCCTTAACAAGGTTTGGATCTCTTTTTGGCCTCTAATCAGGCTTACCATGAAGTTTCTCTCCTGGATTCTATGCGAGCTTGGGTTACTCCAACATTCATACCATTTGTGTGTTTTCTTCTCTAATGTTAATGTCTGCTAGCCCCAACTACAAGTAGAAGGTATCTCCTGAATTTGAGGATGGGGCTGCAAGCCTTCATGTTGAGGGCAGCAGCCCCTGTCACTGGGCTCATCACAATGTAAGCCCCTCCCCTTACCCTGCTTTCTTCACCCTTTTCAGCATTATTTTCCTTACCTAGGTTATGTCTGTAATCAGACTGACCACAAAGTTTCTTTCCTGGGTTCTGTGCGGGCACCAGTTACTCCACCATACTTACCATTTACTTGTTATCTCCTGCACTGCTGGAAGCCGCAACCACAAATAAATTAAACTTCTTAAGCCCACCAGTAATCAAACAAATTAAAAGTGTAGGGTGCGTTGCTTCCAATTATATTTTTATAGTGTTAGGTCTAAGAAGATATGTACAAAAAAAGGAGATTTCAGGAGAAAAAAGTGGCCACATAATAAAATTGTAGCTGTTAAATCACTACTGCACTGCAGTTGTTAATGTATAGCCCAGGTTGTGAAAGACAATCAGGAGGATAGTAGAATGAAGTTTCTGTCTGTTTTTCATTGCTGTAGCACACTCTACAATGTTTGTGTGGGTTTTGTTTATGCTGGTTGTGGGAATTTTAAAAGGAACACATGCTGCTCAAGTTCTCAGCTTAGATGACATTGCTATAGTAAAGGGTGCATAATTTCTTGGAGCTGTACTGCAAAAATTTGTAGTGGAGTTTGCCATTTTAAGAACTGAATCAGAATAATGAGCGGCAACATGGGGACTTCAGCAGGGACTTGAAATTGAAGCAAGTAAGAATTATTTTGAATCGGATAGAATGGGGACTTAAATTGAAGCAAGTGAGGATTATTAGGACATCGGATAGTGCTGGGGGGAGGGATGGAAGTTATCTGACAGGGTTAAAAAAAAAAATTTGTGAGGAGAGGAGGAACAGCGGGTTCTGGTGAATATTGAATGCTGAAACTATTTTTGCAAAGATCCGAGCCCATATAGCCGCCCACATAAAATAAGCGCCCATGGGCAGCTTATCGGGTGGGTGGCTTTATGGAAAACCCCGGTAACCTTTTTATTCCAAGCCCTACTTTTCCTCATGAGGTAAGGTTGCAAAAGCTGATCAGATAGATCCACACCTGCATGTGTCTGTTGTATTCTTCGATGAAGGCTGGTTTTCCTACTACTTCATCTTTGCCACTGACTGAGATTCTCACAATGTTCTCATCATTGATGATATTCTTTTAATTTTAGCCATACCACCAATTTAAAAAAAACTGTAAACAACTATTCAAGCTATTCTCTATATTATTAGCCAAACTTGTATAGAGGTGATAGTTCCCCTTTAAGGGATTAAAAAAAAGCCATATTTACATCAATGGAATTTACATTTTTCCCCAGAATTGCTTCGGTTCTTTATAGTACATCAGTATCACTGTGTTAAATTCTCATGGCAAGCATATTACGACCATGACACTTTTCAATGCTGCACTCACAAAGCACAAAACATCTTACAAATATTCCGTTTTATTATTAGACACAAAGTTTTTCTATACTTGAACAACTTTAAAGACAACAAACATTAGATTTACTCATCACGCAGAATAGATTTTTTTCATATTTTTCCCCCCACTTTTTTTGTCCCTGTAGAGTAATCTCATCAAAAATGTTCAATGACTTAAAATATGTTATGCTTAGGATAATCCATTTTCATAATATATGTGTAGGAACTTGTGGTCTTAGTCTTCATACTAAAGAGGTTCAATTTTGGAGTAACATATATAAAACTAGCAATTTGTGACGGCATTGCCTGTCATGTAGTGAGTCTGACATTATCTGTTTCTGTGTAGAGGAGAACACAATGAATTACGTATCCCTCTGCAAGTGAAAATATGAAGCATTGTTAAAAAAAGAATACACACAACATATCTCAAAAGTGAGTGGGATTAAGCATATTAGTTCTCCTCTGGCTGTGTGGTCTTCTACAAATGTAAATGGGAAGCCTAAGTGATGTCAATGAAGGTGATATGAGAAGTCACCTGGAGTACCTCAAAAGTTACTCCATTGAAGAAAAACAGGGCAATACATTGAAGAGCAAATACACACCTTACCCAAAAAGTGCGATGCACAAGCCACAAGGCTACACAGCCCATTGCAAAGCAGTGCTATGCAATACCTTTGGGCAATTAAAGTGATATTATTATCGTGGAGGGTTAAATATTGATGAAAGATAAAAGACCGAGGGAGGATGAATGTGGAGTGCAACCTCTAAGAGTATACCATTTAAATGTGTGTTTAATGTCCCCACATTGTTCAATGCACTCAGCAGAGAGGTTATTGTAATAATGCTTCAACTAATATCTCCTCCAATACGTCCGATACCAGGGAACCTGTCAGATGTTAGGCAGAATCTGTGCGTCTGCACTGCTCACAGTTAGTGTAATTGCTTCCGATTGAAGCAATCCACCTGAGCTTCCAGTGATACACTTGATCAATTGATGGAGCAGGTTATGTGAACTGTCTGTCAATCTGTATACGTATCGTGCTCTAAAGAGATAAAGAGCTGACTGGCTTCATGAGGGTGCGCATATACCATCTATTATCTGTTAAGTGGGGAATATTGGGGGCTTGAGTACTTGACATCGCTCATCTAGGTGCTACGTGGCCGCTGTGCACCCGACCGACACGGGCCTAGTGTGCCGCTGTAGACCCCCAGATACAAAACTTTTTTGTATTCAAGAATAGCTTCTTCCTCCAAACCCAAGGTACTGCCATGGGAAGTGCGTGTGCTCCTTTCTATGCAAATTTGTACCTCGGGTGGTGGGAGGAAACATGAACAATATACAGAACATGTACTATTGTGGTTAAGATACATAGATGATCTGTTTATTTTATGGGATGGATCACAAGATTTGTTAATTGAATTTGTGGACAAATTGAATATCAACGATATGAATCTTGGACTTACAGGGCTCGATTTAAAGGCAGCTGTTAACCAAAAAAATCACTAACGGGTGCGTTAAGTGTCATGTTGCAATTCAAAGATCCGTCTAAACAACAGCTAACGGCAGTTGCAGAATCCTTACGGCCGATACACTTACGTGCATTCAGACGCATGGAACAAGATACCCCAGAGCTATTCAAAGGCTTGCGGTACTGATAACGGCTGAAAAAAAGACACACCTAACGGCTAAAAGTTAAGACCCACTTCCCACACACGTTAGACACTTAACGGCCAAAACTAAACACCCGTTACAGAGGAAATGACACAAAAGGCTTACCGCACAACCATGTAAATGGGAAAATTAACCCGTGCAATGCCAAAACAACACAAAAACATGCACACACAACACAAATCACTACACACACAACAACAACCAACACCACAGGAACAATGACACACAAAAAAACAACAACACAACATGGCACGGAACAATGGGGGTCATCACACAAAGCGGACCCTGCAAATACAAGCTCACCTGGGCAACATCAACACGCAACCTGCACCCCACAACTGCACGCCCGCAAATGGCACACACAGAACAAGCACAACACACCACATCTTATGACACACACACACCTGCTAACACTTACCTGGACAAAAACAACTCACCATTGGTCAGCACTCACCTCATCACCACACCTACACAACGCCCTAGCAAGTACTTAAAGGGACAACTCAACACACTCACTTGTGGCTTGTTTTCCACTCAGGGAGGGAGAGAGAGAGATAGAGAGAGAGAGAGAGAGAGAGGTAGAGAGAGAGAGAGAGAGAGAGATAAAGACAGATAGAGAGAGCAAACAGTATGTTGGGTTACATATTGTTGCGAAGACTGCGGAGAAGGCGTGCAAGGGAGAGAGCTAGGGAACATCAGCAAACTCCAAGCACGCCTCATCAACAGCCTTCACCTGTTGCAAGTGAGGAGGCTCTGGCTCAGCAGCCACACAGGAGTCCATCCCCACCTGGAGGGCACAGGATGTATAGACGACCACCAAGGCCCAGGGTATACCGCCCAAGGGTCACACTCTTTGGAATGGCTGATGACGAGGTCATTGATCGCTACAGGTTGAGGCCTGACAGCATCATTGCCTTGTATGAGGTCATCAAGGAGCAGGTGGATTCCATCTACATCCACAACCATGCCCTAACTGGCCTGCAGAAACTACTCTGTGCCATACACTTCATGGCAAGCGGGGCCTTCCAGTCCACTGAGGGTTACGCATCTGGCATGTCACAGGCCACATTCTCCAGAGTGCTGGCCCAGGTCCTGCCAGCCCTCAAAAGCAAGGCCAGTACCTATATACATTTTCCCACCACCGACATGGACTGGATACACGTCAAGCAGGCCTTTTACGCAAAGGGAGGCATGCCCAGGGTCATGGGTGCTATAGATTGCACCCATGTCCGGATTAAGGCCCCAGCACGTGACGCACAGATATTCATCAACAGGAAGAACTTCCACTCCATCAACGTGCAGATGGTGTGTGACAGCAACATGAGGATCATGAATGTCTGTGCAAAATATCCTGGCAGCACACATGATGCATACATTCTACAAAACTCCTCAGTCCACAGAGATTTTGAGAATGGAACCTTTACAGGGGGATGGCTACTGGGTGAGTTCACAAAACAAAATCACACCACATACACAGGCGTACACACCACTCAGCTCAGCATGCATCTGACCCACAGCTACTACGTCCACCACACAAAACATCATCCACACAACATGTGCTCCCTGTTTCACCATGTCACTCACATTACACAGGTGATGCTGGCTATGGATGCAAGTCCTGGCTACTGACCCCTCTGGCCAATCCCCAAACCCCCAAGCCCAGGAAAGCTACAACCAGGCTCATGCCAGAACCAGGAATGCTATTGAGCGGACATTTGGGCTCCTCAAGTCAAGATTCCGATGTCTGGACCACTCTGGGGGAGCACTGCAGTATGCACCGGCTAAGGTGTGTGACATCATTGTGGCGTGCGCAATACTGCACAACATCGCAGTGGACACCAGGCTGCTGGAGCACATCCCGGACCCCCCCATACAGGAAGTGGCCATGGACATCGGGCATGTGGAGGAGACTATGAGAGGGGCACAGATCAGAGACAGGCTCATCACGGAATACTTCACCTGTGAGTATAACACATGCATGCAAACAATCCATGCAAGTCCCCCAGCAGTCCTGTGACACTAACCACACTGCACATTTTGTTCTGTCTCACCCCACAGGAACAGTGACACAGCACTGCACTGGCAGTGGACGTGGAAAATTGTGTGTGTGGACTCAACAACCATCCTCCATTCCACTCTCCACGTTGACATACAGACCCCAAGGATATCACGCACACCCCCATGAGAAACAAGGTACAACATATTACCCATGTTCATCACCTTACACGGCTTGATTGACAGCAACTAACTGGATATGCCATGATTATAGCCTGAACAACCATGCTAGCCCAGTAGCGAAAGAGTATTATCTAATGATATGCATTGGAAGGGACATCAGACTCAATATGGGACCTGTACTGTGCTACAGCTGAGAAGAGCAGCACAGGGGTGGATGTACAGTGGTATGGGCACACAATGTAGAGGTCATGAGACGTAGATCAGATTACCACGGACTCCATGCAGACCTGTGAGTGTGCAGACATATGTGCCCCTGACATGAATACACACATCAACAAATGTGTCCTAACAGTTCCATGGAACAAATGACATTGGGCTGCCACTGTCACTTTCACAGTGGCAGCACAATGTCATTACTTCCATGGAGCTCTCAGAACACTTGTTAATGTGTGTATACATGTCAGGGGCACATATCCCTAGGACTGATGCACATGTCCTTAGTTCCCCACAGAATTGGTTACAGATGAGTACACAACACATTGTGAAGCAATGGTTTGTGCACTCACCTGTAACTGTGAAAACTGAGGGGATGAAAAAGACTAAATTGTTGTTGCTTGATGATCAGTTCAGGTCTACTGCTCCAAATCCTGTCCTCTTGTCCCGCAGGCATCCGTAACATGATCCATCCTTGAACTGAGGATCTTCCATGTGACTGGATTGATGTCTTGACAACACCTTCATGAAGATCACCCCTTGCTGTTTATGGTGATGTTGTTGGTGATGCAAAGTTTGACCTGAGGTTCACACAAACCTCTACTGGAACATTCTCATAGAGACACAGAAAACACTAATTCTTGAGTGTTTTAACCTGTACAGTCAGGATGCTCAGCTACAGAGTTGTCAAACCTCATGGACAACACATGAGCAGGGCAGCAGTGTTACTGAAGTATTACGATTTAGTTTCAAAGTACATTTAGTGTTCTCATTAGTGTTGAGCGAGCATGCTCGGCCGATGCTCGGATCGGCTCGAGCATCGCTCTGCTCGGCACATGGCGGTACTCGTACGAGTACCGCATGTGCTCGCCCGCCATGTTCGGGTCTCCTCCCCGCACGTTTTGCGGCTGCTGCGCAGCCAATAAACGTGCAGGGAGGCTCTGACATCGGTGTAATGCCAGCAGCCATGTTGGCTGCTGGCATTACACTGATTGGCTGGCCAGAACCCGTGGTCGGGTGCTGTATAGCACCTGACCATCGAGTTCGGCTCAGTCTGAGCCAGGGAGAGCTGAGGATAGGAAGGGAAAGGCAGTGTAGGGAGGAAAAAAAAAAATTGTGACAAAAAAGAACCAAAAGTCCTTTTTAGGACTACTGTGTGTGGGGGCAGCAGGTTATTTTGTGTGGGGGGAAAAAAAAAAAAAAAAAAATATTCTGTTTAGTGTGAAAAGTTGCAGATTAGAGCACATTCTGTTTAGTGTGCACAGTTGCAGATTAGAGCACATTCTGTTTAGTGTGCAAAGTTGCAGATTAGAGCACATTCTGTTTAGTGTGCAAAGTTGCAGATTAGAGCACATTCTGTTAAGTCTTCAAACTAAAATATCAAAGTCACGTATTCCATTCAGTGTGCGTCGCCGCAGTTTAGCAGCACATTCTGAGTACTGTGCAGAGTTGCAGAATAGGAAGAAATACTGTTAAGTCTTCAAACTAAAATATCAAAGTCACATATTCCATTCAGTGTGCTTCGCCGCAGTTTAGCAGCCTATTCTGTGTACTGTGCAGAGTTGCAGAATAGGAAGAAATACTGTTAAGTCTTCAAACTAAAATATCAAAGTCACATATTCCATTCAGTGTGCTTCGCCGCAGTTTAGCAGCACATTCTGTGTACTGTGCAGAGTTGCAGAATAGGAAGAAATACTGTTAAGTCTTCAAACTAAAATATCAAAGTCACATATTCCATTCAGTGTGCTTCGCCGCAGTTTAGCAGCCTATTCTGTGTACTGTGCAGAGTTGCAGAATAGGAAGAAATACTGTTAAGTCTTCAAACTAAAATATCAAAGTCACATATTCCATTCAGTGTGCTTCGCCGCAGTTTAGCAGCACATTCTGTGTACTGTGCAGAGTTGCAGAATAGGAAGAAATACTGTTAAGTCTTCAAACTAAAATATCAAAGTCACATATTCCATTCAGTGTGTTTCACCGCCGTTTAGCAGCCTATTCTGTGTACTGTGCAGAGTTGCAGAATAATAAGAAATACTGTTAAGTTTTCAAACTCAAATATTAAAGTCACATATTCCATTCAGTGTGTTTCACCGCAGTTTAGCAGCCTATTCTGTGTACTCTGTACAGTTGCAGAATAATAAGAAATACTGTTAAGTTTTCAAACTCAAATATTAAAGTCACATATTCCATTCAGTGTGTTTCACCGCCGTTTAGCAGCCTATTCTGTGTACTGTGCAGAGTTGCAGAATAGGAAGAAATACTGTTAAGTCTTCAAACTAAAATATCAAAGTCACATATTCCATTCAGTGTGTTTCACCGCCGTTTAGCAGCCTATTCTGTGTACTGTGCAGAGTTGCAGAATAATAAGAAATACTGTTAAGTTTTCAAACTCAAATATTAAAGTCACATATTCCATTCAGTGTGTTTCACCGCAGTTTAGCAGCCTATTCTGTGTACTCTGTACAGTTGCAGAATAATAAGAAATACTGTTAAGTCTTCAAACTAAAATATCAAAGTCACATATTCCATTCAGTGTGTTTCACCGCAGTTTAGCAGCCTATTCTGTGTACTCTGTACAGTTGCAGAATAATAAGAAATACTGTTAAGTCTTCAAACTAAAATATCAAAGTCACATATTCCATTCAGTGTGTTTCACCGCAGTTTAGCAGCCTATTCTGTGTACTCTGTACAGTTGCAGAATAATAAGAAATACTGTTAAGTTTTCAAACTCAAATATTAAAGTCACATATTCCATTCAGTGTGTTTCACCGCAGTTTAGCAGCCTATTCTGTGTACTCTGTACAGTTGCAGAATAATAAGAAATACTGTTAAGTTTTCAAACTCAAATATTAAAGTCACATATTCCATTCAGTGTGTTTCACCGCCGTTTAGCAGCCTATTCTGTGTACTCTGCAGAGTTGCAGAATAGGAAGAAATACTGTTAAGTTTTCAAACTCAAATATTAAAGTCACATATTCCATTCAGTGTGTATCACCGCCGTTTTGCAGCCTATTCTGTGTACTCTGTACAGTTGCAGAATAATAAGAAATACTGTTAAGTTTTCAAACTCAAATATTAAAGTCACATATTCCATTCAGTGTGTTTCACCGCAGTTTAGCAGCCTATTCTGTGTACTCTGTACAGTTGCAGAATAATAAGAAATACTGTTAAGTTTTCAAACTCAAATATTAAAGTCACATATTCCATTCAGTGTGTTTCACCGCAGTTTAGCAGCCTATTCTGTGTACTCTGTACAGTTGCAGAATAATAAGAAATACTGTTACGTTTTCAAACTCAAATATTAAAGTCACATATTCCATTCAGTGTGTTTCACCGCAGTTTAGCAGCCTATTCTGTGTACTGTGCAGAGTTGCAGAATAGGAAGAAATACTGTTAAGTCTTCAAACTAAAATATCAAAGTCACATATTCCATTCAGTGTGTTTCACCGCCGTTTAGCAGCCTATTCTGTGTACTCTGCAGAGTTGCAGAATAATAAGAAATACTGTTAAGTTTTCAAACTCAAATATTAAAGTCACATATTCTGTGTAAGATGAAGAAGGCGGGTAAAAAGGGACGGGGAAGTGGACGTGATCCTGAAAGTTCAGGGCGCGGGTCAGGACGCGGAGAAACTGTGCCTGGTGCCAGAGCACAAGAAAGAAAGACATCCACCATACCTAGCTTCATGTGTAATTTTACAGGGCGTCGCAGGACATCACTCTCGAGGTCCGACCACTGCGAACAGGTGGTCGGTTGGATGACAGCTGATACTGCTTCCAGTCGGTTAAGCACCACCCTGTCTTCCACCAAGTCCACTCTCAGTAGCCAAGAGTCTGGTCAACATAATCCTCACTCTGATCATCCTTCCTCCCACCATACACGGTCTGGTCAAAGAAGTGATCCCACACTGGGATATAGTGAGGAGCTCGTCTCATCACCAATCCTTCATTTGACCCTCTCTCCAAGCACGCTTGCAGAGGAACATGACATCTTGTGCCCTGATTCACAACCTCTAGAGGCTACCCAATCACAAGAAGATGACAGATGTGAACGGCATTTAAGGTCAAAGGAAGTAGTGGATGATGATGATGATGATGAGACACAGTTGCCATTAAATCAACCACTATTTCCGTCTCAAGACCTTGTTGAGGAGAATGTTATACAGTTGTCAATGACTGAGTATGTGGTGGGATCAAGACTTGAGGAGGATGATCAGAGTGAGGAAGTGGAGGAGGACTTGGTGGACGATGAGGTGACTGACCCCACCTGGGAAGGTGTAGAGCCGAGCGATGACAGCAGTCCTGAGGGTGAGCCATCTGCAGCACCGCAACAGGCTGGAAGAGGCAGTGGTGTGGCTACAGAAAGAAGGCGGACCGCACCAAACCGGCCCGCAAATGTTCCACGGAGCACCCCCTTGCGTAAATCTACCTTGCCAAGGGGTAGGTGTTCCGCGGTATGGCGTTTTTTTAAGGAAAGTGCGGACGACAAAAGAATTGTAGTTTGCAACCTGTGCCACACCAGAATGAGCCGAGGCATGAACACTAGAAACCTCACCACCACCAGCATGATCCGACACATGGCATCCAAGCACCGTAATAAGTGGGAGGAACGCCCGGATCGCCAATCTGTGTCTGCAGGCCACACCACTGCCTCCTCTTCCCCTGTTTTCGGTGCCGGCCAATCGCCTGTCGAAGGCGCAGGCCCGCATACCTCCCGCCCTGCACCTGTAGCATCTGAAGCACCATCAGCGACCACATCCACTTCCCTGTCCCAGCACAGCGTCCAAATGTCGTTACCCCAGGCATTTGAGCGCAAGAGAAAGTACCCAGCCACCCACCCACAGGCCATAGCACTAACCTCACACCTTTCAAAATTACTGGCCATCGAAATGCTGCCATTTAGGCTTGTGGACACTGAGTCCTTCCGCAGCCTGATGGCAGCAGCTGTCCCTCGGTACGCGGTCCCCAGCCGCCACTACTTTTCCCGGTGTGCCATCCCCGCATTACACCACCATGTGTCCCGTAACATCACCCGTGCCCTGACCAACGCAGTTACTGGGAAGGTCCACTTAACGACTGACACATGGACAAGTGCTTGTGGCCAGGGACGCTACATTTCCCTGACGGCACACTGGGTGAATGTCGTGGAGGCTGGGAGCGACTCGGACCCTGGGATGGCACGGGTGCTACCCACGCCGAGGATTGCGGGCCCTACCTCCATCAGGGTTTCCACCAGCACCTACGTTATTGGCTCCTCCTCCTCCGTTTCCACCTCCGAATTCTCTACACGCAGCGCCACTCCCCCATCAGCCAGTAGCTGGAAGCAGTGTAGCACTGCAGTGGGGAAGCGTCAACAGGCCGTGCTGAAGCTGATCTGCCTTGGGGACAAACAGCACACGGCCTCAGAGCTGTTGCATGGGATTAGTCACCAGACCGAGCAGTGGCTCTCGCCACTCAACCTGCAACCAGGCATGGTTGTGTGTGATAATGGGCGTAACTTGGTGGCGGCTTTGGAGCTCGGCAAGCTCACACACGTACCATGCCTAGCGCATGTATTTAATTTAGTGGTGCAGCGATTTCTAAAAACCTACCCCAATGTGCATGATCTCTTGACCAAGGTGCGCCGCGTGTGTGCACATTTCCGTAAGTCATCAACAGCTTCAGCCGGCCTGTTGAAGCTGCAGCAGCGCTTACAATTGCCAGCTCACCGGCTGCTGTGTGACGTGAGCACGCGCTGGAACTCCACCTTCCACATGTTGGCCCGGCTTTGTGAGCAGCAGAGGGCAGTAGTGGAGTACCAGCTGTTACACGGTCGTCGCCTCTCCGTTCAACTTCCTGTAATCAGAAGTGAGGAGTGGGAATGGATGTCAGACCTCTGCGAGGTTTTACGCAATTTTGAGGAATCGACACAGATGGTGAGCGGCGATAACGCTATTATCAGTGTAACCATCCCACTTCTGTGTCTACTGAAACGCTCGCTGCTCACAATTAAAACCGACGCTTTGCATGTGGAAGAGGTGGAAATGGGGGAGGAAGAGCTTACACAAGGTGATAGCCAGAGCACCCTCACTTCGTCTTCTCAGCGACAATTGGAGGAGGCGGAGGAGGAGGAGGAGGAGGAGGAGGAAGACACGGTTGCCTCCGCTACAGAGGGTAGCCATGGAACTTTAGTTCCATCTCTTCAGCGTGGGTGGGCAGAAGAGGAGGAAGAGGACGAGGATATTGAGAGTCATCCTCCTGGTGAGGACAGCGAAATCTTGCCTGTTGGTACTCTGGCACACATGGCTGACTTTATGTTAGGCTGCCTTTCCCGTGACCCACGCGTTGTACGCATTTTAGACAACACGGATTACTGGGTGTTCACCCTTCTGGACCCCCGCTACAAAGAGAATTTCTCATCTCTCATTCCTCCGGTGGAGAGGACAAGCAAAATGTTGCAATACCAGAAGGTTCTTGTCGAAAAATTGCTCCAAAATTTTCCATCTGACAACGCTGGCGGCAGAGTACGTGCTACCTTGGCCAACCGAGAAGGGGAGAAAAGGGGAGCACACAGCAGTTCCGAGAAAGGCAGGGCAACACTCTCCAAGGCGTGGGACACCTTCATGACACCCCGCCAGCACCCTCACCCTGATGCTCAGCCTAGTGTCACAAGGAGGGAAAAGTTTTGGAAGATGGTGAAGGAGTACGTAGCAGACCGTGTCAGCGTCCTCAATGATCCCTCTGTGCCTTACAACTACTGGGTGTCCAAGCTGGACACGTGGTATGAACTGGCACTCTACGCCTTGGAGGTGCTGGCCTGCCCTGCCGCCAGCGTTCTGTCTGAGCGGGTATTTAGTGCTGCTGGTGGCATCATAACAGATAAGCGTATCCGCCTTTCCACCGACAATGCTGATAGGTTGACACTTATAAAAATGAACAAGGCCTGGATTTCCCCTGACTTCTCCACTCCACTGGAGGAAAGCCCCGGGGGAACATAAACTCACTTTATATATGTTATTTACAATGATGGGAATACTCTGTATTCCCATTCACCCCTTCCACCCAAAAAATGGGTATATGGTTGACTCTTAATCTTCTCATCCTCCTCCTCCTCTTCCATATGCCCTGGATATAATTTTTATATAGGGCCAGCTCACCAGCGGGCCCTGTGATATAATTTTTATATAGGGCCAGCTCACCAGCGGGCCCTGTGATATAATTTTTATATAGGGCCAGCTCACCAGCGGGCCCTGTTTGCCAATTTTTATATAGGTCAGCTCACCAGCGGGCCTTCTCATATAATGTTTTATTGGGTCAGCTCTCTAGCGGGCCCTCTCATATAATGTTTTATAGCGTCAGCTCACTAGCGGGCCTTCGCATATAATGTTTTTAGGATGGTCAGCTCTGCAGCAGACCCTCACCCATAATGTTTTAGATGGTCAGCTCAGCGCACGTTTCCATCTTAATCATGGCCTCAGTTCTGAAAATCAAGGAAATTTTTGGGATAATTTGCCTCTGCGCACGTTTCCCTCTTAATCATGGCCCCAGTTCAGAAAATCAAGGAAATTTTTGGGATAATTTGCATCTGCGCACGTTTCCCTCTTAATCATGGCCTCAGTTCTGAAAATCAAGGAAATTTTTGGGAGAATTTGCCTCTGCGCACGTTTCCCTCTTAATCATGGCCTCACTTCAGAAAATCAAGGAAATTTTTGGGAGAATTTGCAGATGATATACAAGTAAATATACAGCAAATATTGTTTGGTAACAATTTTTCGCCTAAAGTCGTTTTTATTTTCCTTTTTGTGTGTTTTATGGTCAGTCTGTAAAAATGGCGTACTACGGGCGAAAGATCGTTCCCAGCAGCGATGTTGGAGTCCAAGGTGCATCCAGACATCCTCCCTATGCTGTCCCTGAACCATTTCTGTAGTGTTTCCATCTTTTTCTGCCCTTTTCCTATGGACCAGGCACCCTCCCCTCATCAGAGCAGGGGGTGCCTGGTGTAATGCTCGAGTCCTCCCATTGACTTCAATGGGGCTCGGGTGTTCGGCCGAGCACTCGAGCCTCAGGGGGTGCTCGGTCAGAGCACCCGAACACCCGAGCATTGGGGTGCTCGCTCATCACTAGTTCTCATACAGGTGTTCAATGCATATAGGCAATACACACACAAAACACATGTACATTCTAATGTACTTTGAGACACAATAAAGATGAACCATCACCATTCTATCTGTGTCTGTAGGCGGATATATTTGAGAACACATATGTCAATGTGTTACCACACCCAGGGTAGAGTATGCCCCATACATGGAAAGGCATCACCCACATCACAGGAGTCCACCACTTGTTTGCCAGTGACTGGACTCTGTGATGTATCCATGTAAACAGATGATGGTGGCAGTGATGCACCAATGTGTTGTGGGAGTGATGAAGAGGTGATACAGGGGACATACTTCCACAGTGAATACCTGTCCACAGTATCTGTATTGCTCAGTATAATCCATGTTCTGAGATTTGGCTCCACTTTGACATATCTCAGTACATGGGCTAACGAACAACCAGACTAAGTGGACATGTGTTATCACTGGTGAAGTCTGTTACACCCTTAGGGAAACAGCAACTCAACTTACAGGAGACCCCAATGCTCAGCCCAGGATATCAATGTGTGTGCTACACATTGAAATCCTAGGTTAAAAACATTGGCTTCTCCAGTAAGTCAGTTGCACAATGAGTGTGTGAATCCAAGACAACATGGATACATGTCCCATTTATCTATCCTGCTTATAATGTCCCTGCTAAATCACAGAGCTGTTTGTCTGGTTATCCCATTAACCCACTGAGTGCAAGAGTGGTCCCCAACGCATTTCTTTACAATGCGTTGTCTACCACTCTGGCACTCAAAGGGTTAAACACAACATATGAAGTAGACGAATGTTCAGTGTTGTACAATTTGTTGTGCTAAGGGGTATGTTTTGTTGTTCAAATCAACACACAACACCGCCATATAACACAGTGGTGTAATATGGCTCCAGGGATGTATTACAAGTTGAATTTGTACAACGGTGTGTGTGTGAACCCATGTTGTAGCATCCCAATAACATTTCACATAGGCAGAGGTTGTGTTCACTGCATTGTATGGCAATGCATTGGAGACAACCCTGCCACCCAATCCATAACTGAAGACACAACAGATCAGACTGGAATTAAAAAAAAAATGTTTTCTTTATTGAAGGGAAACTTAACAGGTTGGGCCTTTCATTTTTTCTTCTTTGGGTGGGGGGCCTTGGCCTGGGTGCCAGAGGTGGATGCCCTTGTGGATCTCCTGGTAACCCTCTGCCCCCTAGGTGTTGCTTCAGGGGTAACACTGGAGGGGGTGGTGGTAGCAGTAGACCCCTCGGTGGAACGCAAGTTCGACCTCTCCATCCTCAGGTTCTCTCTGCGGTTGATCTCCCTTAACTCCACAAGGACCTGTGTCATCATGTCCATGAGACCAGTCCTGAGCTGGTGGAGTAGTGTGTTCCCCCTGGCCACCTCCGACTCCAGAGCTTGGATTCTGGTCTCCAATTGGGCAATGTTCCTCCTGGATTGCCTCCTGCTCCTGGTGATGTTGCTGTCTGTACTTCTACTGGACCGGAGTAGTCTTCTTTGAAGGGCCATACACTCCGCCTCCATGCCTGTGAGGCGTGCGGTCCTGGAGGTGGATGTGCCCGGTGTCCCTGGTGCTGCTGTTTCCTCTGCTGCTGTTGAGGGTGCTCTTTCCTCCTCCTCTGCTGTTGAGGGTGCTCTTTCCTCCTCCTCTGCTGTTGAGGGTGCTCTTTCCTCCTCCTCCGCTGCTGAGGGTGCTCTTTCCTCCTCTGCTGCTGCTGAGGGTGCTCTTTCCTCCTCTGCTGCTGCTGAGGGTGCTCTTTCCTTCTCTGCTGCTGTTGAGGGTGCTGTGGCTGCTGTTGGAGTGGCTGGTGCAGATGATGGGCATATGCCCACCACATCAAGTGATGCAGAGCTGCCCAGAGATGTGTGTGCTGGTGGAGGTGTGAATATGTCCCTGGGTAGGGGGCGCTGGGGCTCACCAATCAGGCCCAGGTGTGTGTAGTCCAGTGGCCAAGGGTCATATGGTGGCCACTGATAGGTGATGGGACCCCACCTCGGATCATACCTTGGGGCATGCTGTGGAGCCATCCAGGAGGGTGGGTTGATCTGGGAGGCATATGGCCCATATTGGGTGTTGGCCACTGTCCCTGGCAGCCATTGCCTCCCTGGCGGTGGTGGTGCTGCTGATGGAGGGTAGTAGCTGGTGGAGGTGGATGGATGTGTCCACCTCTCCTCCTGTGGCATCCAGCCACTGTACTGGGGAGGTGCAGCTGGAAAGGGTGGTGCAGCCTGTGGTGGTGCAGCTGGAAGGGGTGGTGCAGCCTGTGGTGGTGCAGCTGGAAGGGGTGGTGCAGCCTGTGGTGGTGCAGCTGGAAAGGGTGGTGCAGCCTGTGGTGGTGCAGTAGGTGGTGATGCAGCCTGTGGTGGTGCAGTAGGTGGTGATGCAGCCTGTGTTGGAGGGGATGGTGATGGTGGGTAAGGTGACCACCGGCTGGTCCCCTCCTCTGTGTCCTCCTCACTGGGGGGTGACATAGCCTCCTCCACTGTCTCCTGCTGGGCTTGACGGCCGTAAGCTGTGTGGAGGAAGAAGATGTTGTGATTAGTGACCTTAGCCATATGTTTGTGGAGACAATTCTACTTTGATATGTGGTGAAGAAAAATATATGTGTTTGTGTTAATCCCCCTGGGTAAACAAGGGTACTCCCACTGCTGAAAGGTGTTGTTTGAGTTATTACGGGTGAAGGTTTCATTTTGAGGTGCAATATCACAGTGTCCAGAAATAGTACAGTGGGGCTGTTGCTACACCCTCCCATGTAGATATCTGGTCCCTGTACCAGAGCTGTCCATATGATTGTGTAGTAACAGCATCACTGTACAATATCAGGCCACTGGGATATTGCCCCTGACATATCCATGTCTGAGCTGTGATACCTTTTGCATCAACACACCTTTCAGCAGTAGGAATACCATTGTTTAACTCGGGGGGGGGGGGGATCCAACAACATATATTTGTCTTCACAACTTGTAGGGATGGCTATCCCTCCAGGGGGGTGGCAAAGGTTAAGTCCACCTTGATGTCAGATTGTAGACATTGTGGGAACAGATGTTGTTCTCTGTTAGTCCTATCCCTCCTACCCTCCTGGTTGTTCAGATATTGCTCTATGTGACGGATGTAGATTTCAGTCATTTGTCCACACGAGGGATTTTCAGCAGAGACAAAATCAACCCATTTAGAGAACAATACTTAATTGGAATGGTGCACAGGGTGTGCATGATTTACAAGCACACTCTGTGGACCATTCCAAAGAGGTATTTCTCTCGATATGTTGTGACTTTGGCTCTGCTGAAGAGCCTCCGTGTGGTCAAATGATGGATATCTTCACCTGTCACATGGAGCAATATCTGTATAACCATGAGTGTTGGAGGGATGGGACTTAGATCAAGACACATCTGTTAACGATGGCAATGATATGACATCATGATGACATTACCCATTGCTATCCCATTACAGTGACACACAAGTAGAAATGGTCATATATGTATGTGGATATGTACCCTTCATATGGATGGAGTAATATCCTTCCAAGATGTGATGCCAGAGAGCATTTCATTAGGTGTGATTGCCTTACTGGCTATATATGTGCACCCATCCAACAAGACATTGTATTGATATGATGGATATGAACATACCTCGTATATCCCATCTACGTAGAGTGTGATATACTATGTATGTGTATTTGGATGGTAGCAATGTAGGTTGATATGTGATGGGTGCACATATCTGGCCAGTAAGGCAATCACATCCAGTGAAGTGATCTCTGTGTTCACATCATGTTGGAACATATTTAGTAACATTTGAATCCTAAGGGCAACAATCCAGCCAGTAGTGAGGGATATCTTTGATTGAGGCCTGTTTTTTGTCTGTGTATGAGCCCATCCATCCTTCTGTGTGAGGCAACCGTACTCAGTCCTAGATATCCATCAGTCATGGCCTGTTGGTGACCAAGGTACAATGTTTGCTATTTGTTTCCCATATGTATCCTGCATAGAGATGCTGGTGTACCATCGATCCATGGCATCAGCACCCCTGTGGATCCATGTGGGAATCAGATATGGGATATGTCATTTCAAGTCAGAGTAAATGATTGCAGCCACAACACCAATGCCTACTTTTTCCAGCTTGAATTCTGTAAAATAGTTTTCGGCCTGTGTGTTGCACCTACAAGCATTTATTCTGTGTGACACTGTGATGTGTGATCTGATGCCCCCTTTTGTGATTCAGTAAGCGGTGATGTTGAACCGATGACATGAACATGATGGTGACTTCTCCAGTGATCTCCTTTCCCCATTTCCAGTGATTTCCATGGAGTCTGTACAATGGGACCCTATGAACTTGATTCTTGTTTTGGCATATTCTCCATGGACTAACACTGGTACTGGTGAAGTGAGGGTTACTTTGTGTCCACCATGTGTTTGTCACCGCTTAGTGAATGTCCCCTGTGTAGCATGTGATCGTTGTCCTATTGACTTGTTTGTTGTCAGGTTAACCCCTTGAGTCCCAGAGGGGTTGCCAATGCATTGTTGATCGATGCATTGATGATCCCTCTAGCACTCAAGGGGTTAGGGTGGGGGTGGGGACATGGGTGACATTGTGTGTGAACAGTGATGATCTATGACAGTCGACAATTTGAAAATGAAGGTTTGTGTATTGTGTGTAATGAGCACAGCGACAGGAGGGTTGAAGTAGGACTTTGACAGGTTTGTCCCAAGTTGGACGTTGCCATTTGTCCAGGTGTTGTGTCCTTTTTTTAACCCTCATGGTGCTGTGTTGGTGCAGTTGTATGGCTGAGTGATGGCCATGTGTTGAGGTGTGAGTGTGTGTGCAGCTGGTGTTGGTTGCTGTAGTGTGTTGTTCTGTAGTGTTGCACTTACCGGTAGTGTGGAGGCTCCTCTCATCCCCAGTGTCAGTTCCTCCCACGACCCCCTCGATCATGGTCGGGGACATGTTCTGCCGCACCATCTCCTCCCAGCCGCAGAATGTGATGGGCACAGATGGGCCACCTCCGGTGCCTCGGGCTTGCTTGGCCATGTCAGACATCTTGTTCTTGACCACCCTCCGGCAGTCGCCCCATCTCTTCTTCACAGACTCCACGTCCCGCCTGCGTTCACCCGGCTGCAGATCTGGTTCCAGGCTGCCTTCCTCCGCGCTGCCAGGCCAGGGACCTTTGCCGTCGGGTGGAGAACACTCTGCCTCTCCAGGACAGCTTCCACAAGAGCCGTGTTCTCCTCCTCACTATATCTGGGATCCCTGATCCTGCCCTCATCAGCTCCGGCATGGGAGGATTCAGAGCCGGAGTGCCCTGCCTGGTCTGACCCTGCCTGTGTGGGGTGCTCCCCAGGAACTACCCCTCGTCCCACTGCAGGTTCTGTCCCTGTCCTGCGTGTTCCTGCTCTGGTGGGCCTGGTCCCCCTCCGCCCTGCGGATCTCCCTCTCCCACCCCTGCTCTGCTGAGGGATCCCCTCCTGACCTTCCTCCTCCTCCACTACTCTCCCCATCCCTCTCTCCTGTCCTCCTCTCCTTGACATCACTCACCCAGTCACACCCAGGCACTCCCACAGGCCCTCACAGACACACTCGATCCAGTCACTCTCTGTCACACACTTTCACTCCCAGATTCACACTGTCAAAATAAAAAGTAAAATGTGTAAGGTGTTATGAAATAAAAGGACTATGTGTATGTATGTGTATGTGTTTGTGTTTGTATGTGTGTATGTAATATGTGCAAAAGTGTGATATGTGTATATATAGTGCACCTCTCTCCTCTCTCCAAACTGCAAAACTCCTCTACCTCCAATGAACGCGCCTCTCTCCCTCTCTCTAATGACTATCCTCCGCTCCTGGGTCCTGATATCTGGCTCTGAAGAACTCGATAACAGACAGTGTGTGGCGGTTATTTTTGGGTATATATAGGTGTATTTGAAGTTATTTGATACATTGGGGCTTTGGGATTGGATGTGTGTTTGAATTTGTTTTGGCATCAATCATGGTTGCTTGACAACGGCAGCCGTTATGTTACATGTTGTTTGGAGCTCAGTTATCGTGTGATTTGTCCGCCCGTTGTGCATTAACATGAGCGACAACGGGTTTTGTGTTACGTGTTTTTTGTGTGCCTACGCTCGATAGCTATTCTCGTAGAGTAGTTATTGAATCTGCCGTAACTCCTGTATTATTTGCGAGCGATGTGCCTTTTTCACTTAGCGGCTGGTTTAACGGTTGCCTTTAAATCTAGGCCACAATGTCTTACAATTATCATAAAATTGACTTCTTGGATATTACCATCAAAAGACGTAGTGATAATTGTATATTCACAAATCTTTATAGAAAACCTACAGCTACTAACAGCCTATTGCACTACACTAGCCATCATCCAGTGACTATGAAAAACAATATTCCTGTTGGTTAATTTTTGCGCCTACGACGTAATTGTAGTACAATAGAAGATTTCAAAACAATGTCGGAAGATCTACAAAATAGATTTCTCGAGAGGGGATATAGCAAGACGGTGGTAAAGAAAGCATATAAGAGGGCGTTATACTCTCCACGATCTTCTCTTTTATATCAATCTAAAACAGCATGTGGAGATCGACAAATAAGATTTATTTCCACATATAATTGTCAGTGGGATGAGGTGAGGAAAATCTTGAATAAACACTGGCATATTCTAAAAGCTGATGAAGATCTGTGTCTCCATGTCTTGCAAAAGAGCACCCAATTTACGAGACAAGTTAGACCACAGTCATTTACAATATAAAAATAAACCAGTGATCTCAGGATCACATCCATGTGGCCATTGTGTTGCCTGTCAACACATGACCACGATGAAAGGGATAAAAGACAGATTTGGAAAATTCCATACTATCCAAGATTTTATTACATGCCAATCGAAGGCGGTGATTTATTGGTATTATGGAAGTTAGTGTTGAAAAACACTAAGGGAGCTTATCACAATCTAAAAATCTAAAAACAATAATAATGCCAAAATGTTTGCTAGGTCTGAAGTATTTTTTATATATCTTTTGCCATCAGGTACTATGACAGGGTTCTGCAGCCTGAAAAGTCTTCCAGAAGTATCCATGGACAAAGAAAGCTATTTGTTTCCCTAAGTGAATGTAGTAGTTGGGGTTCTGCCTGGCTCTGATAAAACCAGAACAAAATTCTTGTCAAATTATGAGTTTCCCTATGTAAACTTGGAAATAAAATGCTAGGGCTCTTTGATTTATAGCCGTATAACTTTTTTAACTGGGACAAAATTATATGACTGAAATGTAACCCCAACAAAAGTACTAGTTCAGCAGGGATTGTTTACAGCTGAGTGACCTGTTATATGAAGTGTATGGGGGTTCTTTCCATGCTGTTATAGCTAGCTTACAAGCATGTGTCTCAGCAGGCTGTCCAATCAACTGGCACTTCCCCCTGGCAATCAGATGGCTAATAATAGCAGGAGCATGAAGTATATGTGTGTTTATGTCTTTTCTGTTAAAGAAAACCAACAAAAGGCCCCTCTTGCTTAGTAAAACGATAGTGAGTCACCTGCCACAGCCCTCATCTCCCTGGTGCCCCAGTTTCTCATTTTATTGGCCATTCCCTTAATATCTATCACGGTGCCCGTGATTGCTGCATTTCCTTGTCTGTCACCAGTAGGGGGCTTCTATTGGCTGTCTGCATATAGCCCGCCTCATATTGCCTATTTAAACCTGGATTGGGCACCCTTTGATTGCCCTTTCGTGTTGTTTCTGACCTTTTTGCTATCACTATGTCCAGTGATAGCTGGGCCTCTGTTCCAGTGTTCCTGAGTTCCTGATCTTAACTGTTCCAGTGCCTCCTGCTTGCTGAGTTGTTCCAGTCCTGGTTCCGGCCTAGTCTCTGGTGATGCAGTTCCTGCTGAACTTCTTCTCTGCTGTTTCCTGACCTGACTGATCGTTGCTGGTTCCTGTCATTTCATCGCCTGTCTCCTGTATCCTGGCGACCTTCTGTCTGGTCGCGTTGGCGACATTGCTTGTTAGTCCCAGCGTGCGGACGCTGGTTTGCTCCAAAGCCTTGCGGCTATACGATTCGCTTGTTACTCCAGTGTGCGGACACTGGTTTGCTCCAAAGCCTATTGGCTATACGATTCAGTGTTGGTCCCAGTGTGCAGACGCTGGTTTGCTCCTAGACTTGCGGCTATACGATTCGCTTGTTACTCCAGTGTGCGGACACTGGTTTGCTCCAAAGCCTATCGGCTATACGATTCAGTGTTGGTCCCAGAGTGCGGACGCTGGTTTGCTTCAAAGCCTTGCGGCTATACGATTCGCTTGTTACTCCAGTGTGCGGACGCTGGTTTGCTCCAAAGCCTATCGGCTATACGATTCAGTGTTGGTCCCAGCGTGCGGACGCTGGTTTGCTCCAAAGCCTTGCGGCTATACGATTCGCTTGTTACTCCAGTGTGCGGACGCTGGTTTGCTCCAAAGCCTATCGGCTATACGATTCAGTGTTGGTCCCAGCGTGCAGACGCTGGTTTGCTCCAAAGCCTTGCGGCTACATGATTCACTTGTTACTCCAGTGTGCGGACACTGGTTTGCTACTAAGCCTTGCGGCTATACGATTCGCTTGTTACTCCAGTGTGCGGACACTGGTTTGCTCCAAAGCCTATCGGCTATACGATTCAGTGTTGGTCCCAGAGTGCGGACGCTGGTTTGCTTCAAAGCCTTGCGGCTATACGATTCGCTTGTTACTCCAGTGTGCGGACGCTGGTTTGCTCCAAAGCCTATCGGCTATACGATTCAGTGTTGGTCCCAGCGTGCGGACGCTGGTTTGCTCCAAAGCCTTGCGGCTACATGATTCACTTGTTACCCCAGTGTGCGGACACTGGTTTGCTCCAAAGCCATGCGGCTATATGATTTACTTGTTACCCCAGTGTGCGGACACTGGTTTGCTCCAAAGCCTATCGGCTATACGATTCAGTGTTGGTCCCAGCGTGCGGACGCTGGTTTGCTCCTAGCCTTGCGGCTTTTATGATTCATTTGTTACTCCAGTGTGAGGACATTGGTTTGCTCCTAGCCTCACGGCTATACAATTCCCCTGTTGGTCTCAGTGTGCGTACACTGGGTTGCTTACGATCCTGTCAATCTGCCATTATCATCCGACTGCTATTACTATCTCTGGGCTGCCCTGCCCGGTATTGGTAAGGCCGGTAGAACCTTTTGCCACATTCCATCTGAGGTTGCCTTACCCGGTATTGGCAGGGCCGGTAGAGCCTACACTGTGTACTTTATGGGGCTGCCTTGCCCGGTAATTTGGTAAGGCCGGTAGAACCGTTATGCTATTCCATCTGCAGGTTGCCTTACCCGGTACTGGCAAGGCCGGTAGAGCCTAATATATATATATCTCAGACTGTCCTGTCCGGTATATTGACAGGACCGGTAGAGTCTGCATTCTGTCTGTACTATTTATCATGATTTATATATGTATGTGATGCCATCCTAGTGATCATTTTATTATTTCAATAAAATTGATTTTTTTACCTAAAACTTGTGTCTGAGAGTCATAACAAACCGTGACAATATCCCTCCATCTTTCTTCCACCTAATTTTCCATTAATTCTCATCCTCTGTCTCTTTAAAGGCAGACAAGGGTTTCCAGATGTGCTGTCCAAGCTCTTTTGAAGAAGCACACAGAAATGGTCAGTGTTGAGGACCACAGATGCAGTGGTCGGCCAAGGAAAGTTAGTGCAGCAGATGAAAGACACATCATGCTTACTTCCCTTTGCAATCAGAAGATGTCCAGCAGTGCCATCAGCTCAGAATTGGCAGAAAACAGTGAAACACTGGTACACCCATCTACTGTCCGGAGAAGTCTGGTCAGAAGTTGTCTTCATGGAAGACTTGTGGTCAATAGAGAAACCGATAAGTTAGTGAAAACGGGAAAGGAGGGGATACAGATTGGCACATCTGCTCTCATAAAGCATACAGCCAGTTTATATATATAAAAAGGATAGTGCTCATTTCAGTGGTGGGAGCCTTTTCCTTTCACCTACTTTTCTAACCATGTCATAATTTCTCAACTTCATGAGTACCAGAAGAAGAGAATGCTGGAGGCATATATTCATCAATAATCACTAGACGCTTCTTCCACACTACTTTTATATTCATTGATGCTTTTTAAAACCTCAAACAATTTCTTTTTACTTTTACCTAACATATCCCTGCACTATTCCTTTCCCCTACCCCTGCCCCTAGTATGCTTGCTTGACATTATCAATGTAATGTGGCATTTAACAGTAAAGTATGCACAGTACAACTGTTTGAGTGTATAGGCTTGCACTTTATGAAATACTTTATCATGTGTCTCTGTCCTTAGTATCTACACAGTCAGCCTCAGTCACAGCTCACTTCACAGTCCCTATGCATCTGTCCTATTAGTCAAAATATTTTTATTTATCTATTTATATATTTATTTTTATTGAATGTCCCTATCTGTCACTGCCTACAAAAAACTCCCTCTAAGGGCAACTTCTTCTGCCTATCTTTCCCTGTAGCTAATGTTAAGAGGATTTCAATAACTTTCACTCTTTCCCAATATTTCTGCAGTCTTAATTGTTTACAGTATAGAATAAGGGTACATCTTAGTCTATATCAGCGGTTCTCAACCTTTCTAGTGCCGCAATCTTTGATAAAATTTCCCAAGTTGTGGTGACCCCTAACAGAAAAATTATTTTCGTTGCTTCTGCATCGCTGACATTTTGCTACTGTTATGAATAGAAATATAACTATCTGATGGTTTTAGGCGACCCCTGGCAAATCGTCATTCGACCCCCAAAGGGGTCCCGACCCACAGGTTGAGAACCACTGGTCTATATGCTGGCATGACTTCCTCTTGCTGTTGTAGAGAGAGTATCAATTGTTCTTTTTTATCTCTTGGGTGTCATCCTGCAAAGCATATCTCTCAGTCACAGAGGCACAGCTAGCTCTCTAGCTATTTTGTTTTTGGGGTGGCAGGTAAATATTCTTTCTCTCTTCATACTCCCACTGACTCCCCTAACATGGAGAACAAATTGCCTGCCCACAGGACTCACTAAGCTAAGTTCCAACTTCACTCTCTTTTCCTATCTCCTCTAGCTCCAAAATGCTGTTCATTTCTCTCTTTCTCTCTCTACTAGAATGCCATGCTGTGGGAAAAGAAGGGAAACTTTCCACATGGGGGTGAGTTAATTCTTACAATTGATTTCAATGCAATGAGTAAGGTAGAAAATCAGCATTTTTTGTAAAAAGTTTTCTGCTGTTTCACTTTGAGGCAGAAAATTTGAACCGTCACTACCTATAACCTCTATTCTACTGCTACTATCTCACTATCCATTACAAAGTAGAAGAAATAACACAGTTGATCTACCTTCTCTTTCAGAGCTCTGCAAGTCTGGAATAACCTACCAGAAAAAAATCAGATCTTCTCCCAGTCTAAATTATCTAACTGTAACTGTTCATAAAATGTAATACCATATTTATTTATTATTATTTTTTATGTAAATATGTAACCATATTTATTAAAGAAAACTGGAGTTTTTCTGGTGTAAGCCAGCTGCACCGAAGGGGACAAATAAAAATGCCTATTTTGCCATGCACCTGAATATAGCTTTTTAACCCCTTCAATGCCAGATAGGTCTCTAATATATTGTTTCAATATGCATTGGAGACTTCTTTAGCATTCAAGGGGTTAAAAGGCCAATTTAACCCTTTGGGTGCCAGTTCATTTAACAGGAATTTTAATTTGTACCCTATGGTGTAATTGCTTTACTCCAGATTAATTCAATATTTAATTCATATTTATGAATATGGGCCTTTGTTCTGCAAAAGCTAGTCAGGACATACTTGAAAGTGAGAAAAACCCCAAGGTATGTTACAGCACATCAGGACCTCAGACTCACTGCACATTATGGGCTCGATTCAACTGACCCTTTAGGCCAAAAAACCTGTAATGGAATTTTTTCAAGCACTGTAAGCCATTCAATTCACAGGGCTATGAAAAAATGCCGGCAAATAATCCCTTGCCAGGCAATAAAGTCAGAGACGTTTTGGCCCATTGACAAATGAGACAAATGCCATAGGTTGCAATTCAATAGACTGCATTAGCTGCTAAGATCCAATAAGGGACTCACTTTAGCACTTAAATTTAAGACCTATTTTTTTTCTGACTAAAGTCCCTTATCAGAACTTTAGTCAGCCAACACAGCTATTGAAAGCAAAAAACCTAAGCCCCCAGTGGATGTATTGATATGTGGCCCTAAGCCCCATATCAGTACATCCAATGTACCTAAAAAGTGTTAAGTGTTAGTAGAATTAACCCTATGAGTGCTAGTGGGGTATAATTACCCCTCCGGACCTCATAGGGTCGACTAAGGTAAAATCAACATCACATAAAAAGTTACACTTACCATTAATCCTGATGTCCAGCAGAGTCCTCAGAATGCTGGTCAGCTACTGTCCATCTTCTTTCTTCTCTTCTGTCTTCTATCTTCTAGCTGTAAAGAAAAAAGAAAAGTATAAATAAATGTTTTGCTCAAATATCCCACACATAGGTGAACCCATTGAATGCCAAGAGGCACCTCTCTGGGGCTCTTAGGGTTAAACAATGTATGAGGGTGCGGGTGAAGATAAATAAAGATACCTCCACATTGTTGAAAAGAAAACTCCATTATTTGTAGAAAATAAACTCACACTTTCCTATTTCTCCGCTGCTGTGTGCTGCTGCGGAGGCAGCGGTAATGGAGAAATGAATGTGCACAAAACCCCGTCCTTCCCTCATGGACCAAAGTCCATTCCACACTGTGGAAATTTGAACAGAGACTCCCTTTATATAGGAGCAGTCTCCGTTCAAATCGGCCTGTGAGTGAAGGATGCCAGGCTCTGTGCACATTCATTTCTGCGGCGCAGAATTAGAAAAGTATCAGTTTATTGTCTACAAATATTGGGGGTGTTATTTGAAACTATGTGAATGCATTGTTTTCAACAATGTGGAGGCATCTTTTTTATCTTAACCCTTTGAGCCCCAGAGAGGTGCGTACCCCTCTGGCACCAAAGGAGTTAAAGTATGTATGAATGTGCAGGGTATTTCATCACATATATGTTAAGTATGTCCGGCACCAATAGTTAGATTTTTTACCAATATTGCCACTATTTAGCTGTGTTTTGGGAACTTAACGCACAAAATGGACATTTGGCCACAAGACCTTTTCTGTGGCCTCATGTCCATTGTGCTTTTAGCCGGTAGGACAATTGAATACCGACTTAGACATTTTCTTTTGTCGGTCGGTATCCATTTTGCCCTACCAGCTTTTTTAACAGCCCTATAATCTTTTAAAAACTGGAGGAGTATGCAACAGAACTTTGCAATGCTTTACAAACCACTCTGAAGCTTAAACATTGAAGTAGACTTATAAATTCTACTTGCTTTATTCTAAAAAAATTGCTAGCAACTGTCATGTTTGCCTCCATGGAAAGGAAAGTCACAACTGATTGAATATGTTATCTGTTAAACAAAGGCATAAGGGCAAACTTATTTGTAATCATTGGGATTTGTTGATGGTATTACTTAAAAAATGTATTGCATAGATGATGATAGGTTTCTTCATTTTAACTAGTTAAATTTATTTCATTTATGGTGTTGTAATTTAATTAAAGCAGGAGACCATGTATTGGTAGTTCTTAGAGTAAAACAGTTATTAGCAAAATACATATATCATCTTCAAAATTATTGAATATGAAGAAAATCAAAGACAAATTATTGTGCTTTTTTTATCATGTTGGGGTGGGTGTAGATCTTTTGGGGTCTCTATGAATCTTGTTACCTCCAACCACCTCAGTCATCCTCTTCCACGCTTTAAATTTGCACAATAGTAGATATTGATGTAATTGTTACTGAGGAAAAAAATGATGTAAAACGTATTACACAATTATGATGTCCTGCTCAGACCACTGCCCTTTTAGGACTGCTATTACTGGTACTGCTGCTAGTCATCACTCCTTGTGTTGCAGGTGTGTCTCCAAATCAGATGTGGTTATGTTTCAGATGGAATCTCTATAACCATACAGAGATATACTTCTAGGTGTTTTAAAGTCTAGCAATGTTTCTTTTTACTTCTATCCATTGGCCGCTAGTTTGCGGCAGGGTTTCACTGTCATTTTATGATGCAGCACTTGGTCTCATGAGTTTTAATTCATCCTTTGTGTTGGTGTTAAATGGCTTAGTACTACTACTGGTGGAACTTTTCATATCATTTTACGAACAGCCTCCACAGGAGGAGGAAGATCATCAATACAGCCATGACTGCAGTCACTTTTCTTGGCATGACTTTACTACCACCTACATGTCTATGCATTGCTCCTATTAGTCCATACCACTACCCCATTTTGTGAACATGATAGTAGGTGTTATTTTTATTCTGAACTACACTACAGAGCGACACCAATATATGCTTGTATTTTTCTTGTCCGAGTGTGGATGAATGTCTTGTCTGTTGCTGTCTGTCTGAAAATAATGTACAATGTATGCCTATGTTTCTAGTATATCACCAGCAGGGGCGGATTGTACTATCGGGCATTCGGGCATGCCCCGGTGGGCCGGTTCCTTCTTGACAGGGAAGGGCCGCTCTGCAAAATTACAGTGTAGGCTCCAGCCCCATGGAAGTGTCACAGGCAGTGACAGCAGTGTCACAATGTGAAAGAGACTGCTGTTCTGCATTTCAAAGGTGCCCTGGGTGAAGCAGCCACTTGACAGCCTTGGTTGTTATTTTTATGATTTCTAACTTAACCCAGTGCTAGAGAGGCTTTTAACACATTGTGAAGCGATATAAAAGACCTCTCTAGCACTCAAGATGTTAATTTGCTCCTGTACCTGCATTCCTGTTGCTGCCCTGCTTCTCTCCAGCGGACTCAGCCTCCCGTTCCCCGGACCTTATCAGGCATGTAAATCATTCACATTCCTTTTTTGTCCTCGTCTTTTCTCCTGTTTTGACTTTTTTTTTTGAGTCATGACCCATGATCTCATAATTGAAAAACAAGAACCCTTTGAATTCCAGAGGGATACCCATGTGCATAGCGTTTGATACTCCTCTGGAACTCAAAGGGTTAAAATCAGAAATATTGCTCCTCAAGATAAAGAGGATAAGTGTTGAGGAAAACTACTCAGAGAAACTAAAATTCTGCATATTCCCATTGATTTAAATGGGGCTTTTGACCTCCTTGAATACAAAGGGTCAAAAGCCCCATTTAAATCAATGGGAATATGCAGAATTTTAGTTTCTCTGTTTGAGTAGTTTTCCTCAAAACTTATTCTCTTTATCTTGATGAGCAATGTTCAGGGACACATTTCCTCTTACTTTGAACATCTCTGATTTTAACCCTTTGAGTGCCAGAGGAGTATTAAACGCTTTGCACATGGGTATCCCTTTGGCATTCAAAGGGTTCTTAATGTTCTCCCATTATGAGATCATGACTCAATCACACACACACATACAAATGTAACTATTGTAGCCCCTTCTACTACCCAAATGCCAGCTCAGAACCCCCCATATCCTCCTAAACTAGTAGCCTCCCAAATGTGTCCCATCTACTCTATGGCTGCCTCCATATGCCAACCTTTGTACCCAAGCACCTCCATGGGCCCATGTTTAACCATACTGGCCACCATATGCACCCCAAACCTACTACCTACCTACTAGTCCTCTGTGTTCAGAATGTCCACCATATGCCCCCCCAAACAGCCCACATGCATATATATATATATATATATATATATATATATATATATATATATATATATATATATACACATACATACATATATGCATGTATCATGATATACCAACAAAGGGGCCAGTTTTTTTAAAAATGCCCCAGGCCAGTATCTGCCCACAATCCGCCCCTGATCACCAGCACTCTCTCATTCACAGCTCAGATAGGGTCACCTGCCTATCTTTTACAAATTTGTTTTACTTTTTTTTTTAACTTTCTGTCACTGCATCTTCTTTCTTCTACTTTGAGTTCAATCTCCCCCAGTCCACTTAACCCATACTGCTCCATCAAATTACATTCACTATGCTTAAAGGGATAGTAATACTTCGTTTTAACTTTATTTTATTTTGTAGGCATTAAAAAAACATGAAGAATGATATACGTCGTATCTCTCAAACCTTTATGGTTTATGAGATATTCACAAGCAAAGTTTCCCCCTCCCACCCCTTTTACCTAGTGTAAACAATCTCTTCTCAGATGTGGAATGCAGTCCATAGACCAGACAGATAACAGCAGGGGACAATCTTCTTCCTATGAAAACAATGAAATCCTTGCCCCCCTTGACAAGTTTTTCAGGTTTTTCCCTTATCTTAATTGAAGATTGTCCCTCTCTGCAGTCTACCTGGGCCCCTCCCTTCTGATCTAGCTGAACAGTGTGACATCAGTAAAAGGGGCGGGAGGGGGGCACTTTGTCATTGAATTACTCTGGAACTACAACTCGGACAGAATTGAAATAACTGAATTAGAGCTGCTTTTATTATTAAACATTACTATCCCTTTAACTTAAATCAACTGGATGTTTAGAGGAAGGAGGAAAACAGAGTAATTACTGACTGAAACCAGGGTCATTCTGAGAAGGATGAAAATTTCACACAAAACTGTACATTTTAATGGTTTTAAAGGGTACTTGTAAGTAGTAGCTATAAGGCTTCCAAATCTGTATTTATCAAGAAAATGTATTTAGTTTATTATAGTAGGAAGTCCTGCTTTAAATATAATTTACATTATACAATGAGCTTTAGTGTTTGTTCTAGATGTATTTACAATATTCTTTGAGATGTAGAAGATGTAATGAAATTTATTAATGGCATAAATGTGTAGTTTCAGTATAGTTACTTTAAATAAAACAATATGAATGTCAATGTTTTACTTAAATATTAGTTTAGAAATCATATCTGCATATCATCATAGTAAAACAAAGCACATAATATTAGTAACACAAACCTAATTTCATTACAAAACACACTGCTAATCCTTTGTAACACTAACTTCACTTTTTCTATCTTGTGCTTCAGGACTCTATTGATTTGTCTGAGGCTGATTAATGTTTCAGGAAGGCGTCAGGCACACTAATGCAGAGATGAAAAAATGATGTTGTCCGCTTATAAATTTACAATCTAAATTTACAATCTATGTTACTGCATTTTAACAAGGAGACCACATTATGTTCTCACTGCTAGATAAAGAACTATTCGCATAACACAAGAGTTAATATTTCTAAGTTGAAAATATTTGAAAGCTATAACACATTTTTTTTAAATCTAATATATGAAAAGGTTGATGGGATACTACATCTAATCTATTATTAGATTTTATTAATAGCTAAGTGGTGTGACAGCAGATGGCTTTATATGATGTATCTAAGAAAACTGATCCCTCGCTTTATCAAATAACATGTATCTGTAGAAAATGAGTAAGCAAAGCAGACTCTGATGAAAATAAATAAATAAATAAAATATCACCCATTCATTAGCAATAAAACTCAATCATCACTGGTCTTATGTCCGGAAAAAACACTGAGTAATTTTGGAGCTAACCAGATGCTCTAGAGTGGAAGAATACAAATTCTCTTTTATCTAAATAGGATATTTAAACCCATGCAAAGCAGTGCATTGAAGACTTCTCTCTCATTTGTAATGAAAGGTCTAAAATATATAATAAACATGCTCTTTATTAGATGGGTTAGGGTAGAGAGGTTACATGTTATCAAATAAAAAATACAAAAAATAATAAAACCTAGAATTTATAATTGCCTAAAAATTGAAATATTTATGTTTTTGGGTTGAAATATAGCAATGGCTGGAAAATTCAGCCTTAAAAATAAAAAATAAGATGAAAATATCCTGTTTTGTCTCCCACAAGAACTGCCATGGGAAGACAATTTCTACAAATGTTTTCCCATGGCACTGTTCCATGTATGAATGTATATATCATTAGTAAATCCTGTATTACTAGCAGAGTATCCTATACAATAAAACTCTAGGATGTTTGTCCAATGCAGTCATGCGCAGCAGAGACTGCCCAAATGCACAGAATGCTGGGAGCATTCTGTGCGTTCGGGCAGTTGCTACAGTGCATCACTGCATCGCATTCGCCGCCAGTGAGGCGCAGAGCAAGACAGGACTCTTAATCCTTTGAGTGCCAGAGGGGTACACAACACATTGCAAAGCAATGCATTGCGTATCCCTCTGGCACTCAAAGGGTTAACATCACCAGGACCTTGGCCCGTGTACACGGGCTTTTACACTAGTATTTAAATAGTAAGCTTACAGTAGTAAAATTATTTTATACCATTCATCTTGCATTTAGATAGTATATATCTCCCTCTCTCTCTCTTCTTCCTCTCTCTCTCTCCCTGTTCTAAAAATATGCACACCTGTCTCCTTATAGAAGCTTATCTTACCACCACAAGGTTATAAGTATCTTATGGACATCTATGCTACCATAGAACACCACCTGCAAATAGTACATTATGCAAAAAAAACATGTATTTAGCACTATGAAAGCAATAGTATAAAACTATGCCTTATTATTACTTTGAACATTAGGCAGGAGATGTTCTATAAACCAAAGAAAAAAAAAGATAAAGGGCTCGATCCAAATGTTGGAGTAGAAAAATGTCGGTAGGACAAAATGGATACCGACAGACAAAATAAATGTCTTGGTCGGTATTCAAATGTCCTACTGACATTTAGCACAACGGATGTTTGGACACAACACCAGTTTTGTGCGTTAAGTTCCCAAAACGCAGCTAAATAATGCCAGTTTTGGGAACTTAACAGTAAAAAAACTAACAATCGGTGCCTGACATACTGTCAAGCACCGATTGTTAAAAAGTCTGTGTTAAACTTACCTGTCATCCACTGTCTGTCTCATTCTGTCTCCATTCATCTTCTCTTGTATCTTCTGTCTTCTTTCTTTCTTCTTCCTGTAAAAGAAAAAAATAAGTTTGAGTTAAATCAGCTGTGCTTTAAACTGATTGGCTGGGAGGTGCGTAAGCATATCCCAGCCAATGGCTGTGAGGGAATTAGAATTAAGCTGCCCATATATAAGGGCAGGCTCAATTCTAATTCTTTCAGACTGGAGCGGGCATCGGCCCGTGAAGAAGAAGTGGGGAGGGCTTTGCCACCTTATTCTGTCTCTGCCGCTACCTTGCAGAGACAGCAACGAATTAAGCTGAGTTGGATATTTAGTTACTTATAGACAATAGAAATACATTGCAATTAAGATATATGGCAAACATTTCCTAACATGTTTATTATTGTTATTATTCTATATGGGCAATTTTTATTTGAAGACTGGCACACTACTATGTACTTTAACCCTTTGGGCCCCAGAGAGGTACGCAACGCATTGCTTTGCAATGTGTTACGTATCACTCTGGCACTCAAGGGGTTAAGGTATCTATGCTTTTAACTCAAACTTATTTTTTCTTTTATAGGAAGAAGATAGAGGAAATAATATAGAAGAGAAGACAGAAGATAGAAAAGAAGGACAGATGACCAGGAAGCTGAGGACTCCGCTGGACATCAGGATTAATGGCAATCATAGGGTTAATCCTACTAAAGTCTGACACATTTTTTACCCTTTGGATGTATTGATATGGGGCTTAGAGCCCCATATCAATACATCCACTGAGGACTTTTTAACTTCAAGCGTCTGTGTCGGCTGTTTAAACAGGCGATAAGGGACTCACGTTAAAAAAAAAAAAATAGGTGTTAAATTTCATGTGATGACGTGAGTCCCTTATCACCTGTTCTTGGCTAACTCAGACATTTGAATTGCTATTTACGGTGTTTTCATCCTTTTCAAAGGAAGAAAACACCTCTTAAGTTTAACTCATGAAGGCTTCTTTTTTTACAGTATTTTTTAAGGGCACAGACATTTGAATAGCTTACTGTGCTGGAAAAAATGCTGTCGGCTGAAAAAACAGCCGTCTCCAACATTTGGATCAAGGCCAAAATTCCTAGACAATTCTAGGTACTACATTCCCGTGTTAAGAATAAACAAAGTTTTTATGCAACACATTCTGCAAATGACCTTGTGCACATAGTGCTATAAGAAAATCAGTTGTTTAAATGGCAAAAGGTGTTTAACTGTTATATACTCAGAACTTACTAATCGTATTACCAGACTGATCATTATCAATGATTACCTGTTTCACTATTACAAGCAGACAATGATCCAAAACATACCTCAAAATCAACCATGAACTACTTCAAGAAACAAAAGCATAATGTTTTGGAATGACCTTCCCAGTCCCCAGACTTAAATATTATTTAAAATCTGTTGGGAGATCTCAGACATGAAAGGTATGCAAGATCATCTCAGAAAATTTCTGAACTAAAGGCACAGGCAGCATCAGTGGGAAAGAACTGAAATGTTGCTTTTTTTGTGTTTATTTAAACATCCCACTGGTGCTGCCTGTTTGTTTTTTTATTGTTTTTGTATCCATTGTATCTCAGGAATGTGCACCTGTGCATAAATGGCCGTTAATAGCAAGTGCTTCCATCAAAAGAACATATTTATCACAGAGCTCACATTCCCAATAATGTATTATTATAACAAATATTGTCTAGGAATACGATATATTTAAAGGTATAGTAATACTTCGTTTTAACTTTATTTTATTTTGTAGGCATTAAAAAAACATGAAGAATGATATAAGTCTTATCTCTCAAACATTTATGGTTTAAGAGATATTCACAAGCAAAGTGTCCCCCTCCCGCCCCTTTTACTGATGTAACACTTCTCAGCCAGGGCAGAAGGGAGGTGCCCAGGTAGACTGCAGAGAGGGACAATCTCCAATTAAGATAAGGGAAAAACCTGAAAAGCTTGTCAAGGGGGGCAGGGATTTCATTGTTTTCATAGGAATAAGAGTATCCCCTTCTGTTATCTGTCCAGTCTATGGACTGCATTCCACATCTGAGAAGAGATTGTTTACAGTAGGTAAAAGGGGCGGGAGGGGGAAACTTTGCTTGTGAATATCTCATAAACCATAAAGGTTTGAGAGATAAGACTTATATCATTCTTCATGTTTTTTAATGCCTACAAAATAAAATAAAGTTAAAACGAAGTATTACTATCCCTTTAAGGTTATATTAACCCTATTCATGTTTAGGTTATACTAACCTGTTAAGTAAAAATATTCTATAATAACAGCAAAAATAAATTGCCTCTTTAAACCAGCAAAATATCCCTTTCCTGCTTTCTTCATGTGCCGCTGTCTTTCAGGTGATCCGTCTATTACTGGGAATTTAGATTAAATCTCATGTAATCTTGGTATTTAAAAATATTTGTTACAGATTCACAACTCTGTAAATGTAGACAAACTGCAAATCATGTTTCAATGTATTTAAATATACAAATCTTGAAATGCATTTAAATCTACAAAGAGATTAAACATATCTGGCTTAGAGTCAGGAATGAATGGGATTTCTCTTCTAAAAACTTTATATTCATAACTAGTGTAAAAACCCATGTACATGGGCCAAGGTCAGGGTGATGTTAACCATTTGAGTGCCAGAGGAATACGAAAAGCATTGCTTTGCAATGCATTGCGTACCCCGCTGGCACTCAAAGAGTTAAGACCCGGTCCTGCTCTGCGTCCTGCCCCCGATGCAGTCATCCACTGTAGAGACTGCTCAAAAGCACAGAATGCTTCCAGCACAGACCTCCCAGCATTCCACACAGAATGCTCCCAGCATAGAACTCCCAGCATTCTGTGCGTTCGTGCAGTCTCTACTGCGCATGACGGCTTCTGACAAACATTCTAACTAATTATTATATAGGATTATTTAAAGTATGGCCTGATAAATTAAAACTTTACAAATCAATAAGATCACATTTTTGGTCTTTTGGACTTATCTCCCCTCTCCTATATGTCCTTTAGACCTATGTATAACCCTCTAACAGCATTATCTTTATGCAGACTGACATTTACATCAAAATCATTCTGTAAACCCCTTACAAAATCTTTGAACCAACACTTATCCTCCTTTTACTGTCTCTGTATGTTGTCACCATTCCTAATTTGATTGTAAGTTCTTCGCGGCAAGATCCCCTTCCCAAAGTGTAATTCACTTGGTTGTGTTTATGCACTGCTAATAATACAATGATCATTTAACCAAAATTTAGCCACTCCTGTATTTTTGTACTATTATTACTATTTCTGGAAAGCACTATGTACAAGTATAATGCTGTGTTACTAAAGATATATACATACATATGTACACAAACATACTGATGACTACTCCTTCCCTCTCATCAAATCTAATAATTATTAACGTCAAAACAAATTCAGACTAACCGTGGAGGGGTTAAGATATACAGAGACTGTAAACTCCATTTCTGGGGAAACCATCTGCACCATGGGGAAAAAATCCCCCAAATTTCCTTTGATTATATATATATATATATATATAGTTTTTTTTTTGTTTTTTTTTTAAAGCATATGCTAAACAAGACTCACAATTAAAAACATGCCTGACATGGCTTCATGTTACATAGAGAAAATAGTGCAAATGTGTCATGAGAATATATGGAGGAACTGTTAGACTACAGCGACAGGTAGGCAGGGAAGGTCAGGATTGCCTAGGTGGAGGAAAAGGAGACTCCTCCAACAAGGGATTACTGAGCTAGTAGCCGGGATTCAAAGCTTGGGATCGGTGCTAGGGAGTGTGGGTTTCCAAGGACGGGGTTGTGCTATATAGGTGCTGGCCATGAAGCCAGATGTTGTCCCCAACAGAGAAGCTGCAGGGCGACCCCGGATAACCCCTCCCGAGACAAGCTATACTAAGCAATCCCCAGGGAGAATAGACAAATACTCCACACAGGAACAGAGGTACTCACTCAGGACCCAAGGAGCTGGAAGGTCCCCTGCTGCTGGAACAACTGGTCACAATCACTGGAGCAGGCAGAGGCAGAGTCAGAGGAGGTCCGGGTTAATTAAAGGGAACAGCAACACTGGAACAGGCAGAAGCAGAGTCAGAGGAGGTCCAGGTCATACACAGGTGACAGCAACACTGTAACAGGCAGAAGCAGAGTCAGAGGTGGTCCGGGTCCTACACAGGCTAAGCAACACTGGAGAGGCAGAAGCAGAGTCACAGATGATGCGGGTCATACATCGGCTAGCAACACTGGAAAAGGCAGAGGCAAAGTCAAAGGGAGTCTGGGTCAAGCAAAGTTTAAGCAAGAACAAACCATTCAGGAACAGATGAGAAGCTATACTAACACGTCTGAGAGAGCAGACTGCAGTGTTAAGAAGCCCAGGACGCGAAGGAGAAGAGCAAGCCTAGAGAGATCCGCTGGCAGTGCGCATGCATGAAGACACAGGAAGTCGCATGTGTGGATGAAACCGGCAAGGGCACAGGCAAACGGAGGAAGCTGCAAAAAGATGTGGACACATGCTGAGTGGGTGAAGCAAGGGTATGACAGGAACCTACAGATTTGTATGTAGGGACCTGTGAATATTGGGGTTTTTAACCCCTTGAATGCTTAATGGGTTTCCAATAAATTGTTTTGTAATGTATCAGAGATTTCTCTAGCACTCAGGGGTTAAAATCCCCTTTTAAATTAATGAGAAATTCTATTTGTTCTCTGTGATGCATTTGGTTTGCCTCAGTATTGCACCACTTTGCTTTTGTACATAAGGCCCATTTAACATCTATGCGTGCGCACCAAGGCCTCAATTTAAATGTCCCCTTCACCCCAAAAAAACACAGAATGGCATTTTTTCAAGCACAATAAGCAATTCAATTACCTATGCTTTGAAGAAATACCACTGGAAAAAAAGCACTTTGGGGCACTAATTTTGTGCCTGTTTGCACCCGTTAAGACACATTACAAAATGTTGTTAGCATTAAGATACATTAAGGGACCCGCTCTAATGGGTGACAATCTGCACCCAGTTTTTTTGGGTGCAGAATCCCTTAACACATCTCAAAAGTGCAGATGCAGGAATTGAAACTGAAAAAAAACCTAGAAAAGTGGCCAGTGGATGTATTGATATGGGGTCTAAGCCCTATAGCAATATATCCAAAGCAATTCCACAATGTGTGAAATATTAGTAGAATTAACCCTACGAGTGCCAGTGGGGGATGCTTAAAAACAGTTCCTGACAATAAACACTTACCATTAATCCTTATGTCCAGCTGAGTGTTCAGCACTCTGGCCAGCCATCTTCTGTCATCTTCCTTCTTCTTTCTTCCTCTTTCTTTTTATTTTCTGTATGCTTCTTTTCTGTCTTCTGCTCGTCTGTCTTCTTCTCTTCATCCTTTTATCCAATAGTTACCTGTAAAGAGAAAAAAACCATTAATTTTGGTTGACAAACCTAACTTGGAATATGTGCATTGTTTAACCCTTTGACTGCCAGAAGGGTACACAATGCATTGCATACCTTTCTGGCAAACAAAGGGTTAACCAATGCATAAATCCCAATCTGAACGACAATATTCCTCCAAATGAAAAATCATTCTCCCAATCTAATCCGCAAAAACCCAAATCTTCTCTTTACATCTAAATGTTGAGTATAAAGCGAAAATATTGTTGCATGTAAAAAAGAATACAAGTTGTGGGCTCCGCCGCTGTCATACTTTTCGGACTGATGCACGAGCCAGTAAGTGGGAAAGAGAATTGTGACACTAACTATTAGTCTAGAGGCAAATAGGGGAGCTAGTTGCTTGCAGTTTTAGGGAGGGTGGGTGAGTGAGACTAAGTTCAGTGATTATGACAGACAGGGACACTTTAAAAATAAAAACCTTTGATATGACAATCCGTCTAGGACTTACTCTGTCAGACCGACAGTAACAGTGACAGAGACTGACTGTAATAATGACATAAATCATATAACAGAGTGAAAAAAATCCACTACTATACTATATTCTGTACCACTTGGTTTATGTTAACAGCAATCATCAGTACTATGGCTATGTCCACTACAAGTGTCAAGGACAGGGATAAATGGTAAAGACGTGTGGGAGAAGTGCATGGATGTGTTGTTGGTGGTTAGAAAGTGATGCTATTGCAGATAGTGATAACGATGGTCCTCTTCCTCATTGTGAGGAGGAATCCATAAGTATAATTAGTGTGAACATTTCCCCTACTAGTAGAAGTACTAGTAGTGCTACAAACCTAAAGATTATTTTGATGAGCAGAGTCATTCTATTGTTGTAGCCACAGTGGAGGAGGAGAATTTAACAGTGGAACAAATGCTGCATCAGATAGTATTAGCAAGACTTCACTGCACTGCAAAGCAGAAATACAAGTAAATGGTAGGAGCACCAGCAGCACTTTGGAAGGGTCATGAATTGCAGAAGCACTCCTAAAAGCAGAAGGGAGTGAGGTACATCACTTAACAGTGTTGGTTAATTGACAGGAAGTGAGGAAATATTATCTTCCATAACAATAACACTAACATCCTGAAGTATGGAGGCGTTTGACTTAGAGTTAGTAGTTGGAGTTATCAAGAGTCATAGAGTGTTTGCTGCCATTCCCACCTCCATTAGTCATCTATGAAATGGCAAACTACTTAAAATGTTATCAGTTGACATGCTGCCCTATTCATTTGTTGAGAAGAACTGATGTCCTGTGTTGTACTCTGCTAGCATATTCCAAGTGAAAATGGCTATACCAGAGTTGTACAAAGTAGTGGTTAGTCTAGTGAGCAAAGGGCTTATGGAAAGAAAGTTCACCTGAGCATAGATATGTAGATAAGTGGACACACTACATGTCTGTGAATTCTTACTGGTATCCTTTTATTATATACAAAAAGAATTAACAAATTTAGTAAGAGGTATATATTCAGATTGCTTCTGAAATAAAATACACATTGACATAAGTATATATATATGCAGGAACTTGTAAGACAGTATGTATATCTTTATTATATAGGCAAGGATTCATCTAATATCTATGCTAACTTATGAGACATCCAGGTTGTACTAGAATCTCTAAGATAAATATGCAAGCATCTGCCTCACGTCGGCATTTAGTTACAATGTATCAGGAAGAAACATATTCCTCCAATATCTATGCCTAATAAGAGATCCAAATTATATTTGATTCTCTAGAATAAATATACTAGGACCTGGAGGTCTGTAAAATGTATAATGTTGGCACCTGTGTTTCCATTTCACCTGGCCCGATCAAGACTGAACACAACTGCATGAGATTAGCCTCTATTTGTATTTGATTGTTAAGCAAATCAACAATAGTAGAGCGGCTTAGATAACACATGCACCTTCAAGGGAGCAAATTGCTAAACCATAATATGTGCAATAATAAGAAACTAATCACTTGCTGAAGCGTATGGCAAGTGACAATATCACAAGCGGCTCAGAGTAGTGCAAACAGTAGTTGCCTTTGATTCTACTGGGCAATATACTCTAGTACGGTGAAGTTATTGATAACCCTTGAGTAACAGCGTGGTTTCCAACCAAAAATCTTAAACGGGTCATTGCAACTAACAAGCCTGCCTAATGTGAAGTGTATAATGGAGCTGTCATAGTACAAGCTCCCTGATGTCTTCCTGACGTACGTTTCACTTATATTCACAGCTTTATCAAAGGATACTGGCCGCCTTGATTCTGCTGGTTATATAAACCCTCCCCCAAAAAGAGGAAGTACTCATCAGCCTGTTTCCAATTCATTACAAAAAGTCAATCACAGGTAACAATCACTTATGCAATTATACAGTCTTGAGGTTATAATAAAGAAATATAAACAGAATGAACATTTCTGTAATTGAAATCAAGTACTATATGTCCAAACTCGTAGTAAGAAAATATACTTTAATCAAAAACTAGTCAGAAAATAATAACACATTCGATCTGCTGAAAGGATATACAATCTGTATCTTATAACAGATTTTGATGGAAAACTCACTCTATGGAGGATGCTATCGGTGGCCATGGGTTTTCTATATAGATATGTTGCTAGATACCCTTTGTCATTTTTGAATATCGTAATGTCCAGAAAGTTAATACTGGTCATATTTATTTCAACTGTCAGCCTCAAATTATTATCATTCTGATTTAAATAACAGACATACTATTGTGTACCCTCAGCATCACCATCCCACAATATCAGGAGATCATCAATGTATCTAAACCAAAGTATAAATTTCAATAACCTCAATATTAATTTTCTATATTCTGTTGTGATTGTGGTGTCCCTGGTAAGGAAAAATTCCATTGCCCTTATCCCTTGCCCGTGACCAATCAAGGTGTAAAGTGATTCCACGTCACATGTAACTAGTAACATGGAGTCATCAATTGGAAGATCTTCTATTTTGCGTAATAAGTCTCCTGTGTTTAAAATGACAAAGGGTGTCTAGCTGCGGTCCAGGCACTTTGCTTGCTGATCTTGCTGTTATTATCTTTGTGTTGGGGAAGTCTGGAGAAACAAGTTGTTGATTTTGTTTTTTAGCTATAGATATATTTTTTGATAAAAGATGAGGGTTGGTACCATGTTAGCCGTAGAAATACAGACGGCAAATATAGTTTTTGATACCTTTTATTGGCTAACTAAGCAGATTTAAATGCAAGCTTTCAAGACCTTAGGTCTCTTCCTCAGGCATGTTATACAGATAAATATGAAAACATCTCTCTTAAATACAAGTACACATTGCATTGTTTAGCAGGGAAATCAGATAAGTGAACTAATTCCAGATATCTTAGATCAGTCAGTGGTAAATTGCACTCTTCCTCTGAGGCTTTAGAGGTATTTACGATGCTCTTTGGTCTATTGGAAAGGTTAATCAACTAAGATGTAATGTGACAAAAATTCTTAGTCTCTATTTAAACCACTACAAATTGCATTAAATTTTAACATTAATTTACCTCCCATACCTTGCTGTCCCTCTGAGTGCGGAACGGTCCCATCAATACAGTTAACTTAATATCCCTGACACTGTGCCCATTTTGACAAAAATGTTCTCCCACTGGTATCTCTGTCTTTTTGTTATTAACACTGGATCTGTGGGAATTAAATCTCTTATGTAGTGCTTGTCCAGTTTCTCCCACATACAGAGCTGTTGGGCATTTTGCACACATGATAAGGTATATTACATTGGATGATTTACAGGTGAAGGTACCATTGATCTCATAGTGTAACTGGGTGTTTGGAATTGGCATCTGGTCTGTGGTGTAAATGTGTGCACAGGTTTCACATCTCTTTTGTAGGCAGGGAGATGTGCCATTTTTTGTATTTTTATTCAGGGCACTCCTCACCATCAGTTGTTTCAAATTGGGAGGATGCCTGAAGGAGTGTAAGGGAGGCTTTTGCATTGTCCTAAAGAAGAAACAATTAGAGAGAAAAGTAAAAAATCTTTGTTTTTTGTCAAAAAGTCATGTGGGAAATGTTTCTGACTTCTCATCCACCCCTAGTTATTAGCAGGCCAATGAATGCAGTTGCAGCAGTTCACTACCATCAACACCACCACCTCTGTAAGTATTAGCAAACTCCTCTGCAGAGTAGCACTTACCATCAGTGTGCCAATGTATGTATGGAGTGCTTTGAGAGACAGCCCATAGTTTTAAAAAAAACTTCAGCAAGTGATAGATGAATGATTTGTACACCACTGCTTGGAAGCTAGCTTTGTGTCAGCTGACAATGACTCCAACATCATATCTTCCCTGGGCATGGCAGATATGGTACATATACCTTACTTTGTGTATGATCTCAACCTATTAGTCACTTACACTTTGTCAAAACCCAAAACCATCAAAGAAATGTTGAATGCTGGAAATCTGTGCACATTTTAGCCAGTACTATAGCGCACACAATGTATTATATTCCATACAAGAGTGTAACCACCTGCCCAATCACCAGCTGAAAATGGAGGTCCCGACCAGGTACAATTCCATATTGTACATGCTAGAACATCTGTTTGAGCAGAACAAGGCCAATCTAGCTACATTGCAAGGTTCTTGCTATAAGCATAATGGTGCCAAAGTGTGATCAATTTGATATACCATCTCTGCTTTGGACAGTTTTCTAGAGTAATACCCACAAGGGCGTAAGGCCTCACCAGGAGCTGAGAGTTGTGACAACAGGGCGCCCACTCCAATCTTGGAAGGGTCAACCTCCAGGGTAAAGGGCAGGGAGGGGTTGGGATGCACCAATATAGGGGCTGCAGCAAAAGCTGCCTTCAGATTTTCAAAAGCCAAGATTGCTGTTTGGGACCATTCAGAGGTCTTGGCCCCTTTACAAGTCATGTCAGATAGTGGTTTGACAATAGAAAAGTTTTTTATGAATTTTCTGTAATAATTCGCAAATCCCAAAAATCTTTGGATCGCTTTGAGTCCCATAGGACGAGGCCATTTAAGTACAGCAGACAACTTTTGAGGGTCCATGGCGAACCCGGAAGCAGAAATGATATATCCCGGAAACGTTACTTGGGGCTTATGAAATTCACACCTCTCCAACTTGCAGAACAAGTTGTTCTCACATAATAGGCTCAAAACCTTGGATATATCAGAGCGATAGATTTCTAGCATTAGAGAGTGAATGAGGATAACATCCAAATAAACAACCATGCAGCTTTGTAGGAGTTCTCATTGATTAACTCCTGGAAGACAGCCGGGGCATTGCACAGACCGAAGGGCATAACCAAGTATTCATAGTGCTCACTCCAGGTATTAAAGGCTGTCTTCCACTCGTGCCCTTCTTTTATTCGTACCAAGTTGTAAGCGGCTCTCAGATCAAGTGTCATGAAAATTTTAGACCCTTTGACATGGTCAAAGAGTTCAGTAATCAGAGGTATGGCATAAGCATTCTTGACCAACAGTTTGTTTAAACCACGAAAGTCAATGCATGGACGTAGCTCTCCGTCCATTTTCTTGACAAAAAAAAAATCCAGCACCAGCGGGGATGTGGATTTACAAATGATGCCTCTTGCCAGAGCATCTGAAACATACTCTTCCATAACCTTATTTTCCTCAACAGATAAGGGGTAGATACGACCCCTAGGAGGCGTAGTACCAGGCAACAATTCCAAAGCACAGTAGTAAGGCGTATGTGGTGGTAAAGACCTGGCCTTAATTTCGCTAAAGACATCTGTAAATGTGTCATACTCCTCGGAGAGGAGTGGAGCAATAGCGTGAGTGAGTCTTATAGGACATGACAGGCAGGACTAAGTACATTGTGGAGACCAAGCCACAATGTCACACCTGTGCCAATCCATCCTGGGGTTATGTTTCTGTACCCAAAGAAACCCCAGAATGATGGCAGAATGCTGAGAATTAATCACCTGAAATGTCAGGGTTTCAGTGTGAAGGGCTCCCACCCTCAGGGTTAGCAAAGCGGTTTCATGCGTAATGTGTGAGGGCTGCGAGGGTCGCCCATCAATGGTTACTACAGCCAGAGGAGAAGCAAGTGGCTGCAAAGGGATATTATTACTGACAGCGAATTCTGCATCCATAAAGCATCCAGAGGCCCCTGTGTTCAGAAATGCTGGAAGTGATATTGACTTATCTGCCCAATAAATGCAGGCCTTCAACATGGGCTTATCCGAAACATTCTCTGGGGGAAGTGAAATGCCACCAATGATTTGGCCCCGGACTGGAAAGGAATGCAACAAATGTTCAGATCCACCACGGTACAGACAAAGACCCTCCCTCCTAGAGGCCCTCTCCTCTTTAGAAAGCAGGGTAGAACCTGCTTGCCTAGGTTCAGTGCCCTCAGAGGCCAGTACAGGAGTTGTGGGAGGAAAGTCAGGAGAGGACAATCTGCAAGGAGCCCTCCGCCGGCACTCACGAAATGGGCCTCTCTCCCTGATAATGGCATCAACTTGCATTGGCTCGCAACCATCAGAAACAAGCCCAGGGGGCATAGGAGGAGAGGGAGGATAGGGTGGGCTTGAAGAATGAGAAGCCCCTCTGTCCGAGGGCCTCAGCAGGCTCTACCTAAATGAGGGTCTCTCCCTGTCAATCAGGATACAAAACAAAATCAATTCGTCCAAATCTTTAGGTAATTTGCGCTCCGCGATTTCATACTTCAATGTGTCACACAGTCCTTGGGAAAAGGCAGCTATCAAGGCCTCATTATCCCAGCCTACTTCCGCATCCAGGGTGCGAAATTCAGTATAGTAGTCCACCACAGTACGTGCACCCTGATGAATGGTCATAATGTTTTTTGAAGCCGAGGCCACGCGTCCTGGCCTATCAAAAAATTTCCTGAAGGAGTCCACAAACTCCGTAAAGTTATACACAATGGGTTTGTCCATCTCCCATAGTGGGTTAGCTCAGGTCAACTCCCTACCACTGAGAAGAGAAATCAGAAAGCCAACCTTACAGCGCTCAGAAGGGAAGGCATGCGGAACCATGTCAAAGTATATGCGAGTTGATTGAGAAAACTACGGCAATCGTCTTGGTCCCCACCATACCTCTGTGGGAGCTGAGCGGAACCTGACAACCCCTTGATCATGCCTGCCTCAGAAGAGGTTTGAGCCACAGGTGCCTGTTAGGGAGCGGAGGTGGCCACCGCTTGTGGTTTAGTGCGTTCGAGTTGAGTGGTGCGTTGCAACAACGTTTGTATGGCAAAAGACAGTTGGTCAATACATTGATCCAATGCCTCCATCCTCTCCAGGATGCTTTGAAGTACTGCATTACTATCACCGTCTGAATTCATGTCCCTTGTGTACTGTATAGTAAAATGTATTTTATTAAAATATAAGTAAGGTAGTACACAATAGTAATATCGCAAGAACAAGCAGAGGGTTCTAAGCCAGCAAGCACAGCTATCAGAAATAGTAGGCTGCCCAGATTGGCCAAACTGCTGGAGACTAGGCCTCAGCCACTGGTAGTCTCTGTAATGGTTTACTGACACTCAGACCAGGGTATGAAGTAAAAACACAGTTTTATTGAATCAGGATGATAAACAGTGCCCCTAGGGGCCAGCACAGGTAAAAACAGTATTGACAAATACAGACAAAGTATGTGTGATACAAGCAGGAGTATAAGTACAAATAGAGACTGGAGTAACCCCAAAGGGTTAACAGGAGCAACTGGAGAAACTCAGTCTTAGATTGGCCAACGCCCAGGAGTAGATAACAGTCTCTGGAAAACAGTCTCTGAATGTAGAGAAAGGAGTAAAGTGTCTGCACTGAATCACTCTCTAGATAGAAACAGGGAGCGCCCCTATTGCGCTGAGCTGAGCCAATACCACCATCGTGGGCTAGGAGGACTGCTACTGCCAGAGCGGAAGGAACCAGAAAGGAATCGCCCTCAAGTACTAGTTAGTAACCCTGCGTATGCCAAGAGGATTGTGCCAATACACCCTTGGGATGCCACAACAGCCGGTTGCTGCACAAGCTACAAGGAGCCGATGCACTAGGAAATGCAGGTGGAAACGTACACTCTGAGTGAATGTGAGCCGGAGCCAGGACACCCTTCCGGTGTCGCACGGAATCCTTACAGCAAGAGCGAACAGACTACCGGCGCCAGCCGGTGTGGTCACGGTGCACCCCGAACACCGGACAGGCGGAGCACTGCAAGGAATAGTATGGCGTGTATAGGAGGCTCAGAGAGTAGCGGCTCAAAGGGCAAACAGAGGCTTGGCAAGCATACAAGTGGCACTAACCGGAGACTACTGGCAATGCACGGGTTAATCTGGTACACACAGGAGAGCACAGCTCAGCAATGCAGATGGCAAAGCAACCTCAGGCTACAGCTGAAAGGGCGAGAGAGGATCAGCGAGATACTGAACAGTTCAGAATGTCGCCAGAGCGACCGGAGAACACTGGAACTGCAACCGGACAGGAGCGACAACCTGAACCGGATGGATACAGCAGCAGGAATGTCAACCGGAGAACGGAGCAATCACGGAGCAGGGTCGTCAGCCAGAACCGGGTCAATCACGGAGCAGGGTCGTCAGCCAGAACCGGGTCAATGAAGGAGCAGGATCAGAAGAGGAGTCAGCCAAGCCGGATCGGTACACAGGAGACACTGGAACTCAGTAACGAGACGCAGGAACAGGAACACCACAAAAGGGCAACTGACAAGTGCCCAAGAGCCAGTATAAAAAGGAACATCCTGGGCGGGCCAATCAGCCTCCTCCACTGCAAAGGTAACACAGTCACAGATTGACAGGAAATCACGGGGACCGTGATAGTCTCTGCTGGAACCAGGAGCAGGAACAGGAACACAGGATCTTGGTTCGACGTAGCGAGGAGCTACCTGACTCACGCCTTCAATCAGCAATGTAGCAGAGGATAACTGACTCTCACCTGCAGACAGTATGGAGAAAGCGGAAGCTAGACCCACTCCTGCAGTCATTTAATAGCTATTCTTCTAGAGCCCCAGGTCTGCACCAGATTAGGTGTCTGCTAGCTACAGGGGGAAACAAGAGAATAGTCAGACAGAGTCACAGGTCAGCACCAGAAAGGGTAGTCAGACAAGCCAGGTCATACACAGTTCAGATAGTCAGCCAGAGCCACAGGTCTGCACCAGATTGGGTGTCCACTATAAGGATAAGGCAGAAGAACAGTCATACAGAACCACAGGTCAGCACCAGATTGGATGGTCAGACAAGCCAGGTCATACCCAGAGCCCAATGACATAGAACTGCTTTGTACAACAATGCAAGGGCAACTGAGTCAGGACTCGGACTGCCCTTTAAACCCCTCCTCAAAAAGTAGGTAGGAGGAGCAGGCTCAGAGGAAGGAAGTATCTAGGAGGAGACTATAGGAAGCATGGCATAAAACATAGGCCTGCTACACTCTGAAGCCTCGTGCCTGCAGATGACGCATCTTGCGCTGATGCATCCAACCTCTGAAATCTTACTGCGTCATCAATGCGGCATGAACGGCCGCTGAAACCAAGGTAAGCTGTGACATTTTGTTGATCCCATGCCCTTTCAGCTGCCTAATTATCCTGCTGCTTAAAAAACTCAGCAGCAGCAGTTGTTGCAAATTCCGCCTCAACATAAGGGCATTTGACAATGACCAGTGGCCACTGGCCAACAGGACATCACCTGCTGGCACTAGGCCAGTAGGGCATTTTTTTTTCCTTAGAGCTTGTGCTTTAAAAAAAAAAAAAAAAAACGCAAAAAGAAAATAGTCCCCGGAAATGCGATGCCGGAACTGAGGTAACTGTAACAGTAGTCTCCCTCAAAGACCCCTCATTCGAGGAGCCAAACAGGGTTTGTCAGGGACATGAACATATAATCTGTGCACCAGGACAGGAGCGTGAACGTCCCCAGCTGGCATCCAGCAGTGTTCCTCAGGACCAAAACCCTTCCAGTGAATTAAGTACTGTAGGCGCCCTCTGACCTTACAAGAGTCCAGGATACTTTGTACTTCATATTCCTCGTGATCTTTAATTCCCACAGGAACAGTATGGACAGGAGCGGAGGTATACCGGTTGCGGACCAAGGGCTTCAACAGAGAAACATGGAAGACGTTATGGATGAGCATATTGTCAGGAAGTTCCGGGGCATAAGCCACTGGGTTAATTTTGCGTAGTAAAAAGAAAGGACCAATGAATCGAGGGGCCAGCTTATTACACGGAACCTGGAGGTTCAGATTCCGGGATGACAGCCACAACTTCTCCCCCACCTGGAAGGTAGGTGCCGGCAAATGCCTATGATCTGCCTGCCTCTTCTGCCATTGCACGGAACCAGGTAGGGTATGCTGTACCCGAACCCAAGAGGTACAGAGTGCAAATCTCCTGTGCCTGAAAGACATCAGGGAGGACTGAAGGTTGAAACCCATAGTTGACCAACAATGGAACTCTGTGAGGAAGAGTTAACAGCACAATTCCTGGCAAACTCCGCCCAAGGTAACAAGGTAGCCCAGTTATCATGGTGATCCAAGATGTAACAATGGAGAAATTGTTTTAAGGCTTGGTTAGATTGTTCAGCCACACCGTTAGACTGAGGGTGGTAAGCGGAGGAAAATGCCAGCTGGATGCCCATCTGAGCACAGAAACACCTTCAGAAACAAGACACAAACTGGCTTCCTCTATCGGATACGATTACCCTGGGTATGCCATGGAGCCGAAAGACTTCTTTAGCGAATATCACCGCCAACTCCTGTGCAGAAGGTAAACCCTTGAGTGGTATGAAATGTGCCATCTTAGAGAATTGGTCCATGACCATCAGTATGACCGTGAAGCCCATGGAGCTTGGAAGGTCAACCATAAAAGCGATGGACAAATGTGACCAAGGACGCTCCCCGTTGTCTACCGGCTGGAGCAACCCAACCTGCAAGTGTCTAGGTGGGTTATTTTGGGCACAGGTCGTGCAATGTGCAGTGAAGACAGCACAATCGGACCTGAGACTTGGCCACCAGAATACCCACAACAAAGACCAAATCAGTTGGTCACGGCCAATGTGACCGGCTATTTTTTAGGTATAGTAGGTCTCCAAAAGCTTAATGTGCAACTGAGCAGGAGCAAAGCAACTTCCATCAGGCTTCTCAGCCGGGGCAGCTGCCTGGGCTGCCAGAATCTCTTCTCCCAGGAGGATATTTAATGCAAGTACGTATGATAGCCATGATCCTATCTGCCGGAATAATAGGAGTGGAGGAAGCTCCTCCCTCTACAGGCTGCAAAACACATGAGACAAGGCTTTTGCCTTCACATTCTTAGAGCCCTTAAGATAGGAAACCACAAAATTAAACCGGGAAGGGAAGAGTGCCCATCTTGCTCTCCTGGAAGACAAGCGCTTAGCTTCAGAAAGGTAAATAAGGTTCTTGTAGTCGGTTAAGATCGGAATTGGAGATTTCGTACCCTCCAGGAGGTGTCGCCACTCCTTCAGAGCCAAGATAATAGCCAATAATTCTCTGCCCCCTATTTGATATACCATCTACGTCTTGGATAATTTCCTCGAGAAATACCCACAAGGACGTAAGGCCTCACCAGGAGCTGAGCGTTGAGACAACAGGGCACCCACTCCAATCTCGGATGTGTCAACCTCCAGGATAAAGGGCAGGGAGGGATTAGGATGAACCAGAATAGGAGCTGCAGCAAATGCTGCCTTCAATCTTTCGAAAGCAAGAATCGCCATTTGGGACCATTCAGAGGTCTTAGCACATTTACATGTCATGTCAGTAAGTGGTTTGACATTTTTAATACATTTTCAGTAGTAATTTACGAACCCCAAAAATCTTTGGATCGCTTTCAGTCCCACAGGTCGAGGCCATTCTACTACCTTGGACAATTTTTGGGGATCCATGGTGAATCCGGAGGCAGAGATAACGTGACCCAGGAAGGTTTACTTGTGGCTTATGAAATTCACATTTCTCCAGCTTACGATACAAGTAATTCTCACTCAAAGACTCAACACTTTGGATATGTCTGACCGATGAGTCTCCAATGTAGGAGAATGAATGAGGATGTCATCCAAATAAACCACCACACAACTTTGTAAGAGTTCTCGTAAAACATCATTGATGAACTCCTGATAGACAGCTGGGGCATTGCAGAGACCGAAAGGCATAACCAAATACTCATAGTGCCCGCTTTGTGTGTTAAAAGCTGTCTTCCATTTGTGCCCCTCTGTAACGGCTTGTTTGACACACAGACACAGTAGGTTTGGATAAAACACAATTTTATTAAACAATTACAATCACAATAACCCTCACAGGTCCTGTAATATACATTTAATACAGCCACTAGACAGGTTATACAGAGGTAAGCCCACACATATCCAGTATAAGTAAAGAGTCCATAGAACAATATACTGACACAGGTCAGGTAGATCTTCTGTGAGTCCCAGTATATCAGTACTGCATGGGTTAAAAGCAGACAGAGAATGTTGACAGGCCCTTGTGTAGCAAGGCCTTTTAAGAAGCTCAAACAGAGGTGAGAGCTTTAATTCGAGTAACGCCCAAGATAATGGATACCAGACAATTGTGGACTGCCGTAGCAGTAACAGAGGCTGAGCAACTTGAGCACTGCCGTAGCAGTAACGGAGACTAGGCAACATGAACACTGCCGTAGCAGTAACGGAGACTGAGGGCTAGATTTAAAGGCTCAAGTTAAACCAGCCGCTAAGTGAAAAAGGCACATCGCTCACAAATAATACATGAGTTACGGCAGATTCAATAGGTACTCTACAAGAATAGCTATCGAGCGTAGGCACACACAAAACAAGTTACACAAAAGCCGTTTGTCGCTCATGTTAATGCACAACGGGCGGCCAAATCACACGATAACATCGCTCTAGCAAACCTGATTGATGCAAAAACAAATTCAAACACACAGCCAATCACAAAGCCCCAAAGTATAAAAAAACTTCAAATACACCTATATATACCCGAAAATAACCGTCACACACTGTTATCGAGTTCTACAGAGCTAGATATCAGGACCCAGGATTGGAGGATAGTGATCAGAGAGAGGGAGACAGGAGCATTCATTGGAGGTAGAAGGAGATTTTGAGTTTGGAGTCTGGAGAGAGGTGCACTTACTATACACATATTACACTTTTGCACATATTACATACACACATACAAACACAAACACATAGACATACACACACATAGTCCTTTTATTTTATAACAGCTTACACATTTTACATTTTATTTCTACAGTGTGAATCTGTGAGTGAAAGTGTGTAACAGAGAGTGAGTGGATCGAGTGTGTCTGTGAGGGCCTGTGGGAGTGCCTGGGTGTGAGTGGGTGGATGATGGCAAGGAGAGGAGGACAGGAGAGAGGGATGGGGAGAGTAGTGGAGGAGGAGGAAGATCAGGAGGGTATCCCTGAGCAGAGCAGGGGTGGGAGAGGGAGATCCGCAGGGTGGAGGGGGGCCGAGCAGGCACACGCAGGACAGGGACAGAACCTGCAGTGGGACTAGGGGTAGTTGCTGGGGAGAAACACACACAGTCAGGATCAGACCAGGCAGGACACTCCGGCTCTGAATCATCCCATGCCGGAGGTGACGAGGGCAGGATCAGGGACCCGAAATACACAGAGGAGGAGAACACGGCTCTCATGGAAGCTGTCCCGGAGACGCAGAGTGTTCTCCACCCGATGGCGAAGGTCCCTGGCCTGTCAGCAAGGAGGAAGGCAGCCTGGAACCAGATCTGCAGCCGGGTCAACGCGGTGGCTCCATGCAGACAGGACGTGGAGTACATCAAAAAGAGATGAGGCGACTGCTGGAGGATGGTCAAGAATAAGATGACCGAGCTCACCAAGCATGCCCGAGGCAATGGAGGTGGCCCACCCATCCCTATCACCTTCTGCGGCTGGGAGGAGATGGGGTGGCAGACCATGTCCCCGACCCTGATCGAGGGGGTCATTGGAGGAGCTGACACTGGGGATGAGAGGTGCCTCCACACTACCGGTAAGTGCAACACTACATAACAACACACTACATCAACCAACACCAGCTGCACACACAGTCACGCCTCAACACATGCCCATCAGTCATCCATACAACTGCACCAACACAGCACCCTGAGGGTTAAAAACAGGACACAACACAAGGACAAATGTCAAGGTTCAACTTGGGACAAACCTGGGACAAACCTGTCAAAGTCCTACTTCAATCCTCCTGTCGCTGTGCTCATCACACACAATACACACACCGTGATGTTCAAAATGTCGTCTGTTAAATATCATCACTGTTCACACACAGTGTCACCCATGTCCCCACAGGGAAGTCAGCACCTAACCCCTTGAGTGCTAGAGGGATCATCAATGCATCGATCAACAATGCTTTGGAAACCCCTCTGGGACTCAAAAGGTTAACCAGACAACAAACAAGTCAATAGACCAACGATCACATGCTACACAAGGGACATTCATTAAGCGGTGACAAAGAGATGGTGGAGACAAAGTAACCCTCACACACCCTCACTTCACCAATACCAGTGTTAGTCTATAGAGAAAATGCAAAAACAAGAATCAAGTTGATAGGGTCCCATTGTACAGACTCCATGGAAAACACTGGAAATGGGGAAAGGAGATCACTGGAGAAGTCACCATCATGTTCACTTAATCAGTTCAACATCACCGCTTACTGAATCACAAAAAGGGTGGATCAGGTCACACATCACAGTATCCCAGAGAATAACTGCTTGTATGTGCAACACAAAGGCCGAATACTATTCCACAGAATTAAAGGTGGATGAAGTAGGCCTTGGTGTTGTGGCTGCAATCATTTACTCTAACTTGAAATGACATATCCCACATCTGATTCCCACATGGATCCACAGGGGTGCTGATGCCATGGATGGATGGTACACCAGCCGCTGTTTGCAGGATACACATGGGAAACAAATAGCAACCATTGTACCTTGGTCACCAACAGGCCATGACTGATGGATATCTAGGACTGAGTACAGTTGCCTCACACAGAAGGATGGATGGGCTCATACACAGAGAAAAACAGGCCTCAATCAAAGATATCCCTCACTACTGGCTTGATTGTTGCCCTTAGGATTCAAATGTTTCTAAATATGTCCCAACACAATGTGAACACAGAGATCAGTGCACTGGATGTGATTGCCTTACTGGCCAGATATGTGCACCCATCACAAATCAACCTACATTGCTACCATCCAAATACACATACATAGTATATCACACTCTACATAGATGGGATATACGAGGTATGTTCATATCCATCATATCAATCCAATGTATTGTTGGATGGGTGCACATATATAGCCAGTAAGGCAATCACACCTACTGAACTGCTCTCTGGCTTCACATCTTGGAAGAATATTACTGTATCTATGTGAAGGTTACATATCCACATACATATATGACCATTTCTACTTGTGTGTGACTGTAATGGGATAGCAATGGGTAATGTCATCATGATGTAATATCATTGGCATCGTAAAAAGATGTGTCTCGATGTAAGTCCTATCCTTCCAACCCTCATGGTTATACAGATATTGCTTTATGTGACAGGTGGAGATATCTGTCATTTGACCACACGGAGGCTCTTCAGCAGAGCCAAATTCGCAACATTTCAATAAAAATACCGCTTTGGAATGGTCCACAGAGTGTGCTTGCAAATCATGTACACTCTGTAAACATTTCAATTAAGTATTGTTCTCTAAATGGGGCGATTTTGGCTCTGCTGAAGAGCCCTCGTGTGGACAAATGACTGAAATCTCCATCTGTCACATAGAGCAATATTTGAACAACCATGAGGATAGGAGGGATAGGACTAACAGCGAACAACATCTGTTTTCACAATGTCTACAATATGACATCAAGGTGGACTTAACCTTTGCTATCCCCCTGGAGGGATAGCCATCCCTAAAAGTTGTAAAAACAAATAAATGTTGTTGGATTCACCCCCCCCCCCCCCCCGAGTTAAACAATGGTATTCCTACTGCTGATAGGTGTGTTGATTCAAAAGCTACCACAGCTCAGACATGGATATGTCAGGGGCAATATCCCAGTGGCCTGAAATTGTACAGTGGTGCTGTTACTACACTATGATATGGACAGCTCTGGTACAAGGACCAGATGTCTGCATGGAAGGGTGTTGCAACAGCCCCACTGTACTATTTCGGGCCACTGTGATATTGCACCTCAGAATGAAACCTTCACCCGTAATAACTCAAACAACACCTATCAGCAGTGGGAGTACCCTTGTTTACCCAGGGGGATTAACCCAAACACATATATTTTTCTTCACTACATATCATAAGTAACTGTCTCCACAAACATATGGCTAAGGTCACTAATCACAACATCTTATTTCTCCACACAGCTTACGGCCCTCAAGCCCAGCGGGAGCCAGTGGGGGAGGCTATGTCACCCCCCAGTGAGGAGTACATAGAGGAGGGGACCAGCCAGTGGTCACCACACCCACCATCCCCATCCCCTCCAACACAGGCTGCATCACCTCCGTCTGCAGCACCACAGGCTGCACCCCTCCAAAGCTGGACCACAACAGGCTGCACCCCTCTAAGCTGCACCTCCCCAGTACAGTGGGTGGATGCAACAGGAGGAGAGGTGGACGTATCCAGCCACCTCCACCTCCACCAGCTACTACCCTCCAGCAGCAGTACCACCACCGCCAGGGAGGCAATGGCTGCCAGGGACAGTGGCCACCACCCCATATGGGCCATATGCATCCCAGATCAACCCACCCTCCTGGATGGCTCCACAGTATGCCCCAAGGTATGATCCCAGCTGGGGTCCAAGCACCTCTCAGTGGCCACCCTATGACCCTTGGCCACTGGACTACCCACACCTGGGCCTGATTGGTGAGCCCCAAAGCCCCCTACCCAGGGACATATTCACACCTCCACCAGCACACACATCATTGGGCAGCTCAGAGTCACTTGATGTGGTGGGCATATGCCCATCATCTGCACCAGCCACTCCAACAGCTGTCACAGCAGCCACAGCATCTCCAGCAGCAGCAGCAGCAGAGGAAACAGGACCTACAGCAGCAGCAGCAGAGGAAACAGCACCTCCAGCAGCAGCAGGGGAAACAGCACCTCCAGCAGCAGAGGAAACAGCACTTCCAGCAGCAGAGGAAACAGCACCCTCAGCAGCAGAGGAAACAGCAGCACCAGGGACACAGAGCACATCCACCTCCAGCACTGCACGCCTCACAGGGATGGAGGCGGAGTGTATGACCCTTCAGAGGAGACTACTCCGGTCGAGCAGGAGTACACATAGCAACATCACCAGGAGCAGGAGACAATCCAGGAGGAACATAGCCCAATTGGAGACCAGAATCCAAGCCCTGGAGTCGGAGGTCACCAGGGGGAACACACAACTCTACCAGCTCAAGACTGGTATAATGGACATGTTGACACAGGTACTTGTGGAGTTGAGGGAGATCAACCACAGGGAGAACCTGAGGATGGAGAGGGATCCACCGAGGGGTCTACTGCAACCACCACCCCCTCCAGTGTTTCCCCTGAAGCCACACCTAGGGGGCAGAGGGTGACCAGGCGATCAACAAGGGCATCCACCTCTGGCACCCAGGCTAAGACCCCCCACCCAAAAAAGAAAAAAATGAAAGGCCCAACCTGTTAACTTCCCCCTCAATAAAGAAACCTTTTTTTTTATTCCTGTCTGATCTGCTGTGTCTTCAGTTATGGATTGGGTGGCAGTGTTGTCTCCAATGCATTGCCATACAATGCAGTGAACACAACCTCTGCCTGGGTGAAATGTCTGTGGGATGCTACAACATTGGTTCACACACACACACACACACACACACACACACACCGTTGTACAAATTCAACTGGAAATGCATCCCTGGAGCCATATTACACTACTGTGTTATTTGTCGATGTTGTGTGTTGAATTTGAACAACAAAACATACCCCTTAGCACAACAAATGGTACAACATTGAACATTCGTCTACATCATATGTTGTGTTTAACCCTTTGAGTGCCAGAGTGGTAGGCAACGCATTGCCAAGAAATGCGTTGGGGACCACTCTGGCACTCAGAGGGTTAAGGGGATAACCAAACAAACAGCTATGTGACTTAGCGGGGACATAACAAGCAGGACAGATAAATGGGACATGCATCAATATTGTCTTGGATTCAAGCACTTATTGTGCAACTGACTTACTGGGGAACCCAATGTTTTTAACCTAGGATTTCAATGTGTAGCACACACACTGATATCCTGGGGTGAGCATTGGGGTCTCCAGTAAGTTGAGTTGTTGTTTCCCTAAGGGTGTAACAGACTTCACCAGTGATAACACATGTCCACTTAGTCTGGTTATTCGTTGATGTAGCCCATGTACTGAGATATGTCAAAGTGGAGCAAAATCTCAGAACATTGATTATACTGAGCAACACAGAAACTGTGGACAGGAATTCACTGTGGAAGTATGTCCCCTGTATCACCTTTATCACTCCCACAACACATCACTGCCACCATCATCTGTTTGCATGAATACATCACAGAGTCCACTCACTGGCAAACAAGTGGTGGACTCCTGTGATGTAGGTGATGCCTTTCCATGTATGGGGGATACTCTATCCTGGGTGTGGTTACGCATTGACAAATGTGTAATCAAATATATCCTCATACAGACACAGACTGAATAGTGATGGTTCATCTTATTGTGTCTCAAAGTACATTAGAACGTACATGTGTTTTCTGTGTGTATTGCCTATATGCATTGAACACTTGTATGAGAACACTAAATGTACTTTTAAACTAAATCGTACTACTTTAGTAACACTGCTGTCCTGCTCATGTGTTGTCCACAAGGTTTGACAACTCCGTAGATGACTGTACTGGTTATTACACTCGTGAATTTGTGTTTTCTGTGTCTATATGAGAATGTTCCAGTAGAGGTTTGTGTGAACCTCAGGTCAAACATTGCATCACAAACAACATCACCAGAAACAGCAAGGGGTGATCTTCATGAAGGTGTTGTCAAGACATCAATCCAGTCACATGGAAGATCTTCAGTTCAAGGATGGATCATGTTATGGATGCCTGTGGGACAAGAGGACAGGATTTGGAGCTATAAACCTGAACTGATCATCAAGCAACAACAATTTCGACTTTATAATCCCCTCAGTTTTCTTAATTACAGGTGAGTACACAAACCATTGCTTGACAATGTGTTGTGTACTCATCTGTAACCAATTATGTGGAGAACTAAGGACCTGTGCACCAGCCCTATGGATATGTGCCCCTGACATGTATACACACATCAACAAGTGTTCTGAGAGCTCCATGGAAGTAATGACATTGGGCTGCCACTGTGAAAGTGACAGTGGCAGCCCAATGTCACTTGTTCCATGGAACTATTAGGACATATTTGTTGATGTGTGTATTCATGTCGGGGGCACATATGTCTGCACACTCACAGGTCAGGTTCCTGGTAATAGCAAGATAGCATAGCATTGGATAATACTCTTTAGCTACTGGGCTAGCATGGTTGCTCAGGCTATGATCATGGCATATCAAGTTGGTTGCTGTCAATCAAGCCCTGTAAGGTGATGAACATAGGTTATATGTTATACCTTTTTTCTCCTGGGGGTGTGCGAGCTATCCTTGGGGTCTGTATGTCAACGTGGAGAGGGGAATGGAGCATGGTTTTTGAATCCACACACACAACTTGCCACGTCCATGGTATGGTTGATGTTTGGGGCCATGCTGCTGCCAGTGCAGTGCTGTGTCACTGTTCCTGTGGGGTGAGACAGAACATAATGTGCAGTGTGGTTAGTGTCACAGGACTGATGGGGGACTTGCATGGATTGTTTGCATGCCTGTGTTATAATTACAGTTAAAGTGTTCCGTGATGAGCGTGTCTCTGATCTACGCCCCTCTCAAGGTCTCCTCCACATGGCCGATGTCCATGGGCACTTCAAGTATGGGGGGTCCTTGATGTGATCCAGCAGCCTGGTGCCCACTGCGATGTTGTGCAGTATTGCGCACGCCACAATTATGTCGCGCATCTTTCCATGTGCATAGTGCAGTGCTCCCCCTGAGTGCTCCAGACATCTAAATCTTGACTTGAGGAGGTCAAAGGTCCGCTCAGTGGCATTCCTCGTTCTGCCATGAGCCTGGTTGTACCTTTCCTGGGCATGTGTTTGGGGATTGGCCACAGGGGTCAGTAGCCAGGACATGCAGCCATAGCCAGCATCACCTGTGTAATGTGAGTGACATGGTGAGACAGGGAGCACATGTTGTGTGAATGATGTTTTGTGTGGTGGACGTACTAGCTGTGGGTCAGGTGCATGCTGAGCAGCTTTGTGTGAACGCCTGTGTATGTGGTGTGATTTTGTATTGTGAACTCACCCAAAATCCATCCCCCTGTTAAAGTTCCATTCTCGAAATCTCTGTGGACTGAGGAGTTTTGTAGAATGTATGAATCATGTGAGCTGCCAGGATACTTTGCACAGACATTCATTATCCTCATATGGCTGTCACACACCATCTGCATGTTGATGGAGTGGAAGTTCTTCCTGTTGATGAATAGCTATGCGTCACGTGCTGGTGCTTTAATACGGACATGGGTGCAGTCTATAGCACCCATGACCCTGGGCATGCCTCCCCTTGCGTAAAAGGCCTGCTTGACGTGTATCCAGTCCATGTCGGTGGTGGGGAAATCTATATAAGTATTGGCCTTGTTTTTGAGGGCTGGCAGGACCTGGGCCAGCACCCTGGAGAATGTGGCCTGTGACATGCCTGATGCGTAACCCTCAGTGGACTGGAAGGCCCCACTTGCCATGAAGTGTATGGCACACAGTAGTTTTTGCAGGCCAGATAAGGCATGGTTGTGGATGTAGATGGGATCCACCTGATCCTTGATGACCTCATACAAGGCAATGGTGCTGTCAGGCCTCAACCTGTAGCGATCAATGACCTCATCATCGGTCATTCCAAAGAGGGTGACCCTTGGGCGGTATACCCTGGGCCTTGGTGGTCGTCTATACATCCTCTGCTGCTGTGAAGCATCCTGTTGCTGCAGCTGTGCATCTTCAGGCAGGTGCTGTCCTCCAGGTGGGGATGGACTCCTGTGTGGCTGCTGAGCCACAGCCTCCTCACTTGCAACAGGTGAAGGCTGTTGATCAGGCATGCCTGGGCATTGCTGGTGTTCCCTAGCTCTCTCCCTTGCACGCCTTCTCCGCAGTCTTCGCAACAATATGTAACCCAACATACTGATTGCACTCTCTATCTCTCTCTATCTCTCTCTATCTCTCCCTCCCTTAGTGGAAAACAAGCCACAAGTGAGTGTGGTGAGTTGTCCCTTTAAGTACTTGATAGGGCGTTGTGTAGGTGTGGTGAGGAGGTGAGTGCTGACCAGTGGTAAGTTGTTTTTGTCCAGGTAAGTGTGTGTTATAAGATGTGGTGTGTTGTGCTTGGTATGTGTCTGCCATTTACGGGTGTGTAGTTGTGGGGTGCAGGTCGCGTGTTGATGTTGCACAGGTGAGCTTGTATTTGCAGGTGCCTGTTTTGTGTGATAACCCCCGTTATTCCGTGCTATGTTGTGTTGTTTTTTTGGGGGTCCTTGTCCCTGTGGTGTTGCTTGTTGTTGTGTGTGGAGTGATTTGTGTTGTCTGTCCATTTTTTTGTGTTGTTTTGGCATTGCACGGTTTAATTTTTCCATTTACATGCTTGTGCGGTAAGCATTTTGTGTATTTTCCTATGTAACGGGTGTTTTGTTTTGCCCGTTAAGTGTCTAATGTCTAAGAATAGTGGGTCTTAACTTTTTGCCGTTAGGTGTGTCTTTTTTTCAGCCGTTAACAGTACTGCAAGCCTTTGAATGGCTCTGGGGAATGTTGTTCCATGCTTCTCAATGCACGTAAGTGTATCGGCCGTAAGGATTCTGAAACTGCCGTTAGCTGTTCTTTAGACGGATCTTTGAATTGCTACATGAAATGTAACGCACCCATTAGTGATTTTTTTTTTACTAACGGCTGCCTTTAAATCTAGCCCAGAGTGACTTAAACACCGCCATAGCAGTAACGGAGACCAGGCAACTTGAGCACTGCCGTAGCAGTAACGGAGACTGAGCAACTGAGGCGCTGCCGTAGCAGTAACGGAGACTGAGCAATAGGGGCACTGCCGTAGCAGTAGCAGAGACTGAGCCACTTGAGCACTGCCGTAACAGTAGCGGAGACTGATCCACTTGAGCACTGCCGTAGCCAAGACCACACTACCTGGCATGTCAAAAACTCTTTTGAAAGATTTCACAAACTCCGTAAAGTTGTGTACAATGGGTTTATCCAACTCCCATAAAGGGTTAGCCCAGGCCAGCGCCTTGCCAGAAAGGCGAGATATAAGGAAGCTGACTTTACTGCGCTCATTAGGGAATTCGTGTGATACCAACTCGAAGTATATCCCCAATTGTTTGAGGAAACCACGATATGACTCTGGATCTCCACTGTACCGCTGTGGAAGCTGAATGGAACCAGACAACCTCTTGATCTTGCCTGTATCAGGAGAGGATTGGCCCACTGGTGCCAAGGAGGGAGCGGTGGGGGCCACCAGTTGTGGACTAATTTGTTCGAGGTGCACTGTGTGCTACAGCAACGTCTGCATGGCAAAGGACAATTGATCAATACGTTGATCCTGTGTCTCCATCCTGTCCAGGATGTTTTGAAAGAGTGGATTACTACTACCATCTATATTCATGGCCCTTGCGTACTGTCACGGTTGCCCTAGTACAAATCAGGAGTCAGAACGGTATAGTAAAAATAACACTTTATTAAAATGATAACAACAAGAGTAATCACAGTAATAGCACTGAGCCTTCCATTAATACTTGCAGAGCACTGTTGCCTCCATTACATTGAGCCTTCCGTTAACACTTGCAGAGAACTGTTGCCTCCGTTAACCTTGAGCCTTCCGTTTACACTTGCAGAGCATTGTAGCCTCCGTTACACTGAGCCTTCTGTTAACATTTGCAGAGCATTGTGGCCTCCGTTAACGCTGCGCTTCCATTAACCCATTCTATTAGCAGTGACTTGTTACCACACCGTCGGGTGCTATTGGGCGATTCCATCAGCTCTTGCAGTGTACAGAGTTTCTGTTACCGCACCGGCTGGGTGCTAGTGGCTCTTGCTCCATCAGCTCTTGCAGTGTACAGACTTTCCGTTATCACACCGGTCGGGTGCTATTGGCTCTAAATACACCTCCGCTCTTGCAGTGTCAGTGTCTCCGTAATCGCACCGGTTGGATGCTACTGGCTCTAGTCCCTCAGCTCTAACAGTGTACATTGTCTCCGTTTACCACACCGGTCAGGTGCTCACGGCTCAACGTGTGCTTGCTATTGCAGAGTATTGTGGCCTCCGTTTCCTGCACAGCACAAGAGACAGTTTCAGTTCTGCCTTATTGACTGGTGCTCTCACATCTCACACCACAGAGACTGTGGTGCGAGATGTGAGAGCACCAGTCAATAAGGCAGAACTGAGACTATCTCGCTCCTTTACCATCTACTGGGCATTGTCAAACGCCACAACAGAGACTGATTGCTTTTCATGAACTTAACCCATATTGTGCTAGTATTGCCTGATTATGCCTGTCCTGTGACAGTATCTATTCTTTTCCCTGTACACTGGGCCTGAGAGGGCATCTGTACGTGATTGTAATTTTCCTGTTATACCATTTAGCCTGTAGTGGGCAGTCTTTCGTGTCTTATAATAAAACTGTGTTTTATTCTAACCTACTGGTCTGAGTGTCTTACAAAACCGTTACACTAATGAAGGGAAACTCCGCAAGGAATGCAGTGGGGAGAAAACCCAGTTTCACGCCATGAAACAGGAAGGTAAGTCTTAACCAGAGCCACAGGTCCGCACCAGATTGAGTGTTGACTAAGTACAGGGAGTAAGCAAGAGAATAGTCAGACAGAGCCACAGGTCAGCACCAGGTTGGATGGTAAGACAAGCCGGGTCATACACAGTTCAGATAGTCAGCCAGAGCCACAGGTCTGCACCAGATTGGGTGTCCACTATACACAGGGAGTAGGCAAGAGAATAGTCAGACAGAGCCACAGGTCAGCACTAGGTTGGATGGTCAGATAAGCTGGGTCATACACAGTTCAGGTAGTCAGCCAGAGCCACAGGTCTGCACCAGATTGAGTGTCCGCTATACACAGGGGTAGGCAAGAGAATGTAGATGTATCCATCATTCCCAGTCCTTTCCCTATTTCCTTTCAAACACTATGCATATAGAAGTTGCTGATGAGAAGCACAATTCAGTCCTGCTGTCACTGGAAACATGTATATTCCAACAACTCACCCATGATTTTAGAGGATGGGAAGAAGAAGAAGCATAACTGGCCAACGTCACTGGAGCTAGTAATCGTCCTTCTGCTTAAACAACTCAGCAGCAGCAGCAAGAACAGCAGTCACAATGGCACATTGACACTGGGGAATTTGCCAGTGGCTACCATAACATGACCTGCTGGAACAAAGCCAGTAGGGCATTTTTTTCAGGGCTTCTTCTTTATATAAAACAGAGGCCTACAAAACCCAGTTTTTGGCCCCACAAATTACTGTTTCCTCAGAGCTTGTGACTCTAACAAGCCTGAGTTCAAAAATGATCACTAATTCCTCAGGACGTTTGATGCAAACAAGCCTGCATGCAAAAACTGATCACTGAATCCTTAGGGCTTGTGATGCTAACAAGCCTGAGTGCAAAAAAAGTATTACTGATTCCTCAAAATACTCTGCCCCATCAAGTGTCAAAGAAACAAATATTGTGACAAGCACCCACTGAGAACGAGCAAGATAAAAGTGTCTTGGCCTTAGGCATAGTGGCCCGTCAATGGTGATACAAGTCACTTTTTTCCACTACCATGCTCCAACACTGCAGAAAGAAATTTTCCATAATCATATCAGAGTGGTCCCACCCTCAGAGAGTCCAGCTTAGAAATGTCAGGCAAATTCTCCCAGCACGAAAGAATCAGCAAAACCACAGATGTACATTTAAACCTATGTGGGCGTCAGCTGTGTGGTGCAGTTGATTCTCTTTAGGCATGTGGAGAGCAAGGGCCCATACCTGGGATCCCCTTCCACTTAGGGAGACTAAGAAACAAATATTGTGATGAGCACCCATTGAGAACGAACAAGATAAAGTGTCTTGTCATTAGGCACAGTGGACCCTCAATGGTGATACAAGACACCTTTTTCACTCATGTGCCAACATTTCATAGAGAAATTTCCATATTCATATCATACTGGTCCTACCCTCAGTCCAGCTCCAAAATGTCAGGCAAATCCTCCTTGCATGAGAGAATCAGCAAAACCACAGACGCACATTTCGGCCCATGTGGGCCTCGTAGGTGGGTGCTCATCACAAGGGGATCCCAGGCATGGGCCCTTGCTCTCCATGTGCCTAGAGAGAATCAGCTGCACCACATGGATGAAGCCCACATAGGCCAAAGCATATGCCTGTGGTTTTGCTGATTCTTTTGTGCCAAGAGAATTTGCCTGGTGTTTTGGAGCTGGACTGTCTGAGGGTGGTAGTAATCTGGTATGAATATGGATATCTTTCTGCAATGGCACATGGGAGTGTAAAACAAGACTTGTAGCACCATTGAGGGGCCACTATACCTAAGATCTAGACACCTTATCTAGTTCGTTATCAATGGTGGCTCATCACATCATTTGTTTCTTAGTCTCCCATCACAGCTTTAGTCAGGGGTCCCTCTCTCTGTCACGTTACGTATCAATTTATTATTTTATGTTTTTTACATTTTTTTTTATGTCCCCCCCTCATCCCAGTCAACAACCCCTCCCCCCCAAAAAAAAACATTTCCTCTTCAACTGATTCTTTCCCCAGACTCCACCAACACAGGTCCCCCGGACCCTTTTGATCCTATGACTGTGGGAAATAAAATATGACTTGTTATGTGTTGTGTGTAAATTCAGTCTTCCCTTTGATTTTCCTCTCCACCTTTCCCTCAACATCGGCTTTGTGAAAAAGTGCTAGAACCACACATGATAATGAAATTAAGAGAAATAGATTGCAAGGCACAAGGGATCATCATAAGATGGCACACCCTGCTGAATATGCCATCATGATAGCTGAAGGAGGGAACACTTTATTAATTAAGTTATTAACTCCCCCACCATCAAGTGACTGGCTTATCTATGTTGTGGTTTCTTGAGTTATGGTTTAACATAACCAGAAGCACACACTGTGCACATTGTAGCTGTTGAGAATTTCACAGTTGAAACATGTCTAAAATACACAGTAATCACAATCAACTCAGTCATCATACCACTTCCAAGACCAGCAACCACCCAGTTACACTCACTATTATTGACTAAGCAGAAATATAGATTAATATCTACAACCCTAGCTATCAGTGCTTTTGCTGCTACTCAAAGAGCAGCACCACTAACATCTACTACTTATAATATTGTAACTGAATCCTCAGGACTTGTGATGCTAACAATCCTGAGTGCAAAAAATTATCACTGATTCCTCAGGTCTTGTGACACTATCAAGTCTTAGTGCAAAAAATGATCACAGATTCCTCAGGACTTGTGAAGCTAACAAGCCATAGTCCTACACATCATTGTTTTCTTAGGGCTTTGGCCTAACAAGACTAAGTCCTACAAATCAATTTTTCCTCAGGGCTTGTGCCAAAATAAGTGTAAGTCCTAGTAATCAATGTTTCCTTAGGGCTTTGGCCTAACAAGACTAAGTCATACAAAATACATTTTTCATCAGGGCTTGGGCCTAAAAGGTCTAAATTCTACAAATGTTTCCTCGAGTCTTGGGTCGAACACAAGTCTAAGTCCTACAGCAAATCAATGTTTCCTTAGGGCTTGTGCCAAACAAGTCTAAGTCCTTCAAATCAATGTTTCCTCAGGGCTTGGGCCTCTAACAACAAGTCTAAGTTCTACAAATTATCCTCTACAAAATACTCTGTCCCATCAAGTATCAGTCTGCCCCAGTCATAGCTTGAGTCAGGGGTCCCTGTCTCTGTCACATTATGTATCAATTTCTTATTTTATGTTTTTTTACATTTCTTTATGTCTCCCCCTGATCCCAGTCAACAATTCCCACCCCAAAAAAAAACAATTCCCTGTTCAATTGATTCTTTCCCCAGACTCCACCAACACAGGCACCCCAGATCCCTTTGATACTATGCCCGTGAGAAATAAAATATGATTTTCTGTGTTGTGTGTAAATTCAGTCTTCCCTTTGATTTTCCTCTTCACCTTTCCCTCAACATCAGCTTTGTGAAAAGTGCTATAACCACACATGACAATTAAATGAAGAGAAATAGAATACAAGGCACAAGGGATCATTGTCAGATGGCACACCCTGCTGAATATGCCATCATGATAGCTGGAGGAGGGTACACTTTATTAATTAAGTGTAGTATAAGTCACTAACTCCCCCACCATCAAGTGACTAGCTTATCTATGTTGTAGTTTCTTGAGTTATGGTTTAACATAAACAGCAGTATGCACATTGTAGCTGTTGAGAATTTCACAGTTGAAACATGTCTAAAATACACAGTGATCACAGTCAACTCAGTCATCATATCACTTCCAAGTCCAGCCACCACCCAGCCACACTCACTATTATTGACTAAGCAGCAATATAGATTAATATCCACAACCCTAGTTATTAGTGCTTTTTGCTACTACTCAAAGTGCAGCACCACTGACAACTGCTACTTATAATATTGCAACATCCAGCTCTATACGTATTAGTAGAAGTAGTAGTCTACTCTACGCTCAATCTATGAAATCTGCAGTATGGAGATCCTTCACTCAGGACCCAAAAGCAAAATATATTTTTATCTGTCTCTGAAAACATGTGAGCACAGAGAAAACAGGATCATACTTAGGCACATCCTCATGAGGACCCACCTAAAGCACAGCCACATGTCTGATTGCGAGATGCACTAGAAGTGCAATGACTAGTAGCAGTAAAATCACGAATAAAAGTGCACCGGGCAGAGGAGCATATAATAGTTGTATTTTAGATGTCTACGCGAGTGGGACAACAGTTTCCTCAACCTTGTCTCCTACTGCTGTTGTAAAATTATAAAGCAAGAAAGGGATGACTCTAAGTTAGTTGGAGTTGAAAAAAGTCAGAGTCCCAGTCATGTTGTTAAATTAATTAATTTTACACAGTTCTTTTTCTGTGTACATCCAACTCATATTTATAGAAGTCTATAATTCATAAAAATAATCCAAAATGCACCAGTGGTCATAATGTTGGTAGTTGGCATGCTGCCCTATTCTTATGTTGAAAACAGTGTTGTTAAAGAATAAATTTGATGTACTGTACACCCTGCTGGCATAGTCCAGTCCATAGCTATACTTCAAGAATGTCTGTTCTAGAGTTGTTGAAGGAGTTGGTAAGTATCATGGGAAACATCATATCGAAAGGTTTGCTGATAATGTGAAACTGTACCCCAAGATAAAAATCAAGTGTTGTTGCTATCACCGTGTCCCTTCTTTGACCACTACCTCTGTCTGTTGTCAGGGCTTATGATGATGTGGACCTCATCTTGCTAACAATGCAGAACATTCCTTGCAAGAGAGTAACAAGGCAACACTTTCACCAGATGGTGGTCGCTACCAGCCTGACTACAATATTTTCAAGTTTTATATTGTTGTAGGACTCAGTTTGCTAACAACTTGTACTTTCAACTGTGGATTTCTCTGTTTCAACACTGCCCTGGAATGCACAGGCAGAAATTGTTGGAATTTCACTGGTGGCAGTGAGAAGGATAACATTTTATATATTTTCTATGAGTGAGAATGTGTTCAGAAAATGAGGCACCCTTTGTTATTTTGTTATTTTCCCACTCCTATCCATGAGCAGTCTTGATTAAATAAGCAAACTACTGATCTTTATTAATTATATTCAGATTTCAGGTCACACTATAACTAACATATAAATAAAATCTAAATAATAGATTTATACTAAACTAATCTTATATGTACCATACATCTATAACATTTTTAAATTATAATCTCCACATGCTAGTCTCATAGTCTAGTTCATTATAAACACAAATTATGTTGCTTAAGAAAAAAGTTAAATAACATGAATGTACACATCTCATTCTGTCACTCACATCACTTTCTTTCACCCTATGTGATTCTCTTATTCTGATGCACTAAAATAAAATGGAATAATTCTGGAGCAAACTCACTTCACCAGAAAGAGATGAGTAAAACTTTACACTTTTAAGTGTGGCATTTAAGGCTTTGAATGTTAGAGAGGTCCCTAATAAGCAATAAGTGAGATACCACTATAATATTCAAGGAGTTAAATTTCCCTTTTAAATCAATGATAATTTTTTTATAGTTTTATTTGTCCCCTATGGTACATCTGGTATGCTCCAGAATTACTCCACAGTTACTTAATACAGCAGTTTCTCCCACTCTCCCTCACTGACACAGTACTCAAAAATGCAAGGAAACTTCTTTAAGATTAATTCAAATGGAAGACTGTATGTCCCAAATTATTCTAAAGTTAAACTATTATTCTACACTTGCAATCTGACAATGTTTTGCAGATGGTCAAAATGGTAAATTTATTAAAATAGTAGATTTTTTTTAATTAATTTACACTCATTAATCAGAATTACTGCAGCTAATTGGAAATGAAGGATTATTCTTCAGAATCCCTTAGGTAACATTTTTCACAATGATATTTTTCATACGTGACAGCATACAAAAAAAACCCTCTTCAGTCTGCATAGCTCATGGAAAGCAAAGAGCACAATTTCCTTGGCCTTCAACCATAAAACCGAAAATTAGATATGTCAAGGCCGATAAAATATAGTAATTCATTTTGGACATAGACTCAAATTTGTTGTTTGTTATCTTTTCTTTGTTTGTGCCCTTGGCAATGTCAAATCTCCAATCATTTCCTAAATTCCCATTGAGTTCATATCACTACAACTAATGACAGTTTGTGTTATAAAATACAACCATAAGGGCTTTTATGCTCAATAATGAACTGCAGTAAAATATAGCCCAACAGAAATATGTTTAAAACGTCAAGCTGTATTATAAGCCAAAACAGATTTTTCACCTATACTGTAAAATAATGTACAAATATCAATGATCTAGAATTGAATTCTTGGCCAAAAAATAAAATCATTTTAGATTTGCCACCACACCATCAAGGCTCACAAAATATTAGTTTATTTTAACCTCTCGGTTGCTAGAGAGGTCTCCAACACATTACTGCACAGCACAGTGTAGTGATCATTTCTGTACCGATCAATGGGTTAAAACTTTCAGCACCAGAGAAGTACACAATGCATTGCTTTGCAATGCATTGCATACCCCTCTGGCGCTCAATGGGTTAATACTTTGACTGCCAGAGAGGTACCATGCATTGTGTGGCATACCCCTCTAGCACTCAAAGGGTTAAAACTACATCAGTGTTTTAAAGGAAAGAAACTAAATTAAAAGTAAGACATCCTATATAATAATTCACTAGGTTGTTTGTCAGAAGCCGTCACGCGCAGTAGAGACTGCCCGAACGCACAGAATGCTGGGAGGTGTAGGAATGCTGGGAGTTCTTAGCTGGGAGCATTCTGTCCTTTCAAGTAGTCTCTACAGTGCATGACTGCATCGGCAGCAGGACACAGAGCAGGACCGTCTTCTTAACCCTTTGAGCACCAGAGGGGTACGCATTGCATACCCCTCTGGAGCTCAAAGGGTTAACATCACCCGGACCTTGGCCCATGTACAATAAAAGGAAGTACAACATTTGTAAGATGACAGTATAGAAAAGTGAATATATAAGCTCTAAAGAGCTAATATGATAGATACCAAAGTCTCTCAGGAAAGTCTACATTATACACTACACTACACTATATTTTGTATAGAAAAGCAAAACACAATATAGGTGTATTAAAGTAAATTATTTCTGTGACAAATGTTACTGGACGTTTAACAGTTGTATATGGTGAAATGTCAAAAGTAAGCAAATACAGCAGCAGTTTTAAAATAACAAAAATGTGGAAAAGGTTTTGCATCAAAAGTATAGTTCTTCTGCTTGCTTCGCGACAATTAAATTTATGCTAATTATGTATTTTACCCTAGGTAGAGTGCTTCCCCATGCATTTCCGCTATGCTAAAGTATGAAAAAAGGATGTCAATTTACTGCACGTTGTTAGTCTGTGCTTGGGAGAGGGACTGAGAAAGAGAAAGAGAGAAAGCAATTATATTTTTGATGCCAGATAGTATAGAAGATAATTAAAGAAAGAGAGCTGGGGGTTATGCACTAAGGCATGATGATAAAGAGTTGATAACGTGGAGATAACTTCTTCAGTGATATCAGTTCTCCAATTCATATATTATTCTAGATAGCCTATGCACTAAGATCTCCAGCTCTGGAGAAATCTTAGTACTTAGGCTCCATAGAATAACATAGGTATTGGAGAAGTGATATCACTGGAGAAGTCATCACTACTTTATCATGCCTTAGTGCAAAAACCCCCTAGAGTTGCTTCATAGGAGTGTTGGTGGTAGCCAGTTGTTCTCTGGTAGTGGATTTGAAAGAAGAAAGGAGCATTAAAAAAGAAAAAAGAAAAAAAAACTTTTTAATTAAGTGAGTGAGACAGTCAGGTGAAATTATCCTTATTATGGAAGCTGTCTGGCTGAGCCTGAGACTCTAAGGAGACTGAGTGACTGATAATGCACTGAGAGACATAAATATATCATGTCTTCAAAACAAGTAGACATGTATAATTTGTTATACGGTGTTATAATTTACACACACACATGCATTCCTAGATCAGCAAGAACAAGAGGGACAATCATATACTGAGATGTGGTGATTCTTCACCAGCTTCTGTATGCTTTATCTGTTATTGCAAGTGGCTAATTCTGAACCTAATCTATACTGCAATTTACTAAAACTGGATGATGAGTCTAAGTTAGTTGGAGGTGACAAGAGTCATACACACCCACCATTAAGCCCACGACCACTACAACCACTAGTCGAGTTGTTAGAACAATTAGGTTTCCTCTTATCCATGCTTTAATTACCAGGTTCTTAGAAGTAAAAAAAATGCAAAAAAAATCCAAAACTATGTCAATGGAATGGCAAACAGTCAAAAATGTTGGTGGATGACAAGATATTCTATTCTTTTGTTGAAAACAGAGTTTTAAAGAATGATGTCATGTTTTGCATCCCACTGGCATATCTTAAGCTGTAGTTATTTTTAAGAACAGTTGTGCCAGAATTGTACAAGCAGGTTAATGTTGTGAACAAAGGACAAATGCATTCAACCTGTTAACACTTTTTTCAAAGCTTATGTAGCTGTCGAACTCAGCCTATTAACTAGGGGTTTAGCGTAAAACTAACGATTTCTCACCTTTTTCGCGAAGGTCTCCTCCTTTTTGCCATTGCAAAATTTTACTCCTTTTTTGCCACTGTCAATACATTTTTTGCCTATGTTTCCTATGACTGCAACATTTCCCACCACAAAATATTTCTTCTGATGGCTGAATGGAGAAATAAATAGCTAAAAGTCAAAGTTGTGAGTCCTTCAACAACATATGCCTTGAAAAAGTTTTTTTTTAGCAGGCTGAGTGTGTTTGTCTTTTGCCAGCAACACTAATCATACCCAACATACTCCTCTGCAGCAGGAGCCATAGGTGTTATTTGGAATTAACTAACTGTTGTCAGTAGCACACTTATTGACACATCATTAACAACACTACTTCTCTTATCTGTCCTAGAGACCTGGGAACTTCTTGGAGTGCTTCTGCTGCTGCTAGTTGTGGCACCTCTGACCTGTTGATAATGTGCGTCTCACAGTTAGGGCTGTCGTTGTGCTTCAGGTGTGATTTCATAGAGGAGGTGCCTAGGGCCTAGATTTAAAGGCAACCGTTAAACCAGCCGCTAAGTGAAAAAGGCACATCGCTCGCAAATAATACAGGAGTTACGGCAGATTCAATAACTACTCTACGAGAATAGCTATCGAGCGTAGGCACACAAAAAACACGTAACACAAAACCCGTTGTCGCTCATGTTAATGCACAACGGGCGGACAAATCACACGATAACTGAGCTCCAAACAACATGTAACATAACGGCTGCCGTTGTCAAGCAACCCTGATTGATGCCCAAACAAATTCAAACACACATCCAATCCCAAAGCCCCAATGTATCAAATAACTTCAAATACACCTATATATACCCAAAAATAACCGCCACACACTGTCTGTTATCGAGTTCTTCAGAGCCAGATATCAGGACCCAGGAGCGGAGGATAGTGATCAGAGAGAGGGAGACAGGAGCGTTCATTGGAGGTAGAGGAGTTTTGGAGTTTGGAGAGAGGAGAGCATTGCACAGAATACGACACATAGCACACCTTTGCACATATTACATACACACATACAAACACATACACATACATACACATAGTCCTTTTATTTTATAACACCTCACACATTTTACTTTTATTTTTGACAGTGTGAATCTGGGAGTGAAAGTGTGTGACAGAGAGTGACTGGATCGAGTGTGTCTGTGAGGGCCTGTGGGAGTGCCTGGGTGTGACTGGGTGAATGATGGCGAGGAGAGGAGGACAGGAGAGAGGGATGGGGAGAGTAGTGGAGGAGGAGGAAGATCAGGAGGGGATCCCTCAGCAGAGCAGGGGTGGGAGAGGGAGATCCGCAGGGCGGAGGGGGACCCGGCCCACAAGAGCAGGAACACGCAGGACAGGGACAGAACCTGCAGTGGGACGAGGGGTAGTTGCTGGGGAGCACCCCACACAGTCAGGGTCAGACCAGGCAGGGCACTCCGGCTCTGAGTCATCCCATGCCGGAGCTGATGAGGCCAGGATCAGAGACCCAAAGTATACAGAGGAGGAGAACACGGCTCTTGTGGAAGCTGTCCTGGAGAGGCAGAGTGTTCTCCACCCGACAGCGAAGGTCCCTGGCCTGTCAGCGAGGAGGAAAGCAGCCTGGAACCAGATCTGCAGCCGGGTCAACGCGGTGGCTCCATGCAGACGGGACGTGGAGTCCATCAAGAAGCGATGGGGCGACTGCCGGAGGGTGGTCAAGAACAAGCTCTCCGAACTCGCCAAGCACGCCCGAGGCACTGGAGGTGGCCCACCTGTCCCTATCACCTTCTGCGGCTGGGAGGAGATGGTGCGCCAGAATATGTCCCCAACCCTGATCGAGGGGGTTGTTGGAGGAGCTGACACTGGGGATGAGAGGACCCTCCACACTACCGGTAAGTGCAACACTACAGAACAACACACTACAGCAACCAACACCAGCTGCACACACACTCACACCTCAACACATGGCCATCATTCATGCACACAACTGCACCAACACAGCACCCTGAGGGTTAAAAACAGGACACAACACAAGGACAAATATCAAGGTCCAACTTGGAACAAACCTGTCCAAGTCCTACTTCAACCCTCCTGTCGCTGTGCTCATCACACACAATACACAAACCATGCAGTTCCAAATGTCGACTGTCATCACTGTTCACACACAATGTCACCCATGTCCCCGCTGGGATGTCAGCACTTAACCCCTCGAGTGCTAGAGGGATCATCAATGCATCGATCAACAATGCTTTGGCAACCCCTCTGGGACTCAAAGGGTTAACCAGACAACAATCAAGTCAATAGGCCAACGATCACATGCTACACAGGGGACATTCACTAAGCGGTGACAAACACATGGTGGAGAGAAATTCACCCTCACACATCCTCATTTCACCAATACCAGTGTTAGCCTATGGAGAATATGCAATAACATGAATCAAGTTGCTAAGGTCCCATCGTATACACTCCATAGAAAACACTGGAAATGGGGAAATGAGATCACTGGAGAAGTCAGCATTATGTACACTCCATCATGTCAACAACACCGCTTACTGAATCACAAAAAGGATGGAGCAGGTCACACATCACAGTGGCACTGAGAATAACTGCTTGTATGTGCAACACACAGGCCTCAAACAATACCCCAGAATTAAAGGGGGAAAAAGTAGGCCTTGGTGTTGTGTCTGCAATCATTTACCCTAACTTCAAATGACATATCTCACATCTGATTCCCACATGGATCCTCAGGGGTGCTGATGCCATGGATGGATGGTACACCAGACACTGTTTGCAGGATACACATGGGAACCAAATATCATCCATTGTACCTTGGTCACCAACAGGCCATGAATGATAGATATCTCGGATTGAGTACGGTTGCCTCACTCAGAAGGATGGATGGGCTCATACTCAAAGAAAAACAGGCCTCAATCAGAGATATCCCTCACTACTGGCGTGATTGTTGCCCTTCAGGATTCAACTGGAACACACAACATGGACAGGATCCTGTCCAGTTCATCAATCTATGATTGCCAGGGTGGTATCCCATGCCCTACAATGAAATGCATAGGATATGATCCTGACAACCAGAGAGTCACCTGTCAAGTAATGAAAAATTGTGAATTGGACGGGATCAGCTAAGAAGATAGGGTTGAATAACACTTGATTCCCACTGCACATCTGTTCAAACAAAGATATGCACACAAAGGAAAATGGTCAGATATGTACCTTTCAAATGGCTCAAAATATGTCCCAACACGATGTGAACCCAGAGATCATCTCACTGCCTGTGATTGCCCTACTGGCCAGATATGTGCATCCATCAGAAACTAACTTACATTGATACCATCCAAATACACATACCTAGTATATCCCACTCTACGTAGATGGGATATACGAGGTATGCTCATATCCATCATATCAATCCAATGTATATTTTGATGGGTGCACATATATAGCCAGTAAGGCAATCACACCTACTGAAATGATCTCTAGCTTCATATCTGGAAAGGATATATTCATATCCATATGAAAGGTACACATCCACATGCATATATGACCATTTCTCCTTGTATGTAACTGTAATAGCATAGCAATTGTTAATTTCACCAACATGTGGATCCATGTTAGTCCTATCCCGCCAACCCTCATGGTTAGACAGATATCGCTCTATTTGACAGCTGGAGATTCCAGTCATTAGAACACACTGAGGCTCTTCAGCAGAGCCTAAATTGCCCCATTCAGAGATGGAGACATCTTTGAGATGGTCAACAAAGTGTGCCAGGTTTGCAAGCACACTCTGTTCACCATTCCAATGAGGTTTACATCTCTGAATGGGGCAATTTAGGCTCTGCTGAAGAGCCTCTGTGTGGTGAAATGACTGTCAAACATGTCAAAATGACTGTCAAATAGAGCAATATCTGTCTAACCATGTGGGTTGGAGGGATAGGACTAACATCGATCCACATCTATCTCTTACAATGCCTACAATATTACATCATGGTGAAATTAACCATTGCTATTCCGTTAAAGGGATAGTAATACCTAACATGTGAAAAGAAAAATATATTGCAGGGTTCATCCCCCGAGCAAAACAAGGGTATTCCCACTGCTCAAAGGTGTTTCATTCAAAATGTAGCACAGCTCATAGTTGACTACTCCAGCGGCAATATCACAGTGGCCTGGAACTCTAAAATGGCGATGTTGCTAGACCATCCTATGGACAGCTTACGTCCAGACGCAATAAATTCTCATAGGATAATGTAGCAACAGTGCCAATGTACAACTTCAGGCCACTGGGATATAGCACCAAAGCAATTTTACTCTGAGCTGGGAGACTTTTTGAACAAAAACCTCCTCCAGCAGTGGGAGTACCCTTGTTTCACTCAGGGTGATAAACCACAAAACATATATTTCCCTTTCTGCATTTCATGTATTAGTATCCCATTAATCCCATCATGGCTACGTTTACTAATCACACAATCTCAATTCTCCACACAGCTCATGGGCCTCCATCGCAGCAGGAGCCCGTGGAGGAGCCGACCACACCACCCAGTGAGGAGGATACAGAGGAGGGGACTAGCCACTGGGAAGCGTCTACAACCACCACACCTCCTCCCCAACTGGCTGCATCACCACTGCCTGCCTCTCAACTGCCTGCCTCTCAACTGGCTGTCTCTCAACTGCCTGCCTCTCAACTGGCTGCCTCTCAACTGCCTGCCTCTCAACTGCCTGCCTCTCAACTGCCTGCCCCACCACAGGATGCTCGACAAATGTACAGCGGCTGGATTCAGGGGGAGAGATGGATGCATCCCACTAGCACCGGGAGCTATTACCCTCCAGCAGCAGCACCACCACCACCAGGGAGGCAATGGCTGCCCGGGAATGTGGCCACCAGCCAATATGGGCCATATTCCACCGAGATGGATCTACCCTCCTGGATGGCTCCCCAGCATGGCCCCAGGTATGATCCCAGGTGGGGGCCAAGCACCTACCACTGGCCAAGGTATGACCCTTGGCCACTTGACTACCAACACCTGGGCCTGATTGGGGAGCCCCAGCGCCCTCAGCCAAGGGACTTGTTCACCCCACCACCTCAACCAGCACAGACATCAGTGGGCAGCAGTGGGTCCCTTGATGTGGTGGGCACCCACACACCGTCTGTGCAAGCCACTCCACCGACACAAACAGCAGTAGCAGCCACAGCACACCCAGTACCAGCAGAGGAGACAGCAGAGGCTGGGGAGATAGGAGCTGAGGAGACAGCTGAACCTGTTGAAGCAGAGGCTGAGGAGACAGCTGAAGCTGGGGAAACAGAGGCTGAGGAGACAGCTGAAGCTGGGGAAACAGAGGCTGAGGAGACAGCTGAAGCTGGGGAAACAGAGGCTGAGGAGACAGCTGAAGCTGGGGAAACAGAGGCTGAGGAGACAGCTGAAGCTGGGGAAACAGAGGCTGAGGAGACAGCTGAAGCTGGGGAGACAGCACATGTGTCACCGGCCACTCCCATCTCCAGCAGTCAACGCACCCCAGATCTGGAGGCTGAGTGCATGGCCCTTCAAAGAGGACAGCTCCGGGAAACCCACGCCACCAACGACAACCTCACGAGGAACCGGAGGGAATCCCGGAGGAACACGAACAGGTTGGAGACCAGAATCCAAGCTCTGGAGTCAGAGGTTGCCAGGGGGAACACACAACTCCACCAGATACATACGGGGATGATGGACATGTTTGCACAGGTGCTCGTGGAGTTGCGAGAGATTAACCGCAGGGAGAACCTGAGGATGAAGAGGGAGAACCTGCGTTCCACAGAGGGGTCCACTGCACCCACCACCCCTTCCAGTGTTACCCCAGAAGCCATACCTAGGGGACAGAGGGTGACAAGGCAATCAGCCAGGGCATCCACCTCTGGCACCAAGTCTAAGGCCCCCCCCCAAAAAAAAAAGAAATGAAAGGCCCAACCTGTCATCTGCCCCCTCAATAAATGAAAATTGTGCTTTTGAATCCTGTCTGATCTGCTGTGTAATCACTTATAGATTGGGTGGCAGGGTTGTCTCCAATGCATTGCCAAACAATGCAGTGAACTCAACTCCTGCCTGGGGGAAATGTTTGTGTGATGTTACAACATGGGTTCACACACACCCACACCGTTGTCCAAATTCACCTGGCAACCCATCCCTGTAGCCATATAACACAACAGTGTTACATGGCCATGATGTGTGTCAGATTTGATCAGAACATACCCCTTAGCACAACAACTGGTGCAACACTGAACATTCGTCTGCATCAATTGTTGTGTTTGAGGGGAAAACCAAACTAACAGCTATGCGACTTAGCAGGGAAATAACAAGCAGGACAGATTGAACATGCATCAATATGGTCTTTAAATCAAAATTCTATTGTGCAGCTGACATACTGGGGAACACAATGTACACCCTAGGATCTCAATGTGTGTGTTACACATTGTGATCCTAGGGTGAGCATTGTGTTCTCCAGCAAGTCAGTTGCACAACAGGAGTTTGAATCACAGCCTAACTTACTGCATAACCCAAAAATCTTCCTAAGATTTCATTGTGTAGCACGCACATTGGAACCTTAGGCTGAGCATTGGCTTATGTATTAAAGGGATAGTAAACCTTGAAAATAAGTTCATTCTATATTGTAGCCCTTAAAAAAACATGTAAAATGATATAAGTCTTATATCCCAAATCATATATGTTTGGTAGATAAGACTGATATCATTTTTCATGGTTTTTAAAGGGCTACAATGTGAAATAAACTTATTTTCAGGGTTTACTATCCCTTTAAGTTGCGTTGTTGTTTAACTAAGGTTATAACACACTTCACCAGTAATAACACTTGTCCACATGGTTGTTTTTGTTGATGTAGCCCATGTACTGAGATATGACAACCTACAGCAATCTCAGGACATTGATTATATTGAGCAACACACAAACCATGGACATCACATCACAGTGGAAGTGTGTCCCCTGTATCACCAGCTAATCACTCACAACACACATCAGTGTATCACTGCCATCATGTCATTGCATGTATACATCACAAAGTCCACTCATGGTCAGGCAACTAGTGGACTCCTGTGATGTAAATCATGCCTTCCTTTGTATGAGGGATACTCTAGCCTTGGGTACGGTTCCACATTGACAGGTGTTTGATCCAACATTCATTCATACAGACACGGATTGAGTAGTGATGTTTCTTGTGTATGTAGCCAATATGCATTAAACACTTGTATGAGCACAAAAAGGTACATCTGAACTAAATAGGAATACATTAGAAATGCTAGTGAACTGCTCATGTGTTGTCTACATCGTTTGGCATCTGTGTATGAGCAGTCTTACTGTACAGGTCTGATACCTGGATGTTAGTACACACATAAATTTGTGTCCATATGTGAATGTTCCAGTAGAGGTTGCTGTGAACATCAGGTCAAACATTGCATCACCAACACAATCACTTGGAACGCCAAGGGGTGAGCTTCATGGAAGTGTTGTCCAGACTTCAGTCCAGTCATATGGAAACTCCTCTGTTCAAGGATGGATCGTGCTATGGATGCCTGTGGGACAAGAGGACAGGATTTGGAACATCACCCTCGAAGTGATCGTCATGCAACAGCTACAACATCATGATCCTCTTAATCTTTCCCGTTACATAAGTCTACACAAACCACTGCTTTGTAATGTGTTGTGTACTGGTCTATGAACCATCATGGGGGGAACTAAGGGGATGTTAACCATCCTTAGGGATATTTGCCCCTGACATGGTTACACACATCAACAAATATGTCCTAATAGCTTCCTGACAACAATATATTTGGGCTGCCACTGTCAGAGACAGGCCAAATATGTTTGGTTCATGGAGCTAGTAGGACATATTTGTTAATGTGTGTATTTCTTTCTGGGGCACATATCACTGCACACACATACACACACACAGGGCAGCATGGTGTCCATGGAGATGTGATCCACATTTCATGAGCTCCATGTTATGTAACACACTATTACTGTCGATCCACCCCTCTGCTGCTTTATTCAACTGTAGCAAGCTACTGGTCCCATGTCCCCACGAATGCCCCCTGAACCCCTTATGTGACAGAGTTCTATCCGATGCATTGGCTTGGATGAGACTCCCTTGCTACAGGGGTACCATGGTTGCTATGGGTCTGATCCTAGCAGAACACTTTAGTTGGTGCCTAGGGAGCTGTGGGATATGCTGAACAAGGTTAAAGTGTTGTACCTTGGTTTCCAGGGGGGGCATGCATGATATCCTTGAGGTAGCAGTATCAACATGGATGACAGGTTGTCAGGTGTATTCGGAATCTCTAGGCCCAATCTGACTGGTCCACGGAATAGTTGATGCTGGTGGTCCATACTGCAGCCAGTGACAGGGCTGTGTCACTGATCCTGTGGGGTGAAACAGAACATGTGTGTTGTGGTGGGTGTGTATGCATGGATTGTGTGCATACATGTATTATACTCACAGCAGAAGTGATCCCTGATCAATCTGTCCCTTGTCTGCATCCCTGTTGGGGTTTCCTCACACTCAACGATATCCACAGGGTCTTCAGGTCTGGGTGGGGGATGGACATCGTCGATGAGTCTGGTGTCCACCGCGATATTATGTAGGATGGCACATGCCACGATGATGTCGCAGACCTTGCCTGGTGCATACTGCAATGCTCCCCCCGAGTGGTCCAGACATCGGAATCGGGACTTGAGGAGGCCGAAGGTCCGCTCAATGGCATTCCGTGTTCTGGCATGAGCCTGGTTATATCGTTCCTGGGCATCGTTTTGGGGATTGGCGACCGGGGTGAGGAGCCATGGCTTGCATCCATAGCCAGCATCACCTGTGGAAAGTGAGTGACATGGTGTGACAAGGAGCACATATTGTGTAAATGTTGTTTTCTGTGGTGAACGTACTAGCACATGTGTATGTGGTGTCATTTGGTGCTGTTAACTCACCCAGAAGCCATCCGCCTGTATAGGTCCCATTTTCGAAATCCCTCTGCACAGATGAATTTCTGAGTATATGTGAATCGTGACAGCTCCCGGGAAATTTCGCACAGACATTCATTATGGCCAGGTTGCTGTCACACACCATCTGCACATTCATGGAGTGGAAGTTTTTGCGGTTCAGGAACATATGTCCCTGACGTGCTGGTGCTTTGATACGGACATGGGTGCAATCTATTGCACCCATGACCCTGGGCATGCCTCCCCTTGCATAGAAGCCCTGCTTCAGATGTGTCCACTCCATATCGGTGATGGGGAAACGTATGTAGGTACTGGCCTTGGCTTTGAGGGCTGGCAAGACCTGGGCCAGCACCCTGGAGAATGTGGCCTGGGACATGCCAGATGCGTAACCCTCTGTTGACTGAAAGGCGCCACTTGCCATGAAGTGTATGGCACACAGGAGTTTTTGAAGGCCAGTTAGAGCATGGTTATGGGTGCATATGGGATCCACCTGCTCCTTGATGACCTCATACAGGGCTATGATGCTGTGTGGCCTCAACCTGTAGCGATCAATAACCTCGTCATCGGTCATTCCAAAGAGAGTGACCCTTGGACGGTATACCCTGGGCCTTGGTGGTCGTCTATGCATCCTGGGCTGCTGCAGGGGTCCCTGTGGCAGCTGGGGAGCATCCTGTTGCTGCAGCTGTGCATCTGCAGGCAGGTGTCCTCCGGGTGGGGATGGGCTCCTGTGTGGCTGCTGAGCCAGAGCCTCCTCACTTGCAACAGGTGGAGGCTGTTGATGAGGCGTGCTTGGAGGTTGCTGATGTTCCCCAGCTCTCTCCCTTGCACGCCTTCTCCGCAGCCTTCGCAACAATATGTAACCCAACATACTGTTTGCTCTCTCTATCTGTCTCTATCTGTCTCTCTCTCTCTATCTCTCTCTATCTCTCTCTATCTCTATCTCTCTCTCCCTCCCTGAGTGGAAAACAAGCCACAAGTGAGTGTGTTGAGTTGTCCCTTTAAGTACTTGCTAGGGCGTTGTGTAGGTGTGTTGATGAGGTGAGTGCTGACCAATGGTGAGTTGTTTTTGTCCAGGTAAGTGTTTGCAGGTGTGTGTGTGTTATAAGATGTGGTGTGTTGTGCTTGTTCTGTGTGTGCCATTTGCGGACGTGCAGTTGTGGGGTGCAGGTGGCGTGTTGATGTTGCCCAGGTGAGCTTGTATTTGCAGGTGTCCACTTTGTGTGATGACCCCCATTGTTCCGTGCCATGTTGTGTTGTTGTTTTTGTGTGTTGTTGTCCCTGTGGTGTTGGTTGTTGTTGTTTGTGTAGTGATTTGTGTTGTGTGTGCATGTTTTTGTGTTGTTTTGGCATTGCACGGGTTAATTTTCCCATTTACATGGTTGTGCGGTAAGCATTTGGTGTGTTTTCCTCTGTAACGGGTGTTTTGTTTTGGCCGTTAAGTGTCTAACGTGTGTGAGAAGTGGGTCTTAACTTTTAGCCGTTAGGTGTGTCTTTTTTTCAGCCGTTATCAGTACCGCAAGCCTTTGAATAGCTCTGGGGTATGTTTTTCCATGCGTCTGAATGCACGTAAGTGTATCGGCCGTAAGGATTCTACAACTGCCGTTAGCTGTTGTTTAGACGGATCTTTGAATTGCAACATGACACTTAACGCACCCGTTAGTGATTTTTTTTGCTAACGGCTGCCTTTAAATCGAGCCCTAGGTGTGAGCCTGCTTTCTCCCAGCTCACATGCTTTTTGCACAGACAACAATTAGCAACATGCTTAGCTTTTGGATCATGAGTGAGGTATCTCCATACTGTGGACTACATGGACTGTTGGGTTCCTGAGGAGCTGCTACTACTATTGGGGCTAGATGTTGATGCAGTTCTGCTGCTATTACTACTAGGTGTCAAAGGAGCAGCACTTACAGCACCAGCAGAGGCACTAATCATAGCTAAGGTTGTGGATGTTAATAACCTGTGTTCTTTGTTATTGTTGCTGCTACTGGTTACTCAACACAAGTATGTGTGGTTGAATGGGGCTTGGACTTGGAAGCAATGATGATACTGATGATGACCGACACAATGAATGTTTATTTTAGGCTTCTTTGCTTGACCAAGGTCAAACTTTCAATTGTTTTCTCAACATCATCTGTATATGAACATGAGGAGGATGCTAGAGGGATATATTCAATCTCTACATCATCATCATCATCAGTCATTATTATGTCATAATCCTCAGCATCTTCCACCATTTCTTGCCCACTACTCTTATATATCCCTCTAAGCTTTTAGAGGTGTCAAAAAATTGTATTTACTTTTACTTTCATAAAGTTTGCTACTACAGGTGTTTTGATGCAAGTCTGGAAAAAAGAGTGCAAAATACAAATCTAAAAGTTTTATTTTTTAAAGAAACAAACACATGCAGATTGCACTTACAGACTAACAGCAAATGTAGCGCCTTTCACCCTTCTGGGTATCATCTCTCTGTGTGCTGTCTCCACAAGCGACGATTGGCATCTCTCACTCACCAACCTCCGACCCGTCTTAATATTACCAAATGTTTGTCACCACTTGGCCTCTCAGTCATAGGAGTTCTGCAACACCGGTGACTAACCTCGGAAGGCTGAAAATGGCATCTGCGTCTCGTTATACACTTTGTAACGTTTGTAACAACCCCATCCGTATCTGAGGCTACATTGCCCGCTTCCTTAAGGGTAACATTATTTGGAGCCCTCTATCGCCTCCTCCTATATATAACTTCCCCATTAATTATAAAAGAAACATAATAGAATCTTACTCCTCATATTCAGCGAAGACTTAAAACTTAAACACTTTACTTTTATAAGCTTTTTAGTTTGACAACCCTTCTTTAAAAAATATGCACAAGTACATAAATTTAAAATTACTAATCACTGTATAGAAAAATTCAGATCAATTAAAATAAACATAAGGACCAGCGATTATCTTACAAAGTCCAAATGATGTTAAATGCATAATACTGTCTCACTTTCAGATGCAGCAGTTGGTTCAGCTGCTACACCTTCCTCCATTATACCATCATCAACACTAGAATGTGACTCGTTATTGTCTTCTGTGTTCTTCTTACATGTTTTTTATAGTACTGGTACTGGTGGAACTTTTAGTGAGAACTTGATAAACTGCATCCTCCTCAGGAAGAGAGGGATCATCATCATTTATTGCACATGCTAGAGCAACCATGGCTGAAGTCAGTTTTTGAACTACCACTTTACTTCCACTGCTCCTCCTTTCCCCCTCCCACTGCCCCTTGCGCGTTTGCTGGACAATACTCAACTACTGTGTGTATTTTACTATAGAATACACAATAAAACTGATGGAGTGGGATGTCTTGCCTTGGCCCTCAATAAAATACTCATTCTCGCCTGCTATCTATGAAGTCAGCTTACCTGTGACATGTTCTTAAGATGGCAACATTACTTTCTCATGAATATAAGATCGTCTATCACTTTAAACAGCGATTGAATATATTATACTGTTCATTAAGTTGGTCTCTGGTTGAACAAGTTTTATGATCATTGTTATACTGCCACTTTTTAACTTGTTAAATGATCAAGAGATGTTTTGACTATGAAGTGTGATTCGAGCGTCTTTATATCTGTGTCTGCTTTTGTTATCGGATCAATAAGAGAAATAGAAGACTGCACACTGTGAGCAGATAGAGACACTGTTGCCTGTACACCACAATAATCACCTCATGTATAGCTTGATTGCCACATGACACATGACACCTTGCTGACAGTTTAATAGTAATGATGAACCCTCCCTGCCTCCATCTTAGCATATTCTGTGGGATAGAATCTCCTCAGATGCCGCTTCATGGCCTGATATCGATTCTCCTCCACCACACTGGCATGTGTTGTCAGTGCACCACACAGTGTGCAATGGGTAGAGACAAACTACCATATCCTAACATCAAAAGAGTGGCTATCATTTGGCGGGGAAGGTAACGATGAACGAGGTGGATTGACAGGAGATGTACTTGTTACCCAAGAGGAAGAACGTGATGTTGATGGCGAGCTAGTTGTTTTGCTCATCATGGAACTTCCAGTGTCTTTCTGGGTTTCTTTATTCTTCATGCTCTTTGATCTCCACCTTTCTGGAGAGTCAGAGGGTACAGTAACAGCGGTGCTAGATTTCTGTAATGGGTGTTTGGCTTTAACATGTTTGACATAAATGTCATGGTGTGTACGTTTCATGTGTGTTATCAGGGAGGTTGTGTATCACGGTTCCCGTGATCTTTCTCTGTCACTCTTTGCTGTGGTGAGCTCCCATTGGCTGAGCTTGTTTGGCCCGCACAGTAAGGCCTTTTTATACTCAGCCTTTGGCACCTGTCAGGTGCCCTTTCGTGGTGTTCCTGAGCCAGTGTTGCTATGTAGCTGTGTTCCAGTGTTCCTGCTTCCTGTGTACCGACTTGGCCCGTCTGACTACGCTCCTTAGTTCCTGCTCCGTGATTTGACCCGGCCTGGTTGACGTTCCTGCTTCGTGATTTGACCTGGCTTGTCTGACAATCCTGCTCCGTCATTTGACCCGGCCTGGCTGACGTTCCTGCTCCGTGACCTGACCCGGCTACGTTGCTGACCCTGCCTGTGTTCCTGCTGTGTGCTGTTCCAGTGTCGCCTGGGCGACATTCTGACTTCCGCTGTGCTGGTGGCAGGGCTGACAGAGTTGTTGCCTCCTGTGTACTGGGCCTTCCCGTTTACTCTTGCTGAGCTCTGCTGCCTCCGTTACTCTGGGCCTCCGTTTACACTTACAGAGCACTGAGCCTTCCGTTGCACTTCAGAGCACTGTGCCTCCGTTCACTGAGCCTCCGTTAACACTTGCAGAGCAGTTGTCTCCATTCACTGAGCCTCCGTTAACACTTGCAGAGCCGTTGCCTCCGTTCTCTGAGCCTCCATTAACACTTGCAGAGCCGTTGCTTCCGCTACCCCGAGCCTTCCGCTAACACTTGCTGAGCCTTGTGTCTCCATTACAGCGCCCGTGGGGGTTCCATTGGCTCTATACAGCTAAGCTCTCGCAGTGTAACTGGTTTCCGTTACAATGGCCGTGGGGGCTATTGGCTCTATTATCCTCAGCTCTCGCAGTGTATTTGCTCTCCGTTAACACACCGGGTGGGTGCTATTGGCTTTTAACATCTCAGCTCTTGCAGTGCACTTGCTCTCCGTTCACACACCGGTTGGGTGCTAGTGCTCTAGCTCCTTAAGCTCTTGCAGAGTATTTTGGCCTCAGTTCCCTGCTCAGCATAAGCAGTAGACTGTCACGGTTTTTGAAGACTCTCAGACTTAAGGTTTGGTAAAATAACTTAACTTTATTAAAAGTTAAAGGCAGTCCCCGTAGGGTAAACAAACATAACAATACAACAGTAATAGAACATACAATAGGTTCTACCGGCCTTGCCTAAATACCGGGCAAGGCAACCCAAGTGACAGTTTAAATGACAGGCTCTACCGGCCTTGCCTATAACGGGTAAGGCAACCGTGAGATGACGTATACCGGTTCTACCGGCCTTACCAATACCGGGCAAGGCAGCCCAATGGAATGCTGAATGTAGGCTCTACCGGCCCTGCCAATACCGGGTAAGGCAACCTTAAAATGGTGAATTACAAGGTTCTACCGACCTTACCAATACCGGGCAGGGCAGCCCAAAGGAGTACTGGAGTAGGCTCTACCGGCCCTGCCAATACCGGGTGAGGCAACCTACAGGATGGTATCGTCAAGGTTCTACCGGCCTCACCAATACCGGGCAGGGCAGCCTGAGCAAGTAGACCAGCTGTCAGGTGACTAAGACAGCAGAGAGCGTAAGTATAGAGGTCTTACTCCGCAGAAGTCTATTGCCAGGGATAATCAGACAACTGCAAGGAAGTGGACAGCGACTGACCACAGTACAGGATGTTCAGGAGCAAACCAACGTCCGCACGTTGGGACTAATGGTAAATAGCGCCACCAGGTTTAATGGAGCAAACCAGCGTCCGCACGCTGGAACCCACAATGTATATCGCAACCAGGTTTAGTGGAGCAAACCAGCGTCCGCACGCTGGAACCAACAATGTATATCACAACCAGATTTAGTGGAGCAAACCAACGTCCGCACGCTGGAGCCAACAAAGTATCTCGCAACCAGTTTAGTGGAGTAAACCAGCGTCCGCACGCTGGGACCAACAATGTAAATCACAACCAGGTTTTAGTGGAGTAAACCAGCGTCCGCACGCTGGAACCAACAATGTGTATTGCAACCAGGTTTAGTGGAGCAAACCAGCGTCCGCACGCTGGAACCAACAATGTGTATTGCAACCGGGTTTAGTGGAGCAAACCAGCGTCCGCACGCTGGAACCAACAATGTATCTTGCAACCAGTTAGTGGAGTAAACCAGCGTCTGCACGCCGGAACCTACAATGTGTATCACAACCAGGTTTAGTGGAGTAAACCAGCGTCCGCACGCTGGAACCAACAATGTATATTGCAACCAGGTTTAGTGGAGTAAACCAGCGTCCGCACGCTGGAACCAACAATGTGTATGCAATAGCGAGGAGAACAATGTCGCCGGAGCGACAGCTGGAGCGCGAGACTCAGGAACTCGTCCAGGTTAACCCGCACGGTGCTGGAGCACAGGAACCCCGGAATACAGGCACACAGGAACGCTGGAACACTGGAACACCGGAACGTTAGCATAAAGGAAAACTGGAACGCTGGAGCACCAGAACATTAACGTACAGGAACACTGGAACACCGGAATGTTAAAGTACAGGAACACTGGAACACCGGAACGTAGCATACAGGAACACTGGAAACAGGCCCAGAGATCTGACAAGCAGGTCAGGCAGAGTGGAGTCAGAAACACCACAAAAGGGCAACCTGGAAGTGCTCAACCTGGGTTTAAAAAGGCTGTGTGAGGAGGGCTAATGACAGACAGCCAATCACGAATACTCAGCAAGTGACAGGCACAGAGCAGCACGAATCACGGGCACCGTGATATAGTCTCTGTCCTGTTCTATTACTGGTGTTCTCACATCTAGCACCACTTATCTCTCCTTTACCAACTTATGGGCGCGTCAAACACACCACAACAGAGACTGATTTGATTCCTTTGTACTTTAACCCTTGAGTACCCTGTATGCTAACTTATGCCTGTCCTGTGACAGTATATATTTATTTCTCTGTATACTGGGCCTGAGAGGGCATTTGTACTTTACTGTCTATTTCAGTTATTCTGTATTGCCTATAGAGGGCAGTCTTTCTTGTCTTTTAATAAAACTGTGTTTTATTCTAACCTGCTGGTCTGAGTGTCCTACAAAACCATTAAATTGTGCCAAGGTGTGTTCCCTCCTTTCCCCTTCTCATTAACTTGTCACAAATTTTGCACTGTACTGTTGTTGATGATGACTGCACTGTGCCTGCCGGAAGAGAATAATAGTCCCACACCCATGACTTCTGGGGGGAGGGATAGGGAACAGGTGGAGAAGAATGGCATCTTTCTTCTTCTTCTCCACATTCCCCTTCACTTTGTGTTGCAGCTGATAATGTTGCTGCTACTGCCTCAGATTTAGCAGTGCAACTAGGACCAGAAGTATTGCTGGCGCTGGCAAGTAGAACCTGTCCTAGTCCCACATTACTTGTTGACCCCATTCCCATTGTGTCCACAGTGGTCTGTGGCACACTAGCCTGCTCCTCAGCACCCTGCTGCCTTTTCAACTCAGCAGAAATTAGAGCAGTTGCAATTTCCGCAAATTCCAAAAGTTGATTGCTAGTGGTGGTGGTGATGCCCATCCTCATCCCTGTCTCCCATTCCTTCTCACTTTCTGATAAAAAGGCCATCAATTTCTCTTCCACCCCAGCTTCTCCAACACCATCACCACCACTAGTCCCTACATGATGCTGCTCTATTCCAGACATCTCACTGCTGCTTGGAGGAGGTGACGAGCAATGTGACAGAGGGTCCCTTGCTGTCACACTTGGCATCATTTTCTCCTTCCCCCGCTGAGTACTACAAGAAACACTAGCAGCAGGCAAAGTATTGGTGGCAGCAGGTTCAGCACTGGCAGCAGGTACAACACTCGTGGGAGCACACCTGGCAGCAGGTACAACACTAGTGGCTGCAGGTACAGCAGCGGTGGCACTGGCAGTAGGGGCAGCACATCTTGCAGCCGGCGCAGGCAGCTGACCTGTCCTGCTCTGACTAGTACTACCCTTTTCTCCCTCCCTTCCAATTCCCTTTTCTCCCTACCTTCCCTTTTCTCCCTTACTTCCCATTCCCTGTTCTCCCTCCCTACCCATTAAATTCCCCAAGATCCCTTGGGGTGATTTAGGGGGAGTGGACAGCATTGGTTCAGTACTGCTAGTCACCTCCTCCTCCTCAGACTCAGTGGACACATAAGGGTCCTTCCAGCTCCTCCGCTGATTATTTTTTCTCCTTGCTCATAGTGATAGCAGTCATTATGAGCCTTTCCTGCCTCAATTTTGACAAAATATCACAGCAGAACAGCACAGCATGTCTATCTTGCTCTGTAGCTGCTTCTATTGTGTCTGCCTTCAGCGAAAATGTCACCTTTTTATAGCGGAAGTGCGAAAACAACGTAAATCATTGGGCGAAAACTTTCTAGCCATTGAAAAAATGTCAAAAAATTTTGGCCAATGGTCGAAAGATGCGAAAATTTTAACCGCTAGTTTTAAAGCGGATTTTCCAGTAAAAAGCGGATAACAAAGTGGTTTTCGCAAAATTTCCCACTGGAACATGGCTACAAGTTTTGCCCATAGCTGTGCCCCTGGTCTGTAGGTAATGGCGTCCCTGGTACACAAAAGAGTTGTGAGTCAGAATAATTGAATACTTCTTAGTAAGACTTCCTTTTTTGAGAGTGGCAAATCTTCATCCTTATCCAGATAGAAAGATACCGCCTCCAGACCTAAAGTATGCTCTATCGAAGTATACAATGATACTACATCTAAAGTTGCCCATAAATATCTCCCATGTTTCCATGTGATTCTCATCATTTTGTCCAATACCATTTGTGAGTCTCTCAGGAAAGCCGGGAGAGTTACAACATATTTCTGTAGGTGGTAATCGAGGAAAGCGGACAAATTAGAGGTAAACGAGCCCACTCCTGAGATGATGGGGCGCCCTGGAGGATTAACCTGGGATTTGTGTAGCTTAGGTATGTGGTAGAAGAATGCTATTTCCGGTTCTTCCACCATTATATAACCACATTTATCCTTAGTTATAATTCCCCTCTTGAGCTCCCCATCCATCAATTCACCTAATTGATCATAGAAGGCGGTTGCAGGATTCTCTCCCAATGGTATATAGGAGTTCCCATCTCCTAGGATTCGTAAACCCTCTTGAATATAAGTTCACGTATCCTGTACCACTAGGGCACCTCCCTTGTACGCCTCTCTGATCGTCAACTGCTCATTCATGGACAAATTCCTCATTGCTCGCTGTTCTCCTTTACTCATATTAAATTTCTTACACCGCTTGTTCTTAATTGTTTGATTATATTCCTCCATTACCACCTTCATAAATGTATCTACATTGGGCCATCGATAGTTTGTGGGATAAAACTTGGACTTTTTTTTAAACTTAGTTGCAGGCATCATTCCCATTTTATCATTATCCTGACCTTCCTCTTTTAAATCGATTAACATATTAAGACACTCCCTATCCTCATCATTAAAGGTATCCTCCTTAAAGTCCCCATTTGACTCCCAGTCCTTCAAGTTCATCTCAGATTGTTGGTCATTAGTTTTAAAAAAACGTTTCAATGATTTATAAAGAACTGGAAGTCCTTAGGTTTATTTGTAGGTGCATATTTAAGTCCTCTTCTCAGAACTTTAAATTCTGATGGTTTAATCCTTATAGAGGACAAATTATATACCCATTCTCTATTTTCTCCTGGTAATAGTGCCTTTACCATGTTCTTCACTCTCTTACCTCCTCTTTTCCCTCTCCTTTTTCTCCCTCCTTCTTTTTTCTTGTAACCATCCCCTTCTGTTCCTGATTGTTCTTTACTTCTTTCCCTTTGTGTGTTTTTAACCTTACAGTATTTTCCTGAATTCGTTCCAAAAAAGAAGAAGAAGAGGTTCCGGGCTGGGGGGTATATGATGTTTCCATACCATTATATTGCTCGCTTTTATTACCCACATCCACAAGTTTATCCTTATCTTTTATAGGTGTGGGAATAGTGCGAACCAATTTCTCAACATCATTAACCACTTCATCCACCCTTTTAATTATTTCTTTAGTACTCCCCAACACTTCAAATCTATTACTTAATTTCACCATAATTTCATTCTCCATTATTTCCTTACCCCCTTCCAGTTCTGTAATTATTCTGGGGGTTCTTTGTGAAGTATCCAGCCTAGTCAGAGCATCTTTCGTAACCAGATTTTCTCCACATAGACTGGGGGTTACTTATTGTGCTGCTACTGCCTCAGACGCATCACTGGAGCTAGTCATGGCAAATGGAACCTTCATCATCCATCACCCATGTTACTGCTGTTGTGCATTCCCTTTCAGTTACTTAATCATCCTGCTGCTTAACGCAGCAGCAGCAGCAAGAACAGCAGTTGCAAATTCTGCAATTATGGATTCAGGAGGACATTTTACAATGGCCAGTGGCCACTGGCCAACATGACCTGCTGGCATTAGGCCAATGGGCTTTTTTTCTCAGGGCTTGTGCTTTAAAAAGAAAACAATAATAATTAAAAAAAAACATAGTCCTACAAAAAAAACAACAATTTTTGGGGTTTGTCTCTAATAAGCCTCAGTCCTACAAATCAATGTTTTGTTAGGGCTTGTGCTAAACAAACCTAAGTCCTACAAATCAATCTTTCCTCAGGGCTTGGACCTCTAGCAACAAATCTAACAAATCACCCTCTACAAAATACTCTATCATGTCAAGTATCAGTCTACCCCAGTGGCAGCTTATGTCAGGGGGTTCCTGTCTCTATCACTTTACATACAAATTTCTTATTTTATTATTTTTTTATTACTGTCCCCCCAATACCAGTGAAGAACTCCCCCCAAAACAAATTCTCTGTTCAACTGATTCATTTCCCAGACTTCACCCACTAACACAGGCACCCTCCTCAGACCCCTTTTATACCACGTCTTATGGGTTTTTTTAATTGTATTTAGGATTTATTTTTCATTACCTGCCCCCAATCCCGGTAAACAAACCCCCCAAAAAATATTCCCTGTTCAACTGATTTTTTCTCCACACCCCACCAACACAGGCACCCTCATGCCCCTTTTATACTATGCCATTGGGAAATAAAATAATATTTGCTATGTGTTATATGTAAATTCAATGTTCCCATTGATTTCAATGGAATGAGCTAGGTGAAAACAGTTGGAAAATTGCACTTTTCGCTGGAAATTATTCACCAAGCTGAAAGTGCCATTATTTGTTGATTTCAGTTTGACGTGAAAATTTTCACCAATTTCTACTAGAAGACAGGAAGTGCCATTTTTCACCTATTTAGTTGTAGAGGAACAGAGGAAGGGATTTGGCAGTACTGATAAGGTGATAAGATAGAGAGAGAGCAGAGTCACTTATCACACCATGGCAAGTGCCTCAGTGACTGGATTTATGGTGGTATCATTTATTGTGACCTGGGGGTGTACAGGAGTAGAGATAAGTGACAAGTTGGCTTGTGGAGGTGGGTGAAGGAGATGCGTATTATAGAGTAAATGTAGGATGCAAGGACAAAGGAACAGGTGACCTGAGAACAGTGCAAGATGAACATTGAAGCAATATGAATCATTGTTAAGTGTATACAAAGGTAGGGATGGGTCAAAAGTTTTCTTCCTTTGGGAAGTTTTGTGGAAACCCCACAATTTGCTGATTTTTCAGTGGAAAATCCAATATGTAAAATCCTAATAGAGTTTCTGCCTTTTCGTTAACCCCATGAAAACTAATGCTTCAGAATTCCAACCAGGGGTGGACAGTGTCTACCAGTGCAGATGGACAAGGCAGGGACTCAGAGGTGAATATGTATGTTAAAATGGGCTCCAATGCTGTAGAGCAAGGTTGTATGGGTCAGTATGTGTGGTTCTATGGCTACCAGTGCAATGGGACAAGGCTGATGGTCAGTATGTGTGCAATGGAAAAAAGCTGAATGTGAAAATTATATATTTTTGCACTTATATCTTTTGAGGTGAAAGTTTTCAACAATCTCTATAAAAGAGTGAATATGGCAGTTGTTAAAACACATAGACGTTGTTGGCATTTCAGTCTTGGGATGATAATGGAGCTTTGTCTTTTGCTTGTTATCTGCTCAAGTACTATTCAGCTAACAGAAGCAGTTGTTGAAGTTAAAAGATAGTATTTTAAGAATATTTTGGAGTCAGCCTCCACAGTTGTGGGTTGTTCCTTACTTTCAGCAAGGTTTCTGAAGAGTTCATTTCTTAATTTATTCTGTTTCTCTTCTCCTGCCCATCTCCTGTTTAAGTCCTTTATAAGTCCCTGATAGAATGGATAATTAATAAGAAATAACATAAAGCTGAAGACAGGACATTAAGGAATTAAATATACTTTAGGAAAACGAGAAGAAGAAGACTAATATTGGGTACAACATATAGATATAGTATTCAAAGGTAATCTTCAAAATGTCAAATAGTATGTTTAACTGTAAAGATATAATAATTGTAATAATAATGATGATAATAATAATAACAACAACAACGACATGTATTAAGTCCTATTTAACTTCGTACGGTGTCCATTTTAGGACATCTGTCCTCCATCCCCTAAAACTCTCTCTTCCCTCCTTCAAAACTCTGTCAACCCTCCTCCCTCCTCCTAAACTCCCTCCTCCCTCCTCCAAAACTCTGACAACCCTCCTCCCTCCTCCAAAACTCTGACAACCCTCCTCCCTCCTCCTAAACTCCCTCCACCCTCCTCCAAAACTCTCTCATCCCTCCTCCCTCCCTTAAAGCAGGAGTCAGGTGTCAGGAGTCAGGCATCAGGTGTCAGGAGTCAGACATCAGTTGTCAATTATCAGGCATCAGGTATCAGACGTCAGGTATCAGGAGTCAGACATCAGTTGTCAGGTAATCGGCGTCAGGTATCAAGAGTCAGACATCAGGTATCAGGCATCGGTTGTCAAGTATCAGGCATCCAGTATCAGACGTCAGGTATCAGGAGTCAGACATCAGTTTTCAGGTATTAGGTGTCAGGTATCCAGCGTCAGGTATCAATAGTCAGGCATCAGTTGTCAAGTATCAGGTATCAGGAGTCAGATATCAGTTGTCAGGTATCAGGTGTCAGGTATAATTTTGAAGTATTACTATCCCTTTAAGCCTGCCACAATGCCATTGTAGCCCTAGCAAACTAATGCCTGCTCCTATTAGATTAATCCACCTACTTAGGAAATATAATGTGACATATACATATATGTAGACACACACAAATGATAATAAGAGCAGTGCTTTAGCAAAGATGGATAAATTAAAGTATATGGAGGAGAGGGAGATAGTAGGATTTATCAGACCTTTGTTCTGATTCTCTGACAAGGCTGTCACACATGCAAGCAGCATTCTCTCTGTCACAGAAAGCAGGAGGACTTTCATACATAGAGTGATGCTGTGCTGAATGAAAGTCCTGTATTGTTTGGGTCACAGGGTATCACATGTGTCAGTGTCTGTGCATTAGTCTTTTCACTTCAGCTCATATTCCCCCTGTTAAAATGGCTGCAGTGCTTTACTTGCTGGTATATAACATGATCTAACCCTTCCTTATCTCTCAGTCATTTAAACATTGCCCAGTCTCACCTTTTTATTCCATTTTAGGACATCTGTCCTCCATCCCCTAAAACTCTCTCTTCCCTCCTTCAAAACTCTGTCAACCCTCCTCCCTCCTCCTAAACTCTCTCCTCCCTCCTCCAAAACTCTGACAACCCTCCTCCCTCCTCCTAAACTCCCTCCACCCTCCTCCAAAACTCTCTCATCCCTCCTCCCTCCCTTAAAGCAGGAGTCAGGTGTCAGGAGTCAGGCATCAGGTATTAGGACCATGTGATGTTACCTCCTCCTGTTTAGGATGCTCCAGATTGCATTAATGATACTGTTATCAAATATCAAGTGTTTAAACATAAGCTGCATCACACAATATAGAAAGGGAAGGGTTAACCAGCACCTAAAGAGACAGCAGAAATTTACAGTTCTGTATTCTCTTTATCTGCACGTTTGTGGTCTCCAAAAAGAAAACCTATGTCACTCTTTCTTTCCCCCCTCCCATCTCCCTGCACACATATTGATAAGAAGAGAAACTCACAGCTCATTCTCTCCCCCCTTCACATAGATTGATAAGATACTTTGCTAAGTTAGGTTAAATCATAGTGTATTGCATTTGCTGAGAACTAATGTTTTGTTATTTCCAAATATGCAAAGCTTGTAATTCTAATAGAGGGTGGAAACTGATTATGTTATTTGGGTGGAGGAGCAATATTAGGGGGTGGAAACTGATTATGTTATTTGGGTGGAGGAGCAATATTAATGCTTTACTATTGGACTAACGAAATATGCAATGTTGTAGTTTACTGAATATGTAATTTTTGCAATTCTTGTTTTCTGTTAAACCAATCATCTTATTGCTCAAGGGTGTGCTATTAGTATATTAGATACCCCCTCTGCTCATAATTTTCAGAACAGAACCAGTTTTCTTTCCATGCTAATGTGCTGTGCTGTTCTCTCTATATTCGAATAAAGAAAAGATTCCTGTTTGTTCTCCTCCGATCTTGTCTCTTCATTGGCAGAGCGGCAAGAGTACAGGCGTTTTGCTATCAATACAAAACAAAAAGGAAGGGTGCAGGAGGAAAAGCGCTTGCACCACCCCTCAAAATAGCTGGATGCTGAAAAAAACTTGTCAAAATTTAACTTCTTTTTTTATATAATTTCCTGATTCTATAGCTGTATTTTTACCATCTTAACTACTCATGTCTGGGACCAGAAGAAAGGGATATGTCAATCTCACAGAAGCAGCAAATCATGTTTATCACATGAAGGGAAAACAACAAAGAGTTTCTACATTCTCATTCTCCTATTACAGGTTTCCCTTCCCCTGCATTGGAAAAGAGTGGGAAACAAGCCATGATTCAAAATGGTGACTCTGTCCACAACTTATTCACTAAAGAGGACATCAAACTTATCATAGCAGATGATATCAAAAGGGATGTCCATTATGAACTGGCAGGCTTCATTTCTGAACTCAAAATCATAGGGAGATTGTCTATTCTGTTGTACATTTTTTAGCATTTTAGCACCATCTCCTTGTATAAAAGACTGCTTATACTAGGTTTATATTCACATAATGTTATCTTTTATTAACAATCAGAGAGTTTCTGGAAATTTAGTCTGACCACAAATTCTAATGCTCTAGGGTCTTAGCCTATCAGAGAAGGATGGGTTGTACCTTTCTGATAAGGAATTTTTGGTAATAAAGGCATGTGCAGAGAGGTTAGAGGGGTCTTATCCTTCTCCTTAAGTGAACCTGACCTGTGCTGTATCTGAAGAAATGTGCTGTATCTGAGGAAACCTGAGACAACCACACCCTTGTCTGGGACTGGTAAATATATGCTTTCTTCATAACTAATCCTATAGGATTAGCAGGGCTGCCAATTATTATCATCCCCTAATATCAAGCAGTATTTGCTTTAGTCTATTCCTGGTAACTAAACAGGGTTATTATCTACTTTGTGCAGATAAGTGTGAGATAGATTGATAGCAATTTAGATTATATAGGAGTTGCTGAATCAGTTTTAGCTCTAATTACTGACACCTGCAGAGCCACCTGTTGATATTGTGTTTATACATACAAATGCTATGCAATGTGCTATATACTTTGTGCCAAGTGTATGTAGATGATACACAATATTGTTGTTTCTGAGAGGGTCATTGTGCTTCTATTGATTTCATTATTAACCCTTGCATTGCTAGCTGGAACGTTTTCCCTCTTTTTCTCTATTGGTGTATGGTTCCTTTAAGAGATTAATTTCTTGTGTGCTTTTCTCATTGCATGGTAGTGGTATTGGGGCTCTATTATTTGGTCTGTTGGGATAGTCACATGTGAAATTCCTGACAGAACAAAGAAATGCCTGCCATCTTGAAATGAGTAACAGCTGATCTTCCACAATCCATAGTTTTTGGTTAACCCCTGCAGTGTTATATTATGTAGCTAACATTATTTTTACATTATAATCTTGACAATATATGTGCATTGAATTAATTAATTAATTCTGTCTTTGCCTTTCTATAAACATCTATTATACTATTGCTTATGATTATAATGTGGTAATGTAATCTGTTATTGGCAAAAAAGGTATTCACAGTGTTGTGCCTCATCCAGAAGGTATGCATATTGAGAATAGCAGATAAATAGTTATATTCTATTTATTTGATCTGGGACAATTTGTCTCCCAAATAAATTTCTAATTCTAGAAATATATTGCACGTGGTTTAACCCCTTAATGACCGGCCGCGCAGGCACACGGCGGTCACTAAAGGACCACAGAACATTTTTTTTTTAATTTGGATTCCAGACTCCCCGAATGGCGTGCAGCTGCGGGGGGAGCCTGGAATTCCATGACGGTCATAGTACGTCATGGGTCATTAACTCAGATTTACCCATGACTTACTATGACGGTCAAGGGTCGTTAAGGGGTTAAAAAAGTTTGTCATAAGACGTGGCTGTATTGAGCCCATCTCACATAACAAAATCCCCTTCCACCTAAATTATAATAGCTTAATACATATATGTAACGTTTAACCCGATATATGCTGGGTATGTTAACTTGTTATATTATCTGATATTTTACCCTATGTCAATATTTATATATATATATATATATATATATATATATATATATCTTAGTATATGTGTTAGTCATATTAGAAGGGATATTGAGTCACCTTCTATTCACTTGTATATATTTTTAATTATATATACTTTTGCATAAATATGTGTAACTGATTCTTTTAATCAAGTCTGTTCTGTGAATTAGCTTGTTAATACCTAGATTGTGTAAAGATCTCAAATTAATTTAACCACCTTTTTTTGTTTGTTTTATGTGAAGTATACAATATATTTGGGGGTCTCCTGTGTGCTCTTTGTTCCTATATATATATATATATATATATATATATATATATATATCCTCTATCCTCTTTTTGCACAAACTCTTGGATTTAGAAAAGTGTTAACATTTTTACCTTTTAGTACACCCAATCAAATTACCATGAGAAATTTGTTCATTTCCGCCTAAGCTTTATATTCCTGTTTCCTAATTCCTGTTATAATAATACTGCTGATGATTCCTAAAGTAAAAACCTGCTAGCGGGTATATTTATTTATTTTTTCCTCAGCATGTGAAATGTAGAATTCACCTGGTAGTGACCTCCATTTTAAGCTTTTGATGAGGCAGGTGGTCATACTCTTGTACTGTAAGCTGGTATCATCCAGTGTAAACTGACTGGAACCAGTCTTTGTGGCAGAGGGGCTCCACAGACAACAAGCAGACAGCTATCTATATATATATATATATAGGGAATACCCAGATCAAGGATAATCCTGGGACAAGTACACTGCAGGAACAGGTATAAGCATGAATACTGACAAGACAACAGTAATAGAAGGGGAATCCCCAGTAGGCCAGATGCTAGGGATCTCAGAATAGGGTATGGTGCTGGCTGAGGTAGACTACACCTAGACAGTCTTGTTGTAGCTGAGGCTGAGCTAAAGATGCTGATGGCACTATCACTTTAGTGATGTCCGGAGGTGCCGGCTCGCTCCCAGGATGAATGTATAGGGGATAATAGCTACCTACTTGGGTGAAGGAAGGACAATGAAATATAAAAGAAAGAATACCTGAGCTGCCAGTTGAATGTTGCTGAGCTGGAACAAGATAAGCTGGTAGTCTGGGATTCGAACTCTGCTTCAGAGATTCGACCAGCTGTTGTATGATTCGGAACCTCTACTGCTTGGGCTGGACTCATGGACTAATAGTTGAATTCGCAGAACAATGGAAGACAGCAGCAGAACTGACTGAGAGTCCAATAGTCAAACTTGAAATTCTCTGTTATAAAAGGTGAACACAGGAGAGTTGAATACCCTAGCAGACATAGAAGGTCAGTTAAGCAAGGTTGGCAACAGGAGAGCAAGGAGGTACACAATCGACAAGAAGAAGAGTAGTCAAATGGAGAGCTGGGGTCAGAATGGAGAATCAGTTCTGGAAAGGAAGGTACAAGAATGATAAGATGATGGGTTTTAAGGAAAAAAGGCCAAGGCTGCTATACGAAAATCACACTAGAGGAAGGGCAACAGGAACTCAGGAACAGGACTGGAGACAACTTGACAAGCACTAGAATACTAAGATCGCACCAGTATTGAGAAACTGGCACTTGATAAAGGCTCAAGACAAAGTAAAAACCAGGGCTAGGGACAAGGAAAACCAAGAATCTGACAAAAAAAAAAAAAGACAAGGAATCCAGAAAAAAAGGACCGAACATGACATTTATGGAATATAATGCATTATGAACACTAAAGGACTGACTAAATGTGCAAAGATGTTGCAAGCTATGTTTAGCATTTCTCTGAGGGTTTTGGATTCTGAGAGGAATTGAGTAATAATTAGATTTGGATATGGGCAAGCAAGGTAAATACACCATATGTGCTATTCTCAAGGAAGCTATTATATTGGAGCCATTGTCAACAGACACAAAGCCAACTTTCAGTCATAGTGGCATAGGCCATTTGTTTATGACCTGCTGCAGTTTCATTAACACTTCTATAGCTGTGTGAGTTTGTCTCTCAAAACTATATATGCATAAAATGGCATTCCGATGGTATGGTCTACTTTGCATGTGTCCTTTACTACTAATATACAGTAAGAGCCAGAGGCAATATTGGTGGTGACTGGCTGCAGCATGTGGCTGCTCACTGATAGAAAGCATACCCAGTGAGCAGTGACAGTCATGCAGTCTGTACTCTGGCCATTTGTCCACATATCTGTGGTTAGGTGACCTGTCATGCCATATGATGTTTCCAGCTCTTCCCCCCCCCACACACACACACACTATCCACCTACTTGTATGGCTCTGGCGTGGTCATTCTTGAAAAATAACTGCAGCTTGGGATATAGCAGCCGGATGCAACATAGGACATGACATAATTTTTTTAAAACCTCTGTTTTCTGCAAATAATTGGGCAGCATGTCAACAAACAACATTTTGGAAAGTTTTCATCTCACTTTATAATTATTTTCATCCATTGGGTTACTTTTTTCTAAGAACTCAGTAAGCATAGATTAGCAGCACATAAAAGAACTATGTAACTTAATCGTTTTAATAACATGTTGGTGGTGGTTGATATTGTGGCAGCATGTATGTGGACTTTATGACTCTTGTTCTATGACCTCTAACTAACTCTGAGTTATCCTCCTCTGTACTTTGCATTTGCAAAACAGCAGTGGGAGACGTGGATATTATCAGTAGTGAGGAAAATATTGTCCCACTCTCCGAGACATCTGCTCCTCAGCTCCTTGCATCATTAGGAATTGTTATGCTGCTGCTGGTCATCAGCAGTGTCTCACAATCAGACTTGTGGTTATATGTCAAGTGGGATCTCAATGGGGATGTGCCTAGATGTGGCCCTGCTTTCCCTACTCACATGTTTTTACAACAGATAGCAACATGAATCTGTAAAGTATCTCCATACTGGAGATTACAAAGACTGAGGGGGTTTCTGGGGACTACTACTACTGCTAAAGGTATTAATGCTTCAATAGTATTAACAGTATGTGTCAGTGGTGATGCACTTTGAATACCAGTAGAAGCATAGTAGATAGGGTTGTGGATGTTGCCCCTCATTGTCCATGCCAGTGTCACTGCAATTCCAATCCCCCCATTTGTCTGTCTCCCTCTTCTAAAGTAGTAGCTAGTGACACCATTTACCAGCTTTCTCTCCCAAGGACCACAGTGTTAATTTATAGGACATGACAGACTTCAGAATCAGTAACATGCAATAACAGATATAGCACACACACACACACACACAGCAGCTGGTACAGCACTACAACACATCATGAGCTACTAAATATTTAAATCCACAAGTCCCACTTCTTCATGCCTCTTAGTGACCTATTACAGCACAGTCTGATCTTTAATTTGTGATTTTTATTTAAATCAGCAAGGTGTATTACCACTCTTTCACCCTCAGCATGTCATATTTAGGATCACGCCTCAATGGACTTAATGCACATACATTATTTACCATCTTTCAGGGTGTCTATGGATGATACAGTGTAGAGACTCAGACTGTGATTAATTTTTTCCAGTGGGAAATTTAGTGAAAAAAGTGTGTGCTGCTTTTCCTGCAGAATATTCCACCCATAAAAAATAACGTTTTCACTTTTCCTTCAGCTCTTGAAATGTTTTTTGCATATGTCTCTCTATGGAGTATAATTTCTAAACCTGAACCTCCCACTGTGTTGAAAAGTGTTGAGCGTTTCATAAAGTCATATAGACAAATTTAAAGAGAGAGAAAAATTGAAGTGTGCAGCAAAATGGCCAGTAGACGAAACAACAGCAACAGCAGCAGTGAGTGTTCCTGCCCTGAGAGCTACAGTGCCCACCCATGCCCATATCTAAATTCAATCAGTAAAATTAAATATTTTGAAGAAAGCAGAGCTGGTAAATATGTCCCCAGCCTTATAACTGGGTGCCCCATCATTTCACACTACCATTGTGACTCAATCACCCTGTCCCACTCCCACTCTTAGCCCCCCCACCATGTCCCAATCTGAGCCACCTCAGAAGCATCAGAATAAGCACAGTGCAGCTGCCTCAGGCTAATACAATTGTAATGTGTGAGGAAGTGTCACCTGAGCATATGTACCCCAACACAGAGCTGCTGCTTGAGCCTTAATCAGCTGCATTGGAATGGAATCACAACCAGTAAAGCGGGAGGAGGAATAGACTGGTGGTGGTGGTAGGGATGATATCCTGCAGGGTTTAATTGATGGTGCAGCAAGCATGAAAGTGTTCTTGGAGGTGACAAATGAAGATCTGAGGTAACATCTGTGGGGACTGAGTATCACTAACAGCACCACCATTGCTAATGAAATTATGTTGTTATTTTCAAGCTTAGCTTAAGAGGACCAATATCAACCTTAATCTTTTTGATATTTATATACTTTTTTAGGATTTATCTTGCTCTCTTTTGCAATACTTCTCTCATTTTTTATTTTAGTTTGCCTAATTGCTTGTTTGCAGATTTTATTACATTCTTTATATATTTAAAATAATGCATTTTACCCTTCTGACTTAAAGACTTTAAACTTTTCTTATTTATAATTTCCCTGTAAACTTCTTTATTAAGCCACATCGGACTAAATGTGCTCCCCTTGTACTCATCCCCCAATGGTAAATATATATGTGCATATTCATCTATGAGCATTTTAAGGAAATTCTGACTTTTCATCATTGGTTCAAATTATACCTTTAACCCCTTGAATTCTAAAGAGCTGCAACACATCACCTTATTAAGTTGATTTTGCCCCAGAATTGTTATTTTTTATCTATCTATCTATCTATCTATCTATCTATCTATCTATCTATCTATCTATCTATAAGGTCCTGTATGTCATTAACTTTAGAGCTTCTTTCACACTCCATTCTCATGAGGATAACTCCTCATTTTTATGATCTTTGCACTGTTGGCATACATCCGGTGGAGGGGGAGTACAATGTTGCCTTTTTCATGGGAATAATGTGTAGTAAGTTCATAGGCACATCATTTGATGATTGGTAGTAAGTAATTCTCTGATAAATCTCAAACAAAATATTACCAAAGTCTTATTAAAAATCAAAAACAGCTTTTCAGTTTTACAAACCAAATTAATATTTAGCAATTCCGTTTTATCTTATCAATCACAACAATTCTTCATGATAAACCTGAATATGTATTTCTTTGGATATAATTATTATTAACCAGTCAATCAAATGATAAATATCAGGAAGTGACAGCTTGAGGTTACAGTGAACATCTACAGTATATCTTTAGAGTTTCAATTCAAAGGTCAAGATCTACTAATTTCACATACTTTTTTGTTATTACATATACTTTGTTTCAAATGACACTTTTAAAACTAAACTCTATCAAGCTACAATATCTTATTTCTCGATTTTCTGTCATAAGAATAAAACATGGATGTATTTTCTACTGTAAATGACATGTTTCTTATATAACAGTGCCCTCTAGGGTCCCTTTTCTGCACATATGTAAATGAGGGCTTGTTATCCACAACCCTGAAAAAAAACATATACATAAATAGCAGATAAGAATTCCATTTTACCTTTTCCTTACGTGATTACACTTTATATAGTTAGATTATATTTGAGCATATAACATTAGTAATGCCTTGAGGACTAGAGGGATTTGCAATGCACTATGAAGCAAAGCATTCCATATACCTCTTGTCTAAAGGGGTTAAAGTCAACAGTTCAGCTCCTCTATGGGACCTTTATCCCTGTCCCATTGCATTGCTGTACGCATTGTGTGTATTCCACTAATAGTGGTAGGTGAGTCACTCAGTACTAATAATGTTAAATGGTATGGGAGGTACATACAAGAATATACATGATACTTAAAGTAGTCATTTGAAGAAGACAAGGGGGAGATTCACTAAGCGGTGATAAAGTGATGATAAAGTGGAAATGGCTTCTCCAGTTTATCACTTCTACAATTCCTATGTTATTCTATGGAGCCTATGCACTAAGACTTTTTTAAACTTTGGAGATCTTAGTGAAAATGCTCCATAGAATAACATAGGAACTGGAGAAGCCATTTCCACTTTATCATCACTTTATCGCTGCTTAGTGAATCTCCCCCATGGAATTTCAAGGATGCATTCTTTGTTGTGGAGTGCCCCTTTTTCCATCGAACATGGAACATGGAACACACACTTAAATATATTTATTTTTATATATACATATAGTTCTAAACTAACACAAATTCACATCACACCTATAACCTACATATCTGATCAACTGCAAGAACACACAATCTTTATGTTTACTTAGTCATCAAATACAGACACACATACACACAGCAACACCATAAAATATAAGCAAGGTGTGCAAATAAGTAGCCATAGACATAATATTTTCTTCACTTGACATGGTGTTTTCCTGGTTTGTTCATACAACTTATTGCTGATTATTTCTTGTGCCTAAGTTTACCTCTGTTAACAGGAGACTGAATTTCACATAACATCTGCTTTCTTTGCAGGTTCTAGAATCAGGGCACATTCCTGCACATTAATTGGTTAAAACTCTCACAGTCTAGGGGTTGTAGTCACAAGTATAGTAGCCCTGGGAACAGACAAAGCACTGTTTGTTAAATGGGACTATAAATGCTGTGTAGAAGCTTAAAAAACAGCACAAAGAGCTCATTCAGTTATAATTGGTGAAACATCACACAGATAGTATTATGTGAGACAAAATTCCAGTGTTGGAGGGTATCACCTAAGGGACAAAACAAAAGCAGGACATAGGGACTGTTATAGCACTTTCTGTGCACACTGACAGTGGTGCAAGGTGAGAAGGAAGAGAGTAAAGGAATTAACCCTTTTTCTACCATGCTCAGTTGGAACTTACTGTATCACACTATGACAATGTTTCAGGACATTTTGGGATAAAATATTTGTTTTTAAAAATATTTTTCTCATAGTGATACTCTCTTTCTGAATGTCTTAATAGCTGCATCAGTACGAAGGGCTTGATCTATGTGTATGTCCCTACTAAATGAACTAATGCCCCCATTATTATTAATACAGAGGCTCAGAATCCATAAAGACTAGTGATAATATATACAAATGAACACATTTACAAGCATCAACAGTATATGTATGCAAAGGTCAATGTATAAAAATTGTTAGAATTTACAAGCAGCAACAGCATACACATACAAAGGTAAACTCTGACGGCTAAACTAAAAACAAGCTGATACAAAGAGTGAAAACCTACAATTTAGTAAACTAGAGAGAACATTGTATTGTATTTTAGCCAACTGGCAAGCTCTGTTGGAACTGTCTATATAAGCCCCTACATGGTTTAAATTATTCTTTTGCACCCTGAAGGTGTTTGAAAAAGGACCAATTTCAGCTTAAGGATTTTTATTAATCATCTTTGGTAATGTTTTTTTCTTATCTTTTAATTTTTCTTTTTTAAATATTCCATCTTAAAAAGTTGAATGTAATACCTTAAGGTGTTGATTGAAATTAGTAACTGAGAAAGGTAATGTTAAAGACAATTGTCTGCCGTGGGCATTATTATTATTCATTATTATTATTAATATTCTCACATTCCTCCCTGCAGTTTGGGGGTGGAGAGCATTTACCTATCATCCCCAAACTCCCCAGCTATGGCAGTGGGAAGCAATACATTAACCCCCAACACCTGTTTTGGTTGAAATTTTGCATGATCGTTAGACACTCCTCATTTTTTTACCTAATCCCCCTCTCAAAGCTAAGGAGGTAAGGTGATAGGGCTTGTCTGATTCCCCTATCTTTTTTAGGTTGGCAGTTGACAATGTAGGGGCTAGAGGTTAGGGACCGATAAGCCCCCAAATATAGATTTTATCCCCCTTTTACCTGAAACAGAAGAGGGTAAGACAAAGGGGCTTACAAGGCCCTTTTAAGGGAGCATGATCCTCTAAAACTGGAAACAAGGGATAATGGGGCTTCTTTTCTTGAGGGGGTAATGTGGATACCCTAGATTCACAAGTGGAAATATTTGTAATATCTTATAAACTATTTACACCACTACTCCTCGTAAAGCAATGATGCATGCCATTGATTAACAGAATGTTTTGGCGGTATGAGTTGAATGTATTTTATTATGATTATTTAAAATGGAGTGACATACAGTGGTAGACAGTTGTTGTCTGGGTATAGGGTGAGAAGGGAGAAAGAAGAGTAATATTTAATATTTTAAAGATGAGGAGACATCACATTCTCGTGTTGTTGCCATAGCTGAGGGAGATTTAGCTATGAGACCAACTGGTACACAGTGACACTAACACCTCACAAGTAGAGGTCAATGTTCTATAAAATCCCTTTAGGTGAAAAGTACAAAGAAACATTCTCAGAGTTCACAAAACCTGAAAGAATCTGAAACTACTTAGGAGGAAGCTGATGATGCTGATTATGACATAATTATTCATGATGATGTTGACGTAAAATATATTTCACCATTTCCTCCACTACTCTGGATACAGATGATGCAGAGAGTGAGAGTGAAGATGATACTGCCAAAATATGACCTGAAAGGAAAATGCTCTATCTTACACCACTGAAATACTCATACACCAGCAATGGTTGTGGCAGGTACTGCTGCTGCCTCAGCTGCAACACTAGTGCTGGGATGAGGAATAGTGGGAAGAGGAACCACCTGTACCACTCCAATATCATTGCTACTACCAAATCCCAAGGACATGGTGGAATCTGACATACTTGCCTGCTCATCAGGAGAAAAAACCCACTCCCAACTGCATCTTTCACTTGTATTCTAAACCACTTTCAGCCAAAAATGCTCTTGTGCTCTCTTCTACACCACCAGCTATAACACCTTTTGTGTCATCACTATCACAAGTTTCTTGCTGCACTGTCTTCAAAATCTTGTAACAGAATGCACACATCGAATGTGTAGACAATAACGCAGTCTCTACCCCCAACAATATTAACACAAATGAGTTCAGGGGGAGCCAGAGTAGGGTGCCTGCTGTGACATTAGATGTTGCCGGATCTGGGTGTTTCAACAGCAGTAAGACTTACTAAATCACGAATAACATAATGTCACTGGTATACCCATTCTATCAACTCTCTACTACTGGTCAGTTTGAGCTAGGAAAGCTCTCAAGTCTGAATTACACTCACCTCCACTCTATTCAGCAGAAGCACTACAAAACCACCAAATTCTACCTCCTCACTTTCTGGTGTTCGTAATGATGAATGAGAGACAGGTTTAGGTGGTACACTTAGTGTCATATTCACAACATATTCCAGGTCAGGCTCCTACTGCAACTCTGTGCTGTTACTGCTGCTTACAGACACCTGGGGAAGAAACAATTTTCCCCTTTTTGAAATTATACTAACCCAGGGCACTGCGGATGTGTTGAGAGTTATGGCAGCATAATCTGCCGGTTATGTTGCTGAGTCCCATTGCTGCTTGTGCTGGAGGATTTGTTGGTGTGTTTTCCATAAGAGGGATTTTCCACTCAAAAAAGTTAAAAATTGTCAATGTTTTTTACCCATGCCCTGTAAGAACTCTTCAAAGACAAAACTTTTCCTGAATTTCCTATATTGGAAATGCTTACATTAAATAATAGTTTCTGTTATGCTATCCATGAAAATTAGCAGAGAATACATTTTTGCCAGACATACACTTGAGGTGGTATCATTAGTGTTCTAATTTTGCTAAGGGGTGAACTACATAGTGTTTGCTGGCTAGAGATATCCCTTCTAAAATCTCTATAGACCTTTCACATGAATTTCATCTGGCAACACTAGCAGCACATCAGTAACATAAACTGTATGTGCTAATGATGCAGAACAGTTCAGTGAAAGTAGCCAAATGATCAGTATTACAGCAAGCACTGTTAAGTAGCCCTTGATCCAAATCTCTCCCCATTAACTGATGCATGGAATGTGAGCCACTGATAATTTATAGTGTAACTGGTATTATTGTTATGAAATGCAGCTCTTCACCAAAACAACAAGTTACAGCCAGGGTCCAAACCCAGTGTTTTGGGGTCTTGAACAGGAAAACCTGAAATAAGCAGAAAATGAGTATAGTAAAACATAGCAGAGGTATTATATCTAGGGAGAGAAGATTAGTAGAGATGGCCCAAATGTTAAATGTTCTTCCCGTGGGAATTTTCCAAGAAAATACAGAACATGTATGCCTTCATCCACTACCAATCCATTGTCCATGATTTTTTTGCTTATTATTTCTATAGCTGTAAGATTTCCTGCCATAGTAATACTGATGCTGAGAACTTAAGTGGAGAAATCAGTACATGAAAATAAAAGCTGAGAACAGGCCAAGTCCCACAGCATCAAATGAGCCACTTTGTTATTTGACCACAACACTACCCACCTGTTTGTAAAACCTCTGTTTTCAACAAAAGAAAAGGGGTTGCATGTCAACTTCCAACATCTTGCCAAGTTTGCCATTCCAAAGGCATAGTTTGGGATAATTTTTGTGAAAGTTTTGACTCCTTTCCAAGAACTCCTTAAGTATGGTTTGGCAGTATTTTTCATGAAAAATGCACGCTATACCACTTTTTTAGCTGGAATTCCACCCATTGTGGACATTGTGGAATTGTATTTGCATTGAATTAATTTGGAACTATATTTTTTACTGTATCAGAATTGTCTTTGTATAGAAATTAATTTTATTGTTACTCATTTAATAACAAAATAAAATAAATTTCCATACATGTGCATTTAAAATTAAATTACATTTGTACTAAAATGTATTTTGTTTGATTTGTATTTGTATTGAACTGAACTTATTCTTACATTTTACAATAATAACAATATATATATATTGTGCCCAACAATTTCTATACATGCATATTTAAAATTAAACATTCACATTTGGCTAGTCTTGGTAGAAAACAAGGAGCATCCTAAGTGCATGTTCATGGCACACCAACGTACCATATACCAAGGTAGCCTGGCTGAGGATCGGTGACCTAAATAAATCTATAGATTTATAGCAATGAAATCAGGAATTTTCTGTCACAGTGAACACTAAAGTTTAAAAAGAGATATGTAAGTAGATATTTCTAATCCATATACACCTTTTGTGCCATGATGTACTGTGCATGACGGTCTCATCCTCAAAATTCAGGCTAGTAATAGGCATCAGAAACCCAAAGTAGTCAAGATTTAGGAATATATTTTAGTGGTCCATTATTTATAAATGGAGTTCTTAAATAAAACTAAAATGGGGCCTGCCATAGCTACATTTGACTTAACTAAAAAAGAACAGGTATTAAAAGGCAAAAGTATAAACATTTAGCAGAACCAATTTCAATGCTTTGGCCCTGCCATGTTTATGTAATCCAGATGCAAGCACACTTTTACAGTAAAAGGTTTTCATATTTATTCTCATCTCCTCTTAGGTTATATGATCTGTTTCATTATATATGAATAAAAATATAAAAAACTGAAAATGCAAAAATATAGAGTCTGCACATAGACACACTGATGCAGTTATTATGGGTGTTCCATGGATGTTTAGGCAGAGATGGTCACACAGGGATAACAGCCATATTGTTTATTGTTATTCTTTTTTGCATCACCTCTGTCACTATATGCTTGTCCCTCTTATTCTGGTGCTTGTGGGAGTCAGTGTCAGTTGTACTTGTCTGTCTCTTGGGTGTCAGTCTAAAAATTGAATCTGTCAGTCACAGAGGTTGAGCCAGCTCAGGTAGGAATTTGGATCACCTGCCTGTCTCATTTCTAAGCTAAAAAAGATTTTTGGATTGTTTTTTTAATTCTCCTTTTACACTCCCCCAGATTTCCAAGAGTCCCCAGACAAAGATAACAACTTAGCTGCCAACAAGACTCCCAAATATGAACTACAGCTACACTTCTTTTGCCTGTCTCTTCTAGCTTAAAATTATGCGGTATTTTCTCTCTCATGCAACCACAGAATGACATACTACAGGAACATGACACCACTTTTATACTATACTGATGGGAATAAAAGGGAAACTTTCCATGTGTGTGTGTGGGGGGGATTAATTCTTACCATTCATTTCAATGCAATGATGGAGGAGAAAAGAAGGAAAATGCTATTTTTTTGCCTGTTTCACTTTTGAGGCAAAACGTTTCACCCATCCCTTGAGATTAGATAGGCTCAGCAGGAGTTGTAACCAGAAGTGAAATTAATTGTAGTACAAATCTTATTACGAGGGACATGAGAGCAGTAATAGAATGACGTAAAGTTCAATAATTAGGAGCATGAGACAAAGAACTCTAGATCAATGTACATGTAGTGTAGTTTACCCCAGGAATGATTAAGATAGTATCATACTGATAAATGTTCATCACTTACTATACCACAGTGAGCAGAACTCCTACCTTCCATGTCAGTATACTCAAGCCAAAATCATTGTTTTTGTTGTGAAGCCATGCTGAGGGAATGGACCATAATCTGCCACTCTGGTCAAGTGCGGGTCATCAGATTTTGGATCGATTTGATTTGGCGTTTTAGCTGTGATCTGTTCACCTTGGGTGACCGTGCCAGGAATATATGCTCCTGATGGCATAGTTGTCTGTTTCATTGACACACATTCACATGACAATAAGGCATTGACCCACTGAGAAAAGAGATGATAGAGGCAACCAACTGATCACATTTGCAGAAGAACAAATCATGAATTAATTCTACAGAAAAAAGGCCAAGAGAAAATGGTCATGGAAATTCCCTAATGGTCATACAAGTGAAATCAACAGAATGACATATTGCAGGAACATGACACCACTTTTATACTATACTGATGGGAATACAAGGGAAACTTCCCATGTGTGTGTGTGTGGGGGGGGGGTTAATTTTTACCATTCATTTCAATGCAATGATGGAGGAGAAAAGAAGGAAAATGCTATTTTTTTGCCTGTTTCACTTTTGAGGCAAAATGTTTCACCCATCCCTTGAGATTAGATAGGCTCAGCAGGAGTTGTAACCAGAAGTGAAATTAATTGTAGTACAAATCTTATTACAAGGGACATGAGAGCAGTAATAGAATGACGTAAAGTTCAATAATTAGGAGCACGAGACAAAGAACTCTAGATCAATGGAATATGCTCAATAATTTGTACAACTGGAAGTACATGTAGTGTAGGCTATCCCAGGAATGATTAAGATAGTATCATACTGATAAATGTTTATCACTTACTATAACACAGTGAGCAGAACTCCTACCTTTCATGTCAGTATACTCAAGCCAAACTCATGACAAAACCTTCTTCTGGGTTTTATATGGAACCATTCTATGATCCTTCTGTCAGAAATGGAAATGGGGCCTTGAAACAGTTTGAGTAATGCAGACTCTTGTCCGTTATTGATAAGCTGCTGATTCTAGAGAACCCTGGTGTTAGAGATGAGAAACTAAGTAGGAGTGGTTGCTTTTGCAATTGGGGAGACACCATTGCTCTTGGAATAGAAGAGATACATAATGAGAAGATTAGATCTGCATCTGTGGTGTAATAAGACTTTTCAATCCCTTGGGTGCCAGAGGGGTACATAAAGCATTGCAAAGCAATTCATTGCATACCCCTCTGGCATTCAAAACGTTAATGTTTTGCTGTATTGTCAGGTGATTGAATCTTATTTTAGAGCAATTTGCATTGGTGATTAAACTATGCAGTGCTGATACCATATTCAACCACCAGTTTTACGTAAACCATTCTCCAGATTTCCTTGATACTTCTATTCGGGGTGGGGGAAGTGTCTGATGGCCAGTCCATATTGATGTTATACACAACTATACAGATCTGCTCTGCTGCAGAATGTTGAACACAGGTAAAATAATTTCCAAATGCTGGCTGCATTACACGTTGTGAACAGCTATATAGATGACAATGAGTTCTTTATTTCAGGAGACCAGCATAACTATAAAATCAGTACAGTTATGTTGCCAGAGTGAATGGAGACAAAAATGAATAGATATTTACAAGTAGATCCAAAACATGCCTTTTAGTTTAATTAGTTAATATGTAATTATTGAATGCCTGGGGCATCATGGTTATAATGTCATGACATTTATGAAAGGATTTATATGCTTAACCTCCCATAGTATTATTATGTGAAGTTTCATCATGTAGTTTATTCTTGTATAACTCTTTGCTGCTAAGGTGGTCTGCAGCTTATTACCTTTAACGTGTTTAAGCCCCTCTGGCAGTGTAAAGGTAAAGTGAGGACAGCACAAGAATATGTGCAGAATTTCTTGAATTAAAAAAACAAGAACTGTGAAAAGTACCTTGATGATTAAAGTGAAGACATATAATGTGAATGGATTCTATAACTACAAACAAACTGCTTACAAGTCAGAATTCTTTTATCCTGTTTTATTTAGATTTTAAGGGAAAAACATATCTGAGAAATAGTTTAGAACAGTACATGATATGCTTTAGATATTCTCAAAATATTATGTGAATGTATTATTAAAGTGATAGTAATGTTCACAAAAACAGCCGCTCCAATAAATCTTCACAGTATTTGAGCCATATAGAGTGTTATTTCATTACCTTGAGTGTTGTAGTTCAAGAGTAATTGAATGATAAAGTCCCCCCCCTTTTACCTAATGTAAGCCCCCACTCCTCAGATGTGGAATCCAGTCCATAGACCAGACAACGCACATCAAGGGTCAATATTCTTACTGTGAGAACAATGAAAATCCTGCCCCCCTTGACAGGTTTTTCAGCTTTTTTCTTTGTCCCTCTCTGAAATCTACCTGGACACTCCCTGCTGCTGTAAGCTGAGCAGTGTTACATCGGTAGAAGGGGTGGGAGGGGGATACTTTATCATTCAATTATTCTTGAACTTCAACTCTGTCAGAATTGAAATAACACTCTCCAAGGCCCAAATACTATGAAGATTAATTAGAGTTGCTTTTATTATGAAACATTACTATCTCTTTAACACTTTATGCTGCAGCATATTGTCTGCATATCACCACTCTAGAAAATATGAGGGTTTTAGGTACCCAATTACAGACACATCTTAACCTTAATTTATTTTGACCTATGAGCTGAATCTCTCATACTTTACCCATTTGCTCTATATATAATGTTTACATAGTGTACATAGTTTACATACACACAAACTTTATATATAGTATGTGTATAGATATTCCAAAACAGTTGGATACTAGACAGGCGTTATAGCCGAGCCGTAGAGGTTAGTAGTGGTATCACCAGAGGTCAGAAATAGCAGTGTTGGCTAATTTGATTCCAGTCTTCAAGCGTAACCTCCTTACACTTAAATCGTTTTAAATTCACAGTATGATGACAGAAATATGGTAGCGGTTGTCCTTCTGTTATAATTTTAAAATATCCAACGTGTTTCAAAGTGTGACTTGAAGAAGAGATGAGGAATAATGTTACAGGAGGATGAGGCCAGTCCATGAAGGGACCCTAACTCCATCCCATCCCAACTGGATGAAGACCTTATGCCCTAACTGAAAAGGTACAAACCTTCCTGCTAGGGATGGGTGTTAGATTTCAAATCAACATTGAAATAAGTGAAAAATGGCACTTCCAATTTAGCAGAAATTTCCTGTGAAAAGTGCAGTTTTTCTGCTTTTTTTTCCACCTAGCTCATTGCATTAAAATCAATGGGAAGACTGAATTAATGTGATAGCACACTAAGCAATTCTTTCAGAAATACTTTCTACTTTTACAACTGAGTTTGTCAGCCTTCTGTTAATCAAGAATCCAATTCCACCACATCATCCATATTTGATTCCTTTATCATATAGCCAATGTCCATCTTCTAATTTGACTAGATCTTTGTTTTTTTACAAGTCTCACATAAACTGATAATGTTCCAATTGATGTTATTTAGTTCTTGTACTAGTTCCTCTAAGCATGAAATCTTACTCATAAATCGAATGTTAAGCATTCCAATGTTTAAAGAACAAAGGTAGCCTGACAGAACCCGCTAATTCTTAGTTTCCTTTGCCATTGAGCTAATCTTCCCTCTGCCATAGGAAGTATTGCATAAGCCTCCGGGGAATGAGGGCCATTGTTTTTGTTGTGAAGCCATGCTGAGGGAATGGACCATAATCTGCCACTCTGGTCAAGTGCGGGTTGTCAGATTTTGGATCGATTTGATTTGGCGTTTTAGCTGTGATCTGTTCACCTTGGGTGACCGTGCCAGGAATATATGCTCCTGATGGCATAGTTGTCTGTTTCAATGACACACATTCACATGACAATAAGGCACTGACCCACTGAGAAAAGAGATGATAGAGGCAACCAACTGATCGCATTTGCAGAAGAACAAATCATGAATTAATTCTACAGGAAAAAGGCCAAGAGAAAATGGTCATGGAAATTCCCTAATGGTCATACAAGTGAAATCAACTTTATACTTGCAAATAATAAAACAATATTCACTGACTGCTTAAATTGTTTTAACATTGGAAATGACCATTGTCTTCTGAAAACAAAAATCAAAATTTACTGCAAGAAAGAAGGAAAGAAAAAAAATGATCAAGTCAAAAAACACGACTCGCCAACTATTGAAAAATCATAATAATTTTACGTTAGCACTGTCTAATCACTTCAGTGTCCTCAAAGACCTTCCAGACTCAGATATTTCAACACACAATTAAAAAGTTATTGAGGCTAACCTAGACACTGTCCGTGCTCTTGCACCTACTGGAAAACAAGAAAAACCAACCCAAAAATAAAAAGAAACAGTTGCCATTGATGAAAAAGCAACAAGAAATTAGTCAAAACTAATATTAGAAACAGGTTAGAATATGTAGAAATATGCAAGACCATATGGAAGCGCATAAAAGACGAAAATAATAAGTTCAATGTTGTATTGATCAAAAGGACACTGGAAGAAAATCAAGGGCTAAAGAAAGCACAACAGAAAATGGTAACACATAAGAGCCAGATGTTTGCATTAATGCTTGAAGAAGGCACGGCAGGAAAAACTCAACAACAAATAGTAAAAATACAATTCATATCTTTTTACATATGTAGAACAACAACTGAATGCAATGCTCGATGCTGAAGCTGTGCCAGAAGTTATGGTACAAGAAGTAGAAGGGGTTTCCATTGCTATTTGTGTCAATGCTGGCCACACACCTTGTTTTGTTTGCCAGTAGTCCATGGGGTATTGTTTTTGGATAGAAGGTAGCCATCCTGCAAGTGTGCTATAACCATCTCAAATGCAGTGGGACCACTCCTAGAAGCTACATGGTGTTCCTGTGTATCAGTTTCCAACCTATACTCTGGGACAAGTCCCATAGAGATGCACTGCTGCCAGTGCCACAATCAGCTCTACAGATGTTTGACTGCAACCCCTGAGACCAATGCATTGCTTTATGTGATGATGATGGTAGGTTTAGAAATATGTTGGGAATGGGATGTCCTGTTTGATTTTGCTGCTCCACCTACTGCTGCTGGTATAAGCTTATTTACTTTTCACTATGCTTTCTACCTATTGTTTGGTGCTAACTCTCTCTCTCGCATCCTCCAATGCAACCCTCCAGTTGATCTAAATGCATACTTGCATATTTTTTGACAGAATACAGTTCATTGGAGACATGATGTGACTCCTTGTTGCGATAAACAGATGATGACGCGTTAGCAGAAATTCAGACATTTTGTGGTAAAGTGGTGGTCCAGCAAAGTGGCAAGAATATATACCTCATTGCTTTTAATGGACAGTATGTGAGGATCTTGCTTAAAGCATGCTAACATGTCCTTTACCAGCTGGTGCATATCTGTACTGTCATTATGGTAAGATTACTCAGCCATGCTCTTAACTGTTTTCTGCAATAAACATATCAGTGGAAGAATTTCACTAATTTCTGCCCCTACGCCACTAACCAGCATGGCTGCCTCCTCAAAAGTTTTCAGCAGCTCACATACATCGCACATTAGTTGCGGTGACAAAGAGGCTCCTTCCAAAGGTTTCTAGTTTTGCATTGTGTACTCACTAATGGCCTTATTCTGTTTGTACAAATTCTCTATCATGAACAAAGTGTAAGTCCACGTAGCAGAGACCTTCATTTTCAGCTGCTGATGGGGGAGGATACTACACTCTTGCATGGAATATAATGCATTTTGACCATTGTAGGAGTGGCTAAAATGGGCACTGATTTTGAGGGTATTCTTCATCTCTCTGAGGGTTTCGGTTGCTGAGTGGAATCTGGTCAAAACTAAATTAAGGACATGGACAAAGCAGGATGCATGAACCATATCAATTATTCTAAAGGCAGCAATTATGTTGAAGTCATTATCAGCTGACACAAAAACAGCTTTCAAGGAATGGGGTATAAGCCATTCCATTATCACCTGATCTAGATTTAATACTGCTATCTTTGTGAGACTGCCTCTCAAAACTCTGCAGGAACAAGATGGTGTGCCAATGGTAAGGACTATCCTGCTGTTGTCTTTTAATGATACTGCCAGAAACAGAAGCAATATTACTTGCTGTCACCTGATGCTACATGCTAGTGTTGCCACTGGTGGTGGGAGAAACATCCAGTGATCAGTGACAGCCATATAGTCTGTATTCTGCCCAATTGTTCACATTTTTGTTGCCAGCTGGAGGGGGTACCTTATGAGGTTTCCGGCCCTTTGCCCACCACACTAACTACCTGCCTGTACAGCTGTGGCACAGACTGTGGCTTGGGATATGTCGGAGAGGAGTTATACAAGGCATCAGTTCTCTAAATCATACGTATTCAACAAAAGAGTACAGCAACATGTCAGCTGCCAACATCTTAGCAATTTCACCATTCCTCAGTAAGTGTGGGTTGGCATTACATGCAAGTAGAACTTTGTAACTTTTTTGCTAGAGGAGGGGTTGAAGGTGGCAATCTATGACTCTTGTCATCTCCTACAGCAAACTCCTCTGAAGCAGGAGCCTTAGGTGTTATTTCAGGTGAACAAACTCTCGGCACACTCTCTGACACATCGACATCACTACTTCTCTTATGTGCCCCAGAGCCCCTGAAACTTTTAGGAGTGTTTCTGCTGCTGCTATTTGTGGGACCACTGACATGTTGATATTGTGTCTCCCAGTGAGACCTGTGGTTGAGCTTCAGGTGGGATCTCAGTAAGGAGGTGCCTAGGTGTGAACCTGCTTTGCCCCAGCTCACAAGCTTTCTATACATTCAACAGATAGCAGCATGCTTTGCTTTTGGAATGTGAGAGACATAACTTGTTACTGTGGACTTCATAGACCGCAGGGTTCCTGAGGGGATGCTACTACTACTGGGGCTAGGTGTTGCTTCAACTGTACTACTACTAGGTGTCAAAGGTGCATGCACTTCCAGCAGCAGAGGAGGCACTCATCATAGCTAGGGTTGTGGATGTTGATAACCTGTAGTGTCTCTGCTGGTTACTCAACACTAATGTGTGTGTGTGTGTGTGTGTGTGTGTGCTTGAGTGGGGCTTGGACTTGGAAGTGGTGATTATTCTGATGATGACTGTGTATTTTGTTGGCATCATTGCTTGTCCAGGGTCAGGCTTTCCAATAGTTTTCTCAGACAGGCAAAGTGCTTCTGTTCATTTGTGGAAGACTGAGTCTTTTGCCTTTCAGCTAACTTTCTGACCGTGTCATCATCATCTCTAACACTCTAATCTTCATCTGTATCTGAAGAAGAGGAGGATGCTGGAGGGATATATTTTAGATTTACATAATCATCATCATCAGTAATTAAGTCATCCTCAGCATCACCCGCTGATACTTCCCCACTACTTTTATATTCCTCTAGGCCTTTAGAGGTCTCAAACAATTCATTTTACCTTTCCCCTTTGAGGGATTTTCACTACTTTTAGGGCAGGTGTTTTTGTGCATGTTTGTCTCGCTGTCAGATGCAGCAGTTGGTTGAGCTGCTACACCTTTTTCCACTATGCTATTAATGCTAAAATGCATCTCATCATTGACAGTGTTTTTAGATGTTTATTAATAGTACCTGTTCTGGTAGTGGTGGAATTTATGATGGGACTTCTGCATCTTCCTCAGGATGAGAGGGATCTCCATCATTTATCACACAGGCTGCAGCAACCATGGCTGCAGTCAGTTTTTGGAATACCATTGTACTCAGATGTCCCTGCCCATATTGCTTGTGCATTTCCTGGACATAACTCAACTACTGTGTGTGTTTTTACAGTAAAATACAAAATATAACTGATTGTCTATATCTTGCCCTGGTCCTCTACAAAATACTATATCTCATCCAGTGTTAGTCTGCCTCAGTCACAGCTCAGGTCAGGATCCCTGTCTCTGTCACCTATAAATATCTCCTAGCAAGAGATAACAGCCAGATCAAGAAGAAAGTTAGATCACAGGTACCTGTGCCTTCCCAGTCACACAAAATGTTGGGGTATTTGGGGTAAATCACCTTTCTAAAACTCCCAGACTCCCATACCACAAAGATAAAAGCCAATAAGAAAGAATCTTGGATCACGGGTTCCTGTGTCTTCCCAGTCAGTCACATGGAATTTTCAGGCATTTAGGAGTCAACCCCTTTTCTTCCTTACTCTCTGAAACATACATCTGGGGTTAGCTGGTGTTCCCATGCAGAGGGGACTTGCCTGTCATTTTGGAACTGGACCGCCATTGTGCTGTTTATTCATCCTCAGATCCTCTCACATTTTGGATGTGTATTTTGAATAATTCTAGGGGGCTCCCTAAGAGTGAAAGGCAATCCAGATGTGGACTCCTTGTTCCTAGTGCCTATGGAATTCAGCTGCACATCAATGACGAGGCCTAGCAAAGCCAAAACATACTTCTGGGGTTAGCTGGTGTTCCCGTGCAGAGGGGAATTGCATGACATTTTGGAACTGGACTGCCCTTTTAGTCTAATATGTATGTAGAAATGCCTCCCCTGGAATGGCATTAGAGAGCTAAAATGTGATGCTTCTGAGCGGCGACTAGCTGCAGAACAGGCCATTGTGCTGTTTGTTCATCCTCAGAACATCTCACATTTTGGATGTGTATTTTGAATACTCTTAGGAGTTCTTAGGGAATCCAGCTGCACCTCACTGATGAGGCCCAAAAGGCCAAAATGTTCACCTGGGGTTAGCTGGTGTTCCCGTGCAGAGGGGACTTGCCTGTCATTTTGGAACTGGACTGTCCTGTTGGACGGAATTAGTCTAATATGTATGTGGAAATGTTTCCTCTGTAATGGCACAAGAGAGCTAAAATGTCATTCTTCTGAGTGGTGATTAGCCATAGAACAGGTAATTGTGCTGTTTGTTCATCCTCAGAGCCTCTCACATTTTGGATGTGTATTTTGAATACTCTTAGGGAGTCTCCCGAAGGGTGAAGGGTAATACAGATGTGAATCCCTTGCTGTCAGTGCCCACAGAACCCAGCTGCATCTTACTGACAAGGCCCAAAATGGCCTGAACATATGCCTGGGGTTAGCTGGTGTTCCAGTGCAGAGGGGACTTGCCCGTCATTTTGGAACTGGACTTCCCTTTTGGATGGGATAAGTCTAGTATGTACATGAAAATGTATCCTGTGTAATGGCACTAAAGAGCTAAAACATGATGCTTCAGAGCGGTGACTAGCCATAGAACAGACCATTGTGCTGTTTGTTTGTCCTCATAACCCCTCACATTTTGGATGTGTCCCTTCCTGTCCCCCAGAATTCCCCACACTCCCCTAATACAGAGAACAAATGTCTTGCCTACAAGACTCACTCACCCAAACTTCAAGTCCACTTTATTAGCTTGTCTGCTCAATCTCAAAAATATGCTGCTTTCTCTTCCTCTCACAAACAGAATGGCATGTTGTGGGAACTTGACACCTCTTTTATACTATGCCTGCTGGAAAAGTAGGAAACTTGTCATGTGGTGGTGGGTTTCAGTCTTCCCATTAATTTTAATGCACTGAGCTAGGCAGAAAAAAGTGAAAATCTGCACTTTTAGTTAAAAATTTCCAGCTCAGCAGGAAGTGTCATTTCTCTCCTCTTTCACTCTTGAGGCATATAGTTTTGCCTATCCCTAATAAGATGTGCAGAAGACAGAGCCACAGTTGATTTAGCATTGGTTACAAGCTGGATTATAATGGACTGTCTCTAAGGCCATCAAGATAACCCAAAGAATGCATCCTTTCAACATGGCTGTCAGATATGTCCCCTCCCAGACAAACACTTTTATTGCAATTTGTATGTATGTGTGTATATGGGCTTTTGTGCATGTGTAGGAGAATTTGTACAAGCTTTTTAAGTAAAAGTGTATACCTATCAATTACTTTCGCTTGTCATAATGAGTAATTCAAGCTCTGGGAATTTTTTGTACCCTAGTGGCCAGACACATTTTCAACAATTTTCCTATTAATCTGTTTATTCCTTCTGGCAACTTACTAGTTATATTTAGAAAACTGTATTATTTTTTTCCTAAATGGATTCAGCCTTTTCATGGGACCTTAAAAGAACTATATATTGCAATGTGTGAAAAGCTATGATGTCATAAAAAAAAATATTACCTATTTAGCTAATATTATATATAAATAACATTTATGTTTATGAAAATCACAATTGTTTTTAAAAGCCTGTAATCCTTTGAGTACAAAAGTGCCTAATATGTATAATTCTACCTACATGCATGGCCTGAGCAGACCACTAGTTAACGGGAGTGTAAAATGGTATTTATATCTTCATAAATTAAAATGAACAATACATTGGTTACTTGGTAAAACAAAAATACTACATTGTGTGTGTGCGTGTGTGTGTAAAAAGATATCCCACTGCATCAAATGAGGGGATCACTTGCCTTTCTACCCCTAGCCTGGTGCACAAATGTTTTTAGAAGGTGGTGTTAACTGAACAAATTTTTGTTTTTGTTTTGTTTTTTTCACATTCCCACCCCTTCAATTTTATATACATATTTGAAAATTATGGAATTCCCTACTTTATTCAATAGCTACTGCTCTTACAAGAAAAATGCCGTCCTGTTGGTATGAGCTGAAATTTTTTTCAAACATGACTTTCCTTCTAAAATGGTTGTAACAACTACTGAAAAGAAGAAAAGGTAGACAAAGGAAAAAAGATAACCCACTGCATAAAATGAGAGGTCACTTGCCTTTCTACCCCTAACCTGTTATGCACATATGTTTCCAAAAGGTGATGGTAAAGGAAAATATAGGCTTTTTTTATATTTCTACCCCTTCAAATGTATTAACATTTTTGAAAACTAAGGAATTTTCTACTGCATTAATTAATTACTATTTGTCCAAAAAAGGTACCTCCATTGGTATGGGTTGACATACCATTTGGGGTGCCAGAAGCACAAAACTACATCTACCTGTTTTCTTTTTTAAAATATGCTACCTACACTATTAGAAATATAAAGGAGAGTTTTGCAAGACATACTGTTTTGAAAATAATTAATTACCTGCATATTAGGGTATTTTTGCCTTTCTACCCCTAGATTGGTGTGTATAATTCCTTCCATAAGGTGGGGCATATGGATTTTTATATTTCTATAATTTAAAAGGTACAAACATATTTGGCATTTCCTACTGTATTCATTACTTTCTACCATCCCAACAAAATAGTACTCCATTGGTACGGGAGTGGTACCACCCAGAAGCACAAAACTGCACCTGTCACTTTTCTCTTTTGAAATTTCTCTTTTGAAATGACCAAATGGCCATATTACAGTTATGCAAAAGGTCAGTAAGGCACACCATTTTGAAACATAGACATTCACTCATATCAAATGAGGGGTCACCTTTTTTCCTCTAGGCTAGTATATACAACTCTTTCAAGAAAATGGTACTATAGGGAAAAAAACATACTTTTTACACTTCAGTTAATTCAAAGATACCTAAATCTTACAACACTATGGAATTTCCTAGCATATTCAGTATCTAATGGCAGTGTGAGAAAAATGGTACCCAATTTAATTCGGAGTGCCAGAAGTATGACTACCTATGGAACAATACTGGGGGAGCAGGCAGTATATGTGGTATTTCATGACTACCAGTGAACTAAGGCAGGGGGGTTAGAGAATGTAACAGGGATTAATGACCAATAGTGGGCAGAAGAACCAGGCTGGGGGGACAGATGTCTGACAGTGTATGTGGGTATATGTTTCCACCATTTGGAAGTGGAATAAGACTAGTGGATCATATAGTGTAGGAATCAGGGACTCCCGGTGGGCAGTCTAAACAGGCTGGTGTGTGGGGGGATAAGATTACCAGTGGACAGTGACACAGTTGGGATTATGGTAATTACGTAAGTTCTAGAGAGGCGTACAATGGATTTTCTATTTATTCATTTATTTATTTTAAAGTTTTTTTATTTACTCAGACCTTGTGTTGGGGTATCAGGACCCCTTCTGATGTCACCTTTCTATTGATCTTCTGGCCATTCCTGCAATAAAGGAGGGACCAGCTTTACCTGTATATGGGGCCTGGTTATGCAGGCTGGACCTGGGCCAGTTCATTTTTGACCTGCGTGCAGGCCCTTAATTACATATTGTGCATGGTGCTAAATATGCAAGTGGAACCCAGTCCCACATTTCAGTAACAATCTTCTATTTGCTGGTATGGTGCTGGCTCATGCTCACAACTGAGTGAGGAGTTCAGCTGCCAACCAGTGCCATGCAGATGGAGTCCTGCAACCTGCCCCACCCAATAAGGAAGAAGACAGTGGATGAGCTTGTGGGAGTTGGAGCAATACTAAAAGCCTCATGTGATGATGACTGAGGAAGAGACAGAGCAGGAGCATAGAGGAAGAGGAGAGGCATTACTGTGCGCAGAAGCAGCTCAAAATGGAGATAAAGAAATTATATGTGCTTTAGGGAATGGGACAATTAGATGGAGGGGTTGGTATGTGGCAGGGGCTAGCATGGGAGGCAGAGCAGGGGGCAGAGCATGGATGCCCAAAGTTTCTGGTGGCAGCTTGGTATGGCTGGGAGATGCAGGTAAGCCATGCCAAGCAGGGGAGCAGCTTGGCTTCCCCGCTTCTATCCTTTTCAAACTTGCAAGTAGAAGGGGGTGGGATTGGGGAAAGCTTCCAAATGTCACAGGTCACTGTCATCAGGGACACTGAAGGTTTTCCTGTCACTCCTACCTAGAATTTTGTGTACAGTGGAAGCAGGGGAATTATGTATCAGCTGTGAGATCAATAATTGAACATCAGGAGGGGTATTGATTCCCCCATGAGGTCTGGGATTTTTACATTTTAAATGCGGCCACCACATACCAGTATTACCAGCTTATATGGCAGCCACATTTCAGGCTTGGGACAGTAGGAACAGCCGTCTAAGCACAGAAGTTGTACAGTCATGGCACTCTACAGGTTAAAACTATTATTTGTAACGCATTACTATATCTTAGGGGGATATACTAAAAAACGCCACACAGAATTAGGTGCAGGGGAGGGCAGTGTGGGAATGAATAGGTGTTTTTGGATGACCCATTCTATTGAGACTTGTTTCTTTCTATATACTAACAAGGATCAAAAGGCACTAGTGTAAAATGACTCTGTTTTAATGGACATGTTGTGGGGTTGCATTCAGAGCTTGCTCACCATAACAAATCATACCTGAATGCGTGGATATTTTTATGCTATCTTAAAAGCTCACAAAATTAAATTTTTGTACCCTAACTAATGTAAGTCACATTTACTTGATTTTGTTATTTTGTGTATTTCACAGTTTCCTGTGTAATCATAGAAGCATTGCTGTTTCATAAATTAATCAGACCACAACATTAAATCTCAGTGTGAACATGGAAATTTTATTTTTGTTTTTGATTTGTGTCTTTGGTGTAGTGTATTTTTTTTTACAATAATAATAATAATAATAATTATAAAGTGATGTTTTCATTTGAATAAGAAAAAAATAGTTATTTAGAAATTGCTACAACCAAAGAACATATAAACATATACATGAAAGAATGCAGAATGTATAAACATCCACATAGTATGCATTGCTGTTTTTATCTCATAACCATTGCTTGCAATGTTCCAAAACACCACTACCAACAATAATAATAATATAATAACAAAAATAACATTTGATTTTATAATTTATATCTAAAATAACCAAAAACTATTATTCTAGTTAATAAGGCCCTGACAAAACAAGCTTAAATAGCTTGCACAGTAGTAATTCAAAGGGACAGTACAGCCTAAAAACAAATGTGCCTTATATGGATGACCACAATTTAATCACAGTGCAGCAGGTGTTTTATGGGACCTCTGCAGGGACCATGTCATTCAGGTATGTGTTCTGATAGGGAATACATTGAGAATAAAAATGATACCAGTTGGTACAGGACAGAATTTGTGCAAAAAGTCAGTCAGAACAAAGCAGTATATTCTGACTTTTGCCAGCTACTTGGGCTCAGGGATTATTTTATATCACCGATGTTCACATTTCTCATGCAAAACACATGAAAATGAACTTAAACAGTAAAAAACATCCCGTTAACATATTTTGGTGTTTTTTTTTATTTAAAGCATATTTATTTTCATTCTTTACTGCCCCTTTAAACATTGTCATCCTGAGAAGCAGCAACTTTGGTGTTTCAGTAATAGGTTAAAGTGTCAGAAATTGTGGTAATTTTTACAAAATTATTTGGGATGCTACTTATTGCACCTATAAGTGTATATATATGCCCTTTTGAAAATCACATATTGATAATGTCATATTGAGGCAGGAAACACTTTTGTTAGAGAAAATAGCAATCACTTTTTTCTTGTCACTCAGTATTGAATGGTCTGCTAATAAATACATAGCCTAAGATTAATGTATACCTCAAAAACTATATGTGTGTGTTTTATACTTACAGTTAATGGACATGCAACATTCCAGTGTTTGCAAACATTACAAAACAGATGCCATACAAGTAATGACTAACAAGTGCAAGTTAATTACACTCCTAGATAGATTTTTATACCATGAGATTTGATGTAAAACATTTATTAAGAAATGTATCAAGAAATTATACCTTATTTATTTATTTATATATAAATAATGATCTAGAACAGGCATGTCAAACTCCAATGCAGATGAATGCTGCATGATGAACAGTGGCTGCTATGGTCTGCATATGTGTTTGTCTATCTATCTATCTATCTATCTATCTATCTATCTATCTATCTATCTATCTATCTATCTGTGTGTGACAGTGTGTGTCGATCCTTGATCCACTGGCATCCACACTCCCAGGTGGATCAACTGAGTGCCCTGCAGCCCAACATCAAGGGGTTAAAAGTCCCATTTAGTGCAAAGGAATTTTCCACAGTCATTTTAACCTTCTGAATGCTAGAGGTTTACAATGCATTGCTTTGCAATGCTTTTGATACTTCTCTGCCACACAAAGAGTTAATGAGCTAAAGAGGGATCTCTTGGAGACCCTCACGTCTGTGGGCTATTTGCAGCCCATGGGGCCACGTGTTTGATATGCTTGTTCGAGAGTGTATCCATGGAAGCTTGCATTCTAGCCTGATAAATTGTGATAAATGCTAACTGAATGAAATCCCTTTTAAATAACAGTAAAAAGAGCAATCTGTAGTGGTGCATATAGGAAGGAAGATTTGGTTTTTACTGGTAAAATATTATAATACATGGGAAAAAAATATAAGGTACACATTGTTATGACAAACACAATCATGTGTCAGTTATACTCACGTGGGTCTTTGGCCTATAATTTCTTGAATAAACATGTAGGTAATAGGACAAAGGAATTAGCAAACATGCACCTGTCCTGGCTATACATCTAGTGGCCTCAAACTGATGTCCTTCATGATTGCAGAAACCACACAGTGCTCACAGAACAGTGAAAGTTTATAATACAATTTAGTAACATAAACAGTAAGATAAACTCAGTGGGCCTCTGAGCACTCCACATGGTTTCTCATCAGGAGTTTACATGTATGTGTAGTGACTGAGAGAAGGCAGGTTTGGGTTTTTGCACCTATTTAAGCATTTTCTTGGCCTAGTCTCCTTGCTCAGTTGCCAGGCCTTTCTGTGCTTAAGATTGGTCCCGTCATTTGCTGTCTGACTATCTGGCTTTCTCTATTGATCATTACTTGATCGTTGCTTGTTCTCCAAACTGTGTTTGAACTCAGCCTGCCTTGACCTTCTGGCCTGTCCCTGAGGTTGCTCTTTGGATTCTAATTTGGCTTTGTCACTTCTAAAGCTGTTTTCATTGTTCACTTCTGCCACCCATCAGCTCACAAGTGGCCTAGTTTGTCTGGGGTCAGATAGTCAACCTCACAGCGAACACATTTTCTCTGGCTGTGGTGAAAGCAAGGGTAGTACACCATCCACAAAGCTAAGCCTTGCTCTCAATTCTTGATGCCAAGCATCTCAGTACCCGAGACTACCTTTCCTTCTCAGCTCCTTCAAGTCTTATCCAGTCAGCTAACTGCACTGAGATACCCACTGACCCTTATTACAGAAATGAACAAAGCATGGAACCCACAGGATTATCTCAGACTCTAATATTTTGCATAAACTGGAGACTTTATGTCAGACTGTAGTGGATCTCCTGGGAGGCGTGGTCCAGCTCAAATCTTAGATCCATGAGAGTTATGTTCTCTAGGCCCCTAGCTTCTGTTTCTGCTGTGACTTTTGGCCCTGAACCTGATAAATCAGCTACTTGTTTGGTACCATAGGTGCTTCTTCCAGGGAAGTTTGCTAGTGATAGGAAGCAGTACCTAAGATTCTGGAATTTTTGTGACCTTCTTTTCTCCCTTAAGCCTCTGTCTCCTGGGTTTTCCACATTATTCAGGATAATAGCAATCTGCTTTATAGCCCAACCTCTTTCTTTGAAGTCATGACATCGATTTACAATGATCCTTACTGAACATCTGCTGAAACAGCTATTTGTTCTATACTGTAATGGAGACAAGAGGTGGAAGAATATGGTAGTAAGTAGGGATGGGCAAAAAATTTTGCCTCAAACTGAAATCGGCGAAAAATGGCATTTTCCACATGGTGAAAATGTTCCAGCGAAAAGTGCTGATTTTCCACTTTTTCCTTCTCTTTTTCTCCTAGCTCATTCCATTGAAATCAATGGGAACATTTAAGTTACACACAACACATAACAAATATTATTTTATTTCCCAAAGGTATAGTATAAAAGGGGCATGAGGGGACCTGGGTTAGTGGGGTATGGGGAAAGAATCAGTTGAACAGGGAATTTTTGAGAGGGGTTTGTTTTCTGTGATTCAGGGGGCAGTTAATAAAAAATAAACCCTAAACACAAAAAAACAAAACATAAAACATGGTATACAAGGGGTCTGAGGAGGGGGCTTGTGTTGGTGGGTGGAGGCTGGGGAATGAATCAGTTGAACAGGGAATTTGTTTTGGGGAAATTTCTTGACTAGTATTGGGGGGACAGTTAATAAAAAATAAATCAATAAAATAAAGTAAGACATTTGTATGTAAAGTGATATACAGGAACCCCCCTGACATAAGCTGCCACTGGGGTGGACTGATACTTGACTTGATAGAGTATTTTGTAGAAGATGATTTATTAGATGTGTTGTTAGAGAGCAAGTGATGTTCTGCTGGCCAGTGACTACTGGCTATTGTCAAATGCCCTGATGTAGATGCAGAATTTGTGACTGCTGTTCTTGCTGTTAATGCTGAGTTGTTTAAGCAGCAGGATGATTAGTCAGCTTAAAGGGAATGGGATCAACAGCAGCAGTAAGATGGGTGATGGATAATAAAGGTTCCACTTGTAGCAACTAGCTCCAGTGATGCACCTGAGGAAATAGCAGCACTATAACTAGCCCCCACCATGTCTGGTATATGTATTGCTGCTTATCACTTGTTGACCCCATTCCCACTGTGTCCATTGTGGTCTGTGGCACACTCGCCTGCTCCTTAGCATCCTGTTGCCCTTGCAACTCAGCAGCAGCAGGAATTAGAGCAGTTGCAAATTCTGCAAATTTCCAAATGCTAACTGCTGGTTGGAGGAGGTGATGAGCAATGTGACAGAGGGTCCCCTAATGTCACACTTGCCATTTCTTGGTAACCTGAAGAAGGCAGACTGGAAGCACTAGCAGCAGGCACAGGCTTTTGATCTGTGCTCCTGCTGCTGGTGGTAGTGGTATTATTTCGGTGGTGACAACTCTGCCTTCTTCAGGATCATGTTCCACAAGGACAATGCCGTGGGGGGAAGGGGGCTCCCAGGGTCAGGGGAATGGTGTGGGATCCCTTGACCGCTAGTCTGGACGCTCTCAATTGCTTCCCCTGCCACTCTCCTAACACAAGTAACACTGGCTGCTTCACCATCACTGTTACTACTACTACTATTAACACCAACCGCATCAGTTTCAGCCCCTGAGTCTTACTCCTCACAGTCACTGTTAATAGGAGGATATTGTTAATTACCCCTTTCTTCACTCCTTAAGCTGGACCTTAGTAGTAGTAGTAATAGCACTTGGGAATGACCTAGGGTCCTCTGTTGTCACACTTGGTATCATCTTTCCCCTCCCCCCTCCTGAGTATAACAAGACACACTAGCAGCAGCTTCAGCACTGGTGGCAACAGGTTCAGCACTGGCAGTAGGCACATAACTGGTGGAAGCAAGGGCAGTACTAGCAGCAGGCACAGCACTAGTGGAAGCTAGGGCAGTACCGGCAGCAAGCACAGCACTGGAGGTGGCACTGGCAGCAGGGGCAGCATGTCTGATAGCAGGCACAGCCCATCTTACAGCAGGCACAGCACGCCTGACAGCAGGCACAGCATGTCTGGCAGCAGGTGCAGCACGTCTAGCAGCAGGCACAGGCAGCTGACCTGTCCTGCTCTCACTACTAGAATTACCCGAGGGGTGATTTAGGGGGACTGACCAACATTGCTTCTGTAGTGCTCACTTCCTTTTCAGACTCAAACTCAGTGGACACATAATGGTCCTTCCAGTTCCTCCTTTTATTATTTTTAATCCTGCTCATAGTGATAACAGTCACTATGAGATTCTCCAGCCTCAATTTTGCCTCAAAATCACAGCAAACAGCTGCTTCTATTGTATTTGATTTCCGCAGACGTTCTAGCCGTTGAAAAAATGGTGAAAAATTTTAGCCAATGGGCAAAAGATGTGAAAATTTTAATCGCTAGTTTTAAATCGAATATGGGTTTCAAGGGATTTTGCCCACCCCTAGTGATAAGTTATGCCATTGGGCTGCAGACACCCAGTTAATTTAACCTGCCCTGAAAGACCAATTTCATATTAGGCACACAGATTTACTGAAAGATGTGCTGGTTAGAATCAGAGGTTCACAGATCCTCAGAAAGCCTTATTGTGCTATCGATTCAAACTGATAGACACTTCCATAAGAGATGTAAAGTAATGTTTGTTACTCTGAAGAAAGTATCTCTCTCCTCGCATATTGTTTCCTTTTTGTGTTTCAACGTTTCCCCTGATGTTGCTGAGTGATTGAGAGACCGTATATCGGCAATCTGTGTGGAGGCAGAGTTAATATCCTCCACAGGCATTATCATATACGTTGGTGACAACTAAAATAAGTGAGTATATTTCCTTTTTTTTATGAAGGAACTCACTGAGACTTGATTATGTTATGCTATGAATCTCTCCCCTCTCTTCGGCTGTTAGTGTTCTTCTAACTAAGTTCACCTAAAACAGTTACTTGCTGTCTAACTACACGGCTTTGGGTGTCTGAATAGGGCAGCCTACTCATACATTAAAAAATGCAAGTTCAAAATAAAATTTTGGGGATCTAAAATAAAATAATTTTTATATATGCTGGCTGTATGTACTTGGCATTTACAGGTATATCAACCAATTTTATTTTTAGGTATTTGTGTTGATCTATGACTGAATGTAATATAACAAAAGACAACTGTGGGATGTATAAAAGTTGCCTATCAATTTTAAAAAAAGCTGAATATCAGAAGGTAAAGGTCATTTGAATTATTTTGGTATATTCTGGTTAAATACCTTTAGTCTACATTAAGTCAAATGAAATCATGTAGTGAAAATGTAAGTATCTAAAAGCAAATTCAAAACAGCATATATATATATATATATATATATATATATGTATATATATATATATATATAATGAGAGTATAATACTATGAACCCATACATAAGCACTTTACACATAAGCTTACTAGTAGATGCTCATTTAGAGTCCATAGTAGATATCAGGGATCTATTCGTTCAGCTTGTATAATCTAGATGCATAACCCATTTACTCCACACCTACTAATATAATACATTAAACAACAAGTTTTGTGCATATTACCTCTGCATCTAGTTGTACATACAGTGCTCTTGGCTGCAGAGGAATGGAATATCTACACAACATAAAGCAGCCATTTAGATACATGCAAAGCCCTGCACATTTTTTTGTGCAGTGTTAGCCTCTGAGTCAAGTTTGTTTATCTTTCAAATTATAAACCAACAAAACAGGAAGGAAGCAGATTAGAGCATTTTTCCATAGTCTCACTTAAAGTTTCAACATGTGGCAATTCCATTACTACTGTTGTAGCAAGAATATGTTCCAGATATGCATGATTTGTACAATTTTAAAAGATGCATTTAATTTCTGCATAAATATATTTTTCATATACAAATATTATGAAATATCACAAGCCCCTTAAAAATAAATTGTGTAATTAAAATAATTGTAAAAAGATAAATGTTCTTATTAGAATTGAAGTATGTCAAATTCATACTTTCTAATTTAATAAAAGATACCTTCAAGTTATGGGGCAGATTTAAGGCCTGGGTTCCCAAACTAAAATACAGATCTGTAATGGTAATACAATCAGGACTATTTTCTATATGTAGTCTAGAACAATAATATATATTTTACTATTAATGATACTTAATATTACATAATTGACATGTTAGTATTAATCTTACATATGGAAAATAGAGAATGTGTTAAATCAAAAACAGTCTGTCAGCAATTGTCTGTCAGTGATAATGTTAAGCAAAGTTTAAACCTCTTACTATTTTTAAGTAGAGGTTAAGTAGATGTGTTTTGAAGAGGTAGTAAAGGGTTATAACAAGTATGCATTCCTATTTGAAGGGCATGTTGAGCCCTTGCCCCTTTAAAAAAGAAGTCTACTTAACTTCTAATTTTACCATTTGAACAAAATCTCCACTCTCAGCTGTCTTGATTTGAACATCTTACAACCAAAATCAGCATTGCTTTCCATGTAATACTTATTTATATTTTTAATTTTACAAAAACAAACCTCACCATAAATAAATATGTTTCATGTTATATACTTGTTTCTCGATCTGGTTGATTCTTCTCAGCATTAGATGACTTTATAGCGACATCTAGAATTTCTGGGCTGGTCAAAGGTTCTGTCTCTTTCATATCTGGAGTTTTTTCATCTGTTTTTTTTCCACCTTTTGACATTTTTTCCTTAGCCAACAGTCTATAATTGATGGCATTTCCAATAAACAACCAGATACTTGCAACAATGACAATCAATCCACAAACAAAGTACATATATTTGTAGTTTCCAGTCACGTCCACTAGAAAACCTGAAATAAAGGATACATGCTGTTAATATAAACTACTTTCAGCATAAAAGTTTCTGTTGCTTACTTACTGTTTTCCCTCACAACAATAATTAATGTAATTCCATTAATATAATGGAAGGGATTTATGAAGCGGTGAGTTACCCACTATATTGCAATAGGAGAGGAGTCAGGGAAATGATCATCAGGGGATTTACTAATATGCTTTGCCCAGCTGCAGTATTGCTTTCTCTGCATGTGGGTCATTTTTCCTATGCTTTGGAAAAAGCCACCTTAATGAGTGATAGCAGGGAGCCTATTAACTTGGCTTTTGCAAGGGTGCTATACATGGAGAGTTAATGGAACCACTCCTTTTCATCTTCCCTTTTCCTATAAAAAAATCTTATTAACTGTATTGGAAATAAGATTGTTTCACCACTGTGGGGTTTGAAAAGAATTAAAGAGTGGAAATATAAAAACTAGGATGCTATTTATTATGCTTAGTAAAATTCAGTTAATGTAATTAGGGCCTTTCTCACATGTTACATTTATCATTAAATATATTTTCCTATCATGAATGTTAAAGGACAACTAACACGAAAAAACCTTAAAGCTCAGTCTTTTGCTAGTTAATCACTGATACTTTACATCTGGGAGTAGCAGCATTACAAATCTGTATGGATTTTACAGATCCCACACAAGCTTTTTGTCCCATCTATGGCAAAAGCTGATGCTGTGGACTTCAGTCTGGCAGACAAATTCCTACTTGCTGTGCAAGTGTGTTTAAAGTCACAGCTCCCAACAGGAATCATTAGCTGTCTCTCTGCAGCACATAGATATAAAAGTGAAAGAAACCCCCCCAAAAAGGAAAAGCTCATAAATGAGGTACTCAACCCAAGACAGTATAATCCATGCACAAAATATTTTATTGGTACAAAAAATAGACAATGTTACTCATATTAAAAAATCAATTAAAAAACATAATGAGGGAGACAAACATGACCAAAATTGAAGATAGAGAAACCAATAGGTAAAAGTAACCTAAGGACTAGTTTAACATATAGTATATGTAGAAAAAAAAAGTCAGAGATGCTCAACTAGGCTCATGAGCTAGCAAATACATGCAAGAAGCTCACTGGAACTGTGTCCTCGCACCCAGTATGCAATCTCTTTTAGCTCACCAGTGCTATACACAGAGAGGAAATCTTCTGAAGCATATCATACTGGTCTTGCCAAATGACAGTCCAGCCACAAAATGCCAGACACGTCCTCCCTGAACAAGGGAAACAGCTAACCCCAGACATACATTTCAGCCTTCTTGGGCCTCATAAGTGAGGTGCAGCTGATCCCTCTAGGCACTGTGAGCAAGGGGTCCATGTCTGGATTCCCCTCATTACTCTTAGGGTGACCAACCCCAAGAGCAATTTGCACATGTAGAAAAAAAAAGTCAGAGATGCTCAACTAGGTCCATGAGCTAGCAAATACATGCAAGAAGCTCACTGGGACTGTTCTCATGCCCAGGGTGCAATCTCTTTTAGCTCACCAGTGCCATACACAGAGAGGAAATCTTCTGAAGCATATCATACTGGTTCTACCAAATGACAGTCCAGCCACGAAATGCCAGACAAGTCCTCTCTGAACATACAAGTGTATGGCACTGGTGAGCTAAAAGAGATTGCACCCTTGGCTCAAGGACACAGTCCCAGTGAGCTTCTTGCATGTATTTGCTAGCTCATGAGCCTAGTTGAGCTTCTCTGACCTTTCTTTCTACATATGCAAATTGCTCTTGGGATTAGTCACCCTAAGAGTAATGGGGGGAATCCAGACATGGACCCCTTGCTCACACTGCCTAGAGGAATCAGCTGTACCTCAGTGATGAGGCCCAATAAGGCTGTTAGCTGTTTCCCTTGTTGGTGTAATTGTCTGGCATTTCGTGGCTGGACTGTCATTTGGTAGGACCAGTATGATATGCTTCAGAAGATTTCCTCTCTGTGTATGGCACTGGTGAGCTAAAAGAGATTGCACCCTGGGTGCGAGGACACAGTCCCGGTGAGCTTCTTGCATGTATTTACTAGCTCATGAGTCTAGTTGAGCATCTCTGACCTTTCTTTCTACATTTTAACATACAGTATAAACTGGTACTCTATCCTAGTCTATTCTCCCGCTGATAAAGATAATGAAGAGTACTAAAGCCACATACAGTGATATAAATGGTATCATACAATGAAGTGCAAGTGCAAACAAAAAATGACCAAAACCGAGGCCATATACAATATATACTAAAGATAGTACAATTAATCAGCTAAGTGAAGATGTGATAACAAGAATAAATGCAGCACAAGATAGCACAATCAGAGTCACCCCTCATGCCAACTGTCCAACCAGTATATTGCCAAAAGGAGGCTTTGACAGCGGATGTTGGCCAGGAGTCGTCAATAAAGTTTTTAAAGCTGGTGTGAATCAACAGGAATTTCATCCAGGGCACACTTTATGTAAGTGCTGATTAGCATTTGAAATTTGGAAAACTTGTAGTGAAAGGCAATGGTATGTGCCTGAAAGACAAGTAGTAAAAGTAAGATATGTCATGCCATAGCATACAATGTGCATGCATCTTAGAAACATATGAATCAAAGTATTGCTTCTTGATGCAACATAGTAGGCACCAAGGTAGAAAATCCATATGCTGATGAAAAGAAGATAATCATGTGCCTGTGTCATTATAATCCAAAGTGAGCATCATATAACAAATATATTGATACTGTTACTAATATATAGCATAATCCATTCTCAGTAATTATCACTATGGAACCTAGACAAATCAACAGGATGGCTTTCTGTCATGATTTGACTAATCTGGTCTAACACTCGTCTATTGATTATTGGTGCATTTCCTTCCCTGAGCCATGCTGAGTCAGCTAATGCTTAACAAACTGCCTTGACCTCTCAGTCTCCATGGTTTCTCACCTGACTGTTATTATCCAACCCCTTCCAGGGTGTTTAAAGCAGCTAGGCTCACTTCCTCCTTGCCCTTGGGTCTGCTTCTGGCTGCAAGTGCATTCTCCTGAGCTCCTGTTTATCTGTGTATGTGTTACGGTTTTCTGACACTCAGACCAGGGTATGAGGTAAAAACACAGTTTTATTGAATCAGGATGATAAACAGTGCCCCTAGGGGCCAGCACAGGTAAAAACAGTATTAACAAATACAGACAAAGTAAGTGCAATACAAGCTAGGAATATATATACAAATATAGACTGGGAATAACCCCAAAAGGTTAACAGGAGCAACTCAGTCTTAGATTGGCCAACGCCCAGGATATGATAACAGTCTCTGGATAACAGTCTCTGAATGTAGAGAAAGGAGTAAAGTGTCTACACTGAATCACTCTCTAGGTAGAAACAGGGAGCACCCCTATTGCACTGAGCTGAGCCAATACCACCACCATGGGCTAGGAGGAATGCTACTGCCAGAGCTGAATTAACCAGAATAGGAATCGCCCTTAACGAGACTAGATAGTAACCCTGCGTATGCCAACTGGATTGTGCCAAGACACCCTTAGGATGCCAAGATAGACGGTTGCTGCACAAGCTACTATGAGCCGAAGCACTGGGAAGTGCAGGAGATAACGTACACCCTGAGAGTATGTGAGCCAGAGCCAGGACACCCTTCCGGTGTCGCACGGAATCCTTACTGCAAGAGCGGACAGACCACCTGCGCCAGCCGGAGTGGTCACGGTGCACCCCGAACACCGGACAGGCAGAGCTCTGCAAGGAATAGTATGGCGTGTATAGAAGGCTCAGAGAGTAGCGGCTCAAAGGGTAAACAGAGGCTTGGCAAGCAATATAAGAGGCACGTAACCGGAGACTACTGGCACTGCACGGGTTAATCTGGTACATACAGGAGAGCACAGCTCAGCAGTTAATGGATGGCAAAGCAACCTCAGGCTACAGCTAGAAGAACGAGAGAGGATCAGCGAGATACTAAACAGTTCAGAATGTCGCCGGAGCGACCGGAGTAACACTGGAACAGCACACCGGACAGGAGCGACAACCGGAACCGGATAGATACAGCAGCAGGAACATCAGCCGGAGAACGGAGCAATCACGGAGCAGGATCGTCAGCCAGAACCGGGTCAATCACAGAGCAGGGTCGTCAGCCAGAACTGGGTCAATCACGGAGCAGGGTCATCAGCCAGAACCGGGTCAATCACGGAGCAGGGTCGTCAGCCAGAACCGGGTCAATCATGGAGCAGGATCAGAAGAGGAGTCAGACAAGCCGGGTCGGTACACAGGAGACACTGGAACTCAGCAACAAGACGCAGGATCAGGAACACCACGAAAGGGCAACTGACAAGTGCCCAAGAGCCAGTATAAAAAGGAACATCCTGGGCGGGCCAATCAGCCTCCTCCAATTCAAAGGTAACACAGACACAGATTGACAGGGAATCACGGGAACCGTGATAGTATGACCTGGCTTCCCCAGACTTCCCTTCTGGTTCCTGACTCCTGACTTGTTCCTGACATCGCTGATCTCTATATTCCTGACCCTGGCTTGCTGAGTACCTGCCTTGGTTCCTGACCCCGGTTTGTCTTTTGGTTTTGCATTTTACATTTTTGTGTCTGGTTTCTTGTCCCTAACACTTTCTGATTACTGTTTGATTACCATCAGAGTATTATTCTTTGAATTACTTTCATTTCTGCTTTTCCATATGCATTGAGAAGTTGGGACTCTTTTTGTTTTTTTTCATTGTGATAATTACAAAGAAATATAACTGCATATAAGGATTCTCAATGTCTTTTTTATTTTGTTTTTTGTGATGAACCAGGGATTTACTATGTTATCGTCTCCAATATTCCATATTGTTTATGATTGGGTACATTGATTTATTTTTATGATGCATCATGTAATTGGTACTATAGCAATGATATTGTTTATCATTTCTATTTTGTTATTTCTACTTGGTATCAAGCACTGAAGACTGCCTCAATACTCTTTGTTATGGCATCATTACATCATATCATCATCATTGCCTTTTGGATCGAATATGCTATAGCGTTTACTTGACTACATATTAATTCTTTTATATTACCTTTTTTGAAAAATAGAAGCCTCCCTTTAAAATTATTATCTGAGGTTTTTACTGTTAGGTCTCTGTGAATGGATTACGCTGTATATAAGTAACAACACTTTTATATGGCTATTTTGTATCAACATATTTGTTATCCGATATTCGCTTCGGATTATATTGATGCATGATTATTTTCTTTCATTGGCATATGTATTTAGTACCTTGGTGCCTACTATGCTGCATCAAGAAGTGATACTTTGATTTATATGTTTCTAAGGCACATGTGCATTGTATGCTATAACAATACTTAAATATCGTACTCTTACTACATGTCTTGCAGGCTCATGCGCATTGCCTTTCGCTACAAGTTTTACAAATATCAGATGGTAATTGGCACTTTCATATTTTCCATTAACAAATGATGCACCTATTATTGTCTTTCTATTATTTTGGTCAATTTGTGGTTTTGACCCTGATGTATACTTTATGGTGGTTACTATACTTACATGAAGCATCATAATGTGTTCCCTGGAGGGAATTGGTTCATGTCAGCTTTAACCTTTATTGCAGTCATCTATCCGACATCCCCTGGCGAAGCCTCTTTTTGGCAATACTGGTTGGGTTGGATGGTTGGCATGATGGGTGACTCTGATCGTGCTATCTCGTACTGCATTTATTCTTGTCATTATTGTATCTTTGATTAGTATCTTTGCTTTTGATTAACTGCACTATTTTATAAACTTATTTTATATGGCCTGGGTTTTGGTCATTTTTCTTTTGCACATGCACTTTATTGTATGATAGTATTTATATCACTGTATGTGTCTTTATTTCTCTTCATTATCTTTATCAGGGGGAAAATAGACTATTATAGGGTACCAGTTTATACTACATGTTAACCTAATCTTTAGGCTACTCTTACCTAACTTGTTTTTCTCTCTTAATTTTTGTATCCCTCATCATGTTTTAATTGATTTTTAATATGAGCTGTTCTTTTTTTTTTTTGGGGGGGGGGGGTTCTTTCCCTTTTTGTATCTATATTAAATTTTAAGTTTCAGAGTGCATCTGACTATTTAGCTGTTACTACCCAAGATATAAGATTTACTGGTGCTAATCATATTACTTATGTATGTTGTCTCTGTAGCACATAGCACCAACCCTGGGTAGAACTGGCACAGGGGAAATTTGTACATTAAGCTTTAGAATGCTGTTACTCCCAGAGGTGGTAAAAAAATGGACATTAACATAATTTTCTTTATTTCTCTGTGTTATTTGCCTTTTGATAAAATCACTTTATCACGGTGCCCGTGATTGCTGCAATTCAGTGTCTATCACCTGTAGGGGGCTCCCATTGGCTGTCTGCCTTCAGCCCGCCTCACATTGCCTTTTTAAACTCAGTCTGGACACCCTTTGGTTGCCCTTTCGTGGTGTCTTTGACAGCATCCACTTCCTCCTTTCTACTATAGCTGATTGGGCCTGTTGCTGAGTTCCTGAGTCGACCTGCTCCTGTGTTCCTGCCTGCCTGTCAGTTCCAGTCCGGTCCCGGTTGTTCTCATCAGTGGCTGATGTTCCGGTTGCCAGTCTGCTTAGCCATGCTTGATCCGGTTGATCTTCTCTGCCTGGTTCCTGTTGTTTCCTGCTTCCAGTTACTGCTCTTCTTTCGCTCCGGCGACATTTCAGCCCGTTGGTCCCAGCGTGCGGACGCTGGGTTGCTTCATTAAGCCTTGCGGCTTACATTACAGCCTGTTGGTCCCAGCGTGCGGATGCTGGTTTACTCAATTAGCCTTACGGCTCACATTACAGTCTGTTGGTTCCAGCATGCGGACGCTGGTTTACTCCATTAGCCTTGCGGCTTACATTACAGCCTGTTGGTCCCAGCGTGCGGACGCTGGTTTACTCCATTAGCCTTACGGCTCACATTACAGTCTGTTGGTCCCAGCGTGCGGACGCTGGTTTACTCCATTAGCTTTGCGGCTCACATTACAGTCTGTAGGTCCCAGCGTGCGGACACTGGTTTACTCCATTAGCCTTGCGGCTCACATTACAGTCTGCTGGTCCCAGCGTGCGGACGCTGGTTTGCTCCATTAGCCTTGCGGCTCACATTACAGTCTGTTGGTCCCAGCGTGTGGACGCTGGTTTACTCCATTTGCCTGGCGGCTCACATTATATTAGGTTGGTCCCAGCGTGCGGACACTGGTTTGCTCCTCTAGCCTTGTGAATCTCTTCTTGCCTGTAAGTTCCTGATGTAGGGCGCTGGTTTACTCCCTGACTTTCAGTCAGGTACCTGGTGGTCCCGAGTGCGCTGTCCAGTCTTAACAGCATTTATTCCTACAGTTTATGGGCACAAGAGTTTCTGATTACAGTGAGACCGCTTGACCTGGTAACCTCTACTTTCCATCTTACTGTCATTGTCATCTGACAGTCATTAGGTCACGGTGGTTGTCACCTTCCTGTGGGCTGCCTTGTCCGGTATTGGCAAGGCCGATAGAGCCTACTCCTTGTTTTCCCTCAGGCTGCCTTGCCCGGTATATTGGTAAGGCCGGTAAAACCATTTACGTTACCATCTCACGGTTGCCTTACCCGGTATTGGCAAGGCCAGTAGAGCCTACTCCTTGTTATCTCCTCAGCCTGCCTTGCCCGGTAGATTGGTAAGGTCGGTAGAACCATTTACGTTGCCATCTCACGGTTGCCTTACCCGGTATTGGCAGGGCCGGTAGAGCCTACTCCCTGGTATTCCGTCAGGCTGCCCAGCCCGGTATATTGGCTGGGCCGGTAGAGCCTTTGTTCCAGACTCGCCTGGGTTGCTTTGCCCGGTATTATTGGCAAGGACGGTAGAACCTATGTCTATTGATATTATCTTCTATGTATTGTTTGTATGTGTATGAAAACCCTATGGGATTGCCTTTAACTTTTCAATAAAGTTAGGTTTAGGTAAAAACATTACGTCTGAGAGTCTTAACAAACCGTGACATACTTCCCTCTCTGTTGTAAATTTTACCTATTGTAACATACAGTTTAACTATCAAAATTCTGTAAAATGTGTCTGTATAATAGAAGCCTTGCAATATATATTTTTTTACTTATATTTTACCAGCTTTTCTGTAGACATTTTCATTGAATTCTAATATTTAGAGGTAAATGTATTGGCTTGCCATTTGAGTTCTCTCATTTTTGTTTTTTTTAATTGTTTTTACTAACAAGTCAGGTTGGTACATCATTCAACAGTACTGTAGAATGTAAGATATGGTACAGCAGCAGCACAATTGTTACAGCAGCAGTACAGAGCCCTGATACACAGGATACAGAAGTATGCCAACCCAACTCTCAGTTTTTTAGGTTCTAAACCTCGTCCCCAAGGCAAACAAACCCCAGAAACTCACCATCCCAACCGCAACTAGACCCCAAACAAATGTCTCTCTCCTCCCCCCGTGCCCTCCACTGCCCCCCACAGCCAAACCCCACTCAAACCTCCATCTCAGACACATTCCGAGCCTGAATGACCCCCATATCTTATCAAATGTATGAGATATACCCCTGTGATTGTAGACAAGTTTGTAGTGGGTAAAATTCAGGGATATTAGGTGTAGCCAAGCCTTGTGAACTGGAGCCCTGTCCACCATAAAATGCATTGCCACCACTTTACGTGCCATCACAAGCAATTCCATGAAGTCTAATCAGGTGTAGTAAGAGCAGTGGGGGATCTTATGTTGGATCAATTGATGAAGAATCGCTTATCTGAGTGCCTGCCTTGATTCCTGACCCCAGCTTGATTTTGGTTTACGCTCCTGGATCATTATTTTGCTTTGTTTGCTTTTGTTATTTCTAGAGATGCACCGATACCACTTTTTTAAGACCGAGTACGAGTACCGATACTTTTTTCAAGTACTCACCGATACCAATTACCAATACTTTTTTTTGTGGCCATTTGCCAGTTTTCCAGGTACTTAAAGCGCATATATATATATATATATATATATATATATATATATATATATATATATATATAAAAATGCTTTAGGTACTTGGAAAACTGGCAAATGACCGCAAAAAAGTATTGGTGAGTACTTGAAATATATATATATATATATATATATATATATACACACACACACACACACACACCACCTCTTGACTGTCCCCTTTTGCCTCTTTCATCCCTCTTGATTCCCACCTTTTACTTCATTCTCCCCCTCTTGAGCTCCCTCCTTTTGCCTTGGATTTTTCTCTCCCTTTTGATCCCCCTTTCTCCCCCTCCATGACTCTTAATCCCACTCTTTTGCCTCTCTTGCTCTCTCCTGATCCCCCCTCCTTTTTGCCTCTTCTTGGTCCCCCTCCTTTTATCTCCTGATCTTTACTCCTTTTGCCTTTTTTTTTCTTTTTCTTAGTCCCTTTCTCCCTCTTGGCCTCCCTCTCTGCCTCTTTCACCACCCACTCGATGGCCCATCTTGTCTCCCTTAACCTCCTCTGCCGGGTGCTCGCTGTTCTCTCGCGAGCCCCCGCAGAAGTCAGCATCGGAGCGTTGCCATGGTAACCCGTGGCAACGCTCCGCCGCTATGGGATGGAGAGAGGCAACCGGGGAGCATTGTGAGCAGCTTCCCGGGCTCCCTCACTGCAGCACCGACCCTGATACAGGATATCGGTGCTGGCATTGGCCGCATTTGCGCGAGTACAAGTACTCGCGCAAATGCTGGTATCGCCACTGATACCAGTATCGGTATCGGTGCAATCCTAGTTATTTCAATAAAGGTGTTTTGCATTTTACATTTTTGTGTCTGTCTGGTTCCTGTTCCCTAACATAGTCCAATTTATCAGAGTGGGCATGTCACTAGCCTCCGGGCCTCGTAAGCAGCAAATGCTCCAAATCATATTTGGGGCGAAGCATAGCCCTCTCTAGGGCTGCAAAAGGATGTGTTGGTTGCAGTCTAAGATAAGCTAATATATATTGCCCCTGCGCAGCTAGATAATAATTGCAGAAGTTTGTTAACAAGATCCCCTCAACCTGTTTCTGTTGCATCAGCATGGATAATTTAATCCTCTGACATCCTCCTCCCCATAAAAAGTGAGATATAACACTCTCTATTTGCCTAAAGTACTTTTAAGGAATGGGTACTGGAGCATTTTGAAACAGATAAAGAAATGTAGGCAGAAAAAACATTTTAACCAGGTTCGTCCTTCCAGTCAGATTAAGAGGGAGGTGTGTCCAGGTGATCAGCTTCTCTTTAAACGTATGTATAATTGGCACCAAATTAAGCTCAAAAATTAGGTCCGAATTGGATGAGATCTGCACTCCGAGATAGCCACAGACAGTCACAGGAGTATTGGCCAATAGTGTTGCATCTGTTATCGGATGCTCCTGCATTGTTCCTGTGTACCGTTCCGGCCTGTCTGACGTTCCTGCTCCCATATCTGACCCGGTTTGGCTGATGTTCCTGCTCCGGTATCCTGACCCGGCCTGGATGACGTTCCTGTTCCTGTATCCCGACTTGGCTGTGTTTCGCTTTGACTCTGGTCACCTCGGCGACATTCTGACTTCCGGTGCCTTCCTGGTTTGGCACCGCTGCCCACAGGCTTGCCTTGCCTCCGAGATTGCACTGGTATTCCGTAGTTGGTTTGCTCCACTCAGTCACCGGTTGCTAGTGCTGCCTCCATTATAGCACCGGTAGGGCCTTCGTGTTTGTCCAGTACGTGGTACTGGTTAGCTCCCCTCTGACCTTCCAGTCGCAAGAGTTGCCTCCGTAATTGCACGGGTATTCAGTAGTTGGTTTGCTCCACTCAGTCACCGGTTGCTAGTGCTGCCTCTGTTATAGCACCGGTAGTGCCTTCGTGTTTGCCAAGTACGTGGTACTGGTTCACTCCACTCTGTCCTTCCAGTCGCAAGTGTTGCCTCCGTGATTGCGCTGGTATACCGTAGTTGGTTTGCTCCACTCAGACACCGGTTGCTAGTGCTGCCTCCGTTATAGCACCGGTAGGGCTTCCGCTACACCGTGTTGCACCAGTCATAGGCTGCCTTACCCGGTATTTGGTAAGGCCGGTAGAGCCTCCTCAGTTCCTTGTTGTACCAGATTAGGCTGCCTTACCCAGTATTTTGGTAAGGCCGGTAGAGCCTCCTCAGTTCCTTGCTGTACCAGTTTAGGCTGCCTTGCCCGGTATATTGGTAAGGCCGGTAGAGCCTCCTCAGTCCTATTGCACCATCTTCTAGGCTGCCTTACCCGGTATTTTGGTTAGGCCGGTAGATCCTATATATGTGTACATTGTATGCTATATTACTTGAACCTGTCATGTGTCTGTAACATATGTTGATGTTCAGGACCTGTGAGGGTTCTTTATTATTTTTTCAATAAAACTGTGTTTTTATCTTAAAGGGATAGTAATACTTCGTTTTATCTTTATTTTATTTTGTAGGCATTAAAAAACATGAAGAACGATATAAGTCTTATCTCTCAAACCTTTATGGTTTAAGAGATATTCACAAGCAACGTTTCCCCCTCCCGCCCCTTTTTCCTAGTGTAAGCCATCTCTTCTCAGATGTGAATCTGGTTGTAAGACCAGACAGATAACAGCAGGGGACAATCGTCTTTGTATAAAAACAATGAAAGCCCTTCCTCCCTTGACATGTTTTTCAGCTTTTTCCCTTATCTTAATTGAAGATTGTCCCTCTCTGCAGTCTACCTGGGCACCTCCCTTCTGATCTGGCTGAACAGGGGGGATACTTTGCTTGTGAATATCTATTAAACCATAAAGGTTTGAGAGATAAGACTTATATCGTTCTTCATGTTTTTTTAATGCCTACAAAATAAAATGAAGATAAAACGAAGTATTACTATCCCTTTAACTCTGTGTCTGTGAGTCAAACATACCGTGACAGTACGAAAGGGCCATGACCTCAGACAATAAGGGTGAGGGTAATGCACAGAACATCCATTGGAGGATGGATGTACATGAGCAGCGCCTGGATCAGTTGGCATTGGCTATACAAACCATTCTCGAGTGTTCAGTACTCGCTGACAAGCCTGTCCCGAGTCCTGTGGTCCCCCCAGTCTCGACACCGGAGAATGCAACCGTGACTTCTGTGGCCGCAGTCAAAGGGTTAACTGCTTCCACACCACTGCCACTCAGATATGATGGCGAACCCAATCTATGCAGAGGGTTTATTAACCAATTGAGATATTTCTGGAATTGACCCCTCATGCCTTTCCTAATGATCGCAGTAAAGTTGGGTTTATGATATCCTTACTGACTGGTAGAGCCCTGGCATGGGCCAATCCCTTATGGGAGAGTGCGAAACCTTGCACAAAGAATTTGAGGGAATATGTGCAAACATTTCGGAGAGTATTTGAGATCCCTGGTAGAACGCCTCTGCTGCTAAACGTCTTATGGAGATACAACAGGGCAAGCGGAGAGTGGGCGACTACGCCATAGAATTCCACACACTAGCAGCAGAGGTAGGTTGGAATAATGAGGCATTGGTGGCAGCCTTTGCTCAAGGTCTGGCCGACCACATTAAAGATGAAACCGCAGCTAGAGAATTGCCTAATGATTTGGAGGAATATATTGATTATGCAATTCTAATTGATACTTGGATCCGTGAGAGACTTATGGCTAAAGACCGTAGGCTACGGACTAAAAACAATGGGTTCAGCAGTTCATTTTGCCCACCCATCCCTCCCTTGTTGCCTAAACCTAATGACCATATACGAGAATCCTGTGAACCTATGCAGTTAGGTTTTACCAGGTTAACTAAGAAGGAACGAGCACACCGCAGGAGGCAGGGGTTATGCTTATACTGTGGTAAAACTGGGCACATGTTAAGAACCTGTCCCGTACGTCTGGGAAACAAACGCACCTAGGGTACCTTGGAGGACAGGCCCTAGGTGGTGTTCAACTGTCCCCAGATCCGATCATACAGAAACCCACCATCCAGGTGGTACTCTCATGGGCAGATCGCTCAGTGGAGGTTCTGGCCCTGATTGATTCCAGTGCGGCCGGTTATTTTATGGATAGTGCCTTTGCTGGGTTCTTTTTCGTGAAGAAGAAGAATGGCGAGTTAAGACCGTGTATCGAGTATCGTGGCCTAAATAAATTGATGCCCAAGAATGCCTATCCGATACCACTCATCACCAAATTATTTAACAGGTTAAAAGGTTCCTCCATCTTTACGAAACTAGACGTATGTGCGGCCTATAACCTGATTCGGATTAGAGCTGGTGATGAGTGGAAAATGGCTTTTAACACTAGATCCAGGCACTATGAATATCTAGTTATGCCGTTTGGCCTCTGTAACGCACTTGCGATGTTCCAAGAATTTATTAATGATATCCTCCGGGATATGCTGCAGTCCCGTGTTGTTGTCTACCTGGACGATATACTTATACACTCGGCTAATTTGTCACAACACATCAAGGATGTGTCCAAAGTGCTGCTCTGCTTACATAAAAAATAAGCTGTTTTGTAAAATGGAAAAATGCGTGTTTCATAGATCCAGTGTGCCTTTTTTGGGGTTCGTAATTGCCAAGGAAGGTATCGCTATGGATCAGGAGAAACTCGATGCAGTATTGCAATGGCCACGGCCCAAAGGGTTAAAAGCGATCCAGCGATTCGTGGGGTTCACTAATTATTACAGAAAGTTTATTAAAAATGTTTCCACGATTGTTAAACCATTGTCTGACCTCACACACAAGGGCGCCAATCCTTCCCAATGGTCTGAGGCAGCTGAACATGCCTTTGAGACACTGAAATCCGCTTTTGCACCGGCTCCGGTGCTATCCCACCCCAACCCATCTCTTCCGTTTACACTGGAGGTCGATGCCTCAGAGATTGGGGTTGGGGCAGTACTTTCTCAACAACCGGTGGCAGGGAGCACTCTCAGACCATGTGGGTTTTTCTCTAAGTTGTCAGTTGCCCAAAGTCACTATGAGATAGGTGACAGAGAACTACTGGCTATCATTCTCGCTCTGAAAGAATGGCATCACTTATTGGAAGGCACAAAAAATACAGTATTGATTCTCACTGATCACAAAAACCTGGCCTATCTGTCAGAGGCTAAAAGATTGTCCTCTCGCCAGGCCAGATGGGCTTTGTTTCTTTCCCAATTTAATTTCATTGTATCATATTTGCCGGGTTCCAAGAACGTTAGGGCTGATGCCCTGTCTAGACAATTTGAGCCTGAAACTGAGAGGGACGAGGTCCCAATACCCATTATACAGCCTGACCACATTTTAGCCACCCTACTTACTAGTATCACTTTGCCACTGGGGGAAGAGATTCTGGCCACCCAGGCCACGGCCCTTCCAGAAACCCCAGTGGGCAAGTGTTTTGTTGATTAGCCATTCCACGCTCGATTACTTGAAACAGGTTTTTTGAATGAATTTAGGCTAGAGTTAAGTCTGAAGAAGTGGTCTGTGAACTACGATACGTTATTTCAGCCTGTTAAGTATTTGTTTTATATATTGTGATCTTAATTTTATATAGTCCTATTACTGGATCTAATTTTTAAATAAAACCATAAGATTCAACAATCAAGAAGCAGCACTTTTTTGACATCAACCTATCCAGTATCCGGTTCCCTGAGCAGAGACAGGGGAGTATTCTCTGCATGCTTGATTAGCTGTGGTGGGATATAAGTCTGTCCACAGCCATTATACTTGTGAGTATAGATATTTAATATACTCTATTGATTTTCCAATAAGGATAAAAGGCACTATTGGGCGCCCTCTTTTGTTTTCTTGTGTTTACATGTACTACATACTCCTGGAGTGGTTTTGAGGAGCAGCCCTTTTGAAGAACATCTGTATTGCTGTGTGGGGGACAGCGTGTGAAATATCCCCTGAGTATATATGTCAACCGGCATATAAGTGTAGAGATGACCTTCCTTTATTGTGAGTATATTTGATAAGGGAAAGTGAGGGTTGATCCCACAAGTTTTTGCACTAGGAGCGCCTTCTGTTTTTTTGTCTTTGCTACAAACCCCTTTTATGCAACCGTTATACTACTAACCCTGCGGTGCCAGGGTAGAGGGTCAGGAGGAGTACGAAGTTCAACGTATCATTGATTCTCGCAGATTTAGAGGAAAATTGCAGTATTTGGTACATTGGAAGGGTTATGGTCCGGAAGAACGATCATGGGTTGAGAGTAAGGACCTTCATGCTCCCAAATTACTGCGTATTTTTCACTCTAAATACCATCAGAAGCCAGGTCCCTCTTCCAGAAGGGGGGGTCTTTGAGAGAGGGGTACTATCACGGTGCCCGTGATTGCTTGTTTTTCCTGTCAGTTAGCAATGGGTGCTTCCCATTTGTTGCCTGAGGTTAGCCCGCCCAGTATTGCCTATATAGACTGGGCTCCTGCACCCTTTCACTGCCCTTTCGTGGTGTTTCTATGCCAGTCTAATGCCTGTCTGTGGATTCCAGTGTACTTCCCTGGCCTGCCTGACTTCTCTCCTGTTACTGCGCCTGTGTACCGACACGGATAGCCTGACTACGCTTCTGCATTGTTCCTGTGTACCGTTCCGGCCTGGCTGATGTTCCTGCTCCCGTATCCGACCCGGTTTGGCTGACGTTCCTGTTCCTGGATCCCGATTTGGCTGTGTTCTGCTTTGACTCTGGTCTCCTCAGTGACATTCTGACTTCCGGTGCCTTCCTGGTTTGGCCCCGCTGCCCACAGTCTTGCCTTGCCTCTGTGATTGCACTGGTATTCAGCAGTTGGTTTGCTCCACTCAGTCACCGGTTGCTAGTGCTGCCTCCGTTATAGCACCGGTAGGGCCTTCGTGTTTGTCCAGTACGTGGTACTGGTTAGCTCCACTCTGACCTTCCAGTCGCAAGAGTTGACTCCGTGATTGCACTGATATTCAGCAGTTGGTTTACTCCACTCAGTCACCAGTTGCTAGTGCTGCCTCTGTTATAGCACCGGTAGGGCCTCCGTGTTTGCACAGTACGTGGTACTGGTTCACTCCACTCTGTCCTGCCAGTCGTAAGTGTTGCCTCCGTGATTGCGCTGGTATACTGTAGTTGGTTTGCTCCACTCAGACACCGGTTGCTAGTGCTGCCTCCGTTATAGCACTGGTAGGGCCTCCGCTACACAGTGTCGCACCAGTCATAGGCTGCCTTACCCGGTATTTGGTAAGGCCGGTAGAGCCTCCTCAGTTCCTTCTTGTACCAGATTAGGCTGCCTTACCTGGTATTTTGGTAAGGCCGGTAGAGCCTCCTCAGTTCCTTGCTGTACCAGTTTAGGCTGCCTTGCCCAGTATATTGGTAAGGCCGGTACAGCCTCCTCAGTCCTATTGCACCATCTTCTAGGCTGCCTCACCCGGTATTTTGGTTAGGCCGGTAGAGCCTATATATGTGTACATTGTATGCTATATTACTTGAACCTGTCGTGTGTGTCTGTAACATATGTTGATGTTCAGGACCTGTGAGGGTTCTTTATTATTTTTTCAATAAAGCTGTGTTTTTATCTTAACTCTGTGTCTGTGAGTCAAACAAACCGTGACACTGTTAGAATATATTCTGTGGGCTTCATGCTTCATAGGTGCTCTGTTATGCCCTGCATTCTGTTTGCCTCCACATCATTACTATGTGTAGTCACTGCACCACATAACATGCAATGTGTGGGCAAAAAGTGCCTTATTACTGCCTGCACATAATTGCTGTCTGGAGGGAACAATTGAACTGATGGTGGGATTTGGGACTGAGTGGGAACACTTTTGATGGGTGTGGAAGTTGGGAGGGGAGGAGCCTCTGGTGGTGGTGGTGGCTGTAAAGGCTGATGGGGGTCCCTGCAGCCACTTTGGCCATCTTAGTGAAGGTTTTCTTGTGTCCACATTTTTGAAGAGGGGTAATACAAGGACTATCAGGGTCAATAGCAACAGCAGCAGTGGCATAGGAGTGGCAGTCAGCATGCCTATGCTGTCTATGCTTAATCAATGCAGATGTACCAAGGGGGGATCCCTGCTTTTCCCTCTTTGCTGTTTGATCACACAGGGTGCATAAAACATTTGAAATTTTCTGAACTGCTCCAGACTCCAGAGAGAAATATTCCAAAACCCAGGACTTCAGTGCAGGAGGAAGAGGAGGAGAAGCTGATGCTGTTGCTTCTGAAACCTGTGCTGCACCACCTGAGTCTGACTCAGCATATGATGAACATTGGGCTTTGCCTTTCTGATTCTCCTCCTCAACTGCTGTCAGCACCAGTCCCACCACTAAAACTTCTGTCCCACTCACAGAAACCTGCCCCTCTTTCTGCCTCTCACAGGAATTTGCCCCTCTTTTCGTCCAGTCATAGCCAGAATCTACCCATCTTTCTCCTGACCACTGACAGGATCTTAACACCTCTTCTTGCCCACTTACAGTCAGAATCTGACTCCTCTTAGGAACCTGCACATATTCTTCTTCTTCCTGCCAATTCAAAGGATCCTTCACTATATCCTCCTGCTGCCTACTCACAAGAGGATCTCTCTTACCTACTACACCCACTCCCAATTGAACACTGTTTTCCGAGTCCTCACTCCCCCATTCTATTTCCTCTCTGTACCACTCCATGCTCAACTTTGGAGTGCAGTGAAAGACTCTGAGGAATCATTGTTATCTAGGTTGCTTGGTGACAAATGTGGTGCACCTAGTGTCATGAATTTTAATGAAAAGAACAACAATTTACCACTTTTTCGCAAAAATTTCTGCCCATAGAAAATACATAATATTTTTACCTTTTTGCCACTGCCAATAAATTTCACGTGAGAATGTTACCATTTTTCATCTATGTTTGCTATGATTACAAGATTTCCCACTGCAATATTACTTCTGCTGAGGGCTGAAGTGCAGAAATAAACAGCTGAAAGTAAAAGTTGTCCTACAGCAACATATGCCTTGAAAAAAACTGTTAGCAGGCTGAGAGCTTTTGTCCTTTGCCTACAACACTTATATTCTGCTTAAAAGGATAGTAATGTCTACAGTAAAGTTGATCTCTGAGTTGTCTCTATTGTTTGCATTACTTTTTATTTTATTATTGTTTTTTGCGCTATGTTTAATAACTTACTGTTATGTAGTTCAGAAGATATTCAATGTAAAAGTATCCACCTCCCACCCCTTATGGCTGTGTCACACTGCAGCTAAGCATGGTTCGGATGGAGAGCAGCGAGGGACAATCTTCAATAAACAAAGGAAAATCCTGCCCCCCTTCGTCAAAGGGGGCAGAGTTTTCCTTATACTTACTGACTGAAATGTGTCCCTCGCTGCATCCGTCCGGTCCCATGACCGGATTGCAGTTCTAAGGAGAGGCAGCTAGAAGGGGAGGTTCCGAGATCCTTTTACATTGAATATCTTTTGAACTACAGAAGTAAGTTATTACACATAGCACAAAGTTTTATAAACACAACAGAGAAGACTCAGAGATAAACTTAATTGTAGACATTACTATCCCTTTAAGTAACAAATAACTGCAGCTTGGTATATTCCAGCAGAGTGAGGGTGCAATACATGACAGTCCTTTCATATCAGGGTAACTGTGCAGTGGCTGCTCGAGCCAACCGCATCTTTCCCCAGCGGCTCCAGCCGCATTCTCTGTGCCTTGCCTCCGTTGAGGATTGTCCACATTCTACTACCTTGTGCGGCTCCAGCCGCTTCTGCTGCCGGCGTTCAGGCAGGCAGGTGACGTCACGTTTGGGCGCACATCCAAGGGCTTGGACGTGCTCTCCATTTAGAGGGACAGCCACCTGTTGGCTGCTCTTCCTCTTCCTGCCACTTCACTAATTAACTGCCTGGACACAGGGCTCAGTCGCCCTTTCATGGTGTCCAGTGCATTTCTATTTCAGTTGCTCCCTGTGTATGATTTGGCTTGTCTGACTAATGACCTGGTGCTGACCTGTGGCTCTGTCTGACTATCCGTTCCATGTATGACCCTTGGCTTTGCTAGATAACCATCCTGGTGCAGACCTGCGGCTCTGGCTGACTACCCATCCTGTGTTTGACTTCTGGCTTGTCTGACTACCCTTTCTGGTGTTGACCTTGGGCTCCGTCCACTGCGTATCCAGCATATCAACGTTTCAGTGGACATCCTATTTGATGCAAACCTGTGGCTCTGGCTGACTACCTGCTCCATACATGACCTCTGGCTTGTCTGACCACCCAAACTGGCGCAGACCTGTGGCTCTATCTAACTATACTGTAGTGTGCCATTCTGTGCAGTGAGATATCCAATCTGGTGCAGGCTTGTGGCTCTGGCAGACTTACTCCTAGTTGCCTTCCCATTTGTCTGGCTTCACCCAGATGAGGACCTGTGACATTGCAGACTACTCCATGACCCGTTGCTGGGACATATACCAAGAGAATCATATGGAAGCAGTCTTCTATTACTGGTAGTTGTCACTTGCTCCGTTGTGCGCTTCTCTTTATTACTGTATATTGTGATATTTCTGTTTCATTGTTGCTGCCTAATAAAGTTGGTGTTACCTTTTAGTACTTGTCCCAAGTTTTCTTGCCGAACCGTGACAAACCCCCAACATTCTGGCAAATTTAGTATTTCAAAGGAGTCCTTTTGCTTTATTTTTGTGTAGGTTTTGACTTCTTTCTAAGAACTTAGTAAGTGTGGGATAGCAGTACATAGTCAAAGAACTGTGTAACTTTATTGTTTTAACTCCATCCCATGTGAAGGTGGAGGATGTGGTACCAGTATGTGTGGACACTCTATGACTCTTCTCATGTCCAAAAACAAACTCAGATTCATACTCCTCTACAGCAGGAGCAGAAAATATTGGCAGTGTCAATGGTAATGATGCTGAAGATGACCATGTATATTTGGGCATCTTTGCTTGTCCATGGTCAGACTCTCCAGTTGTTTTTGCAAACAGTTTATTGACAGACACAGTGCTCCTTTTCAGTGGTGGTATATCAAGATTTGCCTTTCAGCTAACTTTCTTGCTATGATATCATCTCTCTCACTCTCAATTTCCTCTGTATCTGAAGAAGAGGAAGATGCAGGAGGGATATATTCTAGATCTACATCATCATCATCAGTCTTCATTAGATCATCTTCAGCATTGCCCGCCTCTTCTAGCCCACTACTTTTATTTAACCCTAGGATTTTAGAGGTCTCCAACAAGTTATTTTTACATTTATTTTCCCAACCTTTAATACTACTTTCAGGACAGGTGTTTTTGTGCTTGTTGTTTTTTCTCACTGTCAGATGCAGCAGTTAGTTGAGCTGCTACACCTTCTTCTATTATCCCAACACTAGACTGTGACTAATTGCTGTCTTCAGTGTTCTTACATAATTTTTAATAGTACTGGCACTGGTGCTGCTGAAACTTTTGGAGGGACTTTGACAAACTGCCTCTTCAGGAGGAAAAAGATTATCATCCTTTATTGCACAAGCTGCATCGCCCATGGCTGCAGTCAGTTTTTGGACTATCACTTTACTCACACATCTCTGTACTGCTCCTATTCCTTTCCCCCTACCCGTCCCTTGTGCATTTTGCTGGACATTAGTCACACAAAATGTTGGCGTATTTGGGATCAACCTCCTTTGCTCCCTTCTCACACCCCAAGCACATCTAACACAGAGAAAATAACAGCCAGATCAGCAAGGAATTTGGATAACAGCTGCCTGTGTCTTTCCAATCAGTCACACAAAATGTTGGGGTATTTGTGGTAAACCACCTTTGCTCCCTCCTCCCACACTCCCCAAGGACAAAAATAACAGCCAGGTCATGAAGGAACTTGGCTCACTGCTGCCTGTGTATTTGCAATCAACCACACAAAATATTGAGGTATTTGGTTTAAATTTCCTTTGCTCCCTTCTCACTCCTCCAGACTCCCAAATGACAGAGATAACAGCTAGATCAGGAAGGAACTTGGGTCACAGCTGTCTGTTTCTTTCAAATCAGACACACAGAATATTGTGGTATTTGGGGTCAAACTCCTTTGCTCCCTTCTCATACTCCCCAGACATGTCTAAAAACGAGATGATAATAACAGCCAGATCAGGAAGGAACTTGGATCACAGCTGCCTGTGTCTTTGCATTAAGTCACACAGAATGATGGGCTTTTTGGGGTAAATCTCCTTTGTTCCTTTCTTACACCCCCACAATCCCTTATCACAGACATAATAATAGCCAGAACAAAAACAAACTTGGATCGCAACTGCCTGTGTCTTCCCAGTCAGTCATTCACAAAGAATTTTTTGATATTTGGGTTCAACATCCTTTCTCCCTTCCTGTCCCCCCCAGACTCACCTAATACAGAGAACAAATCCCTTCCTACAAGACTTACTAAACTAAGCTTCAACTCTTTTTATTAGCCAGTCTTCTCTAGCTCAAAAATGTGCTACTCTCTCTTCCTCTCACAAATACAGAATGGCATGCTATGGGAATCTGATACCCATTTTTTACTATGTCTGAGGGAAAATAAAGGAAAATTGCCATGTGGTGGGTAGAAATTCAGCCTTACCATTGATTGCAATGCAATAAGCTAGGCAAAAAAAGTAGAAAAACTGGACTTTCTGTGGAAAAGTTACCGTACAGCAAAAAGTACAATTTTTTTCTCCTGTTTCATATTTGAGGCAAAATATTTTACCTATACCTAGTCTCCACTGCAGTGCTGCTGCTGGTGGAGGCAGTAGCAATGCCACTGCTGCTAATAACTGATGCCTCTCCTTCCATCTTGGCAAAAGAGAACAACCTAATCTAGGCGTGGCCTACACACTCCGGATAAGGATGATTTTCCAGTTCCTTCCCATCCTCTCCAAGTCTTTTTGGTAAACATGAGCATGATTCTTATTAAAAACAGAAAAATGTATAGTATAAAGAAAAGTAATATATTCAATTATTAAGATAAAAAATGTTTAAGATAAAAAAAATTACAAAAAAGTGAAAAAAGTCACTCAAGCTACATACTGCCCTAACACAAAACTCACAAAAAAACTTCATAAATTGCAAAATTTTATTTTTTATTTGTATAACCCACACAGAACCTACACAGAAATGCTGGAAATTCTTGGCTTTTTTTATAGTAGAAGCTGGAGACAAATCAAGAGGTGTTTTTCCATGAGGCAGTAAATTCCCACTTACAAAAATCAATAGTATAGAGCAGAGGGAATTTCTAAGTTGCTGAAAATTTCCTCCTGAAACAAACCATAGGGTGGAAATTCCCTTGCAAATGTTTCATAGGCATTTTCAGCAGGAAAAGTTGAAAATTGTGTATTTTTCATGAAATTTCCTGCAGGAAAAAAATACAGGATTTTTCATTCATCCATAGATTTACTGATGCAGAGACTGAACTTGATAGACCATATATATTTTACAGTTTAGAGTGGCTGTGTTAGTCAAGTGGGAACAAAATGAAGATGAGCTTTCAAGAGTAATAAGAACCTCCCTTTTATCAAGTCAAAAGCACACACACACACACACACACTTCATACATTGCAACTTTTGTTTTTATCAGCTCTCTCTCTTCTCCTAAATCCCCTCTACTCCTCTCTCACTAATAACCCCTTAAGGACCAGTGATGGTGCTGGCATGGCATGGAGTTCAGGGCTCCCGGCGAGGCTGCACGCTCTGTCTGAAGCCCTGAACCAGAACGTAAAAAAAAAAAAAAAAAAAAGCCCCGTGGTCCACAAGTGCCGGCCATGTGTGTGCGCACCGGTCCTTATGGGGTTAAAAAAGGACCAAAACAAAAGTAGCAATGTATGAAGTGTGTGTGTGTGCTTTTGACTTGATAAAAGGGAGGTTCTTATTACTCACTGAAATTTGGAAAGATTCTTGGCTTCTTGTATAGTAGAAGCTGGAGAGAAATCAAGGTGTGTTTTTCCATGAGGCAGGAAATTCTCACCTCCAAAAATCAATAGTATAGGGTGGAGCAAAATACTAAGTTTGGTGGAGGGCTGAGAACATTTCTTGCAGGAAATAGTTATAATGATACAGAGATTGAACTTGATGGACTTGTGTCTTTTTGCAACCATATATATATTACATATTAGAGTGGCTGTGTTAGTCCAGTGGGAAAAAAATGAATGAGTTGCACAGTATGTGATAATACATTTTTTATTGGACTACCATCCAGTTTTCAGGATGAGTCTTTTAACAGATGTTCATGGGGTCAATGAAGATGATCATTTCTTTGTGATTGTGACTGTCTTAGTTTTGTAGCCTGGTTGAATGCGTCAGTCAATGTTTTTAAATCATTATCGAGACTGTTAATATCAGAGCATATAAAGAAGTATCTGGTAGCTTGTTTAGTGTGAGAGGGGTCAAAGATGGAGCTGTGAAGATAACTACACCTGTCTGTTGGTTTTCTTTATACAAATGAATGGAGTTTGACATTGGCGAATATTATGGCTATGTCCAGGAAATGTATTCCTTCTACAGGAAATACATTTTAAGTTTAATATTCTTTTCATACCAACAAAGAGATTTTATGATCCTTAAACTGCCGTGATCTGTAGTTTATGTTTTCTTAATCTTACCTGGATGTTTCATTTTGATGATGAGTATGAATTTTGATTTGTTAAAGCGAGGTCAGTCTTCTAATTTCCCTAAATCTTTGTTTTTTACAAGTGTCACTTATCCTATATAATAATTTGCTAAAATGTGTGTAACGCCGCGTCATGCGCAGTAGACACTGCTGCGCGTGTTGCAGTCATGCGCAGTAGAGACTGCCCCCACCGCGGCTGATACAGAGCTGAATGCTTCTTCGGAGCGTCCAGAGCTGTATCAGGCGTGGGCATTCTCTACTGCGCATGACTGCCCCGCGACCGGGTGGCAGTGGCACTGTGGCCCATGTACGGGCTGTTCAACTAGTTTTATATAATACACATTCATATATTTTATATGCATATACCGTAAAATCTCTGGTAAAATACGCACCTGTGTATAATACGCAGGTGTATATTATACCCAAGATTTAGGGGAAAACAAGAGTGCCTATGTGTAATACGCATCCTTGTTTTCCCCATTGCTACAAAAAAAATTTAATGCTGGTGATCCCTTCCCTCCCTCCCCCGGTGCTATCCGCTTTCATAATAAAGCTATAAAGCTTACTGAGGTCTGTAGGCAAACTTCATCTGCATCTGGGTAAATCTCTGCGGGTGGCATGCTTGCATTTGCCGACTGCCCGCCCGCTTCCTTCCATAGCTTTCAGAACCTTCCGCCTCCAGCCAATGGTACAATGGCTGGAGGCAGAAGGTCCTGAAAGTCATGGAAGGAAGCGGGAGGGTGGCCGGCAAATGCAAGCATGCCACCCGCAGAGATTTACCCAGATGCAGATGAAGTTTGCCTACAGACCTCAGTAAGCTTTATAGCTTTATTATGAAAGCGGATAGCGCTGGGGGGGGGGGGGGGAAGGGATCGCCAGCATTAAAAAAAGATCTTCAAAAAAAATCTCTCGTGTATAATACTCACCCCCCACTTCACATAAGGTGTAGTGGGGTAAAATTGTGCGTATTATACCTGAGATTTTACGGTATTTACAGACCGATAGATAGATAGATATGAACATAGAATTTGATGGCTGATAAGACCATTTGGCCCATTAAGTCTACCTGATTTTCCTCAGCCCAAAGAAGGTCATTTGTGAACCAAAAACATTTTTTTCAGTATGATACAACAAACTGCCACTTACTTTCCTGTTTCATCAGATTAGTGGTTCCTCTTTCTCATTCCCTGTTAATGCCAGGCTGAGTACATTCATAAGAAATATATATATATGAGATGCACCGCTTAATTACACACAAACACACACACACATTTTATATATATATATATATATATATATATATATATATATATATATATGAACATTAATATAAACATTTATATAAAATTGATTCTTACCTCCCAAAGGAGGTCCAATAAGGACTGGGCAGCATTCCACAATTGTAACAAGTCCAACAGCGCTGGAGAACCTAGCAGCTCCGACAATGTCCATCAGAGTTTCAAATAATACACTGCTCACCATTCCAAATGCGAATCCAAAAAATACTGCGTATATAACCAGGCCTGTGTAATCATTTGCCAATGGACATAAGACATGACAAATGCCATTATACAAAACAGCAAAACTAAAAAAGTATTGAATCTTTGGACGTATGTATTTAGTGTTTGCAACCATTCCCATAGTAGGTCTTGCAACCATATCCACAAAAGCTAAAATAGACAGCAAAAAAGCTGCAGAATATTCATCAATACCCATATGCTTTGCATAGGGAGCCAAAAATACAATAGGAGCAAAAAATCCAATGAACATAATGACATTTCCAGATAAATAAATTAGAAATCCTCTGTGTTTAAAAAGTGATAGGTCTAAATATTTGTTAATACTTTGGCAGAATGACATTTTCTTCTCATTATTCACATCATTTTTAGGTGCTTTTTCAATATCTTTTTTTGCAGGCTTAGGTCCAATTGGCCTCATGAGTGAGCCAGCCACACAGCAGTTTAAAAGAAGTCCTCCTAACACCAGAAAGCTTCCCCTCCATCCAAATTTATTAAAGAGAAACTGATTGAGAGGAGCCAGGGTGCTTAAAAACACTGGACTCCCAGCCATAGCCAGTCCATTTGCAATGGGACGTTTTCTGAAGAAATACTTTCCAATAATGGTTAAAGAAGGCTGGAGATTAAATGCCAATCCAAAACCTATAGGGAAATAAATGTGAAATATTAGTCAATCAGAAAGAAGTAATCATTTTTCTAATAGAATACATTAAAATGTAAAAGTATTTTGGTACAATGTATGTTTTGGTTGATGGGGTAAACTTTGTCCTTTTGGGTCCAGAAATATCATTAGTACATTACAATGCTTCATAATGCCTTTTAGTCAAATATAAGAAAAGAAAAAAAAACAAGGGATGTCAATAAATTGAAAATGATTATCAGTAGTGTGTTTAAATATAAATAGCTGTCATATGTCATCTGCCTCACTTGTGTTGGGATGACAGTTTTCACATGTGTACATCGTTGCAGCTGCCAAATGAATAAACCCCTCTGCAAACTTTGAACTAACGATGATTATAAACTCAAGACAGGAGGCATATCATAGAAGCTGTTTACCAGGTAATACTAAACAATTTACAATAAGAAAGCAGATATTCCTGCAGCATTTCTAAATACCTACAGATCTTGATAAAGCAGCTTAGAGCTGTGAAATGTGTTGATATTGTAGGCTTGTTGTGTATATGTAATTTGCTTTATAATACCAACTACATTGGATTTTAAATAATAAATCTATCTTTATAAGAAGAATTTAGCGTACACATTGTTTTGGAGCAGTATACCCCGAGACGACTGGAGTGGAGCTGATCCTGTCTGTGGTAGTGGTGTCGGCATCTGACAGTAAGAACCGAGCAGAGACGGTTAAATATCCTCTGCAAGCCTTTTGTGCTGTTTAAGTGTAGACACACAGACAGTAATTTTAATATGGGAGTAGTTTGAATATGCTTATTGCTCTCTATCTGGAGTGATAAGGCATCATTGGCATCTGATAAGTGCTAAAGTTGCAGGGATATCTGTTTTCTGCTGGTTAATTGCAGCTGCAAACTACTAGAAACTGTTCAGAGCCAAACAAGGTGCTCTAAATGATCCATACAACAAGTGAAGAGGTACAGACAATCCATTAACAGCACACTAATCCCCGGAAGTATAATATAAATAGGACTTACCCAGATATATATATATATATATATATATATATATATATATAAATAAAGTCCCATTCAGTGGCACTCACTGTTAGTAGTCTCAATGCCCGGGTGCAATCCAGTAAACGATAAATCCAGAGAATAAAGTAATAGATAGCACTCACAGGAACTTCAAAGCAAAGAAATCAAATGATGTTTATTCTGATCGACGTTTCGGCTATATTACATAGCCTTTATCAAGATGACAGAACACCAGCAGTGTACTCCCTTAAATACCAAATGAACATTCACATACACCAAAGAGGCGCCAAAACACCCTAATTGGCTTAATTAAAATCACAAGTGAAGTGTGTATACGTGAGAAGAATGACATTTGACTAAACCAATGATCGTGTTGAATGCAACAATGTATCATAGCCCACTGTTAAAAACATAAGTTTACAATTAAATCGGAGAACAAGTCCTATAGAAACAGAAAAAATACCGAATTACCAATCGACCTAGCCTTAAGCTTTCCACACACCTGGATAATATCGATGAAACATTAAAAGTTAAGATAATTGAGACAAATGCGGTGTGGAATTGCGTGGCTAGAACGAAGGTGCATCAGAAATTCAAAGATTCAACCTACTCCAAATAATTGTGCACACATTAATATCACCAATATGTAGCGGACATAATGAAAATAATCGTTCCAATATGTGGTTACACATCTTGTTAGAAAGAATGAGATAACAACTTACCGCTTCACATAGCCCTAAGATCCCTTACGTAACGCAACACTTGCAAATTCAAAGACTAATTTAAATAGATACAAACAGATAGCTGTGTGGGATTGAGGGCATGTGAACGTCAAGAGTTAAAGCTTAAAAGATGTATCAAACATCTCATCACAGGTGTCTCTTAAAATGTAAATATTATTGGTGTTAAAGTGTCAACACATAAATTATAATACATAAGTATTAAGTGCATAACTTTTAAATGCACTGTGTGTCTAGTTGGGCCATCCACTGTAAATCATCGTGTCCCATATATAAAAAATACAGATCTAAAGGTTCCAGATCGAGGAACAATATTAATGTGAAATTAAGGAAACCACATATATTGACAGAGATGGTACAGTGGCGGCACCCGATACAATAATAATATCTGGAGCGAACACAGGAAAAATGTACAGGAAACCAAGATCATCATGCCGTATAGACTGAACATTTAGAAATAAGCTCCTATCAGTAAAATTATTTACATTCTTCATAGGTCATAATCTTATACTCCTGACAAAAGGACAATATAGAAAATCAACGTTGTGTGTACAATATATACCAAAATACCAGTAAACTGTGTGAAGATCATCAGCCTGCTTCATTTGGGATACAACAATAGAAATATGATCCACCAGAAGCAGGTTTGTGATTAAAATGTTAATTATAAACAATAAAACAGAGAATACACAGAATGTATAGCTCTTTTGTGCTTCTTAGTCACTATGGACTATTTCATCAGGAGCTATTTACAAACTTGTAGCTTATATTTTGGGCCTACTTAAATGGAAAGTACAATCAAATGCCAGAACATTGGTCTATCATTCTCAATACCAGATATAATGACACCATTGGATGTTTGGAGTTTGGCCTCTAGGGGCATTGCTTAAAGCAGTTACCTGCAGAAGTTCAAGTTGTGAAGGGCAAGACAGTAGAATGTAGTGTGTGTCAATTTCCCATTGCTGGTTGGGGGGATTTTAAAAGGAAAGTGTGGTGTACCAGTTCTTCTTGAGACACTGCTGTAGTACTGGGTGCATCTTGAAACAAACAAAAAAAAAAACTCATAATAACTTATACCCTTTATTAAGTAAGGGGTTAATGAGGTCCCAAACTATCTTTGCATTGGTTCCTGGAAAGTCTTAGCAACAAGGTGGATCAAGGTGACAGTCCTTGTCCTTATATACCTACAAATCAAATATTACCTTTGGTGCTCTTGCGAAGCCTATAGACGTTTACTCCAAACCCGGAGCACTTAGAACGAATGTACTGCTTGAATTCCAGTCTTCCCATTTACCTCATTAGGGATTCATCAATGTAGGTATTTTTATGGGAGTAATTTATTAGGGGGTGAATATTAAACAGCCAGTCATACTGAGGATCTTCTTTACATAAGCACTGGATTTTGTTATTGAAATGCACGATGTGCAGTAACATTTCATCTCTTCTCCTGGGCTTTATTTGTAGGAAAATAGGGGTAGTACAGATGGGATTTGCTCTCCAATATGAAAGAATGCAATGTTTAGGGTCCAAATTTTTTAAACTCCTCAGGATTGCTGCCTTGCGTTGTAGGATAAGGGATGGCAGCAAGATATTGGGATGCATACTCATTAGTTTGGGAGAAAATATCCCCCAAAATATCTTCCCCCAAAAATAATTAAAAATCTGGATATGGGTAAAGCCTGACACATCCACATTAATTCCTGCATTGGTTGTGAATGCAGAAATTTCAGTAAAAAGCTGATTGGTGGCCCTCATTCTATATGGTCAGTTTCAGTGGTAATACTTGGGGTAGTACTCAAGGCAGTACAACTCTTTTTAACAGGGAGCCCAGAGTTATCACTAGAAGTTTTGGTAAAGGTATAACTAAAATGGTCTGCATCAAAATCTGATGCAGAATCAGTGATTTCAGATGCCATGAAAGCATTTGCCTCCTTGTCGGTATACATCCTCTGCATTATTATCTACCTAGCTACCTACCATAAACAACTTAATGCCAAATTTCTCCTAAATAACTACACACCCGCACTTATTAAACTGCATACCTTACCCTCCTGTGTAAATTATTATTTTTTAAATGTATTTTATTTCTTTTATTAATAATCTGACTAAAACCTAACTCTACCTAATTCCCCACAAGGTAACTTACCACCCAAGCTATGTAATTAACCAAAACCAAATTAAATTTCAGAAAAAATTAACCCCAAATGGTCACTATTCATATGTAAATACTTACAAAAATATTATTCCCTATGCCTAACTCTAACACTAAACCTTACCCACATAAATAGCAATCCTACATAATTTAACAATAACTACACATCCAAGCTATATAATTAATTAATTAAATTTAAAAAAAAACTGAGGAGGGAGGAGACAAAGAAGGGTGAAGAAGTCAATGTTTCTAAACACTGCCTTTGTCATAGGGGTCCAAAGCACACATGATTTGTATCAGCAATTACATGTGTGGAAGGAACTGAAACAGAACAGGAGCAGTTAGCAATGGCCTTCCCGTTGTACTTACATTGCACCCAGAGGCGCAATGTGTGTGTTTTAACTCATAAAGTGCCAGAACTGTCATTGGTCCTTAATCCTTTGAATGCCACAGAGGTACACAACGCATCGTGAAGCAATGCATTGTGCACCCCTCTGGCACACAAAGGGTTAAAGGACCGAATTGTGTTGAATGTCATTGGTGTTGTGTGTTTTAACTTTATGTTTACTATATGAATGACTAATGTTTGGCATACATGGTATTGTTATATCCTATACTGTCAATGATGGGGTTAACATTGATTGTACTTTCCATTTAAAAATGAACAGGATGTGATGCACATTTTTCTAAATAAGTCCTCATGAAATAGTCACCAGAGAATAAGAAATGCCTCTGGATGTAATACTATGCTTCATTTTTTGCTATAGGTTAAACTATATGTCTCATGGAGGATCCTGAAATATGCAGTATCTTATTAGTATCCATTGTTTTATTCTTTTTTGTATTTTTATTTTAATACATTTTATATGAATCATTACATTCCTAATGTTACCCATCCTGTCAGAGCTGTGGTCATGGGTGTCCCTTTTGTAGATAATTGTCTCCACTTGACATATATCAGTATACTTATTTTTGTCACAGGTTAAGGAGAACCAGGTAAGACACTGATCTTCCACCTCTTGTGTATGTTAGTTCACATAATTCTATACTTCTGCGTCTATTAATTTTTTTGGTTGGTGTCTTTTAGACTGAGGAGTCACCAGTGAGATGGTTTTCTACGTCAAGGCAGGAGCAGCAACCCAGGGGGACCATACGCAGGGACCATGCGCTACAGGTCACTCTATAGATATGCATATCTGTGACACTTACTGTACCTCAGCGAGACTGTTTTCAAGTCTTGTAAGAGATTTTTTGAGGTCTGATCTAAGGAGTAACATTATAAGGTGCTTTCTGTGTGTTTTTGTTTGTTAGGGAACATGGATATGCATACCAGACATGACTTATGCATCATACATTTTATTGAAGGTAACTCATTTTAAACATGGCAAGTATTGTGTGTCTCTGTAGTTTCAGATATTTAACCATGTTAGTACCAGAAGTGTATGCAGTATATTTTATGAATACGTGCACTCTTTTATCTACATGAATTGTTAAAATGTTTAGAGATAACAATAAAAATGTCTGTATAAAACATTTTTTTCTGTACTTACCTCCAACAACACCAATACATATGTACAGTTCAATTACACTGTTGCAGAATGAAGCAGAAATCATTCCTACAGAACACAGTAAACCTCCTCCTATTACCACTGGACGACTCCCATACTTGTTTACCAGAATACTGCTTATTGGACCTAGAGTAAAATGAAATAATAAATTATGGTAAAAAGTAAAAGGCTATCTGCCATATGCACAAGAAAAAGTGGAGAAATTCTGGAGCAAAAACAACTGCACTATAAGAAACAAGTAAAAATCCCCAAACTACCATTGATTAAAAGAGATCTCCAAACACTGGGAAGCAATGCAATTGAGACTTCTCTAGCATTCAAGCGGCTAAAAGTTCCATTTAAAACAGTGTGGATTTTCATTTCTGCCCTGTTGTGCAGTTCAGGGGTGTTTTAAAAAATGTTGTGGCCCATGACTTAATTGTGAAAGAAGGCCACCAAATACAGAAATACATTTAGTTTCATGGTTGTCTACCTAGGTCCATAAATGGTTGTGAAAAAGCAGTCACATTGGTGTGCTATGTGTACAGAATAGCCTCCCTCTTTCTGATCATAAAATTAAATGTGTTGAAAATCTGGACTCTTTGGGAACAGGATGCCTACAGAGAACACCTTGTTCTTCCAGAAATGAAAATGCTTCTGGTACAGATTGTTTAATCCAAAAAGTGCTCATGTTTTCTTTGTGCACTTGGCATTATATACATTATACATTGCTGTTTGTCAAAATACTACAATAATTTAAGAACAAACTAAATCAAAATATAAAGTCAACATTCCCATGAATTATTGAAAAATAAATAAAGAAGACTTCAATTATAGTACTAATAGGTATTCATGTGTTGTGATGGGCCAAGTCCTGTTTGCTTGTTTTTTTATTTGCTAGGATTTTTTTGTCCATTACACTAACTACCTGCTTTTACAACTCTGGCACAATTGTGTTTGAAAAAAGAACTGCAGCTTGGGATATGCCCGCGGGGTTAACACAAGGCATCAGTTTTTAAAACCTCTGCTTTCCACAAAAGATTAGCGCAGCCTGTCAACTACAGATATTGTGGCTTTTTATGATGCTTGCAATATCCTTCTCTTAATTGAGAGCCATACTCCTCAGTGCTTTGCATTTGAAAAACATCTGCAGGAGACATGGGTGTTATTGCAAGTGAAGAACATTTTATGCACTCTCCATGACAGCGTCAAGACTCCTATTATGTGCCACTAGGACCCCAGCACCTTTAAGAGTACTTCTACTGATGCTACTTGTTGCACATCTGATGTGCTACTGGTTTGTCTCCCAATCAGACCTATTGTTTTCCTTCAGGTTAGATCTCATTGAGGATGTGCCTAAAACGGATACAGCAGTGCTATCACCCTGCTGACATGTTTTTTTACAGGAACAACAGGTAACATATTTAGCTTTTGAATCATGAGTGAAGTATCTCCATAATACAGATTTCACAGACTGAAGGGTTCCTGAGGAACTACAACTTCTAATTCAGGGGCTAGATGTTGCAATAATACTAGCAGTAGGTGTCACTTGTGCTGCACATTGAACAACAGCAAAAAGCACTCACCATAGCTAGGGTTGTGGATTGACCTGTGTTACTGGTTATTCAACAATAATGTGTGTGATTGGGTATGTGTTGGAATTGTATACAGTGACTCTTATAATTCTGATGACATTTATGGTGATTATGTCTTTTTAGACGTGTACTTGTCCATCGTCGGATTTTCCAATTGATCTCTCAATTAGTTTTCCTTTTCAGTGGTGGAACCTTGAGCCATTTCCTTTTACTAATTTTTTGACTATATCCTCTTTGTTCTCAGTCTTTATCTAATCTGTATAAGAAGAAGGTGAAAATGGTGGAGGTATAAATTGTAAATCGACATAATTAGCAATAATTAGGTCATCATCATCATCATCATCATAGCTTTTTCCCATCTATTTTCATGTTCTTTTAGGTTTTTGAAGTCTGAAACGGTTTATTTTTGTTTTCCCATTAGAGGATTTATAGAACATTGATCACAAATTTTCAGCAGTGTGTCACTGTCAAATGCAGCAATTAGTTTCCGTGCAATGGCAACAATAGTAGAATTTTGTTAGTGTTGTCAAAAGAATTAGTACTACATCTTTAGGTGGAGAAGGATCATCATAATTTATATAATAAGCTACAGAAACAATGGCCACAGTCAGGTTTTGTATCTTGACTTTACTACCAACAACACGTCAATGTGCTCCTCCTTCTCCTTGCCCCTGCTCTAGCACATCTTGTGGATTTAAGGAAAGTAGTGGTGATTTTTACTACAAAGTTAAAAACAGAGCTGTTGGAGTGTATGGATTGATGTTTTGTCCATCTGAAAACAATGTGTCACTCCGTACCTGTTTCACCCTCAAGGACCTCAAACCCAGTATGGGTGGCAGAGCTCACTACTATTGCCTGTCCTCAAATATCAACCATGGCTCTTTTTTCACAATTTACTATGCAATAAGTTTAATGAATTGGGATTATTAAGTGGTTTATAAAATATGGAAAAGATTTCACCTTTAGGGGTCCCCTAGAAAAAAAGATTTCCAAGTTAGTAAGTGGTATGTTTTGGGCATAACCAAATTTTAAGGTATTACAATATTAGAATATATCTAAGAAAGTCAACTGACTCTTAAGCAATCAAAGGAAAACCAGGAATCACAATGGAACAGTGAGTTAAGGAAATATTTTTTTTGTGATCTAAGAACAGAAGCTGAGACTGGGTATCTGTGTTAGGAAGTAAACAATAGGTGTAATGGGGTAAGGGACAGACATAAGTTTAAACTTCTTTATTGTTACGAACCAAGCCTTTTAGACTTCTAGAAGTATGGGGAATAGAGAAAGCCTGAAGGTGAACATGTTCAATTCATATTCATGTATAGATAGATAGATAGATAGATAAAAAGGGGGGGTGGTAGTACTCACTCTCAAAATAATTATTGCCCAGGTGCACAGTCTCAAATATAGATGAAGCATAAAAATAACAGGAGGACAGCACCAGTGTGTCTTTTTTAAAAAATAGTTTCATTAGCACAAAAATGGTCAAGAGAACATGGTCCATGTTTTGGTCATGAAATAAAGGTCTTATGACCGAAACGTCGCCCATGTTCTCTTGATTGTTTTTGTGCTAATAAAGCTATTTTTTTTAAAAGATCCACTGGTGCTGCCCTCCTTTAATTTTTATGATCATATATATATATATATATATATATATATATATATATCTCTCACCATCAACAATTTTGATAATTTCGTCTACCCATCTTGTCTTTGGTCTTGTTTTTGGGCATTTAGTATCAAGTGTAATCCATGCCAAAATGTGTTTGGTCTATCTACCATCAGATCTTCTTGCTATTTGGCCTACCCTTTTCCATTTCAGGTGCTTTACTCTTTCATTTACATCACAGACCTTTGATGACAAATCCACAAGCAAGTTTTTCGGTCACTTTTTGTTATGCTTTGACTTTGCCGCTCCATACTCCTCTGTGTAACTTTAATTATTTGTATGGCTTTGGCATTCAATGTCCAGGTTTCACAGCCATATGTAAGGACTGGGAGGACAAACTGGTCACTTGAGACAGAGTGAAAAATTTGTCTCAAAGCCAGTACTACTAAGTTTTCCAAATGCTTGCCATCCCAGTTTTATTCATCTCTCAGTTTCCTTCATGGTTTTTCAATCTGTTGACCTTTCCTGTCCAAAGTAAACATCCTTGTCCACTTCTTTCAGTTCTAGTCCATGTGATTTTCCTTGGTATGGTAAATTTGTTAAACATGACTTGCGTTTTGTTGACATTCATCTTCAGGCCAAAATGTTTGCTTTCCTGTTGTAGTTTTTCAGGACTATTCACAAAGAGTATCTTCTGCAAAATATAAGTGATATAGGTATTCTCCCTTTATCTTAAGTCTTTTTTTGTCCCAATTTAGTTTGTGGAAAATTAATTCTAAACAAGCTGTAAACAGTTTTTGGGAAATTTTGTCTCCTTGTTGGACCCTTTTCTATGCTGATCTGAACTTTATCATTGATACAGTTGCATTTTCATATATTGATTGCAGGAAATTGATACTGATATAAGCTCTATCTCTTCCTTGGTTGATCAGGGCATCAATTATTGCTTGCTTTTCCAAAGACCTTTTCATAGTCAGTGAAAGCATAATGCAAGGTTGTATTCTCTATGTAGCTCTATAACTTGTTGCACTACCTGCATGTTGTCCATAGTACTGAAACCATTCCTGAAGCCTGCTTGTTCTTTAGATTATGCCACATTAAGTATTGTGTTCATTCTTCTTGATATTACCTTTGTGAAAACCTTGCAGTCCACTGGCAAAAGGCTTATTGGTCGGTAGTTTTTTAGATTCTCTTTATCACCTTTTTTGTGCAGTAGGATGACTTCTGCATTTTTCCATGTTTCAGGCACTTTGCCGACTAGTAGGCATTTTAAGAATAGTTTAGCTAGGGCTTTGAATAGGACTTTCAACTTTTCAATAGTAACCTTCTCATGTCCAGATGCTTTGACATTTTTCATCGATTATCTACTTCTTCTACCAAACTTCTGGCACAGCTTTAGCCTCTGACAATTCTTTCAGTTGTCCTTCATCCTTATAAAGATATGAATACAATTCTTCCACTCGTAGTATTTGTCGTTGAGTTTTTGCTGTTGTACCATCTTCAAGCTTTAACATTTAGCAAACATTTGGCTTTATGCGAGGCCATCTTTTGCTTTGCTTTCTTTAGCACTTGATTTTCTTCCAGTGCCGTTTTGACAATATTGAACTTGCGTGTTTCTTCTTAATGTGCTTCCTTATGGTCTTACACATTTCTACTTATTCTACCCTGTTTCTTATAGTAACCATTTTGCTTAATTTCTTGTCGCTTTTTCATCATGGCAATGGTTTCTTTTGATATTGTGGTCAATAACTTTTTCATTGTGATTTGGAATGTCTGTGTCTGGAAGGTCTTGCAACACAGTTAAGCAATTTGATAGTCTATCTCAAAATTCTTATGCTATTTCAATAGCTGGCTAGAGTCGATCTTCATATTTATTGATTTGATCATTTCTTTCTTTCTTTTTTGTAGTCAGTTTTGATTTTTGCTCTCACTAGACTGAGCAGTCAGTGAAAATTGTTTTATTATTTGCAAATATGAAGTCTATTTCATGTGTATTACCATTAGAGCTTTACCATGTCCATTTTCTGTGAGCCTTTTTCCTGTATAATGAACTCATGATCGAATGTTAAGTGTTCCAATGCCAAAAGACCAAAGGCAGCCTGAGAGAACCCAGAGAACCCTCTGCCATTGAGCTGGTCTTCCTGTTGCTGGAGGGAGTAGCTTGCAAGCCTCTGTGAATAAGGGCCATTGTTTTTGTTGCAAAGCCATCTGTCACTCTGGTTCAGTATGGTTTGGTGGATTTTAGATTGATTTAGTCTGGTGTATTAGTTTTGATCTGTCCACCTTGGGTGACCCTTCCAGGAGTATATGCTCCTGATGGCATAGCTCTCTGCTTCATAGACACAAACACTACTGCCACTATAATCCATCAACCCAATGGGAGTGCTATATATATATATATATATATATATATATATATATATATATATACACACATATAAAATAGGGATGGGTATAAAATCCAAATACACTAATTCTCCCAGTCATGCTCCACTGTTGACATAGACCCACTCACACAAACCAATCCAAGCTTGTCCAACAGTAGTGACTGAACCACACTGACCTCCAGCCTTGTCCTATTGCACTGCTATCCACACATCCCAACTTCCAGCCATGTGCTACTGCACTGGTTTAGGTAGAAACTCACATACCGAGTCTAACCCCATAGCGAGAACTGGTAAAGTTCCCATAGAAATTTCTTGGGATTAGTGAAAAAGAACATTTTGGAGTGCTTTATAGGCAGGAATTTTCACTGAAAAAGCAGAAAATTTGTAGTTTTTTGTGAAGATTCATGAGGGCGGAAAACTATCTTTATGTCTACTATTGGACAAGGCTGGGAGCAGTATTTGCAGTTCATTTTGCTACTGTGGGACAAGTCTGGGTGGGGTTATTATGTGTGATTCTATGGCTATCATAGGACCAGTGGTCACAGCAGTGGTGGGAACGTGAGACCATTCAGCTGCTGATAGACTGCATTTCCCATCATGCTCAGCCAGCCTTTGGCTGGCAGGGACTCAAGAGAGCTGTAGTCTGGCAACAGCTGGCCTCACATTGGCCATAGCAGTGGCTACTGGAAAATGGGACAAGGTTGGGTGATCAATATATGTACGCTGCAGTGGAACAAGGCTGGTGGGGCAGTATTTGTGATTCTGTGACTAACCTGGGAGAAGCCTGGGCATTAAAATGTGGCAGAAAAAAGTGGAAAAATAGGATTTTAGTCTTACCTGTTAAATCCTTTTCACTTAGTCCGTACAGGTTACTGGTAACTCTGGGAGGCGTAAGTCCCCTTTAAGTAGGCAGGAACATTCTCTAAATGTATGCAGGGGGTGGAGCCTCCCTTCCCTCTCAGGCTGCAGTCTACCCAGCCTGCCTCAGAATTGTTTGAGAACTAACCAGACTAGATAGTAGAAGGAAAGAAGACTCCTGTGAGCATGCCCCGAAGGACTCCCACATAATGCCACAGGAGAGCCAAGCATGGTCTCTTGACAGGGTGGGAGACCAGTAACCTGTATGAACTAAGTGAAATGATTTAACAGGTAAGACTAAAATCCTATTTTCACTGTCGTCCAATACAGGTTACTGGTAACTGTGGGATGTCCAACCATTGAGTTACCCTGAGGTGGGAAGAAGGCAAGGACCAGGCGCAAGGCCCCCAAAGTCACCAGGACCTCCATGAACCAACCGGTCAGAGATCCCAACTAACCAGAGGTGTCAACGGACACCAACTAGAGGTAAAAACAGACCCCAAGAACTGTTACACAGCACACTGAACCAGAGCCAATAGGGCTCAACAGTAAGGAAGCACTGAGAACCTCAGAAAAGAAAGATCCTAGACAGGCAAAACTGCCTCCAGGACCTTCCTCCCAAAGCTGGCATCAGCTGAGGCCAGCACATCCACACGGTAGCGCTTCAAGAAGGGGTGCACAGAAGACCAAGTGGCCGCCCGGCACAATTGAGAGGCAGACGCTTGATTCTTGGAGGCCCAAGAGGCCCCAATTGACCTGGTAGAATGGGCTGAAACCCGAAAGGGAACATGCTTATCCCTCAACTTGTAAGCTTCACGATTAGAAGACGTAATTGAAGATGCAAAAGGTACCCCGGATACCGGTCTCCCTGCCCTAGGACCCTCAGGAATGACGAACAGGGCGTCAGACTTCTTGATAGACTCAGTGCGATGAACATAAAACTTGAGACAACACACAACATCCAACAAGTGGAGATCCCTCTCCTTGACAGAGGAAGGGTTAGGGCAGAAAGAGGACCCCACAATCTCCTGATTGATGTGGAACTCGGAGACCACTTTAGGCAAGGACTCCTTAGAGGTGCGAAGCATAGCCTTATCCTTGTGAAACACCAGATAAGGTGGTTATAGGACAGAGCTTGCAAGTCCGCAACCCGGCGAACTGACACAATAGCCGGAGGAAAGGCCATCTTCCACAACAAAAGGTGCAAAGGAATAGTAGCCAAGGACTCAAAGGGGGAACGCTGGAGAACCCCCAAACCAGATTAAGGTCCCACTGAGGAGCCGGACTCCGAAAGGCAGGGCGCACAGTAGCAACACCCTGGAAGAAACCTCTGAAGTCAGGAAGATAGCAATGCGTTTCTGGAAAACAACAGGAAAGCGCCGAAGTAAGAACCTTAAGAGAACTCAGACTGAGTCCCTTGCTAACACCGTCCAACCAAAAGGACAGGACAGTGGGAAGATCAAAGTCATGAGACAGATCTCTGTCAGCACACCAAGACACAAATATCGACCGGACACGGTGATAGATCGTGGCAGAAACAGGCTTATGACACTAAGCATAGTAGAAACCACAGCAGAAGAAAACCCTTTCTTCCATAAAATAGAGGATTCAACATACAGGCCGTCAAATTGAGCCGAAGAACACCGTCTTCCACAGATAACCCTGTAGAAGAAGAGCTGGACGAGAGGGGAGCCGAAATGGCTCCACCACAGATAGGGTCATAAACTCCGGATACCAGGGTTGACGATGTCAATCCCGAACAATGAGAATTACCGGACAACGTACCAATTACAATGTCCGTAACGCCCATATAAACATAGGGAGGGAGAGAGAGAGAGAGAGGAAAAATGGCCAGAGAGAATGTCCAGGAATGGACATTGTATCAGCAACAGAGTTAGAGTGTCGCTCCACAGAGAGTAAAACGGCGGAACCTTCCTGTTGTGTCCCATTGCCATCAGATCCACTGGGGCATTCCCCATCTCAGAACCAGAAGTTGAAACACCTCCGAATGTAGTTCCCACTCTCCGCTGTCGACTGTGTGACGACTGAGGAAATCTGCCATGACGTTGTCTACGCCTGGAATGAGCACTGCGGAAATGACCGGAACATGAACCTCTGCCCAGGACAGAATGGCCTTGACCTCTAACCAAGCGGCGAGACTTCTTGTCCCGCCCTGTCTGTTGATGTAAGCCACTGCCGTGGCGAATTCGGACTCCACTCAGACTGGCCCGTCCTCCAGTTGACACTCCCAATGATGGAAAGAAGGGACTCCTCGATGGACCAGTTCCCCTGAGTGCAAAAGCAACCCAGAACAGCTCCCCAGCCCAGGAGGCTGGCATCTGTTGTGACCTCGGTCCAGTAGGGTATCCAGAAGGATCTTCCTTGTAGGAGATCGGAAGGCCCAACCACCACTCCAAGCTCAACTCGACAGGAGGGGGGGGGTCGATAGTGTTTGATGATCGGTCGGTCCCTGCATGTCCGTATTACAAATCCCTGAAGTTCCCTGGTGTGTACCATGGCAAATGGGACCGCCTCTATCGTGCAGATGAACCACCCCACCAGAGAAGACAACTTCGGAACCAGTATCCAATAGCGGGATAGGATCATAGAGACCCTTTGAGCAAATTGATGGTTACCTCGTCCGGTAGAAAAATCATGCACCTCCGAGTATCGAACAGAAGACCCAGGTGCCGAGACGGAACAAGGTCAGACATGACCAAGTTCGCAATCCAACCGTGATGTGTAAGGAATTGAATGCAGGTCTGGACCAGCTGATGAAGAAGGTCCGCAGATAATGGTTGAAAAAGGCAAGTCGTCCATGTACGAAGGCACTCTGATGCCGTCCCGATGGAGGACGGATATCAAGGCCCCCCAACACCCGTTGGAAAACCTGGGGGGGGGCTATTGTCAGACCAATGGTAGAGCTGAAACTGAAAATGACCTCTGGTGCAGGCAAACTTCAGATACTGCCTGCTCTCTAGATGGACTGGGATGTGCAATACGCATTCTGAAGGTCCAGAGAAGCAAGGAACTCCCCCGGAGACATGGCAGCGAATACTGTGAGCAGAGACTCCTGACGATAGTGAGACTTCACTACAAAGGAATTAAGATCTCACCCAAAATAGGACGGCATCCGCCGTCCCGTTTTTTTTTTTTGGTCACCACAAAAAGGCTTGAACAGAATCCTGAACCCCTGTCCGCAGGGGGTACCTGTTCCAGGACAACCTAGTCCAGAAGAGCCTGAACAGCGTCTTCGAACAGACGGCTTCACTCGACTTCTTGAGGAGAACGAGAAAGATAAAGACGAAAAGGTGGGAGAGAAAAGAAAGGGATCTTATATCCCACAGACACCACCAGAAAAGTCCACGGGTCCGACACTGAATCATCCTACGGTGTTGGTGAGTCATGCTGAAGCAGTCGCAAAGTCATGGGCTTGAATGTGGCCTTGGACTGCAATTGGTGCATGGGCTTGCAGGAGGAACGCAGAGCAGATGGCACTTTTTTTTTTTTTTTTTTTTTAAAGACCAAGGGTAGAAGAGTACTCTAACCCCCGAGGCCTCGCTAATTAGTTCCTTAAGTTCGGATCCAAACAAGGAAGTACCTTCAAAAGACAAAGAAAGAAAAACTTTTTTTTTTTTTTGGAAGCCATGACAGCAGACCAAATCTTAAGCCAACGCGCACGCCCAACCACCACAGGAGTAGCGGAGGCCCTTGCCATCATGCGGATGGCATCAAAGGCAGCAGCAGAAACATATTGTTGATCCACAGAGATAACAGCAAGGAGACGCGATCTCTCCGAAGTAGGCGCATCCTGACGGACCGCCATAGTAAGTTGCTCAGTCCAGACCACAACTGCTCGGATAACCCATGCAACAGCAAAGGCTGGACGCACAGCAGAGCCAATAGAAGAGAAAATGGACTTGAGGGGAACCTCAACTTACTTATCAGTCCAATCTTACAGCGCAGAAGCATCAGAAACATGTAAGACAGTAGATGTAGGCAGTCTAGATATGGGTGCGTCCACCTTAGGGGGATGAACCCATTCAGTCATTTCTGTTTCAGAAAAGGGGAAAAGTTTAGCAAACTTTCTAGACACTGAAGAGGATGTGACCGGAGTAGTCCATGTGTCAGAACCAAACAATCAAGAGTTGGGTTAGGAGGAAAATGAGTAAGGGGCTTTGCAGGCACCTGAAAAACATCAGAGGAATCAGAGGGAACCCCCTGAACTGATGGAATGTTGAGAGTGGACAATACAGCCCTGATCAGGCCCTCAGTAGAGGTTTCAGGATCAGCTTCAAATGGGTCCCCTAAGAGACCTGGAAGATTCCAAAAGAGCACCAACCTCAACATTCGAATCTAGCAACAATTCTTCCTCAGAAGAATCTGACACATCAGGTGCTCCCTGCGGTTGAGGCAGGGAGGATCTGATAATAAAGGGGGTCTGCCATAATTGAAGTACCCCCTGTATCTGGGATGTAAAGTGGACCTGAGGTCTCCAGTTGCAGCCTTAAACTCTCGCACCCAATCTGGCTCAATAGCATGGCTGGAAGGCCCTGGGTTGCTGCCAGGAACTTCAAAACCTGCTGGGCAGAAATGACCAGAGAACACTCTAGGTAGCCCTGTGTGACAGGAAGAGTAATGCGTAATGGGGGATACTGATACCCCAACTTCCTTAGTCTTAAGTCTAACCCCTAGCACCAGCGGTATAGACATTTTCACATTGTTAAAATAACCAACTGTACAATGAATCACCCAACTGAAGTGTATAAAATTGATATTTCATCCCAGAAACGCTAAATATAAACTGTTCTGGCAGCCGAAGGGTCAATCTCCAGAGGAGAAAAGGATTTTCCAAGCGCTGTGTAGGATACTCAATGAGAAACGTGCCCAAAATGGCTGCCGCGACGGGAGCCAATCAGAAATTAGGCGCGAATCAAGTGCTCATGGGAAATGTAGTTTTTCCCAAAAAGTACCCCAAAACAGTGCCGGAAGCCCCCCAAGCCCCCCAACACACTCGAACTATAAACCGGATGATAGAGCAAGGGAAGACAATTAAAATGAGCCCTCTCTGAATTCGCTGTGTGAAGCGGTTACAGAGATACGTCCCAAACAGTGTTAACCCATAGAAAGTAAATGGAGCAATGGCGTCTATGCGGTAAAGTGCGCCTTTACACAATTTTAATAAAAGTTAAACTACAAGTTAAAAACATGAAACACATGCAGTGAACATGTATGCATATAGAGAAAACACTGATCCAGTAAGAAAAGTGCCAGAAAACCCCATTAAAACTGTCAAACCAGCAGAGGAAGGGTTAAGTTACCACAGAAACCTGCTCCAAATACCCACAGACATACACATATACACCCAATGAGTGCCGGAGTGCGCAATGAGAACTCCCAAATACAAGCCCAATTAAGGGACACTGTGGGACAAGTGGACCTTCAGCACTCAAAGGGTGGCTCACCTTTCTGCAGATCTTCTGTCTTCAGGTTACCCTGTAGTAAGAATTACCTCAGAAAGGTAATCCATGGGGAAGCACTTGTAACCAAGATATTCCCCCTTCAGGGCTTAAGGTCCACCAAAAGGCCCTGGACACTGAGCTAGCCACTTTGGAGAGGGCATTTGTCAGGAAAGGTAACCCGCCTAATGGTGGTATTCCATATTTGACAGAAAAATAAAAAAGAAACTAAAAACTGACGAGATGTTCTCCACCTGGTGTGTTCACACACAGGAACAAACAATTCTGAGGCAGGCTGGGTAGACTGCAGCCTGAGAGGGAAGGGAGGCTCCACCCCCTGCATACATTTAGAGAATGTTCCTGCCTACTTAAAGGGGACTGACGCCTCCCAGAGTTACCAGTAACCTGTATTGGACGACAGTGAAAACTCCTTTTCTCAAGAATTACCGCAGAACTCAAAAAGTTAAATTTTTCTCACTTTTCTCTTTTTAGGCTGAATTTTAGCCCATTCCTCATATAGTGTTTTGTGACACTAAGCTATGTAAGGAAATACATACAGAGCTGGATGTTTTCTCTCTGCAGAAGGATTTAGATAAACTGAGTGAATGGACAGAAAAGTGGCAGATGACATTTAATGCAGATAAATGTAAGGTTATGCGTTTGGGCTGTAGGAACAAACTTGCTACATATACAACTTGGGGAATCTTCATAAGAGAGAGATTTAGGAATACTGATAGACTTCACATCAGTGTGCAGAGTCACTCAGCTGCTGCAAGAACAAATAGGGTACTAGCCAGCATAAAAAGAGGTATAGATGCAAGGGATGCTAATATTATCCTACCTCTGTATAAATCCTTGGTTAGGCCTCATCTAGAATATGGAGTACAATTTTGGACGCCAGTTCTTAAAAAATAAATTTTCGAACTGGAAAAGGTGCAGAGATTTGAGACAAAACTGATAAAGGGCTTGGAGGATATAAATTATAAAGAGAGACTAGCCATACTGGGTTTGTTTACATTAGAGAATAGATGTCTAAGGGGTGATTTGATTACCTTTTAAAAATTAATTCAAAGTCAATACAAAGGACTACCCAATTAATTATTTAAGCAAAGAGCTGAGCTAAGAACAGGAGGACATCCTTTAAGACTACAGGAAAGGCACTTTTGACTAAAACAAAGGCAGGGATTCTTTACAGTAAGGCCAGAAAAGCTATGGAATTCTTTGCCTCGGGATGTTGTGCTTGCAGATAATGCAACTGCTTTCAAAAAAGCAATGGATGCCTATCTAGCACAGAACAATATTGAAAATTATGCCAGATGGCTTCAAAGCAGATATGATGTTGATCCAGGGAAATATCTGACTGCCATTTGGAGTCAGGAAGGAATTTTTTTTCCCCACTTGGGGCTAGTTTCAAAATGGCTCCAGAGGGCTTTTTTTTGCCTTATGCTGGATTAACAGGGATGTTTTTGGCATGGGCTGGACTTGATGGATGCAAGTCTTTTTTCAACTATGTTACTATGTATAGAAACAGCATTTTAGCAAGCAAGATTTTACCAAACCAGAAAAGAAAGTTAGTATTTCAAATGTTGATATTGATATGGAGAGTTTCTAAGTTATACTCAGTTATTCTATCTGGTGGCAAATAAATTTAATGAAAGCAAAAGAATCTTGGTTATCCATATTCAAGATTTTGAAACGTTAATAAAAATATTTAATATTAAGAATGTTTGTGAATCATTAATAAACAAAGAGAAGAAAATACTGCACTTAATAACAATACAAATAAATAAGTACATCATTAATAACAATAATAATCACCAACATCATCACCATCATATACACAAAATGCCAAAATGACTAGGGGTAGGTATTTAAGACTGATATGACATCTGGGTAACTCAGTGGTAACTACATAAGAAAAGAAATAGCAACTCACTGGGTATTCTTTTTTGTTTTGCCTTAATATCCTGCGCTTGGGTTGTGTGAGTTGAAGCATTTAATAAATAATACTGGACTAACCTTGGTCATCACATATGTGGTTTATCTTGCTGACTGCAAATACTCATTATAATAAAAAAATCCATAACAACATGACTCTATTTTAAGGAATTCTGATTGTTTGGTCCACATGTGACCAGAGGTGTTTTTTTAACCTATTTCCTTCAAGATGTTAATTCTTTACCACAATACTTTTTGGAGAATGAGCCCTGTAGAGTAATGTTACCGAGACACATTGGCAATTTAGACTATCAATCCACACTTGCAGTTGTCACTACCTCACTTACCAGATCCAAATGGAAAATATTGCTGTGATCTCTAGATCTGACACTAGAGAGTTTTATTTTAGATACAAATATTTCCTTTTGTGCTCAGGTATAATTATCCTATAACATAAAGTGGTAGAATCCGTCGCTCACTATGAGCCGTAACCGCACACGCACAGTAGAGAGTCTCTACTGTGCATGTGTGGTTTCGCACTCAGGGAGCTTCGCTGTGAGCCGCCTGGAGCTCCCCGCTAATGCGCTGCTCCGCTACGGATGGCTCACGTCATGTCTCTGCTCCAGGCTCCGGGGCAGCTGGGTGCACTTTAGCCAGTGTATACGGGCTTCCATACTAGTGTAAATATAAGAAAATATGTTATAAGATAGGATGCTTGAAATCCAAGTACCAGTATACTTCATTGGATGTGAGTTTGAAATATTCAAAGTGAAAAAAGCATGCTTTTGATCATTCTCTAATGAATTTGCTGAGGAAATGTATGATTTCCAAAAATGTCTCTCAGAATATTACTTATGGCTCAAAAACATATTTATCTATTTATATGTGTATATTCAATTGAATAACAAAATTCATAGCTGCATCCTAAAAATGTTGCCACACTCCAAATGTTTTATATTATTGTTAATTCTTTATGTTTAAATGCAAACATAAAACAAGGAAATGCCATTATGCAAAAATAAATAAATAAATAAATAAATAAATAAAACAATAGGTTATGTGGGAGGAAAAGAAATGCAAAAATAAATAATTTGTAGTATGTTGCTGTCATGCAATATTTAATACAGTAGCTATTTGTATAACGAAACAAGTAGATCAATTCTGGTGCAAACCAACTGCACAAAACTGTACAAATAAAAATCCTAATTGATTTAATTGGGATATTACACCATGAAAGCAAGAAGTCTCCAACATTATGAAACATATGTCTCAAAAATAGTCATTTGTTTGCTTGAGTTAAAATTCATTGAAACAGAAAATAATCTTTTAGTCTGTGTATTGTTTGCTTTAATAAATTTTAGACTACATTTGGCTAGTATGGCACATCTGTGTTGTTTTGCACCAGTAAAGATATTTCTAAATTCTTGAATGTTTCTATCAGAATACCAATGATATGCAAAACAAATCTGTACCACTTTCATAGAGGAGACAATGACAAATGGGTCTTTTTACAAGAAAAATAGCATTAGGACGGAATACAGTAAATTGACAGTAGAAAAGCTGACAGGAATGACAGTATGGAAGTTGCAAATATATTTTGAAGCTAGATGAAAGACTAATAAACACTTTATGAGGAACACTATTGTAATATATATTTCTTTCAGCTGCAGGTGTTAAGATTTTTTTTATTTACAAAACTAAGAAATAATAAATATAAAAAATGCTGTCACTATAAGTAAATACATGATGTATTGCAGGAATTGAATATGAACCCACAGTGTGGGGGGGCATGTATTAATCCATTTTCTGGTGGATTGATGGTAGATTGGCTTACACCTATGAGCAAAATGAGCTGCATCCTATTTGCACCAATGTACAAGGGGGATCTGCCATAAACTAGCATCTCTGTGTTTGCCTTATACCTGCCTGCACTTGGTGAGTATTCTAAGATAAGCTGATATATGTCTGCTCTCAGGTGACGTGCTCATGGCACATGAATATTGAAAAGTAAGGTAGTCTCTATACCTGGTTTTCTTTACCTTATTCAGTCAGACACAATGGGTTTAGGGAGCCTGGCCTTTCCTATTTCCCTGCCAGAGCCCCATGTCCCCAGTGCCCCAAAAACATATATCTCTTCTTTTTTTCCACATAGTATATGTGACACATTCTCCATCCTCAGCTGATTAGGTGGAATAATGGGGGGATAATGTTTTCACCCCCCCAACACACACACGCACACATGTTTTATGGATATTTTGACCTTAAATAATATTGATTGTTTAATTTGTTTTAACCATTAACCCTTTGAGTGCCATAGGGGTATGGAATGCATTGCTTTGCAATGCATTCCATACCCCTCTGGCACTCAAAGGGTTAACTCTTCAGTTGCAGTCACCTAATACTAGGTGAGCTGACAACAGAGAGAGTTAATCTGTGGTTAGGTTAAGATGGAGGGGGTGACAGAGGGATAATGTATCATTCTTAGCATTACTTAACCACTCTGTTGCTGGTACATTTAGAAGGCATTGCTATGCTGTGCATTGCAATCACCTCTGACAATGAAGGAATTAACATATGGGGATCTCGTATGGGGAAGTTATTTAGGGAAGGTGATCCTCGTATGGTCTGCCTGCTTCCCTTGCACCTCATGTAATAATGTAGGTCTGACAGTGTGGAGACACAGATGATTTATACTGGGAAATCCACTTGTGCTAATGTTCCGGGGGAATATAAGTGTGGATGGGGCATGGCAAACCGCACAATCAGATCAATGCACCTATAAAGCACCCAGACTAGAGCCACCTGTTCTTGGTAAATGCTCAACATTGATATTTCTGAGCAGTCTTACATACAGTTCTAATATCAGAAATAGGGCTATATTCAGTAAGCTTAAGAGGTGCAATTCTGAGACAACCCAGCCTGACTAAAGGAAGAAATGGAAATCCCCAGAGATGTAAATGGTGTTAATGGACCCAGTTCAATCAATGGAATTTGGGGACTTTTTATTTCCTCCCTGTGGTTCATCTGGTTTGCTCCAGAATTTCTCCTGTTGAACATAATAAATACAGCCTGTACAGTATAACATTATATTTGGATAGACAAAAAAAAAGATTAATGTGGTCACAAAATGTTTGCTACGTACAATACATAGATGATGTAATTGCATTTAGGTAAAGCATAGTTTAATGGCAATACTGGGTAAACAAAAAACGTGAACATGGTACATTAAAAGATCAAACATATATAAACCAAATAAAGAACACATAAGTCAAAGAAAAAATCAGTTACAGATTTGTTTTCTTACATGTATTGTAAATATAGGCATAGTTAGCATGGGTGTATATACCATAACATTTTGGGTGTAATATGCAGCTGTGTATAATAGTCAAGTGTAAATTATGCCCAATATTTTTAGTAAATATTAAATATATGTGTATAATACACCTGCCTTGCTCTCCCTCTATCCACAAAAAAATAAATACTCCCTCACTTTATCCATCCCACCCCCACCTCAATAATCTATCCCCCCTCAACTCACAAAATTAATATAAAATGCCCACTTGATATCTCTCCCCTTCTTTCCCTCCACCTAACTCAATAACATTATCCGAGTGCCCCCTTTGCCTCTCTCTACATACCTTGATGACCAGGATCCCCTGCTTCCTCCACTGATGTATCTCCTCCTCATTGGAAACAGGTTTTCTATATACTAAAAAAAGTTTTCAATATTTACCTTGTTTATGGTGTGCATCATTAAATTCCCTATATTATATAAAACTGTAATACAATGACTGAGTTTATCCTATGAAGAACACTTTTCTTTCTCTGCAGTGTGAAAACCCTGTTTAAGTCCCAATTCCGGGGGGAGATTCAGTAAGTGGTGATAAATAGGTGATAAAGTGGAGGTGACTTCTCCAGTTTATCACTTCTCTTCAACTGTGGAGATCTTAGTGCATATGATCAATAGAATAACAGGGGAACTGAAGAAGGGATAAACTGGGGAAATCATCTTTATCTCCTCTTTACCACTGCTTAGTGAATATCCCCCTGGTGTTTTTTTACACACCAAAACCAGGAATACAACTTCTTTATACGGGGGGGGGGAGAGTTATGCACTAAGGTTTGATAAAGAGGTGATAAAGTGGAGATAACTTCTCCAGTTCCTGTGTTATTCTATAGAGCCAATTCACTAAGATCACCAAAGTTGGAGAAATCTTAGTGCATAGGCTCCATAGAATAACATAGGAACTGGAGAAATCATATCACTGCAGAAGTTTTATCTCCTCTTTATCACAACTTAGTGAATCTCCCCCATGGTCACCTTGTGTCATTTAAATTACATGTGCAACATGTCTTACTGAAGTTTCATTATTTCAGAATCATATGTTTTAAATAAATATATCTATTCCTTATTCCAAAAAGAAGAAAAACTGAATTTTTAAAAGCAATGATGAGAAGAAAAAACTGCAAAATATAAAATGTTTTTGTCCAATGCAAAAGTAGCATATATTTATCATGGAAAATTACACAAAGTAACCTTTGTAAATAGGACTTACTAGATACTGTGTAATTAGACAAGAAGGTGAGGCATGGTATTAGATATACTTTTCAACTTTAAACTTAAGAACTGGTGGAAAATGTTAGGGTCTGCAAATAAATAGACCCCAGGTGAAACTTAAGCAAGCTGTTGTTATGAATGTGAGAAATTATTCAAACCACAATGAAAACTTTAGTACATTAATGCTTTGCAGTTTGCTACATATTATACTAATGATTCGACTTTGGCTCCCGTTAATAATTTGCCTAATTAATTAAGCACTCCTTGGAAATAAATAAACAAACAGAAGACATTCAACAAATATGTAAAATAATGATAATTATGGGTATCATTTATTTCATATAGAGAATTCATTATATAAAATTACAGTATACCATCTGGTTGGCCATATGGTGTTCTAGTTCATCCAGAAAGTAGGTTTAACAAAGAAATAACTATTAATAAATATCACAGTGTATTCAAAAATTATATTACTTTGAAGTAATTCATTGAAAAAACACATTGAGGAATCTATGTACTGGATAAGCATTTAGGGCTAGATTCTATTATAGGTGCTAAATGTTAACTCCCGTTTTATCAAACATTTCCCTATTGAAGTCTATGGAGAAAACTGGAGTTAGCACCTGTAATAGAATATAGCCCAAAGACTATTATTGAAAAGGTGACATCTCATTTAGTATAAAACATGAAAAATAAAAACATACCAATATGATCAGAGACAACATTCCTTATTTGCATGTTTTCTTTCTAATAAGACCTTATCCTTTGAGCATACCTGGGAACTTTACAACATGTACTACCCGGAGGGTAGATACCAGGTGAACTCTATGACGCAATTTGCGTCATAAAAAGGGGCGGAGCTTAATCTCGACAGGGGTGGGGAGTTGGAAAAAAAATTACACAAAAAGAAAAAAATAGGCAGAATAGCCCTGGGAAAGTAGGCGAATAGAACGAGGCGTGGGAGGAAAGGGGCAGGATGGAGCACAAGTGGGCAGAGTTTCAACAGAAACTCCCCAAATCCAGCAAATTATACTTTGCCCTGGAGACCCGGTAATACAGTGTTAAATCCGGAGTCTCCGGGGCAAAACGGAGAGTTCCCAGCTATGCCTTTGAGTTTTTGGGGTTTATTTACTAAACACCAAACTGGAAACCACCAGGAAATAAAGCAATTTTCATGTATACATTCAGTTATGATATCTATTATTGAATGTCTGTATTTTTGTTTTTGCACAATTATCAGTGAATAAATGCAAGACTACAGCACACATTAAAGGGATAGTAATGCTTAATACTGAAAAACTATACATTGAAGAGTTTATCCTGCTAAAGGTTCTTCTGCTACTGAAACTTCTGCACTCCTTGCACAAAAATCCCATGTCTACTGTCTACGATTCTACGTGAGATCAATGATATGTCCTGAAGTTTCCAGAGCTTTGAAGACCCATCCCTCTTAATGGGTATTAGGAAAACAAAAAGATGTTGGTTGACTGTCATCACAAATATTGATCTACTTTGTCTTAAAATTAAAAATTTTATATATTAAAACTTAACACTTTACTTCTGGAACAGCACTCAAAAAGTTTCTAGGACTTTAGTAAAGTTCTACTAACACTATTATATTGAAAGCAAACATTTGTATGTGCAGATTTTGCATGTTTATATTTTTCCTCATAGACATATTTTGCCCTCAACTGCTCAGACCATTAACCCCTTAACGGTCATATTACGTCATGGGTAGATCTGAATTAACGACCCATGACGTACTATCACCATGCTTTCTAGCATCATATGGAGGTTTTTAGTCAATAAACCATAACTCTCCATATACTGCTGTAGCAACATCACCACTATAAAATTTTAGGACATGAAGGTATTGCAGTTTGACCACTGAATTTACACTTTATTGTTTATTGATGATTTTTTAATATATTATGACTAATTTATATATTAAAATTTCATTTCAGAAGGCAATAAAGAGCTCTGAGTAAATTTGCTGTAGCTTGGCAGTAAAATGTAGAGTGAAAGGTTTTGCTTTGTAAGAATCCAGACTAGAAAGTTCTGCTCTGCTGTTATCTGTAGCTCTGTCTGTTTACCTGCACACACCTGCTCCATTCACTCCACTTCACCCACTGAGGCCTATATCAAGCATTGCTTTGAATTCTGACAAGGCTTATCTGCTGCCTGTAAATACCTCTGCCTTGCTCCAGACCTGATTCTGTTTGCGGATTTGTATACTGAGACATTCTTTGTTTGTCAGCACCTAGTCCTGTAATTTACCTGCGTGAGCTACATGCAGTTGACACCACTCCCATACTTTGCATTTTAGCTTCACTCTCAAGCAGTTCTTGGCTGCAGCAACAGCCTTGAAAGTTAGTTTTGCCTGCCGAACCGTGGGCAACCCATCATCCAGGTTTTATCTAAAAGTGAGTTGCACATTTCTTTCACTGCTTCAATACTCAGTGACTTTTGCTAGTTGTTTCTGCATCTGTTCTGCCTAGTACCCCCCTCTGCCCTGCAGCTCCGCCTCCTGTCCTGCTGGACAGCATTACATGCTTACTTACTTTTCATTGGGAAATAATCAGTTAACAAGATAAAGCTGGTATGAAAATGAATTACTTTGATTACATTTAAAGCTATTAGCTGTGAAAATACCAGAAAAGGGAATATATTCAATTATAGCTGATACTTGTTATGACTGGTTTTCTCTAAAGGCAGGTGGCAGTATGAGGAGCATAGAGTTAAAGCATGGCAACACAAAGGATCCATTTAGAAGTTTCACTATTGAAATGTTGTCATCTATTTAGCGACCATCAAATCGCAGTGTTAAAAATGTTACTTGAATTAAAAGGGTGACATAAGAATGTCGGCCAAATCAGAAGAGCGACATTCTGATATTGCATGCTTAAAGCTCGCCAAATAAATGGCAACATTGCAGTAGTTAACTAGAGACCCTGTAATGCTCTTACTCACTGTGTAATCTCAATATGTCGCCATCTATGCCTTAACCCTTTGAGTGCCAGAGAGGTCTTCACTCAAAGGGTAAATGTAAAGTTGTACCCTTAAGATAATGTTAGTATACTATTTGACAAGGTGGACCAGAAAGGAGACTGAGAGCTGTCTGTTTTCTCCACATCCCAGTACACCCTTTGTGTCGTTGTAGTATACTGACACATGGAGGAGACAGACAGCTTTCAGTCTCCTCTCAGGTCCACCTCTCAGTCTTCTCTCTGATCTGTTTGTCTTGTGCTGAGAGGAGACTGAGACCTGAGAGGAGACTGAGGGCTGTGCCACATGTTGGAAGTGAAAGGAAGTGGAAGAGATAGAGAGAAGAAACATAGAAGGTGAAATGTGGTGCAAAGGAGGGGAACAGAAGAGGAGGGGAAAAGGGGGGGGGGATGAAGGACAGATGAAGGAAGGGTGCCCCGGAGCGATCACCAAAAAGGGGTCCTGCTTTAAGGGTGCCTCGACCTGCCCCAAAAGATACTGCTTTGGTCACTTAACCCTTTGAGTGCCGGAGGGGTAAGCAATGCATTGCAAAGGGTTGTGTCAGTGAGCGTCCATTTAATATTGCATATACAAAAACAAGATTACTTATCCAGAAGCAATGTGAGATGGGGGAGTGAGAGGGTATCCTATTAAAATGTCGCCCTCTATTTGGAGACCCTTTAGTGTGCAACATCAGAATGCTGCTCACCCTTTTGATTTAGGGACATTTTTAATGCTGCAGTTTGATGGTTGCCAAATAGGTGGCTACATTTCAGCAGGATACCCCCAGTGTGCCCTGGTTGATGCTTGCAGTAAATTAAGGCCTGGATACAGGGTTTTTTTTTTCATTTGATTTTTTGCCCTCAATGCATTGCTATAAATGATAGACTTAATGACTATTCATTATGTGTTTTATGCCTATACGCCACATTAATCATTAATTTGGTAAACATTCCTTTGACCTCTTTGGTTATGTGTCTTGGTACATATCTGATGTTAAGTGTATGCATCTGTTTCTGACTGTGCCTGTTATGCATCTATTTTGTGCTGGTTGTGACACTTATGATGATTCACTTTATCTCTCTTATCCTTTCTTCTTTTTCTTTCCTTACTTTTGATTTTTCTCCATCTGGGTGACTAGTCATTGTATCTTGGGAAGATTCTTCGGACATCTCTTACATGTATGGAAAACTTCTAATACAGCACCATGTTTTGGTTTGTTCCTTATCCTTCTGCCAATTTCTTAATTATTGGTAATCCACAATTCCCTCCTGCTCTTTCCATATCTAGATTTATATCTTTCAAATAAAATATTGTCCATACCATTACTGCCTTATTCTTTATACTACCCCTTTAAGGCTTCTTTTACCCCTGGCCCAGTACACATGCTGCCCTTCCTTCAGGCATGGGGAAATGAGCTTCGTACATATTTGAGTGATTCCATTTGGCATTAAATTTTCACTCCAAATGTAAAAAATTAATGAGGGAAAATAATTATAAAATCTTGACATGTTGGTATGGAAACTCTCACCTGCTTGTGAAATTTTGCTCAGCTTTCTCACCCATGTATTGGCAAAGTCAGTCTAAGGCAGTCTCCATGTTTCATGTCTAGGGGACTAATGCTTTGATTACACCCTTCTGGAAGTCTAAAATGCAGGAGATTTCTATAGTCACTCAAGCCCACATACCTTGTGATCCTGTGACTTGTTTCTTTGATTGTATTTGGGATCAATCCCTCATTTTGCCATCGCATCTTGCCCCACTCATAAATAACATGTTCCACTATCCCAATGCTATGGAAATCCCCTAGCATTCCAACTCTGATTCTGCGGAGAAACAAAATTCAAATGCTGGGAGAGATGGAAAAGTTCCATGTCATCACCTTGAATACCATGGCCGCATTACTAAAGACATGAGAACCTTGTTACAATTGGTCTTGAGACTAGTAATTTGTCTAACCTACTTGACCTGTTCACACTGTACCCTCATCTTTATGTCTGAGCCAACTATCCTGGTTTACTGTGAACCAGTACTATAGTGAGTCAGCTCACTTATAACCCATGCATATTTGTACAATGCTATATGATTGGTGTCAGTGTTCTTAACACAATTGATTAAACGAATTAATTGAAATTCTAGATTTATTTTGCCATCTTAACAATTTAGGTGCTAGGGTCAGCACCAACACATTCCTCCCAAATAAGCTGGAGAGGTCTCTAGCATCTAAAGAATTAAGAGAACACATTTTGATATTATGGAATATATTTATTAAAGAATGTGCAGTAATTCTGGTGACTAAAATCTGCCCATAGTTATTTAAAAAAAAAAAATCAAAAACATTGCTTTTTGTAGATTTTTTCCTTTGAAATATATGGTATAGTTTTTCCACAATCACTAAACATTTGGCTAGATAATATAACTGTATATTCTGTTTCATGATACAAACTCCACTTTAAGTGAGAGGTGAAGTTGAAGTCTATGTCATCTCTGTAAATGATGGCTACCCTGTTAGCTATCAGATAGGACTAAGTTGTTAAGCAATTGTAATTCCTTTCAGCACTGTAGGTATGGACAATACACCATGACAAGTGTTCATTCAGTATATTCATTTTTATAATATGTATACCTGGAAACCCTCCAGTTTTGCCCCGGAGACTCCCTCACCGCCCTCTTGCCTCTATTTTGCAGGGGTTTTTTTTTGTCCCCCCCCTCCGTGGCTAAGCCCCGCCCCCGCGACTTAGCCCCGCCCCCGCGACTTAGCCCCGCCCCTTTATGACGCGAATCTCGTCATTTCCCTCCCCGGTCGGCACTGACTGGGTTACGCTCCTAGTAACCCTGTTTCGAAAGTCCCCAGGTATGATAATATGTAAAATAAATGTATATGTTTAAAAGTAAGGAACTTGAAAGAAATGGGTAAAACAATAGACAGTGTCATAATGTAGAGGCAAAAGATTTTCATGTTATAATCCTGTGTTGGCAATTTTTGTCACTCTCTAAGGCTGACATTTTTGGATCTCGAGTGAGAACAGGATTATGCTTTCTGTCACTACTTACATTCATTTAATCACAAGTACCCAAGTATGAATGATCAAGTGCATGTCCCTGGCTGTACACTTGAAAGAGAAATCTGTTAGAAATATGTTTGCAATTATAAAAAGTGTTGACTATGCAACTGCATACATTGTGATGATGTGTGGGTTCATACTCCACAGATTAACATAAGATATAAAACTAATATTCAGAAAAGCACATTTCTGTAGTCTATCATTATACTAGCTCATTGATAAATGGGCATTTACACTCACTAAAAATGTGAGTAACTAACAGCCAGAAATAACATCCTATTCCCATATATGTTTATCCATTTGTATATTCATAAATAGGACAGACAGATATATTTTTTCATTGCATGGTGTATAGCATATTGAATATATTCGATAAAGTCTATTTATACCTGGAGCAGATACACACGGATGTGTTGCAACCTATCCTTTGGAATCATTGACAGCGTGTATCTAATTCATATGGTGTATAAAGTAAACTACATTTTCTCAGAGGCTTCATGAACTTGGAAATATGTCAGGTAAGTTTATGATAAATATAAGCTAATTCTAAACATACAGTTCTGATTAGTAAGACAGTAATAGTTTTTTTCCTTCTTTCATATTATAAAAATAACACACCATATATGAAAGCTTTGTACATTTAGCACTGTATTGATTGCAATGAATGTGTGATATCAGATACAGCTTTTCAGAACCTCAGCCAGTATGAATGTGCCATAAAAGTCTGCACAGAACAATTAAATGATGCACTACACAATAAGCGTTCATGACTTTCAGTGAATGGGACACTTCCAATAGAATTAGCTTTATGCTGACACTGCCAATGTGTTTTTTACTAATGTTTACCTCTGGATGCCACTAGAGAGGTATGGGATGTTTTTGACTATGCATATTGTCAAAGTTAAGTGACTATATTGTATGTTTCATCAGCTAGACAGAAGGAAAGAGTAAAAGGGTCAGAGTAAAAATTGTGGCTAAAACAAAACCTTACATTTAATGTGTAGCAATTTTTGAATTTTATTCAGATTATGACTCATGCACCAGTACTTATATTTGCTAAAAAGATAATAGATAATTTGCGCTTAGGCACTGATATATTAACTCTCTGAGTGCCAGGTGAGTATACAACATGTTTCTTTGCAATGCATTGCATGCTTTTCTACTACTCAAAGGGTTAAAAAAACTTGGAATTTGTAAGATATTTAATTACTGAATAATACTATATTATCAAAACTGAATGCACAGAGAGACAGAGAGTGTAAAATGAACTCTCTGAGGAACAGACTTAGGCCTTGATTTCGCAACAGTTGATAAATTTATCAAGGGTTTTGTTCCATAGACTTCAAAGGGAATCTGTTAAATAAAACCAGTGATAACACTAATCAACTGCATTGTATTCTAGGCTATTTATATGATACTGTTCTTTTTATCTGTAAAAATACCTGTCAGGGATTTAAAAAAAATTGTTTTGTCTGAATTATTAGATAAAGTATTTTTTACTCATTCAGATTAAACAAATTCTGTTTACCCTAACACCACAGTTTGGTTAGTCAAAATTTTGGTGAAGATTTTTGCTGCCAAACAAAACTTGTACACATATATTGTGAACATTAAGTTTACCCTAGTAATCACCATACCTGGGAACTTCCAGTTGAGGGCTACCCGGAGGGTAATCCTCTGTTTAGCGGGGGGGTGACAAAAATGACGCTAATCACGTCAAAAACGGGCGGGGCTTGCCGCGAGTAGGGGGGGACTTAAAGGTGTCACACAGAAGGCTGGGAAAGGAGGAACAGCGGGAGAAAAAGCAGATGTGGCAGAGTTTCAATAGAAACTCTCCACATCCGGAGGAATCAGCCTCTGCCCCGGAGACCCGGTAAAGCTCTGTCAGAACCGGAGTCTCCGGGGCAAATCCGGAGAGTTCCCAGGTATGGTAATCACTTACCTCCTGCATCTTCTTTAAAAAATCAAATATACATTGAAGAAAAAAGAAACCCCATTCCTACTGGCTGGGATGTGAGGTTACTGCAGGGTATGTACTATGTCCTGCATAACCCCACAATCCCAGCCAAAGGGAGTGTGGGAATTAATTTGAACAGGGATGGTCGTATAAAAAACAATCCCTGTTCAATTGTTTTTCTCATTCTGGCTTGGGTAACAGCAAAGGCAGGATTAAAGGGATAGTAATGTTTCATAATAAAAGCAGCTCTAATTAATCATTATACTATTTGGACCTTGGAGAGTGTTATTTCAATTCTGTCAGAGTTGTAGTTCAAGAGTAATTAAATGACAAAGTATCCCCCTCCCGCCCCTTTTACTGATGTAACACTATTCAGCCAGATCAGAAGGGAGGTGCCCAGGTAGACTGCAGAGAGGGACAATCTTCAGTTAAGATAAGGGAAAAACCTGAAAAGCTTGTCAAGGGAGGAAGGGCTTTTATTCTTTTCATACAAAGAAGATTGTCCCCTGCTGTTATCTGTCTAGTCTTACAACCAGATTCACATCTGAGAAGAGATGGCTTACACTATGAAAAAGGGGCGGGAGGGGAAACTTTGCTTGTGAATATCTCTCAAACCATAAAGGTTTGAGAGATAAGACTTACATCGTTCTTCATTTTTTTTAATGCCTACAAAATAAAATAAAGATAAAACAAAGTATTACTATCCCTTTAAGGGACCATGGGGTCAGTGGCAGCAGGGTGTTTAGTTTTGTTTTGTCTTTTTTTAAATGTTTACTTGTTTTTTTTAACCCCTTAAGGACCAGCGGTCCCAGCATGTGATCCTTTAAGGACCAGATATCGAAGATTGACATGTCTGCACACATGACTGATCACGTGTGGCGGCACGCTGAACGGGGGACTGGTAGTGATCGCTCCGGTCTTGGAGAGGTCAATTTCAGTCCCCACCAATACTCATAGTGCTCCTGCAGGAGCACTGTGAGTAAGAAATATGTGACGTGCCATCAATAGTCCTTAAGGGAAAAAACAGCAGTGACGGTCCTGACTGGACGTTAAGGGGTAAAAAAAGATGCAGGAGGCCCAGAGCATCAAGGACACTAGTGGAGCTCCAAAATAAATGTAAGTGTAATACTTGTGAATGAATGGTGTAAGCGTGCGAGTTATCATGTCAGCAAGAGAATGTGAATGAAAGAGCTAAAAAAACAAACAAATGGATTTGAATGAATGAGATGAATGCGCTGCTCACATTTCTGAAATTGCATGTTCCATGTCATTTTTTATTTTTATTTATTTAGATAATGTTTTACTAGGAAAAATACATTGAGATTTCTTTCGCTTTCAAGTACGTCCTAGATAGTTTTCAGTAAAGGGTTACATATTTACACAGACTGAGAAACATTATAAATTACATGTTATTATATATACATACATATATAAATATATATACATATTGAATATTAAAATTATATACGGTTACACAGTGTTTTAGATATAAAGAAGCATTTACTTTGTCATATAAATCCAAGTGTCATGAAAAACGCAAGTTTAATTATATATAAAACAAATTAACTAGTCTGTTCTTTACCCAGAATACAGATGACACAGTTGAGCTAAGTTATGATTGAGAGGTAATTTTGTTGCACCCAGTATATTCCATTTGTTTACACACATTTTCACATGAACCAAGCCATATTATCCCCCTATAGAAAGTTGTAATGTACATTTTCCAGGACCTGGATTTTCCTTTATCCTGCAACAACTGTGCTCAGTATTGTAGCATAGAAAGGGTTGCATGTTGCTGCTCTGCATCATTGATATTTGTCAACCCCCATCTGTGATGTAACTACTTGTTCTTCCCTAATTAACTCAGATAATATCCATCAGTTGGGTGCCTCCCTTGCACAACTTTCTCCAAAGCTTTGTGGCAGCTGAAGGGTGGCCAAACGGCTACAATCTGTCACCATTCACTGCTCTTACTGCCTAGGTGCGCAACTTATGAACTCAGCCAACTATAGCCATGTTCTCAGCTTTTCTGATGTACAATAATCATTTAATTTTTACTAATCACTTCTTTCTCTTTTTGTTTTGTCTTTAAGTTGCTCACAATGCCCCTTGAGCATTCCCTTCCTGAATCCCTCTCTGTGTTATCACTCTTATTGTGCAGAGTGCAGACACCTGGCTCACACACAAAATGCTTTTCTGATCTTTTATCTGAGCAAATTATGCACTTTCTTTCCTACAACCGCTGCTACATCTTCTGCTCTGTGGTAATAACTCCCCAAATTCTGGTATTATTCACATAATTTTGCATCTGATTCCTAGCAACAGTAAGTTCCAATTTTAATATGTTTTCAAACCCTACACTTTGTGTTTCTTTAAGGTTCCCATTTCTTTAAGGCTCCCATGCAATCTGTCTGGTCAAGTGACCAGATACCACATCTGAGGAGAGGCGTCTTACACTAGGTAAAAAGTGTGGGAGGGGGATACTTAATCATTCAGTTGCTCCTGAACTACAACTCTGACAGTATTGAAATAACTGGAGGAAGGGAAGGATCGCTATCAATTACTGCACACACTGCAGCAAGCATGGCTGCAATGTTTCAACTATCACTTTACTCATATGTCCCTGCACTGCTCCTAATCCTTTCACCCTCCCATTACCCCTTGTGTGTTTGCTGGTCATTACTCAACTACTGTGTGTATTTTTACTGTAAAGAACACCATAGATCTGGTTGTGATGTCTTGCCTTGGCCCTTTACAAATTACTCTAGGTAAAAAGCATGGGAGGAGGATACTTAATCATTCAGTTGCTCATGAACTACAACTCTGACAGTATTGAAATAACACTCTGTCACGACTGGTCTAATGGAGGTCTGGAGCAAGAAGTAGCTAGTGTACGGTGATTGGGAGAGATGTTTGAGAGTGTTGCCAACCACTCTATCACCTTGCTGTGGCAATGGCCATAATTAAAGTTACTGGCCCCAAAGCCAGATGTCCGACCCCATTTAAGCATGGGCCTTGACTGGGATGGCTGAACTAAAGTGCACTGGTGAATGCTCCAGAGTAGACACAAATATAGAACCTCCTAAATGTAGCCAACTAACCAAAAGGGCCTGAGAGCCCAAACAAAAGGAGCCAGAGAAAATATCCAGACTATCCAAATGCCAGGACAGAAAAAAGTAAAAATTAGAGCGAAGAACAGAGGGCTAAGACCGCCACAGGACAATGGGATGGGGCTGCTTAAGACTGACAGTAGATTATAACCCCAGAAAACTCTGTCTGAAAATTCAAAAGTCTCATGAAACTAGACCCCCTAACCATATGCTCACCTGGTAAGCCCAAAATGGCCCCAAATAAACTGCCAAAGCACTAGAAGCACAAAGCACCAACAATAAATCTTATGCTGTAAGACAGGGCCCATAAGTGTACTGAACTCTTTTTCAGACTATCAAAAGTGAATGGGCAAAAGGTCCTGTTGTGTTCCAGTGGGAAATGCTGCGAAAACCACTTGGTTGTCCACTTTTTTTCTAGAAAATCAGCCCTCAGCAAAACCCTTAAAAGTTTCACCTTTTTGCCCACACCAAAAATATTTTGTTATGTTTTTCAGTGTCTACAAACTTCCCACCCCTTACTATGTGTACTTTGCACATAGTACACCAAAAACATGATGCTACCAGGCTAGCAGAGGCTCATAGTGTTGGCTAACACTATGAGCACCCAGATTAAACAGAAAGGAGGAGCTAGATGGACTGTTACATCCAGTGAGTCAGAGGAAGGGAAAGTGACCCCACCGGCATCGTAAGGTCAGGGAGCCCTGATTCCCCTGACTCAATGATGCCCAGTCTTCCTTCATCGTCCCTTGGGATCTGTGGGAAAATAGTACCATCATCATCAAAGCAGGCATAGAAAGAAGTGGGTAGCAGTGTGAGCAGGACAGGTCACACCTGCCTGTGCCTGCTGCTACTGCTGTCAGTGTGCCTTCTCATTTTGAGGAGGAGATGATGTAAAGTGTGCAAGCAGGGGACCATAAGTAATACTTGTCATTTGTAAGCATTTCCAATACTACCACACAGAGTGGTGGTCTTCCTAATGCTGAGGTGGAAGGGGAAGTGAGCAGCCAGACTATCAGATTAAGGAGCCCACAACATCCCTCTGACCCTGTGATTACCATTCCCACAGAATTGTTCTCTGGGACATGATGATGAAGAAGGCAGAACTCGCTAACAGTATTAGCATCAGCACATATCAGCTGCCTGTACCTGCTGCTAGTGCTGCCAGCGTGCCTTCTTCACATGAAGAGATGGCAAGTGTTACAGTAGGAGACCCTCTGTCACATTTGTCATCATCTCCAACCTGTCCCACTCCTGTAGAGCAGCGGCAAGAGACCAATGGTGGTGGGGATGATGAGAGTGAGTGTGATGGTGGAGCAGCTGGGGTGGAGGCCTTTTTAGCAGAAAGTGAAAAGGAATGGGAGACAGATATGCAAATGGAAATGGACATCACCACCACTACCAACAGTAACATTGCGGAGTTTGCTGCTGCTGTAATACCTGCTGATGATGAGCAGGCTATGTGCCACAGACCACTGTGGACACAGTGTGATTGTGTTACAGCAGAGATGTGGGACTAGGACAGGTTCCACTTGTCAGCAATAACCCGAGTTCTATTGCTGATTCTGATGGAGCAGCAGCAACATCATTCTCTGCTCCAGCCAGTGAAGGGGATTGTGGAGGAGAAGAAAGAAGCAGTTCTTCTCCACCTTTTCCCTCCCCCTGAGGTCATGGGCGTTTGACTATTTTTCTCTTGGGTAAGGCACAGTGCAGTATATATGACAAGTCAGTGAAAAGGGGATAGGACGGGATACACCTTTTCACAACCACACTCATAACACACATGAAACACAGACAAACTTCCACAAAATAAATCTGGAGCCACTGTTGCTGTATCCCCTGTCTCTCCCCAGGGCACCAAGAATGTAGGCAGTAATCAAAGAGGAAGAGGAATAGAGAAACCCAGCCTAAGCTTGAAAGTTCAATGCTGAGTGAAACACCTTCTTGCTTTAGGGTCCAGACACGGGAAGACTTAGCAACGTCTTCTGGTGTACCACCTCTGTCATCATTCTTCTGGTGTACCACCTCTGTCATCGTTACCTCCCCCACCAGCTGATAGAGATTGTGTAGATGCGAGGACGTGGTGGTTCTTGTCCACCCATTACACGTTTTGACCACATGGCAATGTGGTGGAGAATAATTGTAAGCAGGGAATCAAGCAGCATCTGAGGAGATTCTATCCCACAGAATATGCTAAGCTGGTGGCAGGGAGAATTCATAATTATTTTTAAGTATTCTAGTTATTATGTGTCCTTTTTGGAGCATTGTCTGGGGCATAGTGACAGCGTACTTGGTTTCTGGGGGGATGGTTTGACATTGTGGACCTAAGTAGCAAAGTGTTTGCTTTCAGTTTTGCCAGTTGTTTAATGTGAGTGCAGATGTTTCATTGTTCTCAGTCCTACCCCTATTTCACAACAACTGGCATATGTATGGTGGAGGTGTAACTTTTGGTGGTACTTTGACAAACTTCACCCCATCTGGGGGAAGAGAAGGATCACTTTCACTTATTGCACACACTGCAGCAAGCATGGCTGCAATGTTTCAACTATCACTTTACTCATATGTCCCTGCACTGCTCCTAATCCTATCACCCTCCCACTACACATTGTGTGTTTTCTGGTCATTTCTCAACTACTGTGTGTATTTTTACTGTAAAGAACACCATAGATCTGATTGTGATGTCTTGCCTTGGCCCTTTACAAAATACTCTAAGTATCTCCCTCCCATGCTTTTTACCTAATCATTTAATTGCTCCTGAACTACAACTCTGACAGTATTGATGTTTGTGAGCGTTGCTGACCACTCTATCACCTTGCTGTGGCAATGGCCGTAATTAAAGTTACTGACCCCAAAGCCAGATGTCCAACCCCATTTGAGCATGGGCCTTGACAAGGATGGCTGAACAAGAGTGCACTGGTGAATGCCCCAGAAATAGAACCTCCTAATCTACCCAACTACCCAAAAGGGCCCGAGAGCCCAAACAAAAGGAGCCAGAGAAAATATCCAGACTATCCAAATACCAGGACAGAAAAAAAGTAAAAATTAGAAGAACAGCGGGCTAAGACCACCACAGGACACTTTTGGGGCCGCTAAAGACTGACATTAGATGATAACCCCAGAAAACTCTAATGTCTGAAAATTCAGTCAACAAAAAAACACATTCCCTGTTCAACTGATTCTTTCCCCAGACTCCACCAACACAAAGATAACAGCCAGGCCAAGATGAAACTTGTATCACGGCTGCTTGTGTCTTTCCAGTCAGTCACACAAGATGTTGCTGTATATGGGGTCAACCTCCTTTTCCCTTACTGTGCCCCAGAGTGATCCTAGACCTCCCTATTGCAGAGAACAAATGTCCTGCCTACAAGATGCCCTAAACTAAGCTTCAAATCCTTTTTTATTAGTCTGTCTTCACTAGCTGACAAATGTGCTGCTCACTCTTCCTCTCACAAACACAGAATGACATGCTATGGGACCCTGAGACCCCTTTTACACTATGCCTGTGTGAAATAAAGTACATTTACAATGAGGTGGGTATACATTCAGTCATCCCTCTGCTTTCAATGCAATGAGTTAGGTAATAAAGTAGAAAAACTGCACTTTTCTGGAGAAATTTCCCACTAGAAGGAAAGTGCCATTTTGCTCCTGAATTATAATGGCCATTGTTTTATATGGGGGTTATAACACCACGAATGCTAAGTCTATAGCACATAGCTTGATAATGTGTTGAAAACCTCTTTAGTATTCAAGGGTTAAAACACATTAAACCAGTGGAGATTTTGGAAATGTTTAATTGTCCCTCACCGCATGCTTGGTTTTCCCCAGAACTGTTCATCTTTAACTTTTTTAAGACGGCTCTATGGGTCCTATGCACGTTAGAAATCTATATTTAACCATTTGAGTGTCAGAGAGGTATTCAACTCATTGCATTGTATTGAATACTGCTCTTGCATTCAAAGGGTTAAATGCAAATTAAAATGCACAAGCTTTAGCTAGAGGAGCAATTCTAGATCAAACCAAAAGTACCATTAGTGAAAAAATATAATTTTGACTGAATTAAAAGGGGTATTTAACACTTATATGCTATAGAGCTCTTCAGCATTCATAAGATTAAAATCCCTATTTAACCCTTTAGGTGTCAGGGGGTATGCAATGCATTGCTTTGGCACTGAAAGGGTTACATTAGTTAGAATTTGGTTGTTTTATTTGTCTGCTGTGGTGCAGTTTGTGCAGTAAGGCCCCGGTGCTTTGACTACTCATTCCCTTTGTACTCCACACAGTTATGTGAACAGAGTATGGTACTAAAGAACCAATACATAGACAAACTGTATACTTATTAACCCCTTAAGGGCCACAGGGGTGTATAATCCATACTTTAATGGAGCAGTAAACCTTTTTGATGAAATCCTATATAGATTTTTTTCCTGCTGAGTTAAACAAGGGCACTCCCACTGCTGTCAGTTGTTTTATTCAAACTTTATAACACTTCAGATAGCCAGGAAGTTAATTTATTGTGTTTACTTCCTGATAGTTCTAACTGACACTCTGACAGGAAATGACTCAGCAGTTTCTATCACATTCTATGGAGTACTATAAGTCACTGACTTTCTTCTCCATTAGACTGTAACAGAATAGCTAATTGGAATTTGACCACTAGAGGGCACTGCTAATGTAAAAAAACACAGGTTTAAAGGGATAGTAATATTTACAAGTAAAAGGAGCTATAATTAATCTTCATAGTATTTGGGCCGTGGAGAGTGTTATTTCAATACTGTCAGAGTTGTAGTTCAAGAGTAATTGAATGATAAAGTATCCCCCTTCCACCCCTTTTACCTAGTATAAGCTGCCTCCCTTCAGATGTGGAATCTGGTCTTAAGACCAGACAGCTCACAGCAAGGGACAATCTTCTTACTGTGAGAACAATGAAAACCCAGCCCCTCTTGACAGGTTTTTCAGGCTTTTTCCTTATGCTAATTGAAGAGTGTCCCTCTCTGCAAGCCATCTGGACACCACCTTGCTGCTCTGAGGTGAGCAGTGTTACATCAATAAAAGGGGCGGTAGGGGGATACTTTATCATTCAATTACTCTTGAACTACAGCTCTGACAGTATTGAAATAACACTCTCTGTGGCCCAAAAATTGGAGCTGCTTTTATTTTGAAACTTTAAATAGTAATAGATCTGGAATTCAGCAGTGGGAGTACACTTATTTTACTTAACAGGAAACTCCCTACAATATATATTTTTTCATAAAAAAAGTTTACTGCTCTTTTCACTGTTAACAGCTCACTGAGTATTCCATCCACACTCCAACAAAGAAGCTGGTTGATCTAACTTTTCCTTCAGAGCTCCAAAAGCCAGGAACAACTTACCTAGAAAAATCATATCTTCTTCCAGTCTAAAATCCCTAAAATTAATTGCTTAT